>CM055108.1:19286278-19934772 GCA_029204225.1 Diphasiastrum complanatum
GTGCAAAGAACTACCAACAGACACTCTGGTGGTGTTGTGTAGACAGCTACACTCAGACAATCTGGCGGTGATGCGGAAGTTCAATCAGAATTCAATGTTGTGATCCAGACAAGAACCATCTGGGAAGGCGCAAGAATGAGGGAAAGCAATGCTCACTGAAATAATTCACATCATAATACCTCCCTCAAGTCCGTTTAACACATTCACGAGTCACGAGTCACCATATAGTGCCTCCATCGAGTCTCTTTATACGTTCACAACTTTCTTAGTCTCAATTTTTAAATATTTTAAGGCAAGAGTTTGTTGACATGCTCTTGACGCTCAATGTTTCTGGTTGGCCGCTCAAACGTTTTAGATTTGAGACAATAGTTGTTGCATATTTTGGTTTTCATTTTATTCATCTCTATAATAGATTTATCACTATGGATTCAAAATCTTTTGTTTATTTCCATCGTAAACGAAGACCCATAGAACACTGATGGTTGGCATTCTAAGAGCCTTGAAAGTTGAATGGATTCTGTAAAGGCATGAGTAGATCGAGGATCCATGGCGTATCTCCTACACTTCGGCACATTTTTTAATCACTACTTTTTGTGCTCTTATGTATTTTTATCAAAGTATTTACATTTTGTTATAAAAATGTGCATTTACTTGGATATGAAGTCATTTTTTCTGCTTCTTTCTTGACGAAAGTATTACATGTATCATTTAAGATGTTTCAAATCAGCCAAGGCAGGGCTTTATGCAATTTTTGAAGATAGTTTCAGTAGATCTGTGGTTTTCCAAGACTTAGATGGACAAAGGCTACACGAAAAACCTTTACAGAAAGAGCAAGTAGTTAAATATTTTCGAAATCTTTAATAACGACATAAAAGTATTATATTGTTTGAAAAAGGTTGCAGTTTAAAGTGTTTGCAAAGATTTTATTCTTCTGAAAAAACTTCATACCACTCATAATTAATTATCATTATGATCCTCACCAGAATCTAGATGCTCATTTGCCCTGCATAAATCATGAATATCCATTGAATGAGACAGACCACACCACTCATTTTTTTAGTTTAAAACAATTTGAGCAGAGCAAAATGCCTATGCGGTTGTGACTACTGACGAACACAATCGTTTGCTCAAAAGGCCTCTGCCCATGTTGACGGACACAATCGTTAGACCCTTTGTGTAAGACGACTGACTCTTTGCGATGATATGTGCCCTGGGTATGGGGTGGAGGTAGTGTTCTAGAAACTTTTTTGAGGTTTTCTTGAAAAAAAACTTATATAAATTTAAGAAGTGTTTTGGATCCTAATGATGAAGGTACTCGAATTTGCAACCCATTCACTCGAATTTTTCTAAAGATTCGAATTTTTTCAAAGACTCGCAGTTTTTCAAAGGATCGAATTTTTCCAAATACTCGAATTTTTCCCAAAGACTCGAAATTTTCTTAAGACTCAAATTTTTTTAAATACTCGGAAGTTTTTCAAAGACTCAAATTTTTTCAAAGGATCAAATACTTGAACATGGTTAAATTTTGACTATGGCCGAAATGTGTGAGATATGTTAGATATTCGAAATGCAAGATGTGTGAGATCGGCCACCATCCAAATCCTCAGCTGTCACCTAGATCATCGTCGGCTACCTAAATCCGCACCATATTTGTACGATCATTGGCCGTCCACCCAAACCATCGGCCACCACCCAAATTTAGGCTAATTGTCACTGACAACTTTTGATCCAAACCATTGACTTTCAACCCAAACCATCGGTCGTAACCCGAATTATCGGCTGCCCGTCCATTGTCCACCTTCAATCATCAACCGTCCGCTCTGAGCATCATCCACACGTCTCAACCACAAGCCACCATCTAGATCATCGGCCTCCATTGCCCGCCAATGGCTTCAGTTTCTTCCAAATTCGACCAAATCTACTTGGCCCAATTCGACCAATTTGACCAAAGTTGACCAATTCGACCAAGTTGGTCCAAGTCGACCAATTGGACCAAATTCGGCCAAGTCGACCAAAATTTGACCAAATTTGGCCAGTCGACCAAATTTGAGCAAATTCGGCCAAGTCAACCAAGCCGACCAATTCGGTCAAATTTGACCAATTTGAGCAATTTGGCCAAATCGACCAGAGTCGACCAAGTCGGCTAATTTGACCAAATTTGGCCAGGGTCAAATTTTATTTTATTTTTTTTGACAAGGATGACATTGGGCTAGATGTTTACCATTGGGTCAGATTTTTATCATTGGATTGGATTTTTTCAATTGGGTCAGATTTTTACAATTGGGTCGGGATTTCACCATTGGGTCGGATTTTTTTGACAAGGTTTACGTCCGACGGTTTACATTTGACGATTTACGTCCGAGGAGTTAAGGATTGAATTTTTCAAAGAGTTGAATTTTTTGAACGACTCGAATTTTTCCGAAGGATTGAAGGACCCTTTGTACTGTCAAGTCAAAATTTTCAAAAGACGAGAATTTTTCGAAAGACTCAGTTACATCAAAAGACTCGATTTTTTTCCCAAAGACTCGAATTTTTTAGAAGACTAGAATTTTTTCGAAGACTCGAATGTTTTTAAAGGCTCAAATTTTTACAAGGACTCGAATTTTTCCAAAGACTCGAATTTTGAGGAATGTGCATAACCCCATACATTTGCACATTGTGTGCATTGAGGGGTGGAACCCAAAAAGATTCCTTACCCGCTCCTTCCCACTTACTATATTCTAATACTTAAAGTTTGAAGTTAAGGTTTTATTTTCTTCACACTCTTCAATGTGCTTTAAACTTTAGCCAATAGTCTTTATTACTTGGCTTTCTTATTCATTTTAAATTATCAAAGTTTTACCCATAAATCATGAACATGAAAATTTTCTTGACTACCTTAAACTAGTTTTTTTTTTTTTCAATCCTTCAAATTCCTATCTTGGCCTGCCATTTTCAGGAATGTTTAACCACAAGCCCAAACTCACTAGCTTTAACTCCTAAATCGTTACCCACAAGCTTTTATCCATGGGCCAAAAAAACAATTAAAAAAAAAGGAAAGGGATGGGGTGAGGGGAGTAAAAGAGACAATAAAAAAAGAAAAATAGGGGGGGGGGAGGGATTTGGAACACACGTGCATGCACGCACACACACACACACGTGTGAGTGAGTGAGTGAGTGAGAGAGAGTGTGTGTGTGTGTGTGCACGTGTGCACATGTTCGTTGTGTGTGTGTGTGTGACCCCCAACACAACGAATGCATGTGTGTGTGCACGCACGTCTCTCCCCCTTGCGAGCAACAGGAATCCGAGCTCTGGATTTTGGAGGGAAGGGCGAGAAAGGAGGGAGGGGGGGGGGGGGGTTGGTTGCTCTAGGAGTTAGTTTTAGTTAACTAATTGTTTAATTATTGTTTTTTTCAAGTTAGGTGGGGGGGGGAGGGGAGGGGGGTTTTGGAGGCATTAACTAACGGTTTTTTTTTTTTCTTTCCGTTAAATTTGTTTTAAAGCTTCCATGGGCATTTTTTTTGAGTCATTTTTAAGACTATCGAAAATTAAATGCAGTTATGAATAGATAGTTGAGTTTAATAGGTTTTGACAATTGAATGAATTTTTAGGCATGTAATGGGTTATTCAACATTTTTATTGCTTGACTCTCCATTTGCAAAATTCATCAGTATAATTTTAATTGGCATTTTAGATTTGTTAAGACTAAGTTTTGAGACAACGCTACATTACAAATATTATACCGGTGATGAATATAAATTGAATGTAAATTGTTAAAAAATTTCAGTTTTTGCTTGCAAATGGACAGGAAAGTTGTTCCGATAGGGGGGCGGCGACATGCAAATTCGTCTGACATCAGTACATAGTGATGACCCCCTATCTTAAAGCAATAAAATGGGAATCAACCAAATGCATTGTCTTTTTAATCAATTGTAACCCATAAATCTAACAACTTGGGCTAACAACCAGAAATTTTTTTCGGCACTTAAAAGCCCCGAAGTTGTTGATGACTAGATAAATCGTTGGTCACAATGTCCCGGAATACGGAAGCGAATATTGTTGGTTCTTGTTTTTGCTTTGGGTAAGGCCTCCCAGTGGTAGGGGATGCAACCCTTAAACTGTGATTGGGCTGAATTCCTGGGGAATTCCATAAGGCTTTTTTCAAAATTGACGAAATGTGTATTTGCTTTATTAACTGCAACTGACAACCAAGAATCGGACACTTATGTCTAGAAATTCTTGGATTTTTTTGACCAAGGTGTCGTTTTTTTGAAAACAGACATGGCCAAAAATGGCCCAGAAGCCTAAGATGGAAGACTTAAATGAAACCGAAACACAGAAGTTGTTTTCTTGATGCGATTGAAGCTAGGGCATACCAACACAGTTTGTTATAAAGAACAAAAAAAACCCAGCTCATTCTTTCTTATTTCTAAATCTGTCACTCAAGCATGTTAGGAAGATATTAATATCCTTTCAATGACCATAAAGATTATGAAAAGGGACGAAAGAATGTGTGATTTAAAATTGTTTATGAAGTTGGAATTTATTAATAATTCCCGAGAACTTCATATACTTGTAATCATTTTTATTGACAATTTGATCAGGAAGTGGAGGGCCTTCATGGAGGTAGAACCTGTGGTATGGGACGTAGACGATTCCAAAATGAAGATCTAAAACTAACTGGATTAGTCGACCATAGTAAGGCCATACATCTAGGTGATGCCAAATACTATCGGTCATAAAACGGGTGTTTTGTCGGAAATTTGAGATATTGGTTATGACCCCTTTTTGGATATCTCAAATTTACAAAACCGAAAACCCAGTAAGCTATTTCTTTATTAAAGATATATTGGTAAATCATTCTTGAACGTTGATTAACCCATTTTCTTGTGATTCCTTGGAAGGTAATTTTTTATTACCCGTTGACCTTGGAGGATGTCACAGAATTGGTTAATGACATTTTTTTTCTAAACTGTTTTTCTTGCTTAAATCTTTAAGATCTCATTTTTTCCGATCTACGGGTCAATTCTCAAGGTTGGTAACGAAGAAGATCTTTGGTTAAGTCATTGTGTTGGGACATTATTGGTATTTGTTTGCAATGATGCAACACTTCTTTTTTGACTTTCAAGACTTTCTCGGATCTTTTTTTGTAACTTTTCCTAGGGCGAATCTAGAGGGATTTGCACCCCTTGGAAACATGTGTTGTTTCTTGTTAAAAAGGGGGAGAAGTAGGAAGAAAATAAAGTTATTAAGAGGAAACATCTATTGTAGGATTCCAAGAGGAATCTGTTATGAGAATAGATGAGGGATCTGTTTTAAGAATCAGAAACGATAGGATATTTGGATATTATAGAAATCCTTTATGGATCATAGTAGATATCAAGTTTGAAGATTTAACGGGGGAGGATTAGAAAGCACTCTTGCAGTAGAAAAGTAACAAGTCCGATTGATTTGTGTCAGAACTATTGAATTCTATTGCAAAATGGGAGTTTGTTAAACCTGTTCCTTGAAAGCAGTCAACTTGATCTTGGTGTGGACTGTGATTTGTGGGTTGATGTAAGGAAAGAAATTCATGCTAACAATATATTCTTTTGAGTAAATCTCCGGTTGAGATTTTGGATGTGAAATAGCACTCTTTGAGAGATATTCTCTCTTAGAGGATAACAACTCGTAAGTTAATTGTGACTATAAGGGATTTGGGGCCCTTATGTGTACGTGGCCATAATTAATGGTTGTGGGCCTAAAACACTTGATGGTGGATTTGTATGGGTCTATCAGTGAGTCATTGGGCAACTGGATGATGTGGCCCAAATAGGTTGTAGAGGTGTCCAGTGAGGTGTCAAAGTGCACTACTAGTGGTGCATGGGCCTTGGAGGGTATAAGTATACCTATTGGGCTCTCAATAGTATATTAAGTATACCTATTGGGCTCTCAATAGTATATGCTTGATAGCATGACCGGTGGTAGGATGCTGCTAGTGTGATGCCTCGTTCCTATCTGTGTGATTGATCCATAGCTTGGGGGCTAGATCCGTTCGATCTAGGTTTGGTTGGGTTGGTTTGTCCGCCATTAGATTCCCTTGTGTTGCTTGTGATTGGCATGCTTAGAATAGGATCCTTGGATTGAGGACTTTATACAATTCCTATAGCTTGGTGCCCAAGAGAGTCTAGTGTCTGCCACCCATGTTCAAAAGATGGTATAATTTCGATGGATGATGACGAAATGACTGACGAACATGTGCTTCTATATCTAGATCAAAACCGTTATACCCCAAAATCCATTCCCAAGGAGATTAAGTCGTCAGGGCCTCTGGCTCATGTGCAACTCACGTCCAAAGTACCCAACACCACAACCTACAGGCCTAAACCCAAGGTCTACAAATGGGACATGTATCCAGATGAAGTCTATGTTGGAATTTAATCTAACTCCTACTCATCCCAAAAACCCTTCTTCCTTGTCTGATTTTTACTCTCTCAAATGCAACTTGCAAAAAATGACCTGTTTTCTAAAAGTCTGCATATTTGAACTAATTGTCGCCATAGTCTACATTTTTACTCGGGCTTTTGCACAGGCAAAAAGCCCGACACTCGACACTGTTGTTTATTTTTGCCTTAATTTGCAACTAAGTTTTTAACAACACTTATCTAAGTTGTTTTTTGGGCCATTTAGGCACTTCCAGAAAAGCGACAGTTTTTGTGAAAAAGACGACACTACATTTTTACATGCAGTTTTTGACAGGCGACAATTAGGGCATAATGTAACACTCCACTTTTACATGCAGTTTCTGACAGGCGAAAAAGGCAAAAAATGTGACACTACATTTTTTCTCGCAATTTCTGACAAGCAACAATAAAAGACGACACTGTAGTTTTACACAAGATTTTACACAGGTGACACTCTGCAGAAATACACGGTACTCCATGTACAGACTGCCTACATCTTCACACTCCAATAACAACTGTGCAATTAGACAGTTAATTAGCTATTAAGTAATCTTGTAAATGTAAAGTTATAATAATGCAAGATCTTCAGCTGCTATAAATGTAAATGAAGATTGAAGACAATAACAAATAATCAAATCAAATAGATCAAGTCATTTGTAAGTGTCATCTTAAGTTATCTGTTAGAGATCAAATGACCAAAATGGGTCTTACAATAGCTGACTCCTTAGAGTTAGTGATCGTAGATAGATATATATATATATATATATATATATATATATATATATATATATATATATATATATATATATATATATATATATATATATATATATATATATATATATATTCAAAACATTAGCTATTGTTTTGAGTTTGTAAGTAGGATCACGCGCTTATCAGCGCAATTGTATTGTGATCTGATTATTGTGTTTATAAGTTATTATTATATAGATTCGCTATTGTTTTATATTCCTTTTGCATTCTTGTTGAATGATAACTCTCACTCTGTTTACACAAACACTGTTATCAGAGAATTGTATGGCTGTCTTCGATGCCTAAATTGAATCTACATTCCCTTCATACTAGGTTATCAGCATTAGAGGATTGCATGGCTGTCTCAGATGCCTAATCTTTTTCGCAATCTGTCTTTACGGCAGTCTATGACTCCTACACTGATAATTTGATTCAACGTAAAGAACAGCTCATAAAATTCATTCTCTAAGTAGTCCATGATCCTGCTTCCAAGAATTCTTTGTTTCTTAAGTTGACATCACCAAACGTCAACCGAAGTAGTATCAGAGCTAATAAATCAACAATCCATCTGATCCCACAGAATGGTATCAGAGCCCAGGTTTATTGGATTACTAGAGTCTAGGAATTGTAATAGAACTTAATACGTTCTAGTTCTTTAGAGTTGTTTCATTTAGTTTGTGCTTTATCTCTACTACTTGATTACAATGGAAGGTTCAACCTCAGAGATCCGCCTCATCAATAAATTTAACGAAGATGACTGCCACATGTGGAAGTTCAAAATGAGGATGATTTTGATCAAGAAGGAGCTTTGGGGATATGTAAATAGTTCTATAGCCAAACAATGAGAGTGTTCAAAATATGTTAATTTCTAAACTGAGAGACATCAATAAAAATTCTTGAAAAAATGTACTTTGAAAAAAAAAATATAAATGTGATTTAAGCCATTTTGTGTTTTAATGGCGTTTGGACTTTCAAAAATCATGTGTTGTCTCGAAATGTTATGTTGCATGTAATTATGATGATTTTATGAAGTTTGCAAAAAGAAACTTGTAGTGCTTTACTAAATTATAGGCACTTTTGACCTTTTTAAAAAAAATACAATTTAGAGAATCCTAAAATAAAAACCCTAATTTTGGCCTATTACTAGGACCACCAAAAAATACCAAAAAAGATTACTCTTTTTTAGGTCAAAATCCCAAGACAAATGTGACATTCTAAGCAAAATATGGTTCTAAATCTCAATGAGCCGGATAGGAAGATCGAAATTTCATGCCTTGTAGGGAAGCAATCTCAACTTCCATTAAAATTAGACCATATTCATGAGTCCAAAGGTCTCTTAGACATAGTCCATAGTGATATTTGTGGTCCTATGGGCTCTTAGACCATATATGTGTCCAAATGTCTCTTAGACATAGTTCATAGTGATATTTGTGGTCCTATGGGCATTCTTCTTTAGAGAGAGTAAGATTCTTCATTATATTAATTTCATAGATGACTTTTCTAGGAGAACTATTGTATACTCAACAAAGATATATTCATAGTATGCTTTCAAGATTCAATTTCTTGAATTGTAGCTTGTAGACTCACCAATGGATCCAGGATTGAGAGTATTTAAGGAGAAATGCCCCCAGTCCAATGAGAAAAAAGAGAAAATAAATGAGTATTCCCAATTATTGGGTCACTCATGTATGCTATGATCTACGTACACATCCAGATATTGCATTGTAGTTACCACCTTAAGCTAGTTTATGACCAATCCAGAAATTCTTTATTGCAAAGCTCTAATATGAGTAATGACATATTTACAAGCTACAAAGAACTATTACATCTGTTATGAAAGAACCAACGTTGAGGATTTTCGTATCTTACAAGGCTACATAGATGTAGATTGGGCAGAAAATATTGACACAAGGAAATCGACTTCAGGCTTTGTGCTCTTGTTCAACAATGGTCCTATATCCTGGAATAGTCGAAAGCGAACTTCAATTGCACTGTCATCCACAAAATTAAAATATATTGCAGCTACTCAAGCTACAAAGGAGACAATTTGGTTGAGACTTTTACTCTTTGATATCAATTTACTTCAACAAATCTCTACCTAGATAAATTGTGATAATCAAAGCACTATTACTTTGTCACTTAATCCTAGATTTCATGCTATATGTAAGCATATAGAAACCAACTATCATTACATCAGAGATAAGATTCTTAATAAGGAAGTTTGTTTAAGATTTTGCTGAACACAAGACATGATTGTAGACATCTTTTCTAAGACATTGATTCTAGAGGCACATAAAAAAATTTGTGCCATGTTGGTGGCATTAGTAAGTGGGAGGTGTTGAATAACCCATGGTGGTTGGACTTCCCAGAAGGAGCATGCCCTACTGAAGAAAAGGATTTGCATGATCTATATGCCAAGATGCCACTCAGAGTTCCTATAGATCCCAGAGTCGATTGTCTAGGTTGTAGTTGCATTGGAAACAAGGTTGAGGTGATTATCTATTAAAAATTGTGTTGTATGCCAAGTGCAAATTTGCAGTGGAAAGACACACATTGGGCATTAGCAAGACAATGAGATAATCATGCACCCATCACCAGAGATAGTGGTCCCGCACAAGAGAAGACGTGAAGAATTTGTTTCAAAATTGTTTTGAGTACACGGTTGCATCTGCTATAGTCTTGTGCTTGTAATTCATCTAATTTGTACATGCTACTTACTGAATCCAATCCTACGGTTTTATTGCGTTCAATATTATGTTAGAATGAATGTATGCTTTTCTGATCAACTATTATATAGTCATGCATTGAATAAGGATCATTCCGCAGAGCCCGACATTTGCATCTATTGAATGTAGTTTTTGTTGTGTTTGTTGGGGACATGTTCAATAGCACAATGGGCATAGCGGGTAATTGAACTTATCTTCCAAACAAAGAAAAACAATGAAACTATCAGGACTGAATCAAACTATCAGGATTCATACAATTGCTTAGAACATTCATTTAGCTTAGTAGAATATCTGGGTAGGTATCATAGCCAACCATGAAGTATTCTATGTTAATCAATGGAATGATAGTATCAGATATATATAGAGAGAAAAGGACTGATCAGAGAGCATTCAACAATAAGGAATGTAGGTAATTAAAATAGAGAATCTATAAACTAAGCTAATATAATACAGCGATCAAATCACGAATAGGAATCTTGTGCCTGATAAATGGTTTATAGTAATTTTTCACTAAGCGTTGTGATTTCACTAAGCTTAGACAGTTGATCAAAAGAACCAACAGATAAAACAATCTCTATCATCTTGAATTACTCACTCTTTTGATATATCTGATTCTAAGGACTCAGATATTATGATACAATTGAATTTTTATTTGAATTTTGATATATAATTATCTATTTCAATTCTATCTACCTTATTTTGATCTATTGTATATATACAAAAATGACAAAGTTTATCTCTAATTTGTTCTTGTGAACTGGTGGGTTAGGCACGATGTAGGTGTTAAGTCTAAACTGAACTGTAGGTGATAGACATGAGAGTGAGTAGTTAATGTATATAGTGGCATGTTCAAATGGTGGATAGTTTGTTTTGGATTCAATAGAGAAAGAGCTCCATTTGAGTGGTACCATTTGACAGTCGATAGTTCGAGAGTGGTGTGTCGTAAAACGGCGGGTGCGTGAGCGGCAGCGGAAGCCCAAGAATTGAGCGCGGCATGTAGAAACGGGAACACAATAGTTAGCAGCAAAAATATTCAAGTAGAAGAATTCATACAGAATGCGCAAATGAACAATGCAGTAGTGAGACAAAAATTGCACTCTGATTAATATAAAAAATGAGTACAATAGCTTGAAGTAATAACTTCAGCTTGCTGAGCGTGATAACGCTGGCTACAGAAAAAACTTGGATTAAAAGAAGAAATTCAATTTTAACACTTACATAGCTTGATTCAACTAGTATATATATATTTACAAGTGTCGAGAGAGAAATATCTTATGCCTTAACTGCCAATTACTCCAATTTTTGCACCTATACAAAAGTTGGTAACCACCCTTAGGATACTTGTTTCTCCACTTGTTTTAGGATTGATGATAATTTGGCGACATCGGTCTGCCAATGTAGCAAAAATGCGAAAAACCCAAAAAAACCCGAAGGTGCCCTTTAGACTGCAGGTATGCAATTTCTGAATTTGCCCTTAGACTTAAGGTGTGTAGATCCTGAAGGCGCCTGTAGGCTGAAGGCAACGAAAAAGGCAAAACAGATGAAGGTGCCTAGATTAAAGGCAGTGACGAAGACGAAGGTGCCTTAGATTAAAGACAGCGAAAAAGATGAAGGTGCCTAAAAA
Source organism: Diphasiastrum complanatum (assembly GCA_029204225.1). Taxonomy (NCBI): domain Eukaryota; kingdom Viridiplantae; phylum Streptophyta; class Lycopodiopsida; order Lycopodiales; family Lycopodiaceae; genus Diphasiastrum; species Diphasiastrum complanatum. Next base: position 19,297,805 of record CM055108.1, read on the forward strand.
ATGGTTTCTAAGGCATTCTGGCCACTTGGCCACTGTATCACTTTTTTTTGCAAAGTTGTGAAAAAGGTGTAAAAAGGAGAAGGTGCCTTAAAATGATTTCTAAGGCATTTTGGCCACTTGGCCGTTGTGTCACTTTTTTTGCAAAGTTGCAAAAAAGACGAAAAACAAGAAGGTGCCTTGAAAACTTTTAAGGCACAAGAAATCTCAAGAAGGAGAAGGTGCCTTAAAATGATTTCTAAGGCACAAGAAATCTCAAGAGAAAAAATGTGAAGGCCCGAAAATATATTGGCGGCCTTCGGTTTTTCAAGATGCTCATTACTTGAACGATTTGTTTAAGACTGAGCATAAGAAATCTAACACTCCCCCTTAATGTGGATCCTAAAAAAGTTTGATCTTTAGATTTAACATATCATTAAATTTGAGAAGTTGCTCCTTTGATAGAGCCTTTCTGAAGTAATTTGCTGCCATGTAGTTTTGTTCTGCAGAAAACCAGTTCTACTTCCTTGCTGTGCACTTTCTCTCTAAGGTAATGATACCTGATTTCTATATGTTTGCTTCGAGAGTAAAATCTCGGATTGAGAGATAGTGCTATTGTGTTTTGATTGTCACAATAGATTGTTGTAGAAGTGGTTGTGCAAGGTTCAGGTCTACAAGCAGTTGGCTTAGCCAGATCGCCTCTTTGGTTACATTAGTGGCAGCAATGTATTCGGATTCCGTTGATGATAATGCAACTGAGGCTGTTCCATGAGATTGGGCCTTGGTTGTATAAGAATACAAATCCAGAGGTTGGTTTTCTGGTGTCGACATCTCCTGCCCAATATGCATCTATGTAGGCTTGAAGGATGTTGGTAGTGTGGCAATCCATACTTTTCCAGCACATTGTTGAGATATCATTGCTGATTGATAAAGATCAATTTGCTAGGTCGATCTCATTGAATTTGAATTTTGAGACAATAGTGGACTGGACCCATGAAAATAGAGAGCTCCCCCTGTGGCATGCTATTGTGTACAAGGTCAAGCAAGCCCTTGGATGTATGAACTGAGTCTCAACTAAAGGGACTCCTAGCATGCTTGCTGATAATATAGCTTTCACATGGAAAAGTTGGCTTGCTGACTAAAGACAGGTCTTGTACTAAACTTTGCGCTCACATTTGCTGAATATTGTTGAAGTCAAGATGGCCAAGTTTGAAATGCCATAGCATATCAGTTGATTCAGAAGTGGTTGTGTGAAGATTTTGACTGTTACAAGAGCAGCAGTGGCTAAGTTTGTAAAGATAGCCGCTTCTTCTTCTATAGGCTAGAACCTTCCGAGATTTTTCAAGAATTGTGCAGCCTTCTGTTTCAAATTCGACCCTCTGACCTGAATCGATGATTCTACTAACTGAGGGCAGATTCTTGGTCAGATTTGGAACGTGGAGAATGTTGGACAACAACTTGACTTCACCTCTTTTGAATTCAACTCTGACTGCTCCTTCACCTTCAATTGAATGTGATGAGTTGTCTCCAAGTTGCAAACTCGAGAGTGGGTGAATGACTTATAGTCCTTGAACCAATCGCGATGGTGAGTCATGTGTTGAGCTGCTCCGGAGTCTAGATACCAGGAATCGATATCTTGTTATTTTTCGACTTTGGTCATGAAAGCTGCTTTATCTTCCTTTTCTTGTTGTTGTTGATTTGAGTGATTGGATGTAGCATTATGTGCTTGTTGTTGGAACTGCTTCTTCTTTTCGTTGTTGTATTTGTTCAGCAGTCCTTGATTTTGTGGCCAGTCTTCTTACCATATCTATAGAAAAGTTTTTGCATTGGTTGGAATGATGAAGAGTTTGAATTCGATTCTGAACCAAAATTTGGTCCAGATTGCATGTTTCTCTTCTTGTCAGTAGAGCCTGACTTTGTAGATCTCTTGGATCTAAACTTCTGATTTTCTGAATACAAAGCTTGAGGATCCGATCCTAAGTCTGAGGAGGATGCTGATCTTCTGATCTCCTCTTGTAGGAGCAACGAAATTACTCTTGATAGAGTGAGTTGCTCCTGGATAGAAATTGCCATTACCCAATTTTTGTAGGCTTCAGGTAAACTTGATAATAGATTCATGAGTGCATCGGAGTCTTCTATGACTGAGCCAGTTGCAGTCATCTGCTCCATAATATTTTTGAAGGTGTTGAGGTGGCTCAAAACACTATCTGCATCAGACATTCTGAGGGTAAAAATTTCTTCCTCAGATGAAGCTTGGAAATAACGTCCCTGATGTCGTAGAGAGTTGCTAGGATGTTCCATGCATCCTTAGTTGTTTGAGCAGCATGTATGTGGCTGATCTGAGTATCCTTGATGTTGAGGGTGATCGTGGCAAATGCTTTGCCATCTCTTAGTCTGCACTTATACAAAATGCGCAAATGAACAATGTAGTAGTGAGACAAATCTTTTTGCATATTTATTGGTCATTGATCTAGGGCCAGGTGAAACCAACTTTGGTTCTACGTTTGCTCATCTGATACCTACAGGAATCACAAACTTAAACAGCCACTTTATTTTAAGAACGTCTACAATGGGCTTCCGGCTGATTTCCAGCAAAGGGTAACCAATCCTGTCATAATTTTAAAGTTTCGATGTTAAGTTTAATAGCTTGAAGTCGTTGAAGACTTGGCCATCTTCAAGGATTTCCACAAAACTTTCATTTAGAACAAGTCTGCAGAAATATATTACTTTTAAAACAGTCTGCAGAAATACAGTATGTTTTCAACAGCTTCGGCTTTTTCGCATTTCTCCGAAATGCAAAAACTTGCATAGTTCAAAAGTTTAAATGTTTTTTAACATACCTTTGGCTCTTTGTGAAAAATGCAAAGAGAGAGAAAATCTTGAAGGTCATCTATTTTCATGCGTTAAACTGTTTTAAAGACATCATATTTTTGAGGGCACCTTCGGCCTTTTTGCAAAAAATGTGAAGAGAGACAGAAATCCCGAAGGTCATCTAAAATAAACGAGAAACATTCCAGAGACGTCCTCGTCTGTGTCAATGATGCTGAATTCTTGACCGTATATACTATGTATATAGTTGTCACGAAAGCCATATACTTCCAAGTATAATGGCTTTCCTGATTAGGTGACAAGCATTCAATGTAATTAATACACTGAATCTATAAATAGATCATCCAAGCACAGATTAGGTGTTGCTCCATCCATGAGATGCATTATTTGAGCCTCCGAATTACGCCGTCAATTTTTGGTTGTAATTGCTATTTGTATTGTGCTTCAGTGTAATATAACAGCAGCACATTTTTATCTATGTACAACGTAGATGAATGCTTGTTGTAATTGAATGCACTTTCATTGTTGTTTGATCACGCTTGTTTACTCACTCTGATCAAAACATGGACGTCTATGACACATTACTAGAAATAGACTTCAGAAGAAGATCTATCTTAGCCAGCAGACATATCTAAAAGGCATTTTAGAAAAGTTTCATATGTTCGATTGCAAACCAATTGATACTCCAATGGATCCAAATATAATATCGCCTAAACCTTCTTGTGCTGAGACTGATAGTCAAGTACTCGACTTAGTGAAGTACCCTTATCATTCACCAATCGGATCTCTATTATATGCAATGTTGTGTACTAGACCAGATTTAGCATACACTGTTAGCACGTTGCCTCCTTGGCGAATGATTAATTTCTATTTCATGATTCTTCCTGCATGTTTATTGATCATTGATCTAGGGTCAGGTGAAACTAACTTTGGTTCTATGTCTGCTCATCTAATACCTGTAGGAATCACAAACTTATACAACCAATTTATTTGAAGAACGTCTACAACGGACTTCCGATTGATCTCCAACAAAGGGTAATCAATCCTGTCATAATTTTAAAGTTCAGATGTTAAGTTTAATAATTTGAAGTTGTTGAAGACTTGGCCATCTTCAAGGACTCCCACAAAATTTGCATTTAGAACAAGTCTGCAGAAATATATTACTTTCTCAATAGTCTGCAGAAATACACTATGTTTTCAACAGTTTTGGCTTTTTCGCATTTTCTCGAAATGCACAAACTTGCATAGCTCAAAAGTTTAACTATTTTTTAACACACTTTCGACTCTTTGCGAAAAATACAAAGAGAGAGAAAATTCTGAAGGTCATCTATTTTCATGCATTAAACTGTTTTAAAGACATCACCATCTTTTTGAGGGCACCTTCGGCCTTTTTGCAAAAAATGCGAAGAGAGAGAGAGATATCCCGAAGGTCGTCTAAATAAACGAGGAATGTTCCAGGACATCCTCGTCCACGTCATTATTGACCGTATATACTATGTATAGTTGTCACGAAAGTCATATACTTCCAAGTACAACAACTTTTCTAATTAGGTGACAAGCATTCAATGTAATTAATACACGGATGAAATTTATAAATAGATCGTCCAAGCATAGATTAGGTGTTGCTCTGTCCATGAGACACATTATTTGAGCCTCTCAATTACGCCGCCAATTTTTGGTTGTAATTGCTATTTGTATTGTGCTTCAGTGTAATATAGCAACAACACATTTTTATCTGTGTACAACGTAGATGAATGCTTGATTAAATGCACTTTCATTGATGTTTGATCGCGCTTGTTTACTCACTCTGATCAAAACATGGACGTCTACAACTCCTCAACTTCTGATCAGACGATGGCCATCTTTGACGCCTGAGGAACTCGCGATATCATACTGGTCTTCCATTTATTTCAGAACTATACTTCACGTTGAATCTGATTTCAGTAGTACCACATACAAACCATCTCTAATCTCTTCGGTGGACTGTACTCTTGCGGTCTTGTAAGGCCATATTGCGGTCTTCTACGGCCATATTGCGATCTTCTACGGCCATATTACGGGCTTCTACGGCCATATTGTGGGCTTCTACGTCCATATTGCGGGCTTCTACATCCATATTGCGGACTACGGCCATACATTAGAGGAGTTCTAAATCCAAAAAAGACCCTTTGTAAATATTCTTTTTATACTTTTTCTCAATTTTTTCTTATACATGGACCAATCAAAATACTCAAATTTGAAATCTACGTAACGTAACTTTTTGAGTCCACATTTTGATGTTACATGACATACTATTGAGCTACGATCAAATAGTTATGGCAAGTCAAAAGTATTAGTGTTATAATATTTTAATAATATAAACTACATCTTGCACGAATTTTTAAAGGGTCTTTTTAGAGCTCAAAACTCCTCTAATGTTGCGGTCTTCTACGTCCATATTGCGGACTTCATATATATATATATATATATATATATTATGTATTGTATATACATATATATATCACATAATATTGCGGTCTTCTACGGACATAATGCGGTCTTCTATTGCCATATTGCGATCTTATGTGACCTAGTTGCGGTCCTCTGTGGCTCTATTGCGGGCATACTATATATATATATATATATATATATATATATATATATATATATATATATATATATATATATATATATAATACTATTACATACATAATATATATTTGTTACTGAACAAATAATCAATATATAATATATATTTGTTACTGAACAAATAATCAATATATATATTATGTATGTAATAGTATTATATATATATATATATATATATATATATATTATATACATATATATATCACATAATATTATTAAATATATATATAAACGTAGTGGCGTACTGTCCTTTGCGAGTGCGTACTGTCCTTTTTATATATTATATTTATTTAGATATAATGCATAATATATAGTATATAGTATATAAACCCTCTATGGTTTAGGCCTCTAAGCCGAGTTCAAGTTAAAAAGGATAGTATGCACTCGCAAAGGTAAGGAATGCGGCCTTATTCGGTCTATTACGACCATATTGCAGTCTTCTACTTCCATATTGCGATCTTATGTGGCCTTGTTGCGGTCCTTTGTGGCTCTATTGCGGGCATAGTATATATATATATATATATATATATATATATATATATCACATAATACTATAAGATATATATAAAAAATGTCTCGGAACCTCCCGCCACGTCGGGAGGTTCTGCGTTGGTTTTATATACAAAGGAATCGGCCACAGGGTCGCATCCGCAACTGCAACCACACCGCAAAGGGCCAACATGCGGTTCATAACGATTGCTAGTCTCAAAGGAAGGAAATCGCAACTTACAAAATCCTAAGTTCAAACCTGCGACGACTCACGGGTCATTGGACCGCAGAATACCACAACCGTAGTTCATGCAGTTCTAGCAAAAAGCATCACAGGTCCTGCCATGCGGTCTCCACGAGGCATCATAAGAAACCGCAAGGTCATAACATGCAATTTGCACGACTCAGCCGAAGACAACCGCAAGGTCAAGGTTTGGACGACTCAGTCGCAGACAATAGCAACCGCAAGATTGCGGTCCCCTACGACACGACAAAAAGAGGGCTTTCATGGCCGCCCTCATGACCTCCAATGAGTGTGATAACAATGAAACACTCAGAACCTTGCAGTGTAGAATACCTGCAAAAAATACAGTTTAAATAGAATGTCAAATAAAACATCAAAATAATTTTCATGCAATGTATGATTGAGGGCCTAAAATTTAAACCCTCCTCCTGCCACGGCGGGAGGAGAAGCCAAATAAACAAATTGTATGTTTGTTGAGATTTTTATTTTATTAGTTTTTGTATGCTTTCAAGTTTTAAGATTTAGGAGTCCAGACCAAGACATAGTTAGGATCTTAATAGATAAGTATAGCAAGTTCAAAAACAATTATAAGAATTATACTAAGAATCACAAGGATTAAGCTCAAGAGCTCAAGAAACAAGCTCAATAAACAAGCTCAAGTTCATGAGGAAGCTAGTTAGATTCATTATTTTCTTGCTATAGTTCTGCGACGTTCTATTTTGCTCTCAAAAAAAGAGACAAAAGATTGGATTAAATATATATTGAACTATGCCAGGTCATCGATCTGTGATTATTCTACTCTCAAAGAAAGAAACAAAGGATTGGAATAAATATATATAGAACCAAGCCAGGTCATCAATTCATGAATATGTAGTTGCAAATCCAGTTTCAAATAATAACAAGGTTTGGATCAGTGACATGGCAAATACGAGTTTAAAAAACAAAGCATGTCTGGATAGTACACTTGGGACAGTAACTAGCCTAAACAATAAGTGAAAAAACATGGATTGTTGAGGTGTCCTTAAAAAAGAGAAAAGAAACATTTTCACGCGGATTGATGACATGGACGAAGCTCAACGATAGTATATATAAAGAGGTTCTTGAAAAGTCAGGTCTCTATGGTCAGTCACATTCCAATTCAGAAGTAAGCTCAGTTTGGTCGCTCATACTCTATTACTAAAGTAAGTTACTTTTAGATATAATCTAGATCATGTCTATTAGATTACATATATACTGTTATGTGAAATGTATTCGAAATTGTCAATTCAAATGGAAATTTATTTAATATGATGAACACATATATACGATGCATATACATATATAAGATGCATGTATTTACAAGACAATGTATTGTATCTTTAAAATGAAATTTACATATATATATCAGTTGTATAAATATAAATATCTTAATGTAATACCCATCAATATGCAATACACACGCGCGCGCACACACACACACACACACACACACACACACACACACACACACACACACATATACTAAATACCTATATATTTGAAAATGTATTTCATAACCTCCCATCGCGGCGGGAGGTTTCTGGCAACAATTGTTAAATAGAATGTTTATATCACATATTTGTATACATATATGTGATTTATCGCAGATATATGTGATATATATATATATATATATATATATATATATATATCACATATGTTAAAAAATGTATCCTCAAAACCTCCCCCCGCGGCGGGAGGTTCTGAATTTTTTTTTAAATTATATATGTATATATGCATATATATATATATATATATATATATAATAATTTAAGAAACGTGGCCTCAGGGAGGTTCTGAATTTTTTTAATTATATATGTATATATATTCTTTGTGAGGGCACCTCCTTTGATTTTAGATCACCTTTTGAGTTGTCATTGCCAAAAAATCCTAGAAATAGTGAATATTGCTTGTGATTATCTCCAACTTTAAAATGAAAAGTTCATGCTTGAAGGGGAAGTACCACATGTTGCTAAAATCAAAGACATAGAGCTTTTGATTATAGAGGAAGAATCCCAATCACTCTTTGCATTTATGATTGGCCCGCAGAGCAAGGTTGATGACCTATAGAGTAAGATGGCTAACTTGTGGAGCATTGGATGTAGCCCATAAACCCATGGGGAGATTTTTTGAGTCCCCCTCATGACCTTGATACTAGTTCAAGATGCATGACCTCCCTCCACCCCCTCTCTCCCTCCTTGATAAGCAAGTGTGGATAGAAGGCTCTCAACTAAGATATTTTCTAGGCCCTACAAAGTTTGTGAGTAGCATGGGTTGCCTAAGCATGGCTCCGTCTTAAGTTTAGACCCATGAAAACCCAAGGGGAGTAGCCACACTAGGAAATTTTGGAGGTTGTAAAACATGTTCTAAAAGCCTTTGGAATGAGGAAGATGCAACGATCTTGGGTTACAAAAACTACTAGATAGTGAAGGTCTTGTCCCACATAAATCTCAGCCAAATTCTGAAGACCAAACATCTAGACAAGTCTTGTTGAAAGTTCCAATTTTAAAGAATTAAGAACAATATTGTTGAAAATGCTTGAATCAAGCCATGAAGCCCTAAGTTTGGAAGAGAGACCTCCAAGTACCCAGCTTGTGGGTCAAGATCGATGGAGGTAGCAGCATCTAGGCCCTTATGTTGAAGTCTTAGGCAAATGGTAGCCCAAGGAGCAAAGCTCAAGACTGACCTACTTAACATCTAAGATAAGAAAAACATTTCCATAACATCTACTACACTATCAGTGAATTTCTTGAGCGTTGTTGTGACAAATCCACACAGTGCGTCGGCGTGAGAGAATTTGTGTCTCTCACAAATTAAAAGTTGTCTCGCTTACTAGCGGACCAAGAGGTGGAACCATGTGTGGTCCAATAGGAATTTGAGGTGTGCTTGAATATAGTCCAATAGAATTAAGAGGTGCATGGATCAATGGTCCAATAGGATTAAGAGGTGGCAAAGTGTGATCCAATCATAGTTAAGCATAGTGGTAGCTCGTGGATCTACTAGTATCATTGTACTCCTCATTTGGATATAATTGATTTTGAGATTGAGTGAATTTTGAGTGTCATTGAATTTCTAGCTGTCTCTCTCTACCGGAGAGCTCATGATGGTTTTTCTCTCTCTACCCGAGGAGAGCAGCTTGTTTTTACTTAGAATACTTTTGGAACACTTCCCACATGTATGAGTGAGAGTTGGAAGTGATTGAATGCATGTAGTAGTGTGTTTTTACCATAGAATCAAAGATAGATCTTGAATCTCAATCTAGTCTTGATCTTGGTGCATCTACACACCTTAGGAGATCACAAGTACATGTAGTGGACAATCCACACGTGTGAAATTCAACATGGTATCAGAGCCTACCTAAGGTTACCATGAATTTTGATCCATTTGAGTGAAAACTACTCATCAATCTTGAGCTAGAAATTGTCAAGATCCATTTTCCTAGCTATCTTGTCCAATTTTGGACCAAAAGAGCTCAATAGGGCATTGATTGGGTCTGACTTGGTACTGTACAAAATCAGGTGCTTAGACACGTGTGAGGAACATCCAATTTCAGTTTGGGAGTTCTCTTTCATGTTTGATCCAAAAATCTTGCTAGATAGCTTGTTTTGAAGCTATTTTTGTTTTGTTTCTGATGCAATTAGTTTCATTCCATTTGGTTGAGCCAATCAAAAGTTATAAGCTTTTGAAGAGGGTTAGGTAGGGCACCTAGACCTGGGTGGACACATTTGGTTTGGTCAAGAGATTGCTTGTTCGATCCAAAATCACAGTTGAATGCTTACCAATCTCATCTATATGTGATCTAGGCACTGTTTTGAGATCTTAGCCATTTTGTTTCATGCAATATCATTGTATTTGAGTCAAATTTGGTTTCTTAGTGTATTTCGCACGTGCTAAGAGTATTAGATCCTAACTTTACCCATAATCCATCATTTGATGTGAAGTAGATCTAGTTTTGGAGAGATTGAGATAGCTAGTGAGAATCATCTCACAGTTTGTTGCAAGATCTTGCATAGGAGATGATAGCACACCATTATTGGATCCTATAGTGAGAGAGAAGCAACATTTTTTGCTCATCACTTTTATTTATCTCCACTTTACATGACTTCAATGAGTTCATACTTGTTGCAACCAAGTGAGAGATTGTCTACTTCCAATTATTCAATATGGAAGTTGAGGATGGAGTCCATCTTGATACTCCAAGATGTGATGGACATTGTACTTGGGATTGAGGAGGAGCCTCAAGTCCTTCAAGAAGTACAAAAATACAAGAAGAGAGCTAGGATGGCTCTCCACTACATTAAGATGAATGTCTCTAATGAGATATCGAGGGATATTGGTGATTGTTCTACATCCAAGGAAGCTTGGGATTGTCTCAAGCTCATCTATGAGGCTAAGAACACCTCTAGGCTCCTCACTCTTAGAAATCAAATCTTCCAAAGTAGTCAAAAGAGTGATGAGAGTGCATGTAATTATGTTTTGAGAGTCAAGGATATTCATAGGGAGCTTGCATGTATTGGTGACTCAAAGTGAGCTAGTCCAAGTCATTCTCAATGGCTTGAGAGATGAATATGACAACCTTGTCCAATCCTATGACATTAAGGAGGAGCTACCAAGTTTGGAGGCCCTTCAAAGTGTGCTTATTTATGAAGAATCAAGACAAGAGTACAAACTGTTGAGGATGGACAAGCTATCACTCAATCATGATATGGCAAAGTTCTATTTGCCAAGCACAAAGAGAGGAGAAAGAAGCAACACCATCACTTCTCTAATGACAAAGCTAAAGACCAAGATGGAGAGGAGGAGGATACCTCTCATGCTTCTAATTCAAATCTCAAGAAAAAGAAGTTCAAGTGCTTTTATTGTGGCAAGAAAGGCCATTATGCCACCAATTGCTTCAAGAAGAAGAATCAACTCAATCAAGCCAACATCACCAATGAGAAAGAAGACTATATTGCAAGTGATGGAGAAGACTCTCTTATGGCATCAAGCTTCTCCTCTTCCACCTTCAACAAGGATGACTCATGGTATATTGATAGTGGAGCATCTTCACATATGTGTGGCTCCAAGAACTTTTTTTCATCTATTTTGCCTTATGATGGAGTCAAGAAGACCATATACTTTGCAAGTAAGCATGAGTGCAATATTGAAGGAGTAGGGATTATTCCCTTGAAGCTTGCATCTTCTAAAGATCTCTTTCTCAACAATGTTCTTTTTGTCCCAAAGCTTACAAAGAACATCTTAAGTGTTGGCCAACTTCTTGATAGTGGCTTTGATGTCAATTTCAATATTGACAATTGTGTGATCAAGAAGGATGGTGAGATCCTTGCATATGGATCAAGATTTGAAGGCATCTACAAATTGGATCCAAGTGAGAGTGCAAACTCTCTTGATGTTTCTTATATGTCCAATATTTCAAAGGAGGATGATCACACAAGATGCACATATCGTCTCTCTTCAAGTATGATGGTGTATGATTATTCCTTATTATTCAAAGCATATGTTAAGAAGAAATTCTCATTGAAGATCAAAGATTTGGGGAGTATTGGAGCTCTGGAAGGAATAGCACCATGAAGTTTTATTCAAGATGAAGCCTAAGGTTGATCACCTTAGTGAACTTGGTAGTGCTTGCTTTGCACATATTCCCTTGGAAACAAGGAGGAAGGATGATCCAAGCTCATGGATCATGATTGGATACTCATCCATCAAGGAGGCCTTTAGTGTCTTTACACTCTCTATTTCAAGAGTGATTGTGAATAGAGATGTCATATTGCATGAAGATTCAATCCTGGAAGTGGCCGAGATCAAGGCTTCTCAAGAAGCATCACAAGTTATCTTTTTTGAAGGTATTCAAGTTATGATGGGGCCAAGGTGTGAGGAGGAGTTTCTTCTTCATATAATTTCAAGAAGATCTTCAAGATGCATGGCTGAGTCTTTATGGCTCACCTTACATGGCAAAGAGGGGCATCTTTCATGTTGTATCTACTACAACACATTCATATATGCTTCTCTTTCTTTGCTTGAAATGCTATCTTGCTTCATTGAATTTTTTGGATCTCAAAGTTCAAGAAAAGCTATACTAGTTTTGTATGATGCTTATGGTATGGACATGTTTCTTGTTATTATTGAATTAGAGGTGTTTCCAATACTTTTTGAAAGCAAGATATTGTATTGTCAAAAGTATGCTCTTGGTTCTAGTAAGAACAAGATTGAGCTTGGTACTTACTTTTTTGAAAATCATGTTTTCACATGCTTTGAGGCAAATTGTAAACTCCTCTTGAGATTAAGTGAAGCATCCAAAGTGGACACTTACATCCTTGAGAGAGTAACTAGCCTAAAAAAGATCAAGATAGTCTTTGATATCAAGATTAGATCCATCATGGATATAGTTCATTGTATGTGGACTAGTCAAGCTAGAAAGCATAATCTTGATAATCATCATTGTTTCACATCTTATGATCTTGATCTCCATGATCCTTATGAGGCTTGTAAGCCTCATATTTCTCTATTTATGGTGCATCCATCGTGCAAGTGGAACTTTCAAAGCAAAGATCATCATCAAGCATGGAGGAAGCCCATGATCATAGTGGCATATTGGTGGAGCACTCTTCAAAGGCATTGGCAAGAGATCTTATCATGGATATGGTGAGGGTGCTGCTATGATGGCTCCCTTGGCTGATCTTCACTTCTTATGCATACCAAAGGATCCACTCAAAAAGATTTACAAACTTCTCAAGTGGTCTAGTACCTTTCCAAGCTATTTTCTGAGGAGTGTGAGAAATTAGCAAAAATCTAGCTTGGTATTTTTTATGATAGAAGTTTGTAAGTGAATCTCACATGTGTGGAGGATGTTCCCACGTGTGGAGAATTTTAAAGTAAATAAAAAGGTTTGATATAGGGGTCTCATAGAATTTCATAGTCAAGCATTTAGGTGTAGGATGTTGATAGGGTCAAATTTGGCATAGATGGCAAATTATCCATTTCCACTTGTAATGCCACTATTGAGCCAAAATAGAGTAGGAGGCCAAACTTGTGCCAATTAGAGTGTAGACAAATGTAATGCTTTTGTTTGATGAAGTTTAAGAGGTCCAATAGGATTTAGAGGTGGAACCATGTGTGGCCCAATAGGAATTTGAGGTGTGCTTGAATATGGTCCAATAGAATTAAGAGGTGCATGCGGAGGCTAGGAAAGCATCCATGGATGGGAGAATGGGAAGTGCAGAGCAAGTGGCAGCATGGGACAGTAAGCATAGCTGACATTATACTGTACGTGACGCAGAAGGCGAGTCAAGAATGACGACCGTTGCATACTCGTCGGCTACTAGATGCTTGTTTGGAAGATTCGGCAGGTACCACACCTCCGTAACCCATGGATCTTATTCACCAAGTAAAAAGTGGAGATGGTGGACAAAAGAGAACCAACAACAAATTGCTGCTTGGTGTTACCCTTGTGTGCTCCTTCCTGAGGTTGCCAACCATCATAAAGATGTTCAGAACTTGCGCAACCACATGGATGATGGGATATCGGATAGACTCTAGGAGATAGCCATCATTGGTCTAGTATATCTCATTGGACATGTCAATGAAAGCCTTTATGATGTTCTTGATCGTTATAAATTCCATATTAATATTTTCAAAAAAGGCGCGCTTGTGAATCCTCATTGTGGTAAGGTTCATCCATTGAGCCACCATGCTTGTGCTAGGAAGTATCATGATGTCCATATTGAGGATACTTAGAAGTATCAGTAGAAGACATGATAAAAGTAGACAAGTACTAAGAATAAGAGAGCAAGAGTGTATCAAAAGGTTGGAAGGAGGTTTCGGAAAGTTCTGGTCACTGAAAAATTTGGCAAGAGCTTCACTAGCACAACTGAGAAATGAAATCAAATTTAGCTTCTTTATACTAAATTTGGACGGTCCATTAGACAAAGTACTAGTTTGTCTGCTGACAAAAATTTGCAGGCATGCTTAGTATTGTGAAATTAGCTTCCAAAATCTCAATGAAGTTTTCTGAATATCTGACCTGATCTAGTGAAGGTTTTGAAGATCTGGCGAAGGTTTAATATTTGCCTAAGAACATCCTTCGCCTACTAGGTACTGTAGATAATAAAAATTTTCAAGATCTGAACCTATGTCCAACCTAATTTTGTCATTCTAAATCCATCTCTCAGGTCGACAAAGGTTAATAATGACTGTAAGGTGCTTGGCGAAGGTTCCCAAAATGACAAACTGCTGAACATTCGTCTGAATTCAAAAAAGGTAATAACCTAGCTAGAGAACCTTCGCCCACCTCAGGATAGGTAAATCTAAGGTGGATGTGTGATCTGGCAACTCGGCGAAGGTTTTTAAAAACTATATGTACAAAAAATGACTCAAAAAGTGATTTTCTTAGGCATTTTTCCGTAAAAAGGTAATTCTTTTCACTTTTGCTCATCATTCTTTGCTATGACTATAATTGTCCATTGCCATCTATTATACGAAAGGTAATGAGCTCTATTTTATAAATAAATGATGTGCATTTTTGGCTATGCAATGTTTTTTTGTAATTAAATGGTGTAATTTTTGTTGTAATTAAATGGTGTAATTTGTCATGTATTGTATTATATATTGCATGATGTTTTTAACGTTTATAGTATTATGGAGACGAAGACGATTTTGGAGGGCCTGGACTCGCCGCGTTTTCAAAACGACATAGGGAAACGATTTGAAAAATGCGACAAGCATCGTTGGAGTATCTTCGTCGACGATCGACGAGCCAAGGAAACGACATTCCAATTGAAGAAGACAATCATTCGTTTGAAGCAAAAGATGATATAATGCAAGATTTGATACATTCGTATTATCCTCCTCATGGGACCACTCCAATCGATAGAAATGATACACAACACAATTATAGACAAAGCTAACTTCACAACTCAAGAAAATGTCGAAGACATGAGAACCGAAGGTGAAACAAGCATGAGAACGAAAGCTATAACTCCTTTATATGAAGGGGCAAATGTTTCTAGACTGTCAGCATATGTGCTCATCCTAAATCTTCAAGTTGTGTACAAATGGAGTAATCAATGTGTTGATGCATTATTCAGGTGACTATTCATATAACAAATATTTTTTGTTTCTATTCAATCACTAACTAGTTGACCATTTGTAATACTATTGGCATTTGCCATAGGTTGTTACGTTCACTATTACCTGAGGGTAATATAATTCCAAATTCAAGGAAAGATGTTAAAAAAATAGTGGCGATGCTTCGAATGGATTACAATTGCATTCATGCATGTCCAAATGATTGCATATTATACAAGGGTGTACATGAGTAAAAAACAAGTTGCCCTAAGTGTGAATCTCCACAATATCGGAAGATGTGCAAGGAACCAAAGTTGCATCCAAGGTTGTGAACCATTTTCCAATATTATCGTCCATCGAACACATGTTCCGTTGCGAGTCCTTGGCCAAATTGATGGATTGGCATGCTCGAAATAGATCCATTGATGGTGTCATGAGAACACCATGTGATAATATGGCCAAAAAACACATTGAAAAATAGTGGCCGATATTTTGTACAAAGCCAAGACATTTAAGACTTGAGTTGGCCATGGATGGTATTAATCCTCATGGCCATCGATCTTCTACTTGGACAACATGGCCACTGATGCTTGTGAATTACAACATACCTCCATGGATGACAATGAAAAAAGGTCATCTTTTACTTGCTCTCATCATTCCCGATCATTATAAGGTAAAAAACATGGATGTCTATCTAGAGCCTATTGTCGAGGAGTTGCAAATTCTTTGGAGAGGGATTCATGTATACGACATTTCACGTCCTATTGGATCTCGAGAATTTGAACTAAAAGGTATTTTAATGTGGACGATGAATGATTATCCTAGAATGGGTGAGTGTAGCGGTTTTTCTACTTCCGGATACCATGCTTGTAATATATGTGGAAGTAATCTCCCTGAACTTAGGAAAGTCATATATTCTGATCATCGTAAATATCTTCCATTCAACCATAGTCTTCGTAGAACTCATTTTTGTTGATTAGGAGACAAAGTGGAGGCACGCCCTCCACCGGAAAGACTAACAAGTAAAGATTGGCTTGAGAAATGGAACAATGGCAACGGAGAATTCCACTTCCATAGAGGTATGAAAAGGTTATCCATATTTTATACACTCCCATATTGGATGACATTAAAAATGGATTCAATGCACATTTTCAAAAAAAAATAAAAATATGATGTCATTATCATTGTCGATAACAACCTTTCATTGTTACTTCCGCTGCCTACAATTGCTGTGGGTGGCTACAAATTGCTTTAATTGCATTTATTGTAGTTTCAATCATTTGAGGAATCATAAATCTCAGCTCTATTGATCACATTCAATTTCTTCCCAACATAAAGCCAAAGCAATGCACGAGATCAAAATCTAATCACAAGAGAGAATACGTGGAAATATACCGAATATTTATGATGTGTCATATGGTGAAAGTGGACGCTATTTTTTATCTGATGTGAAATGGCCTAAGGTAGTTTGTAGAGGGTCAAATGCAACGGTAAATTCATGTCCAAGTGGGTTTTTTGCAATTGATTCATCCAAAACATTGAGCATGGAGCCCTTTGACACATTGATGTTGCCTCATCACTATGAGCACATGCACATGCGATGCGTTGAATTTTTTGTTCATTAGTTCAAATTCTTATATTTAAATTTATCAATTATATGTCATGTTTCTCATTTTATTGTAGGTGATTTCAATATTTGAGTTTTCAATATATTCTAAAATAGTAATTTTTCAGGTGTTTTTTCGATCAGATTGACCAAACAATACATGGTGGTTTGTAGCTCAAGTAGAACCATGAGCGCGACGAGTAAACGTTTTCAGAGATGTAATGAAGCTGTCCCTGAGTTGTCATGAAGTTTGGAAGGGATTAGACACCATTAGGGGGCTCAAAACACCAAAACTTAGTGTATTTTTTATTATTTTTGAGCATGAATACCTCTCAATTGGGGGTCTGAACCTATTGGTTCTTGTAACAAGCTTAAAGATATGATAGATTGTGTCTGTTTTGAGGCATCATGCATCCAATTTGGATAGGTGAGCATTAGACACCATCATGTTGAAGTTTTGCTTAGATATTCTATGATTCTGAGGAAAAAGTCCTGTTTGTAATAGTATTGGATACTTATTACTGACTTTTTCGAATCTTTGATATCTTATACATTGTCTCTTGGGAAATTTTAAATTGAAATTATGGAATTTCTTTTTTAAAAGGGGGGAAGAAAAGATAGGAATAAGTCTTTTGAGGAATCAGCTAGTTGCATTGATTTTGGGAAAAACTCTTGTTGCAATGGTAGAACTATCCAGTTTGAAATAGACAAACTCTCTAAGTGATTATTTTGATTAATCTGGAACTAGATGAATTTTGGGGTTGTTGAGCTATGAGATATTCATTAATATGGGAAGTAGTGATAAAGATTAAATTAAGATTCACTGATTGTTACCAAGTACCATTTTGATATGGATTGGATCAGTGGAATAAAGTTTTAATCTTAACTCTATGTCCAAAGATGTCTGTATAAGTTAGCCTAATCTTGGTTGTATGCTGAGATTTGTTGTAGGCTGATTGGTAGAAGGAATCTTGTTAATAAGAGTCAGATGGTTGGAAAACTTGTGATGTGGAGTTATTCACTTCAAAGATTTCCCAGATATGTTATTTACTCATGAGAAATAGAGTTCTTTGGTATATACCACCGAATTCAGTTGGAATTCAACAGAACTTTATAATCTCTAGATGTGGTTCTAGATGATTGTATAAAGTTTATTATTTGTTAAAGACAAATGTTATAATGGTCTTTAATCACTTGGTTGATTGTAGAATTTGGAACTCATAATCTGGTTAAGAATCGAGATGGACGAATATTCTTGGAATCCAGTAATTTTCCTTGTGGAAAAGATTTCAGAACGTTTCTTATATTTCCTGAGTGGTATGTTGTGCATATACTCCAATATCTCTAAATGATTAAGTATGGGTTTAAAATTCGATAGATTATGATTGACGAATCATAAGATTCTAAATGTTTATGATTGACGGATCATAAATTGATACTTGAAGGACATTAGATGATTATATGGAGAATATGATGATTCTTAAGATGATGAGTAATTCTTGATCAATTGGTAGAGTTAAAATTTAGATTTGTTATTTGAACTCTAAATCTGTGTACAAACTTGAGATTGTTTGGATCTCACATGCATTTTCATTAACTAACTATTTACTTATGAGAAATTTTCTTACCTTTACAGATTGTAGTCAAGGAATGCTTGTGTACTGTTTTTCAACCTAAAATCTCCGTTTAATTAGGAGCAGTTAAGTCTATCAAGATTGAATGGTTGCTATTTTTTGGATATGATGCTAGGGATAGAGCACTTATCTCAGGAGAGTATTGTGGGGTACTCAGGACTGAGTTAAGTCATTTTTATCTTGATGGATCTCCTAAGAGATTTTGGTGGGATGAGTTTTGTACCAAGAAGCATTTATGACAGGTCTACAAGTAATTGTGGATAGTCTTGGACTATGATTATTTTGGATCTTTAACTTTTGAACATTGATTTCCGATATAAGGTGATGACTCACCCAGTGTTTCATGTAAATTGAAGTACATGAAGGTGATGTTATTAGATTGGAGAGAATCAAACCCAATAGAGAAATTTATCTTTTAGTGTACTTCTAAAAGGTCGATATAGTATTTCAATGTAGGGACAGATGATTTGAGAATTATCCCATCTTTAAATACTTATTTGATTTTGAAGTCAGACTAAAGATTGATTTTCAGGGTAATTGTGAAAGTTAAATGATTGATTTGTTAGCTTTTAAACTTGATCTTCAGGTTTGGTCGACTGCTCATCCGGTGTATCATGTAAATATAGTTTAGATGATGATGACAGTTTGATGTATTGAAGACTTTACCCATTTGGAAGATTTATCGCTCAATAAACCTTTGGACCCTGAATGAGTACTTAGGATTAGAGATAAACAATTGAGAAATTTTTCTATCTTTGTGTGCTTGCTTAGGTTGGTTGGTCAAATTGAGGATAATGATTCATGGGAAGAGTTAAAAGCATACAAATTGGATTTTCCCTAGTTACTCGTTCTGAGGATAGAACTGGTTTAAGAGGGGAAGAATGTTACGACCATGTCCTATATAAGGGAATCAGAATAATTCCTGACGTGGATAGCTGGTCACTCTAGGTGTATATGGCTATTAGTTATGCCTCATTATTCCATGCTTGGCATGTAAAGTAATTTATAATCATATGAGGGCCCAGACCTATTATTGGACATAGGAGCACATGCATAGTGAATGACTGCTTTAATGCAAGAATAGGAGGTCAATAGCTCAATATAGGTTGCATGGAAATCCTAGGGGGAATATTCTCTCTCTCTCTCTCTCATGAGGAGAATATGTCCATTGGAAACTCGCCCATCCTCCTATTGGAAATTCAGTTTTTTGAGCCTGTTTCTCCTCCTCTCTCATAGGTTCTTCACTATGGCTTGGGGTCTAGGTCTAGGAGGAAACTCCAGGAGGGATCTAGGTGTGGATGGGTGGTTTTGCTCCACAAGTGTCCTTTTGGTTGTTTTGCAACAGGATCTAGTCAGATCTTCATAAGGCGATCCTTATACTGGTCAAGGAGATTGGTCAATGATTTAAGAGCATACGTAAAAGCGTTTACTATGTAGGCACGAACAAAAGTGTAATTATATCAGTTTTAAGGGATTCTACTTTCCTATCCTTGACGGAGCCCATTATAC
Source organism: Diphasiastrum complanatum (assembly GCA_029204225.1). Taxonomy (NCBI): domain Eukaryota; kingdom Viridiplantae; phylum Streptophyta; class Lycopodiopsida; order Lycopodiales; family Lycopodiaceae; genus Diphasiastrum; species Diphasiastrum complanatum. The sequence continues at coordinate 19,317,801 of CM055108.1, forward strand.
TCAAAGAAGCTTTATAAGGTCTTCCATCAAGTAGAAGTAATTGTTTTGTCAAGCCATATTACTTTACATTCTCTTACTATGATTAAACATAACAACATGAATTGAAAATATATTTCTCCCAATCAAAATTTCATAGTTAAATTCCACTAAATCTTTGAGTACAAAAATAATCATTTTGTTTGGAAATTTCAATATCTCAAAGATGGTTAATGGCCTCTCCATAGCTGGTTAATGGCCTCTCCATAGCTTCTAAACTACCAATGGAGATCCCTTCAAGCATAACTAGTTATTGTACCAGCTAAATTTAGCACCAGATGGGAAAAACATTAGAAAAATTTTATGAGGAAAGGATGAATATTTTGTCATTGGTCTAACTGTGCTTGATTAAAGCTTTACAGTCTTCAACTTGAATTTGATTTTCATGAATGTTGATTGGAAATCTACTCAATGTTGAGATAATTGTACGATCACTTGAATTTTAGTAAATTTCCTAGTGAGGAGTAAGAAGTTGAACTTGTTTATTAAATTGTGAGAAAAAATCATTTATAGTGTTTCAACATGGGGTCAAAATAATGAACATAATTAGACGCAAACGAAAAAATGTTCCCAGCCAAATATTTCAAGCCGTCAAGGATTACAATTTGAACTTGCCTTGTAGAATGGCCCAAGCTAGTAGATTGTGTTGGGCTAGAGTAAGTTGATAAAATCTTTGGGGCATTAATGATTGGTTCCAGAAGTAGTTTTTGAGTGCTCTACTTTCAATAGAAGAAAAATATCTTTCAAATCCCAAAAATGTTCTTGGTTGTGGAGTTGTATCCAACAACTACGTGGTTTAGTCTTTGTGGAAATTTTACAAGAGTGTTTGCAAGATGTTTTTCCAACACTTATGGCTCTTTTGCTTCTTGAGGTAAAGGTTGAGCAACTGTTGTTTGTATTGCTTTCTACTACTATTTTAGGCTTAGATATTGCAATCGAATATTTGAGAGCTACTTGTTGTTTTGCTACTAACCTAGTGAGTAAGGTGACTTTTGACCAGGTTGTTGTTGTTGAGATTGCTTGACAAGATAACATGTATTCGCTATAGGCTATTTGCAGACCAATAATACTATTTTGTAGCTCTTGTAGTTGCTATTAAAGGGACTACACATTTTTATTTTTTGATTTAACTAGATCATCATGGACATAGCATTAGATATACTTGTTGTGTTCATATCAATGCTCAACTATGTGATTTTCTTGTCCTTGGTTTGAAGTACTTGCTACAAGCTCATATTTTCTTCATGTCAATCAGGTATACTACTAGGGGTGATAGAATCAACTTGAAAAATAGTAATTATGACCACTTCTGCATTTTGGGCTTCAATCAATGATCCATCAGTGCCACTCAATTCTTTATGAATTCAATCTAATGTGTCTTGTTGGAGGTCAAGTTGTCCTTCAGGACCAACATCATAATTGGTTACTCTCAGCTTCCTTCAAGATTTCTATGTAGTGAGAAATTGAATTGAAATCATTCAGTGTATAAATCAAGATATTGGATTCTGAAAGATTTTTTCAAGATTTTCAAGAGGAAGTCAGTGTTGCTCAAGACTTTAGCATCAGAAGCATATTTTTGGTCTGCCTAATGCATAGGTCAATTCCAAAATTTAGGATTGCATGAGGCTATGTTGACAGTTCTAGGTAGATTCTTGGCAACAAACAAGGCTAAGAGGCTCAGATCTCATGCCTCAATAAATATCATGATTTTATGGGCTTCAAGATTAGTTATTCTGATTGTGATATTGTCAGATTGATATATGCTCGTTATCAATTGTTTACTATTTCTTCCGCACACTGGTTTCATCTTGTTGAATGCTAAAACAAATTACAACATAGGTCAGTAGTGCATGTCCATGCTCTGAAGGATTGTTGATCTGTTGTAGTTGGCAGTAGACCAGCAAATATAATCGAACTCACATCTAGGCTCATTACAACTCTCATTAGTGGTATCAAAGCGTTTGACGTTCTGGATATTGATTTACCTTCAACAAGATTGAGATGTAGCAAGCTCCAACACTTGGAGTAATTTTGACATTCTCCCTCTACTTGAGAGCTTGATGTAGCATTCTCTCTCTACCCGAGAGCAAGCCAATTTTATACTTAGTTTTTTCATCCAAAGTTGCTCTCATTGTGTTTGATGAATGGTTTGTGATGATGCATGTGTAGCCTACTGTTGCCTCAAATTTTTGAGCTAGTATGCTTGTATATTATGCAAGGTAGATCTATGTGCAATCCCACCATCTTAGGAGATCATACACATTGTCCTCACACATGTGAAAAGTACACATGGTATTAGAGCCTACCTAAGATTGATTTGTATCTATCAAGTGTGATGAGATTTTGGCTTGAAATCTAGTTTTGGAGAGTGTAGTTGCATCTCAATAGCTGTCATAGGAATTTTTGGATCAAGAGGGATATAGATCACATTTATTAGATCCATGTTGGGTACTATACGGAATTCACTGCTCAAACCTGCGTGAGATCAGTCAACTTTGACTTGATGATGTATCTCCAAGGTCGTTCCAAAAATCGTGTGTGATAGTTTGCCAGAAAGCTAGTGAAGTAACTTGTTTTGCAATTTGTTTCAACTCAATTGGATGTGTCTTATGGAAGTTATAGCCATTTGAATCACGGTGGGTAGGACACCCAACCTGGTTGGAAACATCAAGTTCGACTCACATATAGCTTGTTTGATTAAAAAAACTCATGTTTTTGCTTGCCAATCTTGACTAAGTGTGATCTAAGTGTGATTTTGTGTCCATAACCACATAGATTCATACAAATCAAATAGATTTGAGTCTTTTGTGGTGTCTTTGAGCTCTTCACACTAGAAGAAGGTGGATCAAAATCTTGTTGTACTTCTTTTTTAAAGTGAATCTAGATCTAGATTGAGTGAGATTGGCATAGCTTTTGAGATTGTACTCTCAAGTTTGTTGCAAGACCTCAATTTGGTTTTGGTTGGACACCATTATGGAATATTTTATTTAGAAGGAATAAAATTTTTTTCTTTGTTTTTTGGATCCATTACAAGTCAATTTCTCAAGTAATTATGGCATCTCTTGGAGCAAGGTGAGAGATTAAACTCCTCCAATTATTCTATTTGGAAGGGGAGGATGGAATCAATTTTGATTCTCCAAGATGTGATGGATAAGGAAGAGCCTCAAGTACTCCAAGAAGTCCAAAGGTACAAGAAAAGAGCAAAAATGGCCCTTCACTACATCAAGATGAATGTATCCAATGAAGTATTGAGAGAGATTAGTACTTGCACTCTTTTAAGGAGGCTTGGGACACCCTCAAAGCCATTTATGAGGCCAAAAACACTTCTAACTTACTCTCTCTTAGGAATCAAATCTTCCAAACCTATCAAAAGAGTGATGAGAGTGCCTCAAACTTTGTCATGAGATTAAAGGATCTTTATAGAGAGCTTGCATACATAGGAGACCATCTTAATCAAAGTGAATTAGTCCAACTCATCCTTAATGGATTGAAAGATGAGTTTGACAACATTGTACAATCCTACGCAATCAAGGAGATGCTTCCAAGTTTGGAGTCACTTCAAAGAGTTCTATTTTCTGAAGAATGTGGGCAAGGGAACAAGCTCTTGAGGTGGAGAGGACGAAGCCTTATTCACCAAGGACAAGCCAAAGGGGAGGAGAGAAGGACAACAACAATATTTCAAGAATGACAAGAACAAAGACAAAGCCAAGGATGGAGATAAAGACCATTCATCTCAAGCTTCAACATCTAAAGGGAAAAAGAAGAAGATCAAGTGCTTCTTTTGTGGCAAGAAAGGCCACTATGACTCTAATTTCTTCAAAAAGAAGAATCAATTCAAGCAAGCTAACCTCACTAATGAAAAAGAGAGTGATGCTATCGAGAGTGATAGGGAGAATTCACTTATGATGTCTAGTTTTTCTTCCTCTTCTTTCAAGAATGATGAATTGTGGTGGATTGATAGTGGAGCTAGTTCCCATATGTCTAGTTCCAAGAATTCATTTTCTAGTATCAAGCCTTATGAGGGTGCTAAAAAGTCTATCTATATTGCAAATGATGTTGAGTGTAGAATTGAAGTAATAGAAAGTATCCCTTTGGATGTACCATCATCAAAAGTTTTGTGTCTCAATGATGTGCTTTATGTGCCAAAACTAACAAAGAATCTCATTAGTGTTGTTCAATTGTTTGTGACAATGGTCTTGATGTCAAATTTGATGTTGACACATGTACAATCAAAAGTGAGGATGAGGTGATAGCTAGAGGATCTTAATTTGGTAGATTATACAAACTAGATTCTAGTGAGAGTGTTAACATTTGTGATGTTGCCTATAAGATCACGGTATCAGAGCCATTCCAAGAAATGAGCAAAATTTGTGATGAATATCTGATCAATAGAGAATAATTACCGACAAGAACATTACATGAAAAATCCTTCCTGCTTTGTGGTGGCCAAAGATTTTGACTACTACCAAAGGATTCAATGGAGCATGACATTTGACAAGGAACTACACAATCTTCATTTTTCAAAGCAAAAATGCTCAAGTAGGGAGAGGGTTATGTACTACATGCAATTATCCCATGAGCTTAATAATTGCAATGCTAAATATAGGCATGGAGCTAAATTATATTATAATTAGTCAATCAGATAGTTAATAAGCTGGCTTGAACAAACGCACCAAATTTATACATAGGAAGATTGTAATAATGGTTTTAAAGCCCAATTTAACTAAATAAGATCTCAAACTCATGCTAGAGGCACAAAAGACCACTATAAATAGCTAAGTTCCTACTAAATCTGGAGGCTATTCTACATTTGTCATTTTTGAGTTATCTATGGTCTTCAAACTTCTCTTTGAGAGCTTTCTTGATGTGTTTTGTAGTTCATGTGCCTAAAATCATATGAGAGCTTGATCATGCCCTAGAATCAAACCCAGTGTATTGAATGATCAATAATGATGAAGAATGCTATCATACTTCCTAATTTTGTGAAGTTTGCTAATTTATTTAGTTTCTTGATTTCTTATTTCGCCATGTTAATTTGATATTTAAGAATGGATAAGATGTTTGAATGTTCAAATTGGCACATGACAAACTGTTTACAATAATATTATATGAACACATCATATCGAAAACCAAATGAATCAATAAATGAACCTAGAGACATAAACTACATTGATACACATTGTGTGAAATAAAAAATTATCACCGACAATATAAAAGCATATATCATACAATGATATTAACCATACTGCTTCTTTGATCACTACTATACAACATTTGGTTCTATTAACTATATAAAAGTACACAATACACAACAACGTTCATCAACAAAATATTTGTCATAATCCTTAAACATCTATTGCTTCAACAATGTGATCTTTGTCTAGAACTATTGTCAATTTAATACTCAACATCATCTATATCATTCATGGTTGACAAGTTTTCAAAATTCGTATAAAAAAAATCCGCATTGTTGTTTTTAGCTTTTAGAATATTTCGTCGACCTCTTGTAGAAGATGTCAAACTAAGCTCCACTCTGGTAAATTGCAATTTTTCACACAAAATATTTGTTCTACATGTGATGGCATGACAAATGGTTGATCATTCAGATAATCATCTCTATGTGTTAGCACGACTAACTATATGATTCATTTCATTCTTTGTATTTATAAAGTCAATTTTTTTTTTAAGGATTGTAAATTATTTGGTTTCTCGTAAGGGCCATGACTTGTACATGTAATTGATAATGACATACAAAAGTTGCTTTGAAGATACTTTTAATGTTTTTTTAATGATATATCTAACAAACTACTCCTTGTAAAGTGTAAGGACTCCAACTAGACATTAGAGCTCCTTATCAAAAGCAAACTTTAAAATCCACTTCGCATTCCAAGAGTTGAAGAAAGCATGAAATTATCAATGTTATGTCTTGAATAATACTTGAAAAAGAAAAGGAAAACTACAATCTTCAACCTTATGCAATCCAACCAAAGGAACAAGATTTTTTGCAGTGGGGTGTATGGGTAGACTTGTTGACTGCCACCGGAAAGGTGCAAGCTCGAATCCTGACCTCTGTGTAATGACATCTAAGGAGCTTAGCTCTGTAAATGGCATTGCCAAGTTGTATATATGTTGTATATAACAACTACTAGTTGCTTAATCATGTATGCAAAAAGTACATCATCTTGCAAAGCCATAACTTTACGAAGTACTTTTTAGCTCTTTCCTGACATGTCCTTATTCATAATACCTTCAAGGGCTTCAAAAGAGATCCACCTTATATTGATAGAGTCAAACAAAGCTTTTCAAACCCAACAAGGCTTCAGAAATTTTTATTAGCTTTAAGCTAATAAATAAATATTCATGATCTTAGGACCAGATTAATAGGACAAAAAATTACATAAATCTTCGAAATCCACAAGCCATAACAATAGCACAATAAAGGTGAGAGAAGATACTTGCATGTCCTCTGTTCAAATAAATCAACATGCCAAAACCACGGAAGTGATATTGTACTAAAACTTTCAACGTTGGTGCGTTTCATTGACAGCTGAGCCATTGACATTGATATAAACGGGGTTGGCTCAGTTGGTTAGCTTGGCATAGTTTTTTTGGTCCCATATTAATGTAAACAGATTGTCTGGATTCTCTGTTTAAATTTGGCGCCTTTCACAATGAAAAACACCTTGAGAGCAATTACATGAAGTTTAAATGGAGCTTCACATCCGATACCTTCAGATTGAAAGAAAATATGTACAAATTTCAATTTGGCCTTTCCGAATACTTTCTAATACATAATAATAGCCCATTATTTGATACGATTCTATCCCTGTTGTCCAGGAAATACTAAATCTAACAGATGCTTTGGGAGGCCAAGCTATGCTAAAGTTCAGCAAAGTATTGGCCAAAGCTTTCTTGATTCGTTCTTATTTGTGATTTGTTATTTATAAATATAAGGTGTTGGATTGATATAGCACATATAACAACTCAAAAGGAGTCAAAACCAGGGGTTACTTGCTGTTAGTGGTCGGGTCAGCCCAATTTCCTTAAAGCTTCAAGAATGGAATCAGAGCCAAAAACACCTTCCGTAGAAACAATGTTTGGACTATCCGATGGCACAATGTCCTCTTTCGTGTAGCTTCCATTTGATCTAAGCAGGTGCTCTGAGGTGCCTTTAAGTACCCCTTTGAGTATTATTGTCTTGTGAGTACCTGCGAGCAATTCTTCATAGTCCGTGTCTCCAGTTTCCCCAACAAATACGTACATGTTTGCAACATCCAAGCCCCACCTCACAAACATGTATCTGCAAAATTACATTTTCAAAAGACCACATATCAAACTGCTGACAAGACCATGATAAATAAGTATGCTGTTTTCATAGCTATATAATGATCAGTTGCAACTGCTTGAAGATTCATACAACCTAAGGGCTTGAGATCGAGAGGCTAGCAACGGAATCACGTGTAATTTGGTGCCACTTTGGCAATACATCACATGAGCTCTCAACCCCCGCAGTCTCAATCCATGACGAAGTTCATCCACTTTTGCTGCCTGTAAGAAAATAGACAGACCTTGATAGCTAAATATTAATGAGGCAGAGTTTGTACCTGAGTCACTTTAATAGTATGAAAATCAAACACGTTTTCACAAAAAACTTGACTGAATTGCTTACTTTTGATGAGATTTTTACTGTGTAGGCCAGACAGTGTGAGTTGGACGTCTGTGGGTCTTCCACAACGAAGCGTCTATTGTCAGTATCTCCATTGCCATCCTCTACCGATGCCAGACGAGATAATGCTTTCTTCAATCCCTGCCCACCCCAGCGGTAATCTATATGTGTCTCATAGTCCGCATCAGAAGAGAGCTGGATATCTTGTCCATTACCATCTTCTGAAGCTGATTGACCTGACGGATAATAAACCTCGCTCCCACTGCTGCATATCAAAGCATCAAATTCCTGCACTGCTATTCCAGCAGGATTTAACATTGATACTGTCTCAGACACTGTCAATGACGTGGAGAGAACAAATCCTGTTGAGCGACCAGCAGCTTCCAAACTTACGGCTTTGAAGATTTCGCTTATGATATTTATCGTCTCTTTATTAGAATGCCCCAGAGACACATCATAAGCGTCTACCGCTATCACAAAAAGTCTTCTCCTTCTCCGCAGCTGAGGCGGCCTGTTTGCAGAAGTCCCATTGATTGAACCAGCTTTATCATTTGACTCAAATTTTTTTGGCTCATAATCGTCTTGTGAACTCGCTCTCCTGCCCAATTTGTGCCTTTCAAATGCTTGCTTCAGCCGTTCACTGTTGCCATTGATATTGCGTAGAAGTGAGCTATTAACTGATCCATATCTCTCGCCATCATCAGAGAGCCGAAGTGATATATCTTGTGCATCCCTTAACGAATCTCCCTGAGAGTCAGCATCAAGATCTTCATCGACAAAGGAAGTGTTCTGCCACTGGGGCTGTCTCATTCTACACAAAGCAACCCGGGACAGGTATGTCTTGCAATGTGCTGGCCATGAGTACAGATGAATATTTTTCAAACCGTTACGACGGCACTCCACCCACAAATTACGATCCGCCAGTAGTTTCAGCAAAGCATTGGCAATGGCTTCTTGATTGTGAGGATCTACCAACAGTCCATTGCCTAGAGTCTGTTATGACGAGAATCACAACAATAAGCCTAGGAAGATTAGCATAAAAAATGAGGAAACTATATCTCAATTGTAATTAAATCATCATCTGTTGCCAGCTGCTCGGATGGAACTCAACAAATCTCTATTCTGGGACTTTATTCTAAGAGCTACAAGGTTTTCAAATAAAGAACTGTGAGAGCGGTGGTACTTACTCGATGAATGTCAACTGGACCACCATTTTTGGTAGCAACCATAGGCAAACCATGAGCTGCTGCCTGTTCCAGACAGAGGTAAATCACAAAACATCAACGTGCAATTTAAATCTTAAAATATAGAGCTCGTGTCTTATTATTAAACTAAAGCACCACATACCTCAATCAGTGTCAACCCGAAGGGTTCTACCAATGCTGGATTGATAAATACACCCTGGTCAGTCAAAGCAGTTTATGAGGGTAGCTAAGCAGGACAATATTCCAAAAAGTTGAAAGTAATAACAACTGCCATAACTTTATTGATGTCCTCTCTTACGAAAGCACTCAAAACTTCTCATTTAATCAGATTCTACAGTGGATCACATATATAAGGAAAACATGACACCTGTCAGTTGTCTCTGTAGAGACGCGCTATTGCTGGAAAAACTACTCAACATGTCAAATGCTTACTGCTCATATTTTAGACATTAAAGATAGACAATTCTCTTTCTGATGCTTGCAACTTCACCAAAGGATTTTTTATCCAAATATCATAGAGAAAGGAAAGGTTTATACACCTTTGTTTTGGCAGCAAGACGATAGATGTCGGGTACATCTGACTGCTTGTGATGCTTGGGGTAGGCGACTTGCCCATACAGATCATATTTGTCAATTAACTTCAAAACTGTAGTTAAAACATTTGCATTCCCTCCGGCCATTTCATCTATGTCATCACGATTGCCCATTACTAAAGTCTGCATTAACAAGAGAGAACCTTCAGTCGTGTGAAGAACTAAGCAAAAACCAATTTACAGCATGAATCTTATTCAACCTAAGAACTTTTGGCAGATCAGAAAAATTCCAGTTTATAAGATCAATAAAAGCTCATTTGAAAGATGTGCACAATGGAGGCATACGAATACGCTTACCAAATTTGCTAATTCTCGTAAAGGCCGGCACTCTCCAAAGGCTTTCACCAGCGTAGTCATATTCTTCTTTGGATCTGGACGAGCCAGTGCTAGAATCATTGGTTTGTGTGGATTCGTGAAAAAGCGCATAATCTGCCAAGCATGGGACAAGTTTAGGCAGACAGTAAGCCAGCCCAGGTGTCAGCTAACGTTTGAACACCAATGAGTTTTTAACTGGACACTGATAAAATTTCAATGTCAGTAAACGTTTGATCTCCTAAGAGTCAAGGCAAAAATAAAATCAAGTTAAAAATAAAGCTTATATGAAAAACAGGATCAGCAATAGCAAATAACCAAAAAGTTCTCTTCCACTTATGTGGCTGCAAGAGAGTTACAAAATCGTTAATTAGATTCTAATACAGTAAAGTTGATTGGACTTTCCACTGTTTAGAGACTTGAGTCAACACAAGGATTATACTATGGAACAAACCTACCTCACTCCAGATAGTAGGCTCAGTTGGTGGAGACATTGGAGACACAAGAGTGCCATCACCATCTGGCTCGCCATCTATCAGCTCAGCAGTATCTTGGACAACAACATTGCTAAAATCCATTCCAGGGGGTATCACCTGTAAAGAGAATCTCGACGCAATGTGTTAAAGTCCCTTCCAGGGGGGATCAAAGCTGGCATGTGATCTAGATTCTTATCCATTTCACCTCTCCAAAAAAATTTGGTAATCGATAGTGAACAAAGACAACTTTGATGCAAGTTTTCTCGTAAGCGATAGAAACGGCATCTTAGTTTCATCTGAACATGCAAGAGGATGAAATTGTTGCCTCCACAAAAACTTACCACCATGCGAGGCATATATCGACCGTTGCAACTGAGTCCCTGTTTTACTCTTGCCCTAATTTTTTTCTCAAGTTTGACATCAAAACCATCATATAAACCCCACTGCTCATCAATCTCCTGCCTTGTACTTGTAACCACAAGCTCAGCTGCATCCAATGACAGCTCTTCTGCTTCTATCCGACGCATAATTTTGTAGGCTGCATTGATATCTTCCTTCGACTGGCGACCCTGTTTCACAAGCTGCTCAAGCTTATTGCGACCTAGAGAGTGCCCGGTCAAAACCATGGGAACATTCAAAGCACCTGATAGCAATGAAGCAATGTCGCCTGCATCTGCATAATGTCCGTGGATTACATGTGGCCATACAGGTTCAGCTCCAGAGGAAATCTGTTCTCCAAGTACCTTTGTCATATTCAGAATGTGGGCTAATGCACCATCAACAAACTCCTGAATATGTGGCCATAGCAATTCTTTTTGAAGGTACTTATCCCTTGGCCCACAGGGTATTCTCACAATGTATGCACCACCGCTCTCACCTACCTCTTCCTCATCACCCTCATAAGAATCTGTAGACAGCATCTCTGTAGGGTCACCATAGCTCCAATCCACCTCAGGTGCTGAAATTTGGCGAGTTAACAGATCTACACGATAAACTTCCGGCATCCTAGCCAATGCCCTTGCTAACTCCACAACATATTTCACCTGTCACACGCCACTAGAAAGATTAAACTTCTATCACAAGGGTACATTGGCCTACTTAAGAGGATCCAGGTATTGAAACCTTGTAAGTAGAATTTATTCTTGCTCTTCAATTTTGGTGCTGCAAGTCTGAAATGGAGGTGAATGCAACCTGGCCCCCTGTATCTGAATCTCGACCAAGTTCCATATTCGTTCCTCGCACCAGGCCATGCAAGCTATGTTGACAAAAAGTTCCAAAATAATGTTAGTTTGACTTCATAGAATTCAAATTTGTCAGCACATAACATCTCTTGAGATGAATGATTGGAAGATTAGACTGATGAGGGGAGTAAACTCATGAAGAGGCTTGTTGGTGATATTGTAATTTAGAAACTTTTAAACTGCAGAATCACTAAAAACTGTGAGCTAGCAGTAGAGCATTAATCAAGCTGTAGATGAATAGATCTAAGTACCTGATCAGCACAAGGTACAATTTCTTTTGCTTTGGTTGATCCCATGATATTTCCTGCTGAGAAGCTTTTTTTATCACCTTCTTTTCAACTTCCCCATCTGGTGAAGCCTCTAGAGGTGCAACTGATTTGACTTCTTCTAGCAGATCTTCAAGGTCTTCTGCAGCGTCTTTGTGACCTCTCTCTCGCTCTTTAGTTTGTCTGGCCACACGATGAGTATTTTCCAGCTCAATCTGTCAAAAAATTTCCACTCATTTCTTTTAAAACGAAGTAGAAGCTTGTTATAGCTCGGTTTAAAGGCTCCAGCCTTCAAGCGAAGTAACCTACGAAATCCTTAACTTTTTAAGATACTAATTTTTTTTCCATTTGCATACCCAGAACCTTATTCCTTTCTTGGCAGGCATGATCGAGTATATAGTATATACAATAAAAAGACTAGGAATCTGCAAACTGCATTCTGTTGGTGCTTTTCAATAGTAAGAAGGAATCGAAATGATCCAAAAAGAACCCAACCAGCTGTGAAATTTGAACCAAGAAGTATTTTCAACTTCACCCGTGTTCTCTTGGAAAAAACATTATTTTCCATTGTACAAACCCTTGAACTGATAGTTGCAAGACAGATGATGCCACACACCTGTTTTTTTTTACGTGTTATATGCCAAATCCTCCAACATAAGTTTTCAAGACGAGCACTTCTTTCCTTTGCATCTCTGGTGGCTGTCGCCTGCAAAAAGAGATTCAAGGCGATAACTATTGGGAAATACTTACACACTAAAGAGGCTCCACACAATCTTCCACTTTCTATACCTACTTAATGGTGCCATTCATTATCTCTGTTATATCAGGCTGCAGCTGTCTATTCAGATTATTAGATGAGAAAGCATTCCAATCCTTTGGTTTACGAACGGCACCTGAAGCCTTAAAGAGTCGAGATTCACTATAATTTGACGTGTAAAATCAAAACTGTCCCGCTCTTTTTCTGAATACAACTCAACATACCTTCATCCATGTTCGGTGAATGTCTGATTCATCAAAACCACTGACAACCTCTTCAACAAAGTACTTGGTAGCATTAAAGCCTCCGCTCTCCCTGCTTTCTGTTGGTAATCGTTGGTCGGTGCGAGGATCATCAAAACCAGCGCCAGTATCCAAAATAGCTTCTAAATAACCATTTATCCACTCATTTCCAGCCATATTATCTTCCTTCAGCCTCGCTAAGCAAGTGCCAAGTACCGATTCTTAAGAATGATGATGGACTGGCTTTCCGTTCCAACTTTCTGGATGTTGAAGAGTGGAAAGAACATTCAGAGTATCCAGACAATGGCGGAATACTAGCATCTGAAAAAGTTCATCCAAAGTATAGTTGAATGGCAATTACCCCTATAACAGAAAAGATCGACGATTCCAAGCCATATGCATAAGCGCTCTGGAATGCTAGCAAGCCTAGGAAACGAGGGGAGAAGAGAGCCTAGAAGCAGATACGGACTTTATAATGCGACAAGTACGGGAGAAATTCATATCAAATTTGTGTAAATTTGAGAACACAAATTTGATAATTTCCACAATGACGGCCCAGGTGACCAAAGCATACGTATCAACATATGATACTGAATCACGAAACTGTTTGAAGCAACACGATATACACATCTATTAAAAAGTGAAGGCTTCAGGAGGCGAAAAGCTGAGGCAGAAAGGGGATAAATAAAGGCCAAGGGCAATCGTTGGTGGAGATTGCGATATGGAGTAGTTCAAAAGTAGATAAAGTGCACGCTTTCCATTTGAAGAAAGATGCTTAGAACTTGAAGATGTGACGTAGATCTACGAAAGTACAAATGTGAAAGAAATCGACTGGAATGGCCTACTAGCGGACGTTATGTCTGAGGGGAGAGCTACCTGCGTAAATTGATTGTTATAAACGCACCAGATTTCAAAAGCGGCACCAAAAAATCATGCGGATTAGACATGAAAAGAATATGGTTTTCTGATGACTATAATCCAGCAGAGTTGTCCCAATCTGTAGGCCATATGATCAGTGAGATTCTAGGGACAAAACATTGCATTCTGAATTGAGGGAAACTCGATTCGAATACCTCGACAATAATTGGAAACTTATTGCATCATTCATTTGTGAAAAAGTGGAGCTAGATACAGTTAGATGCCAATGGCATATGCTTCTAGGATTTGTTGAACAGTTCCAGCCAGGCTCGATGAAGGAACCATATCACATAAGAAAAACCTATATAAGCATGAAGGATAAATATTTCACCGTCGTTACAGTCAAATTCCGTATGCCCCAATCCGGAAGTGCCAAGGCTGGAGCATCGCATCTCAGCCTCAGCATCAGCATGTAATGAACTGACAAGCACATAATAACAAGCTGACAGATTTTAATGACAGAAAATAAAGGTTAAACAAACGAACATTGGAAAATTCGTCCAGAATAGACTTCGTGTCACCACAAAATCGTCGACACTCAGCAAAACTGGATTGGACAATACACACAAAGAACGAGAAACATCTAGACCTTTTTCTTCCTTTTCCGAAGCTGCCAAGTGCCAATCCGTGAAAATTGAAACCCCACCTCCTCTTCACGCAGACCCCAGGAGGTGGCGGGCCCGGATTCTCGCCCTCTCACAATCCATCCCTCCCCCCATGGCTTCTTCCATAGCTTCCATCACCAACCTCCCACAAGGATCTTCAATTTCTTCCCAAATGGCAGCCATCATGGATCGGAGAAGATCTCGAGAGCTTTGCTGATCTGCCAAGAGAGAAGAACGATCAGAAAAAGGGATTGGATTCAAGAACAAAAACAAATTTGATCAAACCTTCGCAGCCCACAAGATTCTTCTATTTAATGGAATGCTCTGCCCTCAAAGGCTAAGTTGGGACTGAATCTTATTATTGTGAGGAGGAAAAGATGGGGATTCCAACCTAGGAATTAGGTAAGAGTGTATTTGTGGCCCAAACAAAAATGGTGGCGAAACAAGTCAATTTTTTTATAGTTGCAGCTGCTTCACGGCATCCTACTCAACTTCCTGTATATTTGTTGCGCCGGCACCTCAAAGGGTGCTGGGACTTGAGCGGTTTCCCCAACACGCGCTTAAGTCTAACATTCATCCATCATGCACTTACGTAAAAGCCAACTCAGAAACGTAACAAGCTTAACCATTCAGACTTAAGAAAATTGGAATCCCAACCAACCCGAAAGCCAACTCAGAATCCGTCCCCAAAAGGTAACCAAAGGCAAAGACAAACCACACATGAAACCCAAGGCATAGTGGTCGCCAAACTGACCAATTGGCATAGCGGCAAGCCCCATGTCGATGACAGGGACCCTTAGGCGCCAGCGACGCAAAAAGGTTGTAGTAAGGATCCTTCCACTTGGACCAGTCCCGGAGGCGAAACCGAAATGGTATTCATCCCCAAGGATCAATTTTATTAGATTTGGAAGAGGTTACATTCATACATAGACAGACCGGTCTCGGGGCCACCAACACGTGCTGGGCATTGTGCCTGGCTCGTGCTGGTAGAGGGAGCTGAGACCTGGCGACTGGATTCCTGGCGCTGGTTGAGCTGCCCAAGTTTCTGTCTGCCGGACTCCCCCTATAGTTCTGCTATGATTCGGCGCACCCCCTCTGGTTTGAAACATAGTGCTTTCTGGTAAAGCACGCTTTTTAGGACTTAGTTTTTATTTTGTTGATTAAGCCTGGCAAGCCTGGCAGTATCAGTCTGGCTCCTGGACATGGGTCCCGGGAGCCGTCCCGGCGGCCGAATCAACCTGCTTTCCTGACTAGGCCATGACTCGAGCTCCAGAGCTAGCTCATGACTTTGTGACTACTTGACTGGCTCACCACAGGTCGGAGGCTCAGTCCTTGACGTTCTAACTTGCTCTGGGACCTTAGAGAGTGTCACCCCTTTGAGTCTTAGGGCACGTTGGGTGCACCCGAGTCAGCTTTACAACAATATTCAATGCTACAACGTGATGTTTTCCAAGCATCAACAACGCTACAAAGTGATGTTTTCCAAGCTGTTGATGTCGTTTAAACTTGAATTTCCTAAGTTTTTAAGAGATTTAAATCAATTATATATTTACGTTTGCCTTTGGGAGTTCCATTTTTCTATCTTTAATCATGTACTTCTTGATGGGATTTTCCTATCTTTCTTTCAATAAAGTAATATTCTTTACATCAAGGTTTGATTGAAGTGGGTCCTCCTAAATTATTGTATCACCAAAGGAGCCGGGCAAATCACATTATGCCTTGTAAGAAGTCATAGGTATGGCCCCCAAGGGGCTCACAAACTACTTCCATTGCCGTGATGAGATAGATTAGCTTTTATTTATTTATTTTATAGATGGCTTTTCTTTTTTATGACAACCATTATGAAATAGAATCGTCATCTGAAAAACAAGATCTGTCTCTAAAAAACAAAATCGTCTCACTTTTTCGCCTCTATCATGGCGTGGTTAGTTTCTCCACATTATGCTTTTTAAAGAGTCTGAAAAGTGGGTAGAGAAAGCCGAAGAGCTTCTAGCCTAGGGTGATAACACTAGGTGGAAGGCCCTTCCCATGGCGGAACGGCCGGGAGGCAAACCTTCCTCGGTGTTAAAAAATTTACTTTTTATTTCAACCTTTTTTTTATTGTTAATTTTTTTGTACAAGCACTTTCCAAGCAAAAGGTGCATGTAAAAAAAGTTTACATGCACCTTCCATCATCTGGAAGGTGCATCTAAAAATTAAAAAAAAGGCAGCGCATGGATTCTGCAGGTAGGCGGCTCAATTTTGAAATGTCAAAATTGATTTTATGTTTATAGAATTAATTTAAGTATGTCACTCTATCAAAATAGAAAATAAAACCATGGTCCATGACCAACAAGCCTCAAGGTGTTATTAAAGATTGGACCATTGTTGTTGTGCACATTGAAAAATACGAAAAAACAATGAGATCTGAGAGATCGCGAAAGACCTTTGATGTGCACATTATTAAAGGTAATTGAAAGATCACAAGCAACTTCATCATGCATGTAAAAAATTTAGGAAAAAGCAAAGGGATCGTGATTTTGAATAAATTACATAACAGAAGCACATTTCAACTCAGATTCACCTAAGAAAGTACATGGTAGCTTTGAGATCGTCATCACAATAGTGGTAAGCTATCACCTCAAAGCTAAACAATATAGCAATTTGAGAATATTTTTAAAAAAAAAATCCAACTCAAACTCACCTTATAGCGACATGTCATCTTCGAGATCATGATAGCTCATGAGTATTTGGGAATAGCAAACAAGGTTAGCATTACCTATAGATGCAACTAGATCACTTACAAAACTATCATGCCAACTAGTTCAAATGTTGTTGCTTTGGCCAAAGAAGTGGCATATTTTACAAGGTTTTGACATTTTGCAACTAAATTTTTTGCGAGATTCTTCTACCCATGATCCAACAAAATGGTATCACATCTTGTGCTACTCTTTTTATGCCACTACATTATTTTTGAAGAATAAGAATTGTGGTTTGATGCATACTTATTAAAACTTTGACTATCCATCAAAATAGGTCCATCACAAAATACT
The DNA here is from genome assembly GCA_029204225.1 of Diphasiastrum complanatum. Taxonomy (NCBI): domain Eukaryota; kingdom Viridiplantae; phylum Streptophyta; class Lycopodiopsida; order Lycopodiales; family Lycopodiaceae; genus Diphasiastrum; species Diphasiastrum complanatum. The sequence goes on from CM055108.1 coordinate 19,335,150, forward strand.
TTGGTTCTTTTAATATAGGTTTACTTTTATTATAAAAAAAAGTTGTTGAAGTTGTAAAAGCTAGCATGCCGGCATGCTAGCTTGCAAGTTTTTTATTTTTTTTAAAATGAAGTTTTTTTGAAAAACTTTCTGAAAAAATAGATTTCTTTTTGGAGTTGATTTGACTAGCATGCCGATGTGCTAGACGAGTAAATTATAAAATAGAAAAGCTATTTTGACACATATGAGAATCAAATTTTGAGTAGAAACATTATTTCAAAATATGTTTTTCAAACTCCGAACATAGTAAGCCGACGTGCTAAGGTAAACAACTAAAAAAAAAAATTGCAACCTTTAAAGATAGCACGCCGGCGTGCTACATGAAATGAAAAAAAAAAGATTGTAGCCTCCAAACCTAGCACGTTGGCGTGCATGGTGAGACCGCCTGGAGAAATTTTTTTTTTTTTTGGGCGGTCTCGCCATGCACATCGGTGTGCTACCTTTGGAGGCTGCAAAAAAAAAAATTAACTTGAAATTTTTAACTATGTACCAAGCCACATTCTTAATAATAAACATTGAAGTAGTAGCATATAAAAGGTACCATGTGCTATCTTTTTCTTGTGAATCATGGCAAGAAAGAAACTCGCAAAATGCCAAGGCCCTATTTGACATGTAGATTTGAAGAAACCACAAATCTCTTTTAAAAGCACATAAAAAGTAGAAAATCAAATTAGAACTCTTCAGATGGATGCAAAAAAATATGTAATTACATGTAGTATTAGCAAAAGTTACTATTCGACCTTTTTTACCATTGAACCCATGTAGGTAGCTTGGACAGGTTGGTCACTCTTGTTGCTATTGACCTTTGCATGCAACTCCAGTTTATGGACTCTAGCACTGACGCTTATATAAGCTTTCGATATAGACAAATATCAATCACTTGCTTGAGAAAGAACCTTGTCCATAGCTTGTTTTTATTTTTTTATTTTTTGCTAGCCTCCATAGACGTAGCAAGGGAAAACCCATGCACCAGAGTTATTACCGTCGGGCTACAAATGCCTCCCTTCAGCTTTTCCTCCCGGGTTCGACCGCGGCCACCCCCAACAGACAAAGTGGTAGGCACCAACACCGCGTAGGTGCAAGTCGTGTGGGGGTTGCACCCACTAAACCCAAGCTGGAGGCTGGGCCGCCACACTGGGGTGGAATCAAATGGCCTAGTGCGACAAGGCGAGTGCCCAACACTCACGGTGAACTTGACATATTCTCAAGACCATCTTTTTCAAACTCGTCTTCCTCATTGGAGTCAACTGGCATATCTTCTTCTGAATCGACATATGATGTTGACAAAAAATATTGTAAATCAGCCTTTTTCCATTGGTGACAAGTTGAGGATGATGGTTGTGCCATTAACCCAAGTCATTCTTTTGAAATAGCTTTAGTTGATTTTCACAAATGATCAGCCTTTGTCAACTCAAATTTCAAAGCTAAAACATCTACATCATTTAAATCTAGATCATCAATTCATGGTTGATTTTTCACCAAATGTTTTTTTTTGTACTTTGGATCTAATACAACATCTTTTGAGATGTTGTGGACCCATAATACTTTCAACTGATTACTATTTTGTATAAATCCAAGCACTTTTGTAATCCAAAATGGATGCCCTTCACTACTTTCAAAAGCCTAAAGTGCAACAAGATGTTGGAAATATGTGATAATGATGTCAAATAAATATTCAACAATGATGTGAATGTCGAAAGTTCATAAAGACTATTAGACATATGTACATCTATGACTGAGCCACAATGAACTATCATTCAAAAATTGGAACCCAAGAGCTATGAAGAGTACGACACCCACAAACAACCAAGGAGTAGGAATAGAGATAGATTTACCTTTCGCCATGCATTTTCTAGAATTACCAAAGTTTTAATCCTCTGATTGGACGTAGCTTAGGCTTTGAAAGGGGCAGCCAGTGACAACTACCGCTTCTCCCATTGAAAAGACTAGTTTCAGCCTTTGGATCACTCTCTTTTCGAGGAATGGTTCCTCGATTCTGGAGCAATGCAGCACATGACAAGCCATCAAGAATGGTTCCTCGATTATTCGGCCTACAGCACCAAGAAGTTCATTCACCTTGGAGACAAGCTCACACAGAATTGAAGGTGAAGGTACTGTCAAACTGAATTTTTAGAATGAAATGTCGAAACTGATACCGAATGTATTGTATGTTCTAAACTTGACGACAAATCTTTTGTCGGTCAGTCGAATTACAGATTTAGGACATAGGGTAGTGGGTATCATCGAAAATATGAGCAAAATGCATGACATCTTCAAGGTTGTGGCTGATTTCGGTGGACCTCCAACTGATAATCTTTGGACAAGCCCAAAATGAAATGCAGCTTAAGGAGCACTCCGCTAATACGGTTAACAAACGGCGAAATAGCTTCTTGGAAGTCTTGCAAATAGACATCCAAGGGTTTCGTCCCCATTTGCAACATGGCAAATCGATGATAATATTCAAAATCGTCAAGGACTGGCATAAAGGCAGTCTTAAAGGCTACATGGAAGTCATCCCAAGTAGATGGGACTGTAGCATGCTCCTTAAGATCCTTCCACCATGAATATGCTTTGCCTCGCAAAAATATAATGGCAGTTGCAATTCGGGAGCTGTCTGGTAGATCGTGCATGGAGAAATGAGATGTCCACCGATCCAACCAAGCCAAGACCACATTCTGGTGTGTATCCTTCTTCTCTCCAATGAAAAACTTTGGGGTAAGCATCAGGTTGAGGAGTGTCTGCCGAGATTGGGCCATAGCCCGCAACTCGGTCTCCGCCTGTTCATGCTTAGCCCGCATGTCAACAATCTGTTGTTGCAACAGACTAATTGCATGCGTCATATTCTCCATATCAGTCCCGATGGGACTTGGAGCTCGGGTTTCTTCCACAGGAGTGTCCATGGCAAAAGCAGTATGTAGCAAAAAGCTAGAGGGAAAATGGAGAACAATGGTATCAAAACCGTTAAAAACTGACAACTAGAGAAAAAAAAACAAGTAAGCTTGAGCACAAGGGAACTCAGAAGCAACTTTGAGAATGGAGTAGAGGAAAGTGAGAAAATTAAACTTTGAAGTTGTAAAATTGTATAGACCAAATTGACCAAGAAATAAAGGCTATCCTGTCTTCCATTCTTTTTGTATGAAACGTATTTTGAATATTAGAGCTTATTACTCTAACTGATGAATTTTGAGTGCATGTATCATTACCTGAAGACAAGAAATGAAACTGTAGAGCAATGCTAACAGTTTGATATGCAGGTTCTAGAAATAGAATCTAATGATGAACCATTTGATGATATGACTTCTAACCTTTTTCTAAGGGTATGTGCAGGTACTAAGAAGAGTACCTGAAGAATGAATCTAAAGAAGCTTCTTAAAGCTTAAAAGATGGTACCTGAAGAAGGCTCAATCGAGTCTATAAAGACTGGGAGAAGAAACCAAAGGACTAACCACCCTTTGTGTCACACTCCACTATGATTGGGGATGGGCAACCCCTAGAAAAAAGGGCCTAGGAATTGATGAAAATTATGCAAGGTAAGATGGACATATACAAAGCCTTTCCCATGACATGAAAAACACTTGGGTGGATCCCAATGTTGTAAACAAAGAAATATTCAACTTGAAAGTGGCTAACATTGAATGTTAGGCTACCTACCTTCTATCCTTATCAATATGTAACTTACCTACTTTTCCACATGGCTTGAAAGCCATAGGACACCTAGGAAAATGCGCCCTCCTACTCCACCCCTTTTGCCTTAAACACTCTCTCACACCTATACCCTCACCCTCTCACTTTACTTATCCTAGAGTCTCCCTTACACCTCTCACACTCATTTTGGACACATCAGCCACTTCCTAAAGACTACACAATCCCTATAAAAGGACTAACTCGCCCCTCTCCCTCATTATTCATCTCCCATTCATTTTTGCTTTGCCTCTTGCTCTTGCTTTTGTGTGTGTAGGTGCTTGGAAGAAAGCTTGGAGCTATGGCTTGAGGAGGATCCGTCAAGCTCGGATTGTAACCACTTTCACACACACTCACTTTATCCTACCTCTTTCATCTCTCTCTCTCTCTCTCTCTCTCTCTCTCTCTCTCTCTCTCTCTCTCTCTCTCTCTCTCTCTCTCTCTCTCTCTCAAACTTTCACACCATCCATGACTTGATGGCTTTGCATGTCTCCTCATCCATGACTTGATGGCTTTCCATGTCAGCCCATCCATGACTTGATGACTTTGCATGTCACAACATCCATAGCTTAATGGTCATGCATGTCTGCTTTAGGACTTACATGTCTGATTTAAGAGTTGCATGTCTTATTTGGGAACTTGCATGTATGAAATTGAAGCTTGCATGTTGAAATTGAAGCTTGCATGTCAGATTGGATTCATGCATGTCATGCCTACTAATGCCAAATGCCTATGCATGCTTTCTTCTTGATTAGTAAGTCTTTGCATGTCATAAGGAACCACTTTTCTTGGTATAAGATTCTTTAAGATCCAGAATTTGTAAACTTCTGGTTGATGTAAAAGATCTAAGAATCCATCTTCCCAAAACCACTGTATATGTAATTAACCTTGGGCCAATTGATCTTGCATAATTTGAAAGAAAATCCTTCGGGGGGGGGGGGGGGGGGTCCCCATCTTGACCCCTCAGCAAGTCTCTTGAATGAATGACTTTGTGATTGAATGTTAAAGTTTTTCTCTAAGTTTTTGAGTTCTTTTTTCAAGTTCTATTCAACAGTGTTATGTTGATTTGTTCTTTTTAAGTCACAACTTCTAAAGTCTGGACTTTAGAATTAGTAGACCTTCACTTCAAGTTCACAGAAGTTCAATACTTGAGTTATCAACCCCTTCTCTATGCATGAGAAACACTACTCGTTTCTTTTGGCCTTACCAAAATTTTGCCCTCTCGAATCTAGAGTGTTTCTTCTTCTTTCTCAAAAGGGAAATCCATGTCAAAAACCATTATCTTGCCCTTCTTGAAGGAGTCACCTAAAGATGGGTTTTTCTTGGGTTCATATTTTTGGCCTTGTTACTCTTTTTGAGTCCTAGTATGTGTATCATCAAAAATTTTGGTGTAGCGCACTACACGTCTTCCAAGTTTGAATGACTGGTTACGACGGACCTCCAATTGGTATTCTTTGGGCAAGCCCAAAATAAAGTGCGAGGACTGGGTCCATCTTGCTACAAACCACGAAATTGTTTATTAAAAGTCATGTAAGGAGGCATCAAATAGCTTCCATCTATTTGCAAAGTGACATATCAATGATAGTATTCAAAATCATCCAAGATCGACATACAAGCAGCCTTGAAGGCAATCTGAAAGTTCTCCCAAGTCATAGGAACATTGGCACATTCCTTCCACCATGAATACACCTTACCGCCCAAAAACATAGCGGTAGTGATCCACGAACTATTAGATAAATCGTGCATTGAGGAATGAGAAAACCATCAATCCAACCATGCCAAAATCACGTCCTGGTGCATGTCTTTTCTCTTCTCTATGAATTTGGGAGTAAACATTGGGTTGAGGAGGGCTTGTTGAGATTGTACCAGGGTCTTCATCTCTAACTCCACCCATTCGTGTTTTGTCTACATGTCTAAAATTTGTTCTTGTAACAAATTTAAAGTCTGCACCATTTCTCCATGTAGGCCACTACTGGATTTGGAGCTTGAGTTCCTTCCATACCATGGGAAACACAACTTGTTGCTTTTGGCCTTATTAAAATCCACCCTCTATGACCAAGAGTGTTTCTTTTTCTTTCCCACAGGAAAAGTTGTGTCAAAAACCATTTCCTTGCCCTTCTTGAAGGAGTTGCCTCAAGGTGGGTTGTTCTTGGATTTATATTTTTGTCCTTGTTGCTCATTGCGAGTAATAGCATGTGTATCGTCAAAAAAATTTGAGTAGCATACTACATCTTTGAAGTTCTGTGGCTGGTTACAATTCCTTATCCATTCCATAAGAGGGCCAACCTGCTTTTATTGAAATGAGAAAAAGCATGTACAATGATTCGAAACTACCACTTATATAGTGGATTGGAGGGTCTTGGCCAATTCCTACCTCCCTAACTATTCAAATTAAAAAAGAGTAGGAATCCATTGAATAATTGGAGGGAACCAATTTGAAATTGAATTTTGATGGGAACTCCTATTTTATTCACTAACTTGACTTTTGGGCCTTGCGACATTGGAAGTCCCGCAAAAAGGCCTAAAGTCCTTTTATTAACTTGTAACTAGAGTTGTCTTGGGATCAAGTCATCAAGGCCGAATAGAAAATATTTGAGATGGCAGATAGTCGACGTGGTAGAATGGCTGAGTGGTCGAAAGTCAAAGTCGTCAAAATGTTCGACGTGGCGAATGCCGAATAGCTGAGGTGGTCGAACAATTTCGTGTCGTCAAGACTCTATCACAAATTTCTTTGTATTTCTGCAAATTGTTAGAAAACAAGTGTAATTCTGCAAAGTGTGCAACTGTACATGTATTTACAACAGTTAGTGAATGGATCTATATTAGAAGAAAGATAGAGATGGAGATGATAGGAATCCAACAGGATGCATGTCTTTCAAAAACCATTTTGGGGTGAGGCTCTCACTTGTGTAAATTATTTTGTAGTAGATTGTCTAATCTTGCTATTGGAGGGAAAACACCATTTGAATTGTTGATAAGAAGAAGCCAAAAGTTGATCACTTGTGGATCTTTGGATCTATTGTTTTGTTCATGTTCCCTTGAATGTAAGGACTAAGGAGGATCCTAACTCTATCAAAGGGATTATGGTTGGACATTCCACATCAAAGAAAGTGTAGAGAATCTTTGTGCAATCTACTACTTAGATTGTGTGGAGCAAGCATATCAAGGTGGCACATCACTTTGTGAGGGAAAATTTTCAAGCAAAGGACATCATTTTGGAACATGGGGATACTTCATCATGTGTGGCTGATCTTCTCACTAAGCCTTTGATAAAGGCTTCATTTGTAAGTCATAGATTAGCCGTAGGAGTTGTTAGTAAATCTATCTTGCAAGATGTTGTATAACTAGCTCTCTTTTAAGGAGGAGTGTGAAATTGGATAAAAGAAAGCTAGTTTTTTTTAATGCTAGAGTAAATCATGGGGTTGGACCTACATCCACCACCATATTGTACATATCTTTATGTTGATTTGGCAAAGGCAAATGACTCTCGTCTTGAGTTATATGAGGTGACGACACATGTCCTTATGTGTAGGAATAAACATTTGCAAGTAGAGCACCATAATCCAAATCCTCATCTCATTGGTTGTTTGAGGTCCAATCAAATTATGAGGTGCAAATCATGAGGTCCGATCATGTTTAGAGGTTGTCACACACTTTTCAAGCAAGAACACGAGCTACCACTATTGGAGTGAACTCTCATTGTACACTTTACACTTTTGAGAGATAGATTATTTTAGAGTCATAATTGTTTTGTACTTTCTCTCTCTACCCGAGAGCTCATGGTTTTTCTCTCTCTACTCGAGAGTGGGATGTTTGTCTTTGAAAAATACTTAGTTTTTTCATTGATGTGTACGAAACTTGCTTGTCTTTGATGGATGATTAGTTTTTGTGTGTAAGAGCTCTTGCCTAAATCCAAATCATGGTTGATAGCCCTCTTAAATCCGATTTGATCAAGATAGATTTGGTAGTGTGCAAACTGTCATGCATGTAGGTCATGGTAGACTTATGCAAGGTCCATAAATGCTTATTTTTAACAAGGGATATTTGGAATTGCTATTTCTAAAATGAGAGATGAGACAATTAAAAGCTTGAGTTTGAAAAAACTCTCATCTAATTTCTCGTTCCATGTAATTGGAGGGCTAGGGCTACCATTCTAGATTTTGACTACCTTTGATATATTATTAAGAGAGACGGCAAATTTTTGAATCTCTTCATTAATTTGCAAAAATAAGATGGTGAATTCCAAAAATGATTTTGAGTTTATGAGTGGTTTTAGGGACTGGCCATTCTACTACAATCTTTACCTTGTCCTCGTCAATTTTAATTCCTTCTGTAGTGATATTATGGACAAAGTAAATAAATTTCACGCTTAGAATCTTTAGCAAAAAGCTTCTCTCAGTTGCCATTTTCTTATGAGAAATGCAAGTATTTTTTTTTCTCAACTAGCAAATTTAACCTGGCTCATGCACAAAAAATTTAAAAGCACAACTCATAAAAATTAATCGATTTTCTATTAATAATGTTGCTTAATCGATGCATTGTCATTGAGAACCTGCTAATTTTTCAAGCAACGCTAAAAAATGTAGTGTCTTAATGCATAAGCTTCAATTAGCTATAGTGTTCCCTTACCTAGTGAGAAAAAGTTCATTCCCTTTCCCCCACCCCTTCCCTTGAGTTCAAGCATCTTCTCACTTTGGCCAAGAACTAGGGACTGCAACCAGCGAGTTGTTAGGACTTGAAAGACTGTCATATGAAGAACTATGTTAGCTATTTGTCACCATACAAATCCAAGACATAATAATGTATGACTAAAGAGCACTAGCAAAATGTGTCTGTGCCCAACTCCCTTTAGAAAAACGTTACCAATGCACCCCTCAAGGTCTTCAAAACTGAGTTGCAGCGGATCATGATCTGTTGGAAAAACGATCCGGATCGCTAGCGATCCGAGACCAGAAACTGTCCCGGACCACAAAAAATTTGCAATTATTTTCTATTGTGGAGGGATCCCCACAACTAGTTGCAATAAATGACCAATGAATAACAGCAGAAATACTGAAGCAGATACAAATGAAATGATTGGCCAATGTTATATCTGCAAACACAATTTGCTTCAGTATTTGATTAAAGTGACTAGCAGGTATTGGGGATTAACTATCTGAAATCAAGCAATAAAACTGCTCTTTTGAAATCCTTTCACATATTACCCATAGATCCGGAATGCGATCTGGACCGCATTTCGGACGGTGATCCGGGATTTCCCATTAGGGTTTCCCAGAACGCAATTTTTTTTTTTAAACTTGCCATCTTTGCTTCAAAACAACAAGGTTGGCTTCCAAAAATCCATTTGCGGCTAAAAATTCGTCTACGGTCAGAAATCTGTGTGTAGATTTTTAAAAAAAGAAGAGAAGAGAAGCAAGCCAAATTTTTTAGAAGAAGGGCTTACAATTTCATTCTTTAGTTTCAATTTCATTACTCTGTCTTTTTGCATGGTTTTATTGACAACATATGCTCTTAATCAATAGCTTATGTAGGAGTAAAAAAGTTTTAGATGTCTTTTTTGAAAAAAGCTTTTATACATCATAATCAACACTTTTAAACAAGCATGAATCATCATTTCTTTCAAAAGCTACTAAACTGATCTTTGATAGTAAAAACCTTAGTACATTTCTTGCAAGAAATCACACTTTTAAAAAACAGAAACAAATAATCCACAATGTAGGAGAGATGTTAATCCAGCAACATGTAGCTAGTACTCACAAAAATCAAGCTCTGGCCTATGGATATATTTGTACCCTCCAAGGCTCTAGGATACATTGTGCATATAGAAGTTTACAATGGTGGGCCGAACCTCATCTAGAAACACAAGTCTCTAATTCTATCAACAATGTAGTAGGCCAAGTTTGAGGCTACATCGCAAGAAAATTTCTGTTACCCAACTTATCACAATATCCTTGACAAAGAGCGTTGTTCAAAACTTATATGTATCCAAGGTGAGCTGGTTGAGTTGGCCATGAGAAAGATTTTTCATGATGTAGATATCTTTGGAGGTTATCTGGGAAGGGCATTACAACCATAAAAGTTTGGGCAACCTCCTTCGGCAGGCCATTATGCCTTGAGCAATGAAGTGGGGTTTACTAAAGTCCTAGGACCGGGGCTGTCCCTTTGACCTTGCTCGAGGCCTAAACACTATGTGTGTCCCCATCCCACTCTATCTTATCACAAAAGGAAAATTTAAGTCTTATATATGCTTTAGAGCCAAAACAAAATTATATCCAACACTAACTTATAAGTGTGCAATATGCACATAGCTCATAAACTTAAAAGTTGTATCATAGATTATTAAGTTCTTCATGTACCATATAATTCTATGAGTGATTACAAACTTCAATCATGAAACACGGTAGATGGCCTTGTAAGGTAACTTGGTACAATACTAAGTCTTCATGACATCCATTAAAAATTTCTAGGCTTTTTATTTATTTTCTAACTTGAAGACTTGAATTCACTTCAAATAGTCACATCTTAGATAAAATGTTGTCAAGCAATATGTCATTTTAAAAGTGATAAAAATTAAATCAATTCAATTGAAAACATTGCAATTTGTGAGTGGTAGTGTAGCCTTAGCTTTCGCCTTAGTATTGTAGTTGATTAGAAATTCATGCAATGGCTAACACAACACCATGTGGTTGAAAGTTGAAAGATAGAGACTAATGGGTTTATACTTTAAAGTAAGCAAAAGATTTCAATACTAAATGCCCATCCAAGGCTCTAGATTAAGTAAGAGAGTGTCAACATTGGACAAAGAGCACCTTGCATTTAATGCCTGCATCCAATGGTCCACATTAAGCAAGAGAGTGTTAATGTTGGATGAGCACCTGGCATGTGAGGCACGTTGAGCCTTCAAGGCACTGCCTTGCTTTTTGGCCCCAACCCAATGTCATTGCGCCATGTGGCATGGGCAGGGCCAGCAAATGCCCACCAGAAATTTAAAATTTTTGGTGGGCCTCAAAATCCCCATGAACCTGGGTGCACATAACCCCCGATGCACGAGGCAAAGTCTTTGGGCATGTTTCTGTGAATAAAAAATTAATTTTTTTAAATTAAAACAAAACGTGTGGTTGTGATTAAGCTGGGGCCAAAATTGGCAGTGTGTCCAAGATGTAGGGATGTAAGGCATGTGCATGACCTAGCTCAAAGAGAAACTCAAGCTCCGGAGGTAGACTACCTTCGGAGGCAACCGTTGCCTACTTTGAGTTGACTGATCCAATCCTCCTTTGCTTGCTCCTCGTGGCTTGCCCTATAGAAAAATGTCACACATGGCAGTGGTAGGTGCTTCCTTCGACATGTGGCTGACCTCCACATTTCATGAGGTTGCCTCTCGAGGCAACTTACTCCATGTGGCCTTGTTGAGCTATTGAGAGAGACAGAGGTCATCACCAACATTTGAAGGTGTAGGTTAAGTATAGAGTGTTAATGCTACATGAGTGCCCAAAGTCTAAGGCATGAGCTGACATGGAAGGAGAGAGTGAGAGAGAGAGAGAGAGAGAGAGAGAGAGAGAGAAATAAATAAAGAAAGAAAGAAAGAAAGAGAAAGAAGGAAAGGGAATAGGGTTGAATGTGTATGTGTGTGTGTGTGTGTGTGTGTGTGTGTGTGTGAGAGAGAGAGAGAGAGAGAGAGAGAGAGAGAGAAAAGGAAAGGCAATAGGTCACAATAAACTAGGGGTCGGAGAGGGCTTTATTAGGGTTAGGGTTGTGTTAGGGTTTGGTGGTGGGGAGGGGGAAAAGTAGCGCGATCTTGACTAGCGAGAAAAAGTCAGAAGAGACGGCTTCAGCTTGAGCTTGCGCTGGCGTTGCTGCTCGAGCTTGCGCGCCGCCGGTTGCTACTGCTCTGGATCGTCGAAGGAGATGAATTCTCATCCGCGCAATTGCGACTCTACATTCCAACCTTAAGGATCACGCAGTTTCTGCAGCTCCTATTATTATTGCAGTGCGAGGAAGAATTTCCTGTTTGTGGGTTGATTGCCTCTCGCATCTTCTCGCTACTTGTCTTGTCCCTTGGCATAGTTCCAGCTCCCTCTTTGTCTTTCTCAGCCTTTTTCCTTTCTGAGATACATACTTAAAGGCTGCCTCACTGTCTGTCTCTGTAGCTGATCTCTTGTGCTGCAGATCTTATCATTGAGTGAGTTGTGATCTGTGAAGTGGGTGCGGGATTGTGCCTGCATCTGAGATTGTTTAGATTTGCTCGATTTTCCATCAATGGCTTCTCTAGATCTGGAGGCGCAATGCCGTGCATCTGCGCTTCCTGGACATCTCTATTCCTTCGGCAAGGCCATGCGTCTTCCTTTAGAGGGCATTACGTCTGGATCGATGACGGTGGGTCACCAGGAGCGCAGAAGCATGATGGCATCTCAGGATTTGCAGGCAATTAACAAATCCAGTGGGTTTTTGATCCCATCCCCCAGCGAGCCTGCCAAGGGAATCAAGCTTTACAGCTCTAAATTCTATCTCGCCTGCACAGTGGGAGGCATCCTTGCCTGTGGGCCGACCCACACTGGAGTGACTCCATTTGATGTAGTGAAATGTAATATGCAGATCGATCCCATCAAATACAACAGCATTACGGGTGGGTTCAAGACTGTGGTGCAGGAGCAAGGCCTGGCGGGGTTGATGCGCGGCTGGGTGCCTACTTTCCTGGGCTACAGCTTCCAGGGAGCTTGCAAGTATGGCTTCTACGAATACTTCAAGAAATTCTACGCCGACTTAGCTGGCCCTGAGAACGCTGCCAAGTACAAAACAGTTATCTATCTCGCAGGCTCTGCTTCCGCAGAATTCATTGCAGACATCGGTCTGTGCCCAATGGAAGCTGTGAAGGTGAAGGTGCAGACGCAGCCAGGATTTGCTAAAGGATTATCGGATGGGTTGCCGAAAGTAATTGCTGCAGAGGGCGTGGCAGGTCTGTACCGAGGGATAGGTCCTCTGTGGGCGCGTCAGATCCCCTACACCATGATGAAATTTGCCACATTCGAGAACACAGTGGAGGCTCTGTACAAGTACGTGGTGCCCAAGCCCAAAGAGAAATGCTCCGGCACTGAGCAGCTGGGCGTCAGTTTTGCTGGTGGATACATTGCAGGTATAGCCTGCGCAATCGTCTCTCATCCCGCTGACAATTTAGTCTCTTTCCTCAACAATCAAAAGGGCGCCACTGTGGGCGATATTGTCAAAAGTGTCGGCTTAATGCCGCTCTTTGTCCGCGGCTTACCTCTGAGGATCGTGATGATTGGAACTCTCACAGCTGCCCAGTGGAGCATCTACGACTCTTTCAAGCTCTTCGTTGGGCTGCCAACCACAGGAGGCCATAGTGCCGAGGAACATTAACATATCAATCCATCTTTCCCTGCCAGCAGCAAACTTCTCATCTCTGGTGCTTCAGATCATCTGTTGCTGACAGCTTTTAGCTTCAGAGCAGAGATCTAGTAGTAGTTACATATGAGGAAGTCACTGCAAAATAAGCTGGCAAATCCTTGAAGAAGCTACATCAGGCTGGAAGCTCCTCCAAGTCTCAGTAGCAGCTCTAAAGATTTTGCCACTAATTCAGTATGTATTTTTTGTTCATAGGGCCATTGGTTTCTAAAGGAGATAATCTAGTGATTCTGCTAGTTTAATCTCTGGATTCAGTCTATTTGCAAGGTTACTGATTTTTTTATTCTCGAATTCATAAATCAGTGCTGTAGTAAGTTTTGAAATCTTCCAGGATATGGCTCCTTATAAAACTTTTGCTGATCCATATTTCTGTAAATAGAAAGAGTTTGCATTTGATAAAGATGAGCTTAACTGCTGCATTAATTGCTGCAGTTATTATAAATTCTTAAATAGATGGGATTTCAAGATCAATTTTGTGGGTTGCCTGAAGTCTGCTCTTTTAGCTCCAAGAAATCTGATGTTGGCAGAAATAATCAAACATCTCTATATTGTTCTCTTCAATTCTGGAATTTAATTGTGCAAAGGCTTATACAAATGATTTATGTAACATCAACCTGATTATATTAGTTCTGAGCTTAGCATTACTCCAACATAATGAATCTTCTTATGAGGTCAACATGACAGAAATTAGAGAATAGCTGCCATGAATCAGAGAATTATCAAAATATACATACTCTAGTTAAGTACACTTAGCAAGCACCAACTAGCCAAACTCCGAGCTTCACAATCCAAGTGATCCTAGGGGCTTAGTTTGGCCTCTTTGAATTGGGGTGCTTTTACACTTATTTGCCTTTGCAAGCGCAGCCAGCAACATCACTTCCCACTTGCCTCTCAAACAACTCTAGTGGCAAGCGTTGGTGGAGGTTGACATGCCGCCACTCTTTTACACTATGGAGAATGTGTGGCTCGCATTGCCCCCATGTTGCAAGCTCAAGATGTCACCTCACATGTCACATAGGGGGGGGCATGTGAAGCGTAATGTGAAAGGGGTAGTGGCTCATTTGCCCCAGTGTATCACCAAATCAAATTCTAACACATGGTCATTCAGACTTGTTGGGCTCTCTCTCTCTCTCTCTCTCTCTCTCTCTCTCTCTCACTCTCACTCTCACTCTCACTCTCACTCTCAGGCACATTCATGCAATCACTATTTGTTTATGAGACTTCCCATTGCAATCATTAACCTCGAGAACAATTGAAGTATACTACCTCTTGCACTTGAAATCTTAATCTTCTATTGAAGAGAAGGCCCTTCATGAAAATAGGAACATACATGGACTTGATTCTAGTCACCAAAACAAGGCCAAAGTAATTGGCACATGATGGAGGAACTATCTACTAAACTAAAAGTTAAGCAAACAAAAGAGGAACTTCAATGTCATTCTGAAAGATCATCAATTACTGACATTATCTCAAATTAGAATCAAAGTTTCAAAGTTGCTCCTTAGATCATAGTTTTTGATTGTTTCGTATAAACCTCTTGATTTTAAACTAAAGTGTGCACCAAATTTAACCATCCTTTCTCTTTTTTGTTGGATGAGTGATTATGAACCATTTACGTGCTTCTTCGAGTGTCTCCTTCAAAAAGTATTTTGTTCCAAGATTTCTAGATGCTTTACATTATAGAAGGTTTTGCCACAACCTACGATTCTCCTCATATACGCTTAAGCGAAGTTTTGCACATGATGATATAGTGAAGTTTTGCACATGTTGATATCAAGTTCCCCACATCCAAATCATCAAGCATTTTTGTAAGGACTCATGATAAGGAACAAATTCTCAATGGTTTCCTCTTAATTGCACAAATACACCATGGAATGGTGAAATCACTTTTGGCGCACTCCGAACACTTTCTCTACTGCAATCACTTTGTTTTGTGGTACCGTACTTGCAGGTACAGTCCGGGTGCCCTTCGTTTGGAGGTTATAGTCTTTCATTTGGGTCAAAACAGATAAAGGACCCAAAAATAGGGACTTTTCTAGTATTTGAACTATTTCTTCAAAGTGAAGAAACTTCACCTTTCATAAACTTGGGACCCAACTTTTATTTCAAAGTGAAGATTTTTATTAAAGTTGAATGCTTCAATTTACTTCAATCCCTTGCATATGAAGTTAGATGGACCCTGGGCAATCCAATGGCTCTCCTTAATCCGACGGTCCTTGAGCTCACAATCTTGATCGTAGATCTTTTGAAGGTCTGATCCTGTAGCTATGTATGACTTTGTGCACCCAAGCTCACTCCGAAATACACCGAGCCCCCACTTTACACTACAGTATTAGCTCCACTAAGGGTGCGCGAGGCCCACGCCTCCTCCACGGCCTGTTTCAAACTTCCTTCAGAAAAAACCAACTATGGTGATTGATCTGATTACACCCCTCCAGTACCCTCTCTTGCTCAAAGCCGTCCACGGCCTCCTCTGGTTAGGCTCACACTAGTAGGGCGCCCATCTGTAGCCTTTCACAGCTTTAGAATTGCCCATTTGGAGAGAAAGATCAAGACTTTTGAATTTCCAAACCCTAGGCCAGGGTTTTCCTTGGAAATATTGAACTTGGCTGGCTGTTTATAGCTCTTTGGCTGGCCAATTCAATTGATCTAAGGTCGCCCTACAACTGGAAAGCTGATGCTTCAATCCGTTTGTCAAATGGTGTCCGATTGAATGCAAACCAATTGCAAACACCAAGCAGTCCCTTTACAAAATTTTTAGAATTCCGTGTTTCCTTGAGTTCTGATTTAGCCGACAACTCTTGTCTTCGAATCCTCTTACAATCTCACGCTTAGCAGGCTTCCGCGTGCTAGAATCTGTGGACCAGTGCCTTACTTTCCGTCTACAACCCGCCGTAAACCCTGAACTCTCAGAAGACCCTTCTCCCGAAGCTCTCTTCAATGGCGACACTATATTGTGTACACTCCCTGTACAGCTCTGATAGCAACTTAGAATTTGCTTCGAACAGGAACACAGATCATGCTACAAAGTAACACAGACAGAAAGCACTCTCCATAGCAAGCTCACATGGCAACTATATTTCTCAAAATGAAAATACACTGCACATATATTTCTTCACTCAGGCAACCCATGCATGGCCCAGGTTGTCGTTGACGGGACACGTGTCTCGTCGACTCGCCTCATGGCGAGGTCAACTGATCCTTATCCACTGATAGGATTTACAGTACAATAACATAATGATTCTACTAAATTCTAACTAAATGATGATGCTTTTGTGATGTCTTCATATATGCTTGCTAATGATGGAGATCTAGATCCATGGTGGATTGATAGTGGTGCAAGCTCACACATGACTTTTCACAAAGAATACTTCACTTCTTTGTTGGCATATGGAGATTGTTGGAAAGAGGTGTATGAAAAAATAGGTCAAATAGAATCGAAGGAAAAGATCTCGAACGACAAGAATTAAAACTTATCATGTGCAGCGGAATAAATTATCTTTCTCTTTCTCTATGCATGACTACGCCCATCAATTTTGAACAAAACAATAGTGATAGAAATCACGTTCAATCTTATGTAACTAACTTTGAAATCACTAGTACTACAATGATTACGTAGCCAAACATTAAAACATTGAATTATCAGACAAACAGTAAGAGATTATCAGCTACAAAAGCATTATAGAGAAGCATTCATACTGACATGATACTGAATGCAATAAAAAGAAACAAATCAGAATGGAAATGAGCACAAAGGAATTGCGGATCAAAACCTTGTGCTTTGAGCTATCTCTGAGTAACTGTAACTCTTTCTGAATTAAGCACTTCCTCTAATAAGCAGTAAGTGCAATAGCAAACTCTAAATCAACTCTAAAGAACTGAGCTAGAATGCTCAAGAGTGTTCAAGCTTGAAATCTTGAGAGAGAGCTTGGTGTATATTCGCGATCAATAAGGAAACTATTGATCATTTGAAACCATGCTCGAACAGATTGCTTCAAGCCGTAAAGTGCTTTATGGAGTTTACACACGTGACAAGAGCACAACATAAACCAGCAGCACAACCCAATTTATACACCTGCTGAACATAGGGGAAGCTCCAACATTTCCACAATACCTAGAGATTACTCAGATCCACTAGTGGAAAAAAGGTGATACTATGACATTCGAGATGAGTTATTGCGAGAAGAATCAAAACCTGATAGTCCGTTATCTACTCCAATCCTCACACAAGAGTTACTCCTATAGGGACTAGAAGTTTTCTCTGAACTCCTACAAGCTCAGATCACCATGCCATTCCATAGTGATATCAAAGCTCCCTAAGTGGTTTGAGAGATTTTTGGAGAGCCGCGACATGGATGACTTTCCAAGATCATCTAGTCAGGGAGAGCTACGAAGATCAACAAGAGAGGAGACACAACTTAAAAGGTATGAAGTTATGCTCTCTTATCTAGCATTATTCAAAGCAAAGAACCTTCAACTTATGTTGAAGTGAAGGATGATGACATTTGGGTCAAGGCCACAGGAGAGGAGATGGAGTCAATTGCTAAGCAAAGCACATGGGACTTAGTGGAACCACCAGTTGGCAAGAAACCCATTGGTCGTAAATGGGTATATAGGACTATGTACCATGCAGATGGAAGTATAACAACGCACAAAGCAAGATTGGTGATCAAAGGGTATGCACAAAGTAAAGCGTTTGACTATGAGGAGACCTTTGTGCCAGTATGTAAGTGGAATACTCTACGTCTACTTGTTGCTTTAGCTTCACATTTTGGTTGGCCTTTGCATCAGATGGATGTGAAATCTGCTTTTCTAAATGGTGAGTTAGAAGAAGAGGTGTTCATGGATCAACCTGAAGGCCTTGTAGCGAAAGGACAGGAGAATAAAGTATGTCGCTTGAAGAAAGCACTTTATGGTCTTAAACAAGCACCACGTGCATGGTACAGCAGGATTGATGCCTACTTTCGGTCTAAGGGGATGGTGAGAATACATTTTGATCTGAATCTTTATGTCTTATGCTTTGGTGGTATGGTTGCTTTGATTGCTCTTTATGTTGATGACTTGATTATCATGGGAAAAAATCAAGAGATGATAGACACGATCAAGAAAGACCTCATGGAACAATTCAAGATGACAGATCTCAGCCTAATGCACTATTGCCTTGGAGCGGAGATGTGGCAAAAAGGACATGAAGTGGGTCTAACACAAGTGAAGTATGTCAGAGAGTTGCTGCATAGGTTCAGGTTGCAGGATTGCAAGCCAGTGAACACTCCAATTGGACCAGGTAAAAAGCTTTCTAAGCTTGACGAGTCACAGCCATTTGATGCTACATTGTATGGCAGTTAGTAGGGAGCTTGATTTACCTTACCGTGACTAGACCAGATATATACTATGTTGTTGGTATTGTAAGTCAGTTTATGGCAGCACCTACGGAAATGCAGTGGAAGGCAGCTAAGTGCATTTTGCATTATGTCAAAGGCACTTCAGATTATGGCTTGGTTAGGAAGCATGAGGGCTTACCTGAGTTATGTGGCTATGTGGATGCGGATTGGGGAGGTGACTATGATGATCGTAGATCCACCACAGGGTATGTATTCTAGTTTGTGGCAGTTGCTTTTCCTAGTCCAGCAAAAAGCAAAGTACAGTTGCTTTATCCACCACAAAAGCAGAGTATAAGGCAATGTGTAGTGCAGCATAGAAAGCTATATGGTTGAGGCAAATCTTGGAAGAAGTTGGCATAGAGAATCCCAAAACGATACATAGCGACAGTTAGAGTGACATTCAGCTAGCAAAGAATCCAGTGTTCCATGCGAGAACCAAACACATTGAGATTCAGTATCGCTTTATATGTGAGAGGCTGCTGAGTCATGAAATTCATGTTGTTCATTGTAGTACGGACGAACAACTAGCTGATAAATTTACCAAGCCACTTGTTAGAGAAAAGTTTGATAAGTTTAGATCAAATCTTCCTGTACTTAAAGTTTGTTGACTTTAAAGCTATGTATATGATTGCATAAAAAGTAGACTCTACTTTAAGGGAGAGAGTTAGAATTAAAATAGAATCACTATGTTTCTGTACTGTGGATCCTATCAGTGGATAAGGATCAGTTGGCCTTGCCACGAGGTGAGTCGATGGGACACGCATCCCGTCAACGGCAACCTAGGTCATGCATGGGTTGCCTGAGTGAAGAAATATATGTACAGTGTATTTTCATTTTGAGAAATACGATTGCCATGTGAGCTTGTTGTGGAGAGTGTTTTCTGTCTATGTTACTGTGTAGCATGATCTGCGTTACTGTTCAAAGCAAATTCTAAGTAATTTGTATCTTGAACATCCAAACCATCCTCATCAAGAGTAAGATTACCTTTCTTGTCTCCTTGATCTCTCTTCTTCTTGTAGCGCTCACTTGCAAAGTGTTCTTTGATGCCACAATAGAAGCATTTGAGCATTAATCTATCTTTCTTTTTGCCACTTGAAGAAGCCTCCCCTTGATCTTGCCCTTTAGACCACTTACTTTTGCTTTTGCCAATTCAGATCCAAATCATCTAAAGATCTTTGGTTACAAAAACAAACAATTCACTAATCTTGCCAATGTAGAAAAATCAGCATCTATACACATGCTAACTCTAATAGAACTTGATCAAACATGAATCAAAACATAAATAGAAGCTACTGTCTATACAACAATAGTACCCTACTATATTTCACACGTGGATCCAAAAATAACAATAACAAATCATTCTACACATAAAATTGCAAGATATCACAAGTAGAGTGCTCCAATAAAAAGTAGAATCCAAGAGAACCATGTATAAGCATGAATGATGTAAGAGAGGTAGAAGATCATCCTTCTCTCACGTGTGTACAGCTATATATAGCAGATCCATGAATAATCAAAAGTTTGGTTTCCCTCCAAAATGATAAAACCCTAACATAGAGTGACTAGGTTCCATGAACCTTATTCAAATTTGAATCTACTAGTAACTTGATTTTCTAGCTTTCCCTCCAACTCTAAAATGAGTAATTTCAAATGCATTTAGACTAATATGACTATAAAAAGTAAATGTCTAAGTCTAATATGAAATTGGCCTCAATTGCCAAATAAACAAATGTAGCATTTGACTCAATATTGATCAAACTAGTTGAAATCTCTCACACTTTGTGTAGTTTGCATACCTTTCGCTCTTGCCCCTTCACAATGAATCCTTGTGATTGGACCATGTACACTTCCTCCTCCAAGTTACCATTCAAAAATGCATATTTTGCATCCATTCGATGGATCTTCCACCCAAAATGAGATGCTAAGGCAATGATAAGGCATAGCATAGTCCACTTAGCCATGGGAGCAAATGTCTCTTCTGAAGAAACCTTGAGTTTCTACTTCTTCAAAGCTTTAGTATTTTTCTGTCTCTCCTTACAGTTTTTGGGGCTAGGCCGACATATTGGATGAGGACGACACCAAATAATCGGACATCCACAAGCCAAGCCCAAGATGAGTTATCGGGCATGGATGAACTATCGAACCTCAGCTACTCAGGCATGAAGTTTTCAAACTATCACAATCCACCGCCGCCATGCAACATTAACAAAGATGTAGTTAACGGATGTTTAGCTAAACTTTTAGCTAATCAAATCTTGTAATCCAATTCAGTATGATATATGTATTGGATAGGCAAGAGTAGAATAGCGTCCTAAGTGCAACACTCAGTGAGGTGCGTATCGAGAAATCAATATAGTTCTGGCAGTAGCTAATTCATTCGTGAAAGAGAGAATACCTCTCTCACGCCAATGCACTGATCTGAAAAAAAGACAACACTCAAACAATATTGCTAATGTATACTCAATTTTGATAATACATATGAGTTACAGTTTTCTGCAAATGTGCACAATCTCTGAATGTTGTGATGCTTATTCAATTTATCAATAAATATATTTCTACTGTCATCAGACATTATCTGTTGTTCATAAATTCATAGTCAGATTAGCAATAGTTATCTGCTATTTGGAGGATGACTGATCGTGGTTAGAAGTAGTAACTTTGTCTGACAGATCGGCTCCATCTGATCTCAAGCTGGAATCGTCGCCTGAGGTAAAATCGTTAGATTCCAATAAAAGATAAAAGAAAGCCCGGATTGACAGATTCACAACAGTGGACGCAGAGCGACTCCTAAAGATTCCAACAGTGGTATCAGAGCAAGATAGGCTAATCAGACTTGAAAATCCTCAGAGCCACAAGGCTCAATACGATCCGCCAAGGTTGATCACAACTATGGCTTCCATTCACAGCATCCAATCAAAGATATGTATAGTACTTGAAGCAGATGAGTCCAAATTTTTGGCCTAGAAAGTGAAGACATCGCTCATCCTAAGAGAAGAGGCATTATGGTTGTGGGTAGATGGCACCAAAGAGATGCCACTCAACACAGACAAAGAACTTCAAGAATGGAAAGAGAAGAACGACAAAGCGGTAGCTGTCATCTCCCCTTCCATCGAAGATAGCATTACTCTTGACCTCGCATCAATCTCTAATGCCAGAGTAGGATACACTCATCAGCAGATTTAAGACCAAATCGTGAAATCAAATTATGCATCTAGAGGATCAGCTCACCTATCTAAGATGGGACAACAAAGATCTCACTAGCTTCATCAGGAAGATGAAGAATCTGTTTCTATCGGTACACAACACTGGAACAGAGCATGCTCACAAGAGAAGCAGCTCAGTTACCTGCTACATTCTCTACCATCGTTTCAGACAACCCGGACCTTACTAGCTAAAAATCTAACAATGACCTTTGACAAAGCGGTTGTCGACATGAAGGAAGAAGTCGAAGCTAGAGAGCACTACGATGACAAGAATGAGTCTAATCAAGCTCTATATAACAACAGAGACCAGTTGAAGAAGAAGGCTCAACCTAAGAGAGAGTCAACAAGCAGACTAGATCGGAACCAGCAGAAATAGAAAAGTTAAGAAGGCAGATCAAGAGGAAGGAACAAGCCACAAGGCAATGATAAGAAGACATGCGACAAATGCAGATGTGACGACCACACAGTGGACAGATGTTGGCTGAATCCAAAGATCAAGTGCATACATTGTCACAAGAAAGGCCATGCAGCCATGGATTGCTACGACAATCCAAGAAACAAGAAGATGCAGAGCAGAAAGAAAAGCATGAATAGTATATCAGATGTGGAGGAGCCCGAATCCTCAAAGATGATTGAAGATCGAACTAGAAGAAATCCTACTGCCTATCTGTGTGCTGATGTATGTGCTACATCAATAGCCAATGTTCCAGACATAGTTCTTGACTCAAGAGTTACATCACACTTTGTGATGACAAGGCAGATGATAGCTAACTTCCGACAAATCGACTCCTCTAGATACATCGTTCTAGGAGATGGATCGAGACACGAGGTGAGCAGCACTAGATCACTTTGGCTCAGCACCAATGGCAGAGATAGAAGACTAGACAACATCCTTTATGTGTCGACACTGTAGAAAGATCTACTATCAGTTGCAAGGATAGCAGATGCAGGCATGCGTGTGACATTCACAGATCAGACATGCAATGTGATTGGTGTCAGCACCAGTACACTCATCACGCAATAAAAACTTGTATCATTTGAAGGTACGACTACTAACAAAGCAGGCTCATCAAGTCTGTGAGTCTATGGACATTCTATGGCACAGGAGACTATGCCACATGAACCCAATGGCGTTGTACAAAGCAAGCCAGAACAAAACATTCACAAGAGTAAGCATCAAGATGCAAACTTGACACTTTGTGACGTGTGCAACAAAGGGAAAATGTCTCGTCCACCTTTCACAAAGGATTCCTTCAGAGCAACGAAACTTTTAAGGTTGATACACTCAGACATCTGTGGACTCTTTGATTTACTCTCTATAGGAGGATCAAGATATTACATTACCTTTCACGAAGGATTCCTTCAGAGCAATGGAACTTCTGGAGCTGATATACTCAGACATCTGTGGACTCTTTGATGTACTCTATAGGAGAATCAAGATATTACATCACC
Organism: Diphasiastrum complanatum; assembly: GCA_029204225.1. Lineage (NCBI taxonomy): Eukaryota > Viridiplantae > Streptophyta > Lycopodiopsida > Lycopodiales > Lycopodiaceae > Diphasiastrum > Diphasiastrum complanatum. The sequence continues at coordinate 19,358,326 of CM055108.1, forward strand.
TTTATCAATGATTACAATAAGTTTGCTGTCGTTTACTTCATCCACAACAAATCTAAAGCTCTTGACAATTTTACAAAATACATGAACTGGACTGAGAAGTGGACGGAGAAGGAAGTCAAGCAGATCAAAACTGACAAAGGAGGAAAATATATCTCCAACTGATTTAGTGACTTTTGTAAAAGTCGAAGCATCCTTCACAGGAAGACAGTAGCCTATACACCACAGCATAATGATGTGGCTAAGAGGAAAAACAGAACTCTCATGGAAACTGCAAGATCCATAATGGCCTACTCAAAAGTGTCAAGATCACTATGGGCTAAGGCAGTAGCTGCAGCCGCCTACCTGCAGAACAAGAAAGTCAAATTGAGTATTGCTCACCCTACCCCACATGAGGTATGGTGGAACAACAAGCCAAATCTGGCTCATGTTCGAATTTTGGATGTGTAGCATACGCACACATACCAGATAAGAAGAGGAAGAAGCTGGACGAAAAGGTGGAGCAAGGATTCTTGGTTGGCTATGACATACATTTTGCATATTACAAAATATGCATGCATCAAACCAATGAAGTGAAGATTGTCAGAGATGTCAGATTCGACGAGACAAGGACAATGGCTGAGGAAAATCTGATCAACTATGAAGTTCTTAACAAAAAGTACTATGACCTACCCACATTGAGAAAGGGAGCGAACCCTAAGCATCCAGATGAAGATGTTCGAATTCTAAATGGATTGAGTGATAGTTCAGACGATGAGCAGACCGATATACTGGGAGTACCTGGAACACTTGCGACACACTGAAGTTTTGTTGTCAGCAGATAGGACAAAGGCAAAGCAGTTGTTGAGCCTGTATTATCTCCAAGGAGATTTGCCAGACAAAGAAAAATGCCATTCAGATATGTATCTGACAGCTCATCTTCTACTCAAAAAGAATTATGTGGATTTGGTGGCGAACCACAAATTTACGAAGAAACAATCAACAGTCCAGACAACGACAAATGGATGAAGGCCATGGAAGATGAAATGAGCTCCATGAAGCAAAATGCAGTGTGGACTCTCGAACCATTACCAGCTATCAAAAAGACTGTAAAGTGTAAGTGGGTCTAATAGCACAAGTATGGACCAGACGACAATGTACTAAGATTCAAAGCCAAACTAGTTGCAAAAGCTTCTCACAAAAGTATGGCATTGACTGTACGGAGACCTTTTCTCCTATTGTGAAGCACACATCTCTATGCATATTGTTTGCATATGTAGCTGCCTATTATCTGAAGATCCACATCGTAGACGAGCAAACAACATTTTTGCATGGCGAGCTCAATGAAGTAGTCTACATGGACCAACCACCAGGTTTCACCTACAAGTCACTTGCTGACTATGCTTGTCGAATGCACATAAGCATCTATGGACTGAAGCAGCCCTCCAAGCAGTGGTACAAGAAGAAGGATCACGCACTATCAATGCTCATTTTTGTGGACAAGGAAGGGCAAGTTGGAGAAGGGGGGTACATTTTGTACTTCATTTGCTAAGTTTTGTAATGAAGTCACTTTTTATTTCTAAAGTATGGAATGAAAGGTGGCTGTCATATCTACTTACTCTTGAATGTGCTAGAAGCAAGCATGATATTTTCATTCATAAGTTGAAATATTTTGACTTCATTTTCAAAGAGGCATATTGTGAACCTTGTATGAGAATAAGTGAATCATCCTTGAAAAGATTATCATGTTGAGAAGGAAAACATTCAAGTTTTGAGACTTGAAACAAAGTTCTTGAGAGTGTTGAATAAGATCATGGTTTGGATCTATGTTTTCATCATCAAGTAAGCATGATGAAGGAAAAAGAGATCAAGGAGGAACCCGAGAAGGAGCGCTTGTCTCAAGGCAAAAAAAACCTGAATCTACATCAATATGAAGGTTTGGGTAAAGAGAAAGGAGCAGCAAGGAAGTTTATCCATATCTCGCTTTACTCATCTTACCTTGTGTTTGATAAAAAAACACGTCATGTATTTGACAATGTCCTTTGATGATGCTAGTATGAACATTGTTTTTCATCCTATAGCTTATGATGATGATATAGTGATCATTACTACTTTGATTGGAGTTTCAAAGATGTATTCAAAGGCCTCAACTTGTGATCCATGCACTCTTGAATTTCCAAGGAATGAAGACCTTCATTGGAAGGATGCCAAGTTGGAGCTCATTGTTTTGGTGGATAAAGTGAAGATGGTAATATCTCAAGCTTTGGTTGTATGCTTCATACAAAAGTTGGATCTTGTGGAAAGTTGCTATTTTTCGTGTATTTTGAGGAGGAGACTCACATTTTGCAGCCCAAGGTGATCATTCAACAACCTACCAAAGACAAAGCTTGGATCTTTAAGACAACCTTTATGGAACTCTCACTACATTTGACAACTTGGAGCTCAAATTATGTTCTTATTGTAATGAGTGATCATACTCACTACACACATAAGGAACCTGTTAATTATGTTGTTTTTATGCATATAATTATTATTGATCCAAGATAAGTCTCATCAAGTTAAATTGTGAGGCAGATTGTTGAAATTTCGCAATTCTAGCTTGACCAATTTTGGTCACATGCATTGTAATTGGCAAGATGGCCATGTAAATAGATGCCACACGTGCCAAATAGCATAGGATGCTTTCCCAAAACTTCATTCCTCATATTACATTGTGATAGCATCTTTGAAATGAGGCCAAAGAGTGTTTAGATAGGCTAGAGAAATTCTAGGAGCTAAACATAGTTTTATATCTTGACAAGAACCGTGCACAAACAATTGGACATCTTGGAAGAAGATTAATAATTTGATGATGAAAAATCCTACATCTTGATGAAATACTCCGAGATTATCTACATCAAATCCTAAAAATGATTTATGCACATGATGAGCTCTTTGATAGGTTTGGACATCTTGATTTGAAGATCAACATATCATATACTTGGAATTCATAATGATAATGTTTTGTAATTGCTATTCAAATTCGATCATGAAACTTGGGCTAATGAGTAAAATTGAGCTATATTTTAAATGATGAAAATCCAATTAAAGATGGGGCACTAAGATCCACTTGCTCAACAATGCAAGCCAAGGAGATCACTTTCTGCCAAGATGATGCCTTAGACAAGAATCTACCAAGGGACCTTATCATAATTGTATCAATTGCAAGAAGGCTTCTAAGTTCTGACTTCATGCATTGACCATGCCAAGGAAAATTTCTTCATGCAAGATATAATGAGCATGTACACTCGAGATTAGAATAGCACACAAACCTTTGATTGTTTAATTAGGCACAAAAGACTCCATGTTATGTTAAGTGCAAGTGTCTTGCACTCCATGATAGCAAAAATGCTCTCTCTCTCTCTCTCTCTCTCTCTCTCTCTCTCTCTCTCTCTCTCTCTCTCTCTCTCTCTCTCTCTCTCTCTCTCTCTCTCCATCCACACACACATTGCGTTAGGACCAAGTGCCATATCCCCGTCGCCATAGGCAGATCTTCTCGACTAGTTAAAGAAAAAATCTAAGCTTTTGTACTTGCACATAGCATGCATGGTGTCAATATTATCAAATGGTAACAAGAGCAAGCTAATAGCATAAGCAAAAAACATTGTGGAATTTGGTTGGTCGTCGAAAGTTGGATTGTTAAAGATTCTCCAATGGGTGGTGAGGCATTTTGGCCCCTCTAATTGGGTGTTGTGTTTGCATGTGATGTTTCTATGTGCATGTGTATGCCTCTCTTCTATGCTATATGTATGATCTCTACAAGCCCATTTAATAAAAGTCCTTGTGACCAGTGTTAAAGGCAGTTCTATACCATTTTGCATGCATACACAATCTTTGATACAGGCGTTAAGGACACTCTTTGCATGTCATTTAAAAGTTATTGCTTTTCAGCTCAGGAAAACCATAGCCAGTATTTGTGGCTTGACAAAGTTTGAGATTCTTGTGTGCTTTCTCCTTCACTTGTGTGAGTCCATTGCTTGGTTTTGAGAGCTAGTCATCTCTATCATTAGCTCTTCCACTTATGTTAATACATGCATTGACTTATATATATCCTTGAGCAGCAAGTCATGTTTCTACATTCCTTTGATCAACATAGTTACATTTTTGGTCTGTCCCCCCGGGTGTAGATTACCTTTCTGCATGAATTTTGGGCATGAGCTCTCTGGAAAGCCAAGAAGCATAAGAAAGTTAAGTTATTAAACCTAACAGAAATCCTGCTCTGTGCCAAAAACCTCTCAATGCAATGCTATGATGCACAATAAATAACTTAAACTCAAGTTCTCCTACGACTAAAGTAACAATTGACTATTTACAACTGTTTGCTACTAAAAGATACCTTCCTGTCCATTCACTCTGATTCATATTCCAACTACTGCATTCTAAAATGCCTACCGAAATGGGCATACTTAGTTGGCCTGTGCATCCAGTATTTGACTCTAATATAGCAGTCCTCGTTATAGTAGCAAGCCAAATCTGCATCAACTTGAAAGGAGCTCATAGCTTGCACGTTTTAATACCATCATTCAATCATTTAACAAAAAAGGCTTTTTGAGGCAACACTCTTGCACCAACTAGTTTTTTGTTGCTTTTCTTGCCGACTTGCATAAAGTCTCGAGGCAACATAATATGTTGACATGAGCATTAGCCGTGCAAAATAGGAACCTGAGCGAAAAATAGAAACTTGATAACGTGTTTCTAGCGCAAATGGGATTGTTCTATACACTCGATTCTTGCCTTCCAAGCTGCCTGTTACTTTGCTGATGAGCATAAAGCCTGTTCAAAGAGATAACAAATGCATTTGAATCTCAATGCTTTGGAAAAGCAGCTAAAAGAGATGACTTTGAAGCTTGTTCATATAGACAAGAAATGCATTTGAATCTCAATTCTTAGGAAAAGCAGCTAAAAGAGATGATTTGCTCCTTACTCTAAACCACTTACCCTAATTGCAGGGAAGTCTCCAAATTTTCTGTGCCTCTTAAGTTTTCGTGGCTTCTTCGAAGTTGAAGCAATGGTGCAGTTTCACTCCTCAAGGGTTCCCTTGTCTTAGGTGCAGCAATCAGGTTAGTAATCACCGCAGGTCTTGGCTCAGACTGTATTCTTGCTAGTATATCTGCAATCTGCAAAACGTGGGTATACGAGTAGGATGAGCAGGAAATGCATTTTTGCAATGCATATAAGGTGTGGGTGTAATGCGTTTTCGTTGAGCATCAGAACATTTATTACTGCAAAAGGAAGAGCTAAAACATAAGAAGTTACCTTCCTTTTGAGAAGTAAATTTTCCTCCATCAAGCCAGATGTCTGTGTAAAGGCAAAATTTTACACGTTACAAAATGGCAGATGGGCATATCAAATAGAAAAAGTGAAGGTATCCGTTTTTTCATTTGTCTCAAAGCTTCAAAAGATTTCACTCTTGCTAAACATAAAAGCACTAGTCATTTCCAGGAAATCTTAAACGAGCAGATATTCTACTTTAGCATCATTTTCAAGGTTAGAACAAGATGTTTTGCAATGAAAACTAAAGTATGAAGGGCAATCTGCATAGAGATAAGACTTAAAAACAAAACTTCACAAAGTAATTCAAAACGTTTCTCCACGGTAGCCTTTTCCTAATACAATGGATGTATCTTGCCTGTTTTGAAAGCGTAGATATCTCATCACGATGAAGCTGATCCTGCCAATTGATAGTGCAACAAAGACCTGTTAACTCCACATTTTGTGCAACTCATTAAGGTATATAGAGGTCACTCCTGGAATATTACGAGAAGAAGTGTAATACCCTGGCAAAGCATAAATTCCAACTTTAAGCAGCACGTGGAGCTATTAGTAGAAAAAGGTTACCAGCTTCTCCCTTGTGCGTTTCAATGCAATGTCAAGCTTCTCTTCAAGTTGCTGTAAATCGTGTACAGTCAAAGAGCAAAGATCTTCTCCAAGCATATGCCTTCCAAGTCCCAGATTTTCAGTTTAGAACAAGATAATGATCCTCTGCAGTATCTTAGTGAGAATGTATGGTAGAGAACAAGTTTTTTGTACCTCTTTGACCTGATACATTGTTCCAATTCCTGCCTTAGCACGGCCTCCCCATTATTTTGAACCTGGAGCACAGGCAAAAGCAAGTAATAAAACCTTGTAACATTGTAGATTGATAGAATTGGCAAGAACCTATTCATTTAGCTCCTCCAACATGTAATCCTTCACAATAAGTAGCTAATTCAATAATCTAGATGCAAACATGCAGCATCAAATGCAAAAGAGTAGCAACAGACCTCAGCTTTTGCAGAAGTTTCTATACAAGGCTTAAAGCTAAGAGTAGCCTCAGAAAATTTTGGTCATGAAATTCTGTGCTTCTACACTGATTTTAAACCCATATCTTACATTTGTGTCATTTGTGTTGATGTCAAATTGCAGGCCATCAAGGTAAGATAAGTATCTACGCAAAATCTCCTTCATATCTCTGAAACGATACAAAGCATGATGAGTTCATACGTCAATCATGTAGAAGCTGAACCTTGATTTGCCAAAACACGATCATAGATTCATAGATATTGAAAACTGAGAAGCAGCGTAGAACCAGTTAAAGACTATTGGCCAAGCAAATGTGTAACTATGATTGATGTTTACAGAGTCCAGATTTTACTATTCATACTCTATTTTGAATGCAGCTACAATGGCTATGAAAATTTGGGCTGAGTTTCCTTGTATTGATCACTAATGCAAGCATGCTTCTTATTTTGAGAGTCCAAACCATCAAAGTACAACCAAAATAGCATCAAACCCCCTTCATCTAGCTCTTTCTTCAGGTCTTTCAACTTACACAAAATCTCAGATTCCAACCTTCCAATTCGACTAGTACACCCAGCAACAATGTGCTACTACTAAACAACAATGCATGAGTACCAAATTATGGACATACATGATTGATGGCTAATTGGCATAGTGGGCCCCAAAGCCCAATTTACTTGGCAGGATCAGTGATTATTTTTAGTCATAGGGCAATCATTATTTTGCGCAAAGGATGATGGGCCTCGCTTGGAGGGGCACACTATTTTGGATAGAATTTTGTAGAGTATAAGGAGGAAGCCAAGACAATCATTTAGAACCTTACCATTTTGATGAGTTCTTTGATGGAGACTTGTAGCTCTTCCTTGTAATACATGTACTGTTGAATATATTTGATGCTTTTAAGTATCCTTAGTTGGAGAATGCTAATTGCTTCATCTTTTATGGCCTATTGGTGTTTTGTGAAGCTAAATCTGCGAATGGAGTTCATAACTTAGTATCATAGCAGTTTCCAGGGCAAGGAAAGGCTAATTCTGTAGCAATTGGTTCCATCTATTGGCTTGATTTTGCAACAACTTTTTTACAAAAGTTTATAATTTTTTGCACCAACTTTTGGAGGATTAGTTATCACCTCCTACTATTTTTTTGGCTTGTTCTTGCAACGATTGAGAGGCTGGTACCTAATGATCGGCAATTTTTTGTAGGAGGCTCATTTCATTTCTTCAACGACTACAGTTTCAGAGGTCTATTGATGAGTGATTCCAACTTTGCATGCTTTATCCTCCAATAATTGAGATCTTGAATTATTTTTTTCCAGCAACTGTGTGAAGCTGACATATATTTCAGTGATCCACTTTATTTTATCAATTTCTGGCAGCTGTTGCGGACTAGATCCATCAGCATATGGAGAGGTGAAGATTTTGCAGAATATTATTAAGTAGATTCAACAATTTTCCCAGCTCATATATACTTGCTGGTTCCAACGATTGTTCTATATATGTTTCAGCCCACAAAGGAGTTACAGAAGGGTTATCTTTTGCTTCAACACGGCAGCAATCAGCCTATCATTGTATATCACCGGTTTCTTGCCAGCAGGTACAACTTACAACTTTCCATTAATCTCTTTGCTGATTTTTCCTTTCAGCATACAACATGTTTGAGGTACATACAAAAGGGGTAGTGATCAAGGCTTTCATAGACAGTCACTAAGTGGTCTTCCCAACTCTTGCTTGTACAAATTGCCATTGAGGGAACAGTCTTAGAGCTTTCACCACCTGTTATTGAGTGGTTGTCATGACTACTCCCAGCTCTTACTTCAGTGAATACTGTCGCTTGCTATGTATCTCATTATCTTTGCTGCAGTCAGTCTCATGGCTTCTCCTATTTATGCTACTGGCTCTTCATCCAATAATGATCTAGAACACACTAGATGTGAACCTATTCACCAGGATGTTAGGGGTACATGCTTCCTAGGATGCTTTCAGGGACAGGATGCAGATTTTTATGTGGAGCAAGCTCGAGCAGTTTCCAAAGCAAGCCTTCTGGGATGGAAGCTGTTATTTCTCCTATTGCTACCACGAGTTGTGTCTACTACTTCAGGTTCATTCCATTCTTGCTGTTCATCATGAGACGAAATTTGTTCTTGATTTGAAGGATCAAGTACAACCCACTACATATTACATTTCGTCAAATGGTAATGAACTAGAAAACTGGTTGGCCAAGCCAGAGAGTAGGGGCCTGCCCGGCTTACAAGTTAGCAAATTTCAGTTAGTGCTAACTGAAGCTAACTGAAAACTGTGATAAAGTGAGAAGGGTCTTGATGCTATTTGGGTACTGGTTCACAGGCTAGAGGATCATCATGGGCAACAGGAAATTCCTTATGGGACAAAGATCCATTCTAATGAGGTAGAAGATATTTATGTATCGTGTATACCTCGCAGGGCGAGTTACATGCTTCTCTATTGGATGATTTTGTATATCAATGTAGTAATTTTGAAAAAGAAACAAAAAAATTTGTTTTCATGTTCCCCGGAATGGAACATGCAACAATCTTGTAGTGATTTTTTATCCATTCAACACATCTCGTGAATCATTACAGCATAAGGTAATGCTTTGGTTAGGTGAAAATGAAAAGTTGTTGGCTAGGAATAAAACCCTCAACTAAACACTCTCTGATACTTGGTTGGCAAGAAGGGCTTTAGGACATTGCTCTATAAAGTGAACAATGTATTTGAATGATGTCCAAGGGCGAAGTTGTAGATACTTTTCAGTTTTAACATTGTGGCATATGGATTTTAGTGGTGAAATTAAGGTAGGAAGCAAGTGTGTTTGCCAGAAATACTTGTTGCATGAGAAATATACCACTATGCACAATGCACATGATGTCTCTTCTTCAAATATGAAGGTAATGATTGAAGGAGTAACAATCACTAATCCTAAATGAACACCACTTGAAGCATCTACATGCCAACAAGGGTGATAGCTCTGCTTGGAAAAATAGTCATTGAGCATGACTTTGATGAGATGACTTTGATGAGGCATAGAGTGAGCTTCTCAATAACGCATCATAATCCTAACAAACAAACCTAGGATACACATGAGTTTCTTATGTGAGATCTTTTCTGCCAAGTAAAAAGCTATTCCAATGAGATTGACTCTACATTCCTTGTTACAATTATTGAATGTTCTTTCCATTTGTATACGTATGTGTAAATACCACAACCTAAAACTTCTAGGAACATCTTTAAATTGGTTTTGGCAAAACTAACAAATTATTAAAATAATATTTGTAAATTCCTAAAATGGCTAAGTGCAATAGAATGGTAAAGTACTATCAATATGCAAACTATCCAAGAAAAAATGGCTTTCATCAAAAGGTAAGTGACCTACCATTACACTAGTAACAAAATAGGATTTGCAGTTCAACACTGTGAACACCTTATGCCTTTTAGAAAAAACAATTAGATTCTAGAACATTCAAAGTATGAATGGAAATAGATTGCATGTGAAGTGTGTAAAGTCAACCAACTAGCAAGGATATAAGAAGTTGCTACAAAACGTTTTTTACATATTTTTTTAAAAGTTGCTTCAAAACTGAAGATAGATGGAGTCAGGATGGTAACAAGTTTGATGTAAGTTAAGGGCACTACTGTACGACTAGGCCTACCCTTAACTAGGTACTTGGCCCAAGTCTAGATAAGGATGTGCAATCTTAGCCAAAGTTTCCATTAGGCATAGTATAGATAGGAGGTAGAGCAGTCCATTCATTAGCTTTTCAACATTTCGATTTTTCTATAATCATGAATGAAATTGTGAAACCAAGGGGTTAATAATTTTCACATCAAGATTAGTTCTTTTTTTATGGATAGTCCCAAATTTCATCAGTATGTGCCAAAACTCTCTCTCTCTCTCTCTCTCTCTCTCTCTCTCTCTCTCTCTCTCTCTCTCTCTCTCTCTCTCTCTCTCTCTCTCTCTCTCTCTCTCTCATATTGAAACATGAAATATATCATACCCGGTGCTAGAATACTCGAAAAGTTTTCCCGAGCTTGAGAAAATTATCAATGCAACTTGGGCATCACACAATACCGACAACTCATGAGCTTTCTTCAACACCCCACCTCGTCTCTTTGAGAACGTCACTGACCGATTTGTTGCGTTCTGTATTTTCTTAATCTCTATTTTGCTACGTCCCATTCTTATAGCTTGGTACCTTGTCTGTCACAACAAATAACAAACCTTTCATGACTAGAGTGCACTTAGAACTACAAAAAAGAGGGTGCTTCAGTTTTCTATACTTCATATTGCAAACTAGTCTACCTTTCTATCTTCTTTTATTTCTTTAAATTGATTACAACATATCACCATGATTTTCTTTTTTGTTCCTTTTCTTGAGTCCAACCAAACTAATGAATTTTCATATATTTTTGACACCTGCTTGGCTTATAATTTGCACATTGAGGACAACAACTTTTCTGAAGTTCAACACAATCACACTTGATAGAAAATCACATCAGAATATTAAGATACGTAGATACTTCATAGGAGATTTCTTAAAATGTTTAATACTTAAGAGAAATGATATATGAATATCTAGTTTCATGATACGATACATCTCAAGGTGATGCCACTTCAAAAAGTGAGGATGGATTGGGAAAGTGTTACCATTAAGTAAACTCTAAGATGTGAATTCTTGAGGTGGATCATCTTGAATGCACCTCCAGGATGGGCCTTTAGTATAGAAAGTGCAGCCTTGTCAGCACATGCATTTTCAAGATCTTGCACTTCTGTGATGTTCTAGTTAAGTAAGCTTCTAGATGTTTTGCACATCCAAGAACCACATTTCTTGACATCCAAGAAGTAGGCTGAGTTCTTGGATGTGCACATCCAAATCTGAGTGACTACCCAAAAATTCATCACTCCAGCAGGCTGAATTGGTTCAATAATTGCAACTAAATTGTGAAGCATACTAAATTTTTAGAACAAAGTTTAAGACTCGAGAGTACTTCTCCTTGTTTTTTGACATTATCATTGACCAACATAATGCTTAGCTAAAAGCTGACAAGCAAAAGAGGTGGTCAAGACTAAATAAGTACATCAAATAATTTGGTATCTAAAGAAAGGGGGAAGGGCGGCACCACATTTTGATGATAGAGTGCAATCTACAATAGAATATCCTTGCTCACAAAAACAATGTGTACCAATTGTAGAGGAAAATTAGGGTTTGGCATTGATGGTAAGCGATCATAGAGTCCCTACAATGAAATGGGGAGATGACGTTGTGACAACGACATGTCATCAATGTGGCTTCTTCCATTGTAGCAAGTGAAGGCCAACCACTATAACAAATGGATGTTGCCACTTGGAGGAGGCTAACAAACAAAGAATGTTGGTCATGTAGACAAGATGGTAGTTGGAGCTGAAATCACAAGATTCTGAGGAGTGTACATGAGACATGAAATTTAGAGGACCAAGCTTTAGATGTGTAGGGCCAGGGCATCAAATGCATTCAAGGTTGGGGCATCAAGAAAGTCATGAACAAAAATTCACGAAGATGGCATCACATAAGCTCAAAGACGGTGAAGATAACTCCAACTAAGATTATTGCATGAGCATCAATCACAAGTCATAAATGGATGATACTTACAAGAATTACAATTGAGTCACCAACACACTCGAGTTGAATCAAATAATTTGATGTCTCAATGGTATGTAGTCTATAAATGCTACTATGAATAACCCTAAGGGAATCTTCCAAGAACTACCAATTAGAGCACCTTCAGCACCCAACAGTCAAATGAAGAGGTCATGTAGACTAGTCCATAACAATGACTCACATGTGCAGAATTTGGGGCACACCACACATACAAGGAGGGGGAGCCCTCTTTTTTTCTTTGGAAGCTTAGGGTGAAGCTATAGTATATGGCAAGCAAAATCCCCTTTATTGAATAATTATGCTTGCTTTGCAATGTGTCACATGGAGGAATCTTGTTACTGGCTCATAATCACCAAACCTGCTTGAGCCGATGCAAAAATCAACGTGTTTAGCTTTGCAATTATTTTGGTACATTTCAAATTGCTTCAAAACTCAAAGAAAAAAAAGAAGGTATGTGGGAGCATGAAATTCATTGTGCCAATGAACTTGGGGTATATGTAGAGAGGACAGGTTTACACATGATGTCACTTGGATACACAGTGCATAGATTGTTTCTTTGGTTCTGCCCAACGCAATTGAGTGAACGAAACATGGCATTCGAAGAGCCACAAAAACTTTCCAGCATTCACATGTGGGATGCTCGTACACAACCAATTACCCCAACGGTGACTTTTACAATACTCCCACCGATGCTACCAAAAGCTGTAACACATTGCCCTTGTGTCTGATGCATGTCATTGCAAGGAGTTCATACATGTTCCTTGGAAATTTATCTTAAATCTGCTCATTCCAAAATTTTAGCTGATATGGAGCTATGTTAATAAAAGCTGTGCTGACGGGATAATGCAGAGCAGAAAACAGAATGACATAGGGCTGTGTGAGTAATACAAAATGCCAACTCCTTGGGATGTACTATGCAAAACTTCACCTCAAGACTCAGGATATTCATAACAAATGGGCTGCACAAAGCCAATCCAGGCAACACTTTTTCATCTTTGTAGTCCATAATATGGGCCTACTCATTGTGTAACTCGCATGAAAATGACACTTATTGTAGCACTCACATATTCTATACAAAATGCCAACTCCTTTGAGTGCCCTACCTAAATCCTAGCAGTGGCCCTTGTTATGGATATCAAAATGCTAAATCTTCTAGTTTGTGGGTCCCAAATGGGACCCAACATGGTTTTATGATCTTCTTGACTTTGTGGGTCCCAGCTTGAAAACCTCGTGGGTCCCCACATAGGGTGCAGCATGGCCACAACCATGAAACTGAAATGATTTCTGGTCCCCACAAGAAAGAAATGCCAAACTATTGTGGGCCCACATAACAGTGAAATGTCACACTCTGAGACATTAAATTTCTTATATTATATGAGTTTTGAAAGTGATCTATCAAAGGGTAATGACCAGTTATGGTTTTCTCAAGAAATTCAAAGGCTTATTACAAACCACAAAGCTTAAAGAAAATGGGTGGCAATGAAAAAAGAACTAATGTTACAATGTTTTTTGCACTTTTTCCTTGAGTGGATAGATGATCCATCTACCTTTCCACTTGGGTCATCCACCCCCATTCATTTAGGACGGCCCAACAGCCTCACCTCCAATGCAGGGGCATATTCCCTGGTGAAAAGGTCTCTGGATAATCCATTCTCCTACATAAACTTTTGTAAAAACATGTTGGTAAAACAGCAACCAAAGGTATTCATAAATCCTGTAAACTTATCCCTCCAAAATCCTGCCGAAATCCCGTGAGTGAAAGATATAAACAGTTTAACAGGGAATAATATGTTCCTGCATGTTTTAGAACGACTTTACAGAAATGTATTTCTTTAAAAACTGCATGGCAAATGACCGACTTCGAATAAGGATTCTTAAATCTCATAGATTCCTGTCTACAGAATTCCAGATGTTATGTCATGCTGACTGTAAACTTTAAAACAGAACATTGTTGTCGTATTAAAGCTGTCTTACGCAGTTAGACAATAATTGAAGTATCGTTGCATGTAGCTGATCCAATAAAAAGAGTACAGCCATCTCTAGATTCAAAAATTCGAGACGAGTAACTGAGCTCTAAAATTCGTAGGATAATTGCAATCATTCGCAATGATTGCTTCCAAACAAGCATCAAGTCTTAAGACTAATCCCAAATTGCCAACAAAATCATAAAGCTACTAAATAATCAACATAAAAATTGCGATTCCCTTCAAGGACTATGCATGAATCTTAAAACAAGAAGCAGACGAGGAGAAGGCTGATAAGATCTTACTGTACAATTATTCAGCAACTAATGCAGCCTTCAGCAACTCTTGTCCACTTGAATAAATTGCTTCTCATAATGGGGAAGCTCCCAACCAGAAGTCCTATTATTCAAGATGTAGAACAAGCAGAAAAACCTCCAAAATAACGCAACCCAGCTGTTCTAATGCAATTGCAGCTCCTCAAACCACCGAAAAAGAGTGCGATCGAGCCTGTTCTTAAGGAATGAGAAGGAAGAAGACGAATGAGGTGAATGAGAAGCTCGAAAATGGAAAGGGAGAAGAAAAAATGAACGGAAAAGTGATATATATCGATGTGGGTTGTTCAAACAAAGGATTCATTCATACTATTTCTGAGTATCATGCTATTTTTGAACACGTACACACAAACATAACGTTAGCATGTGTTGCATGCACACACTTTGAGACTTTATATATATAGTAAGCACTTCCTTGCATGTGGTGAGTGCCTTTTGCCTTTTATGCAACAAAATATACTCCACTCCTCTTGTTGTTGGCCATGTTAGAGATTCTCAAGCATGTTAGTGTTAACATCTAGAAGATCATGGTGGATATTGAAGATTTGCTTCATTTGTGAAAAAGCTTTGTTCGTTGTGGCAATAGTGGCATCATTGTTGTGATGATTTGCTAAATAGTTAGATGTCTGTGCTATGTGAGATCGTCCACATAATTGGGTTTTCGTTTTTTTGAGCGTTTTAATTTGTGATATATTGTTCTTCCATTTTCAAACAACTTTGGATGCTTCTTGAGCATGCACATAATTGTCTTGTTCTTCCATTTTTAGACAACTTTGGATGCTTCCTGAGCATGCACTTGCGTTAGGCAGAGCTTCTCATTATCATTTGGATTATATTGCTTTGTTAGGGGTGCTCGAGAAAGTTGCCATTATGTAATAATGAAACTATCTTGAAGATTGGGTTCGTAAAAAGCTCAATATGAGAAGCTATGGGAATTGAATAATAGGTAGTTGATCTTGTCACATAATTTGTTTGTTGATGTCGTAAGGGTGTTTGTACCATTGGAAGAGGTGAAATTGGAAGTCTTTTTAGATGCAACCAATCACTTTTGCCAAAGGTTTGGATCTAAAGTAAATGTAGAGATATCAATTATCTAACTCTTTCTTGAAGTTGCTCCTCGGTGACTTACCAAGCTTGGCATGACTCTTAAAAGTGTTATTGTCAAGTATTGTGCATGGATTTCTTAAGTGATTGCCAGCTAATTCCTTGACAAATGTCAAACTGATGATCCACCACAAGTGAAGTTGCATAGTTTATATGGATAAATAACTATATAGAAGAAGAGAAAGTAAGAAATGAACTCAAATGTTTTAAGAACTACCATTATGGGAAGAAATCGTGTTCCATGATCTATATTTATACACTATCTCTTGCATGTAGTAATTAACTATAAGTGTAATAGTTCTTTATATTTACTTTGTATCTTTTGACTATATGGAATTATTACAAAAATCTTCCTCATTATGCTAACAAAAGACATTTACTAGTAAGTTGGGTTTAGTTAGCAATCATCAGGCTAGAAGTGTGACATACATTCTTTTGTAAGGCCACACAATTGCCCTCAACTTTTATTCTACACCATGCAACAAGGTCATGAGGTTGGCTACATCTACCTCATCATTGTACTATGATCCAAGTGCAGGATGCCTCAAATTTTTCCTTCTACAGAAAGTGTCGTGTGCTTCAAGTAGCACATTGTTAATCAAAACTTTTATTAATCTTGAGAGGCTCAATGGAATCTATGTACTTTCATGAATGAAGGTAGATCTCACTTTAGACTTCTCAATCCTACCTTAAATAAGAACAATTGACCAGTCCTCAATTCTATCTTAGATCAAACAAGGGCTAACATCAATAGCTACACCTTAATCAAGAAAATGAAATGACTACTATGAAGCTAGGCATCTTTGACAACCATGATCATGTTGGATTATTCACCCATAATCCTATAGTTAATCTATATCCATTCATTTATCCAGTTTTGCAGTGTTATTCATATTTCTACACAATTGGTAGAAATAAAAGGGAACCACTTAACAAGTGGCTTCGACAAATGACAGAACTATCAAAGGCTAACAATTTTTGTTTCCGTCTATTATGACTATATCAACTTACCCAAGTTGGTTAGCAGGTGAATTTCCAAGAAGTCCTAACTGGATGGATGATAGAGCATTGTGACTAAGCTCCAATTGTGACCTACGACTTGATTAGTTGCCATAATGGGATAAGCCTAAGTGGAATTCCTCATTAACAAAGTTTTTATGACAGAGTTTCTACTTTGAATATTGCTAGTAGCGCTTACTGCTTATTAGCGGAAGTGCATTAGACAAAGTTATCAGTTACTCAAAGATAGTGTAGAGTATGTGGCTTCATCTGCTATTGTTTTGTATTTGCATCATTTGATTTGTACATGCTACTTAATGAATCAATCATACTTTCTTATTGTGTTCAGTATTATGTCGGAATGTATGCAAGCTTCTCTAGAGTTATTTGTATTTGTTTAATCTCTTATAAATTAGGCTGAATTGTCAAATGATTCGATACTACAATAGTATTCTATATCTGTCAATCACACTTTGTAATTGTTTGTCTACGAAATCACTTTAGTGCTAATGATTTCAAAGTTAGTTACAAAAAGAATGAACGTGACGATTGTCGTGATAGATTTGTTCATTCTTGATAGGTGTAGTCACACATTAGAAGAAAAATTATTCTGTAAAGCCCGATAGTTTGTTGTTATACTTCAATTTCATTACTATCATATCATCTTTCCTTCTTCCAAGATATCAAACTCTTTATAGGCACTTGTGATAGTTCCAATTGATCCTTGTGATGGAAGAGTATAGATGATAGATGCATTAACAATGTCAAATTGACCTTGATTAGCCTCTAAAAGGGACCTCACTAACCACTGGCACAAATCATGAGGAAGTTGCAATCTCTTGTAGCTTGTAGGCATGAGTGGAGATCATGATTAGAGCCAAATTTGGAGCCAAACTAGGGTTGACTAGGTATTTGAGATGTTGAGAATAGGAGAAAGTGACATGTTTTTGAAAAACGTTAACTCAAGATTATAGATCTTGATTGAGATCTTGATGAGTTGCCATGAAGGATGGGTGTTGAATCGCCAAGATAGTACAAGATGAATCTCAAGAATATGTATGCTCCCTCTTGAGTTTGTTGCCATAGAAAGTGCCAAGATGTCTCAAGATCAGCCTTAAGAGAGTATATGCTTGATCTTGAGTTGACTATTTGCAAGAACACAAACCAAAATGTAGGTTTGAATTCGAGTATTATTTGTTCAAGATTGTCAGTTGTGAAAATTCACACGTGTGGGAATGCCCTAATGTGTGAAATTGATCTCCTTGGCTCATGCACTAGATCCTCTATTGATTGAAATCCAAGATCAATGACAAAATCTAAGGCAAAAAGACCATTCTACATGCATGATGGGGCAAGGGAGATAGAAGAACGTGAACGGAGAAGAGAGCAGGAATATTGCGGAACAGCTTTCCCATTCTAATCAATTGCTAAATGCAAAAACAGTCTAATAGACAGTTTATGCTAAATGAAATCACAGCCTTAAGTGTTCTAATTTTCCAACAGGATCTTAAAAATTAATTCATACTCTGAAATAAGAGTACAGTCCACTGAAGAGATTAGAAATGGTTTGTGTGTGGTGCTACTGAAATCAGATTCAATGTGAGGTATAGTTCTAAAATAAATGGAAGAGCAGTATGATAACGCGAGTTCTTCAGGCGTCAAAGATAGCCATCGTCTGGTCAGGAATTGAGGAGTCGTAATCTGATGGGGCAAGGGAGATAGATGAACGCGAACAGAAAAGAGAGCAAGAATATTGCGGAATAGCTCTCCTGTTCTAATAAATCTAAAAACAGTCTAGCTTCAATAAGCGTATCTACAGCTTCGCAATCCAAAATGTTGTTGCACTTTACAAAAAGCTTGTAAATATACTTGTGTTCTAATTGCCCAAGAGGATCTTAGAAATCAATTCATACTCTAAAATAAGAGTACAGTCCACCGAAGAGATTAGAAATAGTTTGTGTGTGGTGCTACTGAAATCAGATCCATTGTGAAGTATAGTTCTAAAATAAATGGAAGAGCAATATGATAAAGTGAGTTCCTCAGGTGTCAAAGACAGCCATTATTTGATCAGAAACTGAGGAGTCGTAGACGTCTGTGTTTTGATCAGAGTGAGTAGACAAGCGCGATCAAACAATAATGAAAGTGCATTCAATCACAACAAGCATTCATCTACGTTGTACACAGATAAAAGCAAGCTGTTGCTATATTACACGGAAGCACAATACAAAATAGCAATTACAACCAAAAATTGATGGCGTAATTGGGATGCTCAAACAATATGTCTCACGGACGGAGCAACCACTAATCTATGCTCGAATGATCTATTTATAGATTTCATCTTGTATTAATTACATTGAATGTTTGTCACCTAATTAGAAAAGCCATTGTACTTGAAAGTATATGGCTTTTGTGACAACTGTACACAGTATATATACGGTCAACAAATCAGGAACGTTGACGCGGATGAGGACGTCGCAGATTCTCTCACTTCGCATTTTACGTGAAGTGGTTTTCTCTCACTTCGCAAATTTTGGGAAGTGACTGAGAACGTTCCTCGATCAAAATAGACGACCTTCGGCATTTTCTCTCTCTTTGAGATTTTGTGAAAAAGCCGAAGGTGCCCTTAAACAGCTTAACTTATGAAAATAGAGACCTTCGAGAATTTTCTCTCTCTTCACATTTTTTGAGAAAATGTGAAAAAGCGAAGGTGTTAAAAACGGTTAAACTTTTGAACTATGCAAGTGTCGCATTTTGGGAAAATGTGAAAAAGCCGAAGCTGTTGAAAACATAGTTCATTTTTGCAGGCTGTCACGACACTTAGAGTATTTCTGCATACTGTCGCGAAAGTAATGTATTTCTGCAGACTTGTTCTAAATGCTAATTTCGTGGAAGTCCTTGAAGATGGCCAAGTCTTCAATGAAATCAAATTATTGAAGTTAACATCTAAACTTGAAATTATGACAGGATTAGTTACCCTTTGCTGGAGATTAGCCGGAAGCCCGTTGTAGACGTTCTTCAAATAAATTGGCTGTCTAAGTTTAATGTGATTCCTGTAGGTATCAGATGATTAGACTTTGAATCCAAAATAGGTTTCACCTGACCCTATATCAAAGATCAATAAACGTGCAGAAAGAATCATGAAATAGAAATTAGTCATTCACCAAGGAGGCAACTATGGGCTTAATTTTCAACAGTCCCCTTTAACGTCACGGTTGGTGCCTTGGTATCTTTGTCAGGTTCAGCATGTTGAAGAACTTCTGGTGCTTGATCCTGGGAAGCACTTTGGTGAAGATGTCTGTGACCAATTTGGTTGTGGAGCAGTATTAAAGGATCACTTGCCCTGAGAAAACTTTCTCCCGAATGAAATGATGCTGGATTTCTATGTGCTTGGATTTGCCATGAAATCTGGGATTCAGTGACAGTGAAATACAACTCAAGTTGCCACACAAAATGGTGGTAGTATTGAACTGAGTGTGATGACGGTCGTGAAGTAATAACCTGATCCATACAGCTTCTTTTGAAGCTTGGCATGCTGCGATGTACTCTGCCTCTGTCGAAGAAAGCGCAACTGATTTCTGCTTCCTTGAGTTCCACGAAATTGGTCCCCTGCCAGATAGAAACAAAACCCGGAGGTAGATTTTCGGGTAGAGACTGTTCCTCCCCAATCTGAGTTGGATTAGCCTCATAGGACAAGCGGGTCGATAGCATTTCCATCGTAACATAAAATGTGGTCTAAACTGTAGGAAAGCAAGAGTCAAGTCACCAAGATCTAGTTATCAACAAATCTCCACAGAAAACAAGAGAGAAGAGGCTGGGCACCCAACTATGAGAGAGAGAGAGAGAGAGAGAGAGAGAGAGAGAGAGAGAGAGAGAGAGAGAGAGAGAGAGAGAGAGAGAGAAACAGCAACAAGAGCAAATCAGAAGAGACCGAACAAGAAGACTCATGCACCTGAACCAATCAGAGTATGCAGAAAAAGTATTGAAGCAATTTTTATTGTTTGACTACAAAGAAAAGGCAACACCAATGATAGCCGGAGCCAAATTATCAGAAAATGATTGTCCATGCATAGATGAAGAGAGACAAAAGATAAAGAAGATCCACTCTACTTCCACAAACACAATGAAAAACAAGAAATATACTCTAATTTCACAACTACATTAAGCCTGTAGGAAAGCAAGATCATAAAAGCGCCTTTTTGCTTGATGAGGGTTCAGCTTCACCCACATTAAATTTAGTAGGTCGTGGCGAGAATCTTCGTGTTTTCAGCAGATCAGCCTGGGAGTCGTCATATCCTCTAGCATCGGTGTTAGTCTTAGGAATGTCAGGTGGGGTTTGATCTGGTGAAGTTGGCATGAGAACGACGGGTTTAGTAGGAATGAGATTCTCAACAAGGTTGTATGCAGCAATGGGGGAACTAAGTTGTTTTAGAAACTCGTCCCGTCGGGCTTTGTACATCTCAGGAGGCCCTTGGGGTGGTCTCAGAAGTCGGCTTAGAGGGGGTTGAGAGGATGAGGGTGAAGGAACGAGATAAGTAGGAATGAAGGTTTGGGAGCGAAGGCAAATGCTTTTTATACATACCATCAAGCATTGTTATATATTGTAAATCAATCCTGTAAGACCGGACACATAGCTAGATGGCTCTTAATACTTGAGGAATTTACATTCCGCGTAGTCGTCCGGAAAGGCACACAACACGTCATGGACGACCACCTTTCTAGACTTCCCAATGCTGAAAAGGCTGATGCACCAGTCAACGACGATCTACCTGATGCATACCTTTTCCAATTCGATGCCACTCCCTTATGGGCTGAGGAAATCACTCGGTTCCTTCCGACTGGCAGACTCAAAGAAGGGCTAAATATAGTAGCCAAAAGGAAATTTTTGTTCAAGGTGGCACCCTTTCAACTTATTGCAGGACAGTTTTATAAAAGGGGTGTTGACCATATAATACGCAGATGCGCTTATGAATATGAGATACGACCTATCATATCTCAGACACGTGAGGGCATTGTTGGCGTTCACGTGAGGGCATTGGTGGCGGTCACTTCTCTGCCGAAGCGACTGCTAAGAAGAGCGGGCTTATGGTGGCCATCACTATTTAAAGATACATTTGCTATCATCAAAACATGTGATGTTTGCCAACGAGCTAAAAAGACTACAAAAGCAAACTTCACATCGCTTACCCCCATTATAGAAGATGAAGCTTTCCATAAGTGGGGCATAGACTTTGTTGGGTCCATCAACCCAGCAGCCAAACATACTCAAGCATGATATATCCTGATCGCAACGATTACGCCACCAAATGGATAGAAGCACATGCAACAAAGGATGCCAATGCGAAGACCGTCGTGCATTTTTTTATGAAAACATTATTACGTGCTTTGGCTGTCCAATAGAGCTTGTTAGTGACAAGGTTCACACTTCTTAAATCAGGTGATTGATAATCTCCTACGCCATTACCTTGTTGTCCAACACAAAAGTACTCTGTACTATCTCCAATGTAATGGCCAGGCAGAATCCACCAACAAGACAATCTATAAGATCCTAACCAAGATAGTTGAAACTAGTTGCTCAGATTGGGAAACCAAGTTGTTCTCCTCTATCTGGACGTACCGCACAACTCCCAAGAAGGGTAAGGCTTAGCCCGAATAGGTTTAGCGTTCTCCTCTAATGGAATAGTATGGACTGCTATTTTAGGTGGGACCCCCTTCATTTCAGAATAATTCCAGGCAAATACATCTCTGTATTTGCGTAGTAAGGTCTCCAGATCAAGAAGTTGACTTGGCGTGATGTGGGCTCCGACGTGAACTATACGATCCATCTCCTCGTCAGGATCTTTACGATTTAGCTCTATTATCTTTGCTGTTCCTTCAAAGGAGTGGGAAGCCTATGTAAGCTCCCGTTCGGGTTACGGCAATTGGATGACGACATCATCAAGTGTGAAATCTTTAAAATGCCGTGGAAGATCAAAAGGAGGTTCCACAAAGATCTCGAAAACTTTGGAAATCCTAGATGTGGATGTGCTAGCAGAACTGGAAGCATTATCACATGGATTGTCCTTTTGTTGTTTGGAAAATGGCTTGATTGGTTGTTTGAGCTTTTTGCACATTTGTCTTTGTGGTGTTTTGTGGAGGCGATGTGGTTGCCTCTCAAATCAATTCTTTGTTTATTGCATCGCAGAGTTCATCCAGAAGCATGTCCCATTGGTAAACCTTAGGTTTGGGCCGATAGGCCACGGTGTTGGCTACCTTGGTTGTGAGTTGCACATGAGCCATAGACCCTGACAACTTAATCTCTTTGGGAATCGATTTTGGTGCGTAACGTTTTTTTATCGAGATACATGAGGACTTGGGCATCAGTCGTCACATTATCATTCACCAAAAGAATACCGTCTTCCGAAACATGGGCTGCAGAAAAACTAGGTTCTCCTAGGCACCAAGCTATAGGAATTGGATCTATCATCATTAATGGAATGATGGGTGTCGCTATGTCCGTAGAAGACGGGAGAATATATGTGTCTTCTACGGCGGTTTCTATCCGGCATCTATTGGAGTCAGCACAGTCCACGGTGGCCAGTGCTTGTCCCCAATTGATTATATCGGTCGATCTTGTATAGTGTCCTTTCGGCATGATTGGAACACTATCGGAGTCGTCATATGTGGTGGATGACCAATTATCATAAACTATGGTGGGCGTAACATGTCCGATAGAGTCAACAGTGACTCTTTTTTCATTGTTGTCGAAGGTTATTTTACTGTGCTTCCAATCTTGGACGACGCCTGCCATTTGTAGCCAGGGTGTGCCAAGAAGGAGTTTATATGTTTGTGCATCCTCGGGCAAATCTAGAATGACACACGATGGTAAACTTGACTTCTGCAATACGGACTGGGATGTTTGATAAGTGACCTGTAGGGTCGGTGACTCGTTGATAGGCCATACGTAGTTTATAGCATGGCAGATTCAAGATGTTGAAACCCCATGGCTTTTTTAGTGACAATCATGATATTTATGCTTGATCCAATATCAAGGATAGCCCCCAGCCGTGTCCTGACCGGCACACCTGAGCACGATAGTGACTACATGAACATAGATACTGGAGCACTAAGGGAAGTTCTCCTAAGTCAGAAGAGAGTTTAGTTGTACAAAATAAATGCTTTTTTGATCTTCCAAAATATTACATAAATAATGATGTATACATTGCTACTATAGATTTGTGTAGTTTTTTTTAGTACAGAGAGGACAAAGTCCTATGTTTGTTATCTGCATCAATAACAAAAAAATTTGATATCGTAGATTTTGATGTTGATGACCTTGTTCCCGGTGTCGATTTTGAAGAAGATGAAATTCTAACCGGCTAGGAATGTCTTCATAGGGAAATCACAAATACACATGGGCACCTCCAAAGCGTTCCTTTCAAAGGAATAATTCCTTGAACTTTAATCTCAATTGAAATTGCCTACTCCTCCAAGAATGCAATTTACAAATAGATTATTCTTCTTGTGTTGGAGGACATTATATAGATGATGAAGACCTTGTTGTTGATGATGATGAGGAACGTGTAAGTTTCAATTGTGATAGAGTTGCATTTATGTCTATAGTTTTTTATAGATGGCTTTGAGTTCCCCTATGTGGCAATGAGTCCCTGCCATGTCATTTGCCACAGTGGCAAGTGCATATTTATGTGAAAGGGTGGGGGCCCATTTTATCTCCTGGACCAATGGGAGAGCTCTAATTTAAATTTTGAACTTGCCAGGCATGTAGTTTGAATTGGGCTAAGAGCCAATTTCTTCCAATATTTGGTTGCTTACACCCATTTTACACTGGGCACCATTTGAAAATTGGGATATTGATCTTGTGGGACCAACAAAACTAGTTATTCAACATAAAAAGAGTAGATATATATTAGTAGCTATTGGTTATTGTACTAAAATGGTTGGTGATAGCTGCTACAAAAGCAAACAATGCAAAGATAGTGGAAACTTTCTTATTTGAATTGGTTGGGGACGGAGAGACTCATCAATGATACAATTGAAAAGCTTTTGGAGTACTTTTAATGGCATGATTTTTGTTTTGGGACTTTGACCTGAAAAAGAGTAACCCTTTTTAATATCCTTTAAATTTCCTAATATTAACCCAAAACCATGGACTTTTATGAGCCAATCTCCAAATTATACAACAAAGATGTACCCACAAAGGCATTTTTACAACAGATCATAACAATAATCTTTTACAAACTTATAAAACCATCATATTAAAAAATGAAACCAAATTTGAAGACAAACATATGATTTTTGAGTAGTCAAATTTCATAAAAATACAATAGGACTCAAAAGATCTTCACATTTAGTTATTTTTAAATACATCTTTCAAAAAAATTTCAATAAAGCTTCTCAATTTAGAATTTGACATATTATTAGTTGATGAAGTTGAAGACCCATCTTTTTCATCAAAATCGACTGACATCTCTTCTTCAGAATCATTATCCAATTTTGACAAGAAACCCGATAAGTAAACTTTTCTTTGTTTTGACAAGTTGAGGATGTCCCCCTCATCCAAGTTATTTTTTTCAAAATGGCTATAGTTGACTTTCGTAAAATGATTAGTCATTGTCAACTCAAAATTTGAAGCCAAAACATCTATACCTTCTAAATTCAAATTATTAGCTTTTGGTTGATTCTTTAGCAATCACCTTCTCTTGCCTTTTGGATCTACTTGTAATATTTCAAACTCGTACTTTTCTATATATATATATATATATATATATATATATATATATATATATATATATATATTTGAGGTGGTGCACAACTATTGGACATATGATACTTTTGTTTGCTTACTACTATGAATAAACCCAAGTACTTTTCCAATTGAAAATAGATGTCCTTGAAGCCAAAAATGCAATAAGACTTCTAGTTTGAGTTTCATTCATATTAACATACCACTTCATTTTTGTAAAGTTTGTATGTTCTTTCTTGAGCCCACAAAGAGCTCGTGTTCCTCGCCTTGCACAAGCTACAAAATTCTATTAGATTCGAAGGCTTGGCAATTGTAGTTGAAGCTCATAAGTTAAAAGACTAGTGAAATTCGTCAATTGATGATGCATCCTCAAGATTGAGCAAAATAATTTTTTGTTTTCCAAAAAAGTCCTTTGGAATATATTGTTCTTGCGTATGCTCGTGAAATTTTTCTAAACAAATATAATTTCATGAATCCAAAGGAGTAGATTTCTATTAAACTTGATAATCTTTGTTGATGACAAAATTGAAATGCTTATTCTCTCGAGATAATCAACAAAGATTAGGACATAGAACATCAAAAAAATATGTTCCATAAAAGGCTAACTTTTTTTTTTGTGACACAACCTACTAAAATTGTGAAATTCAACTAGTTTGATTAGTGGAATTGGAAAAAATTTATTATTGGAAGGGAAATCAAATTGACTTCAACACTAAAACATGTGTACCATATATTTCTCCCTTATCGAAGAGCATAGAAGCAACCAGCTATTCAATTAAGAAATTATTTTAAGGTTTGGCACTTTTGGGCATTAAGGATGCTTCGAAAGCACAATGATTGTACTAAAATAAAACAATACTTTGTTCAATTGAAGGGTACACAATCTCAAATCAAGATAAGTCATTCAAGATGTGTCATGTAACCATCTTATCACCCTTGTGATTTACTAGAAGTAAAATTGCAAGATGTGAGATGATCATTATATGTGATTGCAAATGGTACATTGCAAGACAAATGCTACAAGACAAGCTATGTTTGGACTCTATGTACGAAGTGTTGCCAAAAAATGTCACTCGCATCAAATGACATGAATATCTAGATTGCCAACTTGTGAGCAAAGAATTGAACATGAAATACATTCACTTGATTTAGCATCTACACGTAATGCACTTTAGCTATATTAAGATATTGTTCTATGCATGTATTACCAAAGACCACACCCGTTCCTACTTGCATGTGCGTGTTTGCATGCCCTAATAATAAACTGATGAAGGACCAAAGTTCACAACTTTTATCATCTACTCAAGCAAGTCTATGAATTTTTTAAAATTACTTTTCCTATGACACCTTTATTTAATTCTCTCACCATCTTAATCACACAATCTTAACTTTGTGGTCTAGAGCCCAAAATTTGGACCTATAATGTATGATTGAGAGCATGCATGATGTGTCGATTTTTAACACTTTGAAACATTATAAATTGCAAAACATGCCCTCTTTTTTATGTGACAATTTTCCATTTGATAGTTTGAACGATAGTCTTGTCATACCTTTGCAAGGGAAGGCCAAAACAAGCAACTTACAATGTACTCTATCAAGTATAATTGAGAAGAAATTTAACTCGCTTGATGTTACACAATCAGTGCTTATACATAAGAGTTAATATACTACATTTCTGATAAAAACTACACTAAGAAGCAAGGAATTCATCTTTTATTCCATGAAACAACCTTACAACGTACAATCTTATCAACCCTAATGTAGCATGTCCTTTGCATAGCAAGAAATCAAAAAGCATCACATTGATCATCTTTCGCCGAGAATTTTATTTGCATGAAACCAGATTTTCAAGTGTATTATCCTTTGGTAAATGCATCAAGGATTGATTCTTGCCTAAATTCCTCCATTCGCTTACCTGTTAAATTCGAACATTATCAATACAAGTACATGCAAGTTATTGAAGAAAAGCAACAAAATCAAAGCACACAAAAAATTCTTACAACACTAAGAGAATGTACAAATACAAGGATAAAAGTGCAAAGTCATATTAGAAACCTGAGTATCAGCTCTATTAATGATGTCACCAAGTTGCTCAAGTTGGTAAGACATATACCTCTGTCAAAAAATGCATGTGCATGATCAATCCAACGAGTCAACCTTAATGGATTTGTGTTGTAGAAGAAATTTCACATGAACTAAAAAATAACTCAACGTATCGTATGTAACTTACCGTGAAACTTAAAGTAGGCCATGCATGCAAATAACATCATGCCAACTCCGGAAGTGAGAAACTCCACACCAAAAATTACGCCGAGGAGGACAAGTCCATGACGTGGAGCCAAAACAAGTATAGTGATTGCCAATGCTATGGAAAGCATTCCACTAACCAACAATGTTGGCCATGATGTCATATTTCGAACATGGCATGCCATCAAAAGCTTTAAAAAACCCTGCAAAATGTGTTGTCCAAGTCACTACTTAACGATAGATCTACTATAACAATGATCAATTACGAAAATCTTTTAACGATGAATTTACTGAAGATCTATAGAATTTTCTCTCATACAAAGGTTGTAACAAAAGCAAAGGTGAAACTCTCAAATTATGATAAAAAACCTTTCCACACTGCAAAATTCCTCTTCACAATATTTACCTACTCGATAAACCATAAATGTCCATAAAACTTCACCTTTTCGTGGGAAAAATGTATTGCAGGTAATATGTTTAACCAACTTCATAGCATATCATGCCAAGAAAAAATTTATAGCACATATAGTGGATCATTATGGATAAGAGCATGTAGAGTTTTTACTCAATCTTCAATGAAAATTAGAATGGGCTTTCTCAAGGCCCTTACCACCACCTCAAGTCACTGAAAAGACCGTTCTTCTATACCCAAAGGGTTCTAGCAAAAAAAGACATGACCAACAAAGTGGAGAATGATATGATAGCTAACATGTATTGGGTGGTCATATAGAATTTCTGGAATCGCTAGTGTATACGATGAATATAACACACTTGAGCATTGCAACTTGATGTAATCTAGCACAACAATTTACTCATTCACTAGAGAAACTATAGAGATAATTCATGTTGTAATGTATCATGATATTGTTAACTTGTGCAATCTCTTTCTTGACCCTTTACCTAGGATGAACGAATAGTTTTCTCTCATAGAATTCAAATGCTTTTTCATGGAATACACTAGTAAAATGATGTGTGCCTCAATAGACTCAAAGCCAGTATAGATGCCAAGGGATAGTCAAATATTATGGCAAAACCTCCCATTTGCATAACCCCCCCCCCCTCTCTCTCTCTCTCTCTCTCTCTCTCTCTCTCTCTTTCTCCAACACCTCACTTGTGCAGGACAATTCATGTTGTAATGTATCATGATATTGTTAAGTATAGATGCCAAGGGATAGTCAAATATTATGGCAAAACCTCCCATTTGCATAATCCCCCCCCCCCCCCCCCTCTCTCTCTCTCTCTCTCTCTCTCTCTCTTTCTCCAACACCTCACTTGTGCAGGACAATTCATGTTGTAATGTATCATGATATTGTTAACTTGTGCAATGAAAGGTGAAGTAGTTTTAGAATGCTTGCAATGTCAAAATATGAAAGATATATAAGATTCTCGATACTTCAATAGTATGTCTCGCACTTTTACTTTAAACAATACTCTAAAGTATTGGCGTGTCATTGTGCTCTTCTTAAAGAGCATTAAATTATGCAAAGACTGACATTCCTCAAGCATTTACAAGGTTGCACACAAAGCTCAGCTGGTTCCGTGATTCCTCAAATTGTAAAACAAATATAAATCCGGTGAAAGTGAAACACAACATGAATTGTCCATTAAAGATTCAAAAGCTTGTTATGGCCCATAAAAATAAAAAGTTGGAGGACATTATAGATACCAAAATGTAAAAAAATGATGCACCATAAGAAACAAGGTGAATAATATATTGCTAGAAGCTTTGCATTAAAGCAGGGCGTTCAAACTGTTAAATAATGTAGTAAGAAACTAAAATTGCATGTTACAGGAATTATAAAAAGAAAGAAAATCATGATTTGAAGCTCAAACTCACCTAAGAATGACATTTGATCTTTTAGCAAATCATCACAATAGCTTACCACTATTGGGCAAAGCTAAAAATTCAGCTGGAAAGTCGAATCCTTTCTCAATCCTTTACACTAGGGAAAAGAACTTCCAGTGATCTTTACAGCTAGAAAATCGAATTCTTTTTCAATCCCTTACACTTAGCAAAGGAACTTCTAGTGATCTTTACACCGGGTTCAACGGCATTTCAATTATGGCTCAACCTAACGGCCTTGCCATAATTCAATGCATGTTTCCAAGTGCAAAGATCACTAAAAAATATCCAGTTTCCAGCATTTGAAAGCATGACAGTATGAATAGTTCTGAAGAAAGAATTACAGTTGATGCAATCAGGCAGAGATGAGATTCACACACCAAGCTTTAGAAGAAGGATAGAAGAGATTATACATTAGCGAAAAACCAGCCGCCCAGAACGTAAATCAGCACCAAGCTACCGATCGAGGGGTTTATGAGCATCCATATACCGATTATCAGATGCAAAATCCCCAGCAGCAAGAAGGAGCCGGTCCCTGGAACCCCACACATCGTACAAAACTGCACCAGTGATGTGACACCGCCAAAAATCAAAAGCCAGGCGATCACCTGCTCCACTGCAAATGCAAATACTATAGGTAGGACGATTCCTATCACTCCTACCACCACGAACAAGGCGCCACAAATCGCCAGAAGAATTGACAGCTTGTGGATGTGCTCGTCTTTTACATGGGCTGTCAATCCTCGCACTTGATCCCCGAAAAGGTAGACATACGAGGACGCTCCTGCAGCTGCCTCCACCACAGGGGGCTCTGGCATGCGTGCTCCGTAACCGGAAGGAATCCGTTCGTAGGTTGCTGCATTGGCTTCTCCTTCCTGATTTTCCCTCGCCATCCTGAATCTGCTGTCAGAAAACTTCCCCAGAAGGCGATCGCTCTAAAAACAGGTGCAAAACTTTGATTGCGAGGATTCAAAACCAAAATGCTGAGAATTGTGCAAGCAAACTATGGACTTTAAACACCCACACCACCATGGCAGCTGCTTCATCCACAGGAATCACTTGTAAATTGCTCATAGCAAACCCAAAAGCGAGAGAGAGAGATGGATAGAGAGAGAGCTTCCAGTCTTTTCCAGAATTGAATGACGATCGCCAGAGAAGTAAAAGCGTTTGTCCGTAGGATTGTTGATGGAATATGTTTTGTTGGCTGGGAGACGCCTCTCTCTCTCTCACAGAAAAATAGAAGCTTTGAGAGAAAAGGCGAAGGAGACCGCGAAAAATCTCACAGTGCTCGCCAAAAAAACTTTCTTTTTGACACAAAAACTTATTGTCACACTTTTTCTAAACCGAGGGTAAAAAATTTAACACCCTATTTTGCTTGATCTGCCAAACATTTTATTCGATAACGGTCAAAGATTTGGTAGGGCGACGCTTTTTTAATTTTCTTGTTTCATGACTTTTGTAGATTCTTTTATGGTAGGATTACCCAATGGAAAGGCGTGTGAGGAATACATTCAGTGCTGGGCAAGTATTAACTTTTTGTGATACCCACCGAGGTCAAAGTATATGAAAATTTTGGAGTTTTATAATCGGTGATTAAGGGATATACTAGCATAAAAATTGCAAGGTTCAGATTATGCATTCGGTTATATGATTTTGTGATGGGTATTGGTGGGTGTTGACTAAGTGATGCAAATGGTATTATCGGAGTAGTCATTTTTTCAGATCTGTTGGATATCAATATTAATCGACTATTGAAAATTGCAAATTTTGAGTATTCATATTCATATACCCAACGGTCACCCATTTTTTGAGTTTTGGCAAGCGGGCAATGAACCACCCCCCCCACCCCCCCCATTTCAAACTTGGCTGGCAAATGCCAAATGAAGGGCCACAATTTGATTGGCCAGTTTGAACCCCTACGATCTAAATGGTCCATTTTTGTGAAGTTGCCCCTAGCAACTCAACATGACGATAAAAAGAAGTTGTGGTACCAAAATTTTGACCATCTAAAATGGAGTACAATTGTGGAATGGATGGGTGAGTGGGAAATCTCATTATCATATGTAAAGGATGATAAAGTCATAAAAAATGACACATGTGACCTTAGTCAAACTTTATGAAAGTCTAAGCACCCTAAAGTATTTATGGCATGCTTAATGTTTTTTATGGACTCAATGGCTTTGCATTTAAGACTCTTGAAAATTACACTACATTAACCATAGGAAATCTTTTACTATCTGCTATGGATTATTAGATCATATTTTCGCTACGTTAATTTGCATTTTGCAACTTTTTTTTTCACAATTTTAGTCAATTCTTTTTGCTGGGGGGAGGGGCTAAGGAGAAACATCTTTCCCCTACATTAATGTGCATTGTGTAAGGTGGATTATTATTCCAAGTTTGAGGTAGCTCAGATTGGCATAATGGACAATCTATTCACAAGCTATCAAGTTTGCGTGCAAAATAGAGAGCCTTTAAATAAATTAGTTAATTATGTTGAGTATCGAACATTAACAACATCTGGTAGGTCTCTCTTTGTGCACGTTATCTAGCAAAATGGGTATGTTCCCAGGTACGTAAAGTTTTTTTTTTTAATATATTTTTTCACATGGCACCTAGTTGTTGAGTGTCCACATGCAAATTCTGTCGTAAAGTGCATAAGATATGAAAAACCCAGGTCAAATCGTTAGGGAAGTCACATGTAATTTATGTTTTTGAATGTGACGCCAAACTACAAAGAAGGAAAGAATGAGCTCACATGTAATTTATGTTTTTGAATGTGACTCCAAACTACAAAGAATAAATGAATGAGCTCTTATCATTAGATAGGCTACAATCTTCACAAATGTATTGCTATGCTCAATGTTTGGTTTGTGAAGCTCAAAATTAAGCATCCTTGTCAACGCGTCATCAAGGTGAGCTCATGGTTTGAAGGAAAAATGGTACAGGGCCTTTTTCCAAAGGACATTGTAAGGTAACTATTATGGTACACATGCTTTATATTCTTTGGTAACTACAAATTATACTAGTTATATTTGTCAAATATACATTGTACATCAACCCCTGCAAAAGAAAGGGTGCACCAAACTTACCACGTTACACACATGGAGCCATAAATAGGACTAGAGGAAATGAAAAGACATCACATCAAGCATCTCGAATCTCTCACTCATTCTTTTTGCTCTCATTTTTCTCTCAAATACTTCTTTTTAAAGGAAAATGTTAAGCTTATATTTCACAAATAGGAGACAAAAAAATTACAAAGAAAGTGGGGCTTATATAGGTGTGCCCTCGCCTTGCAAATGTGTTGAGGTAGGTCAACACATTTGCAAGAAAGTCAATGTTAAAAGCTAAATTGTGGTGGTGGTCTGAACAATTAAAGGCCAGACCTTGATGGAGGGCTGAAATAGCGTGCATAGCATGCATAAAAAGTCTGCTTTTTGGCCATTTCTTAGAGCATGCCTTAATGGTGGTGTCAGGCTTTTATGGATGATTCTATGCCTAAGTTGTTGCCCTGCAATGGTGCATGCAGTGCAGGGGTTGATGAGGTGTCCTGTAGAGAAAGTTATGGCTATAGGAAGTTTGGCAACTTTTGAACTAAAATTTCCAAATTTTCTGTAATGTTCTAATGCATGCATGCAGATAACTCAAAATGTATGGATAGACCTGTATGCATGTTACATGGGTGTTTAGTAGATTGATCAGAATAAATTTTATGCATGAAGCTATTTTTAGCAATTCTAGTTCAAAAAGTTGATTTCCCAGTTTCTAGGCAATTTACGTAAAAAACTTGATTTTTTTTTAAGAAATTACTGCATGTCATATCTGATGCATGCCGAATGTTTCGAAATCCTTTCGGAATGTGATGGTAACTCTGAAACTGCTAAGTCGATGCTTTAGATCAATTTTCACAGTTTACGTCCATATTGAACGGAATTTGAAAATCTCCGGTTTACGTAAAATTTGAAGTAACCATGGATGTTTTGGATTTATTCAGATTTGTTGGTTATTGATCGAACAAAAATTGCTTGTGAAGTGAATGATCTTACTAAGTTGAAATCAATCAATTTTTAAGGTCAGAGTTCCTTTCACTTTTAGTTGTAGATTTTGAAATTTGTCACCTAATTGGAGCATTTCTTGTTTTTTGGGATCAGTAAAGACCTTGGTATAACGCAAATCTTATTGGAACTATTTCTATGTTGATCCATATGGGGGTTTTCCAGTAATTGAGTGCGGCACTTAGTTAGTTGAACAATCAAAATAGTCTGGTTCATTAAAGTACTAATGATACCAAATTGAACTTTTTCCAAGTACATCTTGGGGCTTTTAACCTGAACCATATTTGGAAGGAAGGAAAGAGTTGAAGCTTGAGGGGTAGTTGATTGGTTGACCCAATCGATCAATTTTGCTAATATACTTTCAATTCCTAAAATATAATTGATAGCAAATGAGAATATTAATTGGGAATTAATTAAGAAGACTGTCTTTGGGAATTTAGATTCCTTTTTCCTAGTGTTAATTAGAATTTTGAGAAGCTGGGGTACAATGTGGAGTGGAATTCTTTGGGTAACACTTAAGGAGCATGAGGGATTTCAATGGATAGATGTATCTCCTGGAATTGGCTACGATTCCGATCCTATAGTTGGATATAAGATAGCCAAATAGTCTTTTTGACTTTTTGGACAAAACAGATCTAGATGCAGAGAGGATTCTTGGAGGAAAAGCTGGTGTGGTATGGGACATCAATGATTCCAAAGGGGATTACTTTCGCAAAAGTCAACGTACCTCGAAAACCCTGAGACACGAAGCGAAGCGAACCTCGAAGGTCGAATGATTCGCGAAAGTCAAACATGCCTCCAGGACTAGAAAGACACGAAATGACACGAAACGAAAAGAAAAAAAAAGAAAATATTTCACGCTTTCAGCTGGCAGCTCAACGGGCATGGAGTCTTAAACTTCACACCCAACTAAAACGGTTAGCAATAACGGAGAGTAACTGATTAGTTGATTAGTGTTAACTAATCTTGTAATTCTCTGTTTAGCTATCTTGTAAACTCCACACAGTGGAGATATAAACTATTTTTCTAAATCAAAAGAACATACAGAGAGTGTGAGTGCATAGAGCAGAAAAGAAAAAGAATAGAAACGAAACAGTTGTGCATGAAAGTCTGCCAACGAACAGAACACATCAATAGAGCAGAGCGTCAGACCGCAACGAGCGAGACACTGACCATCTCACTCTAAAAATTAAACTGATAATATAGTTGCTCTATCTCGTGCATCTCTTTGTCTTCCGTTGTCTTGATTGCTACAATGATATATGTTCTATGATTGGTAGTCGCATGTCTAGGATCTTGTACGCTTCCGCATAAGAAAATTCAAAAGAAAAAAAAACGTTTGCGATACGAAACAAATCCAAGGTCTTGTAACGGCCAACGGTGCCATCTGATTTCATTTTCTTCTTGTACACCCACTTGCCGTCGACGATCTTTTTGTTTTCTAGCAGTGGCTATAGTGTCCATGCCTCGTTTTGCCTCATCGACTCGATCTCTTTTGACATTGTCTGCTTCTAGAATTCTCCCTTTGGACTCTAGACAGCTTCTTGATATGTTATTGGCTCTTCAGTGAAGCTGCAGTACTCAAATTGCGTGTCTTCGCTCCACTAAAGATTGTCAGCATAATGGTCTGGAGGTCTTCTTTGTCTTGTTGACCTTCTAGGTTCGTTTTGTCGCTATTGAATGTTTCTTGTTTGTGGAGTTGATCTTCTGCTTCCTGCTGCTCTGAATTCTGTGGCTCAACATTCTAATTTGATGTCTATCCTCGATCTCTCTCTTGAATTGGTAGCAGTGTAAAGATCTCATGGCCTCTTTCATCTTTTAGTCCAGGGTGGACTCATCGAACTTCACATCTCTACTCAAAACAAGCCTTTTCGTGGTTGGGTTGTAGAGTCTGTACACTTGTGTTCCATTCGAGTACCCGACCATGATCGTTTGCTTTGATTATCGTCGAGCTTACTTCTCTTTTCTTTTGGAATGTGCTTGTATGCTGCACATCCAAACACACGTACATATGATAGATCAAGATTTCTACATGTCCACATCTCGTATGGTGTCTTATTTTCCAGCGCTGTCATTGTTGATCTGTTCTGCAGGTGTACTGCTGCAGCTATTGCCTCAACCTAGAATTGACTTGGCAATTGAGCTTGTGCCATCATGCATTTGGCTCCTTTGACAAGCATCATGTTTCTTCTTTCTACGACACCATTATATTTGGTGTGTACGCAGGAGTGAACTGATGCTCGATCCCTTGTTCTTGGCAAAATTTTGAAAATTCTTTGCTCTTGTACTCACCTCCATTGTCAAATCTGGTGATCTGAATCTTCTTTGATGTGTGTCGCTCTGCGAATGCCACGAATTTCTTGAAGGAATCAAACACTTCAAATTTCTACTTTAGATAGTAGATCGTAGTCTTCCGACTGTAATCATCTATGAATGTCAGGAAATACCTCCATCTTGAGAGCGAATCCATTTTCATCGGTCCATAGACATCTGAGTGGACGAGCTCAAGAACTCCTTTGGCTCTTCTTCCCTCATGTGTGAATGGATTCCGATGTTGTTTTCCTTTTTGACAGGCTTCGTAGAACTCAGTATCGGGTCTTGATATCTTTAGACTTGTGACTATGTCTTTCTTACACGTCATATAGGCTCCTCATGTTTAGATGATACATTCTCCTGTGCCAGAGCTGATCTTCATTTTTTGATGCATTTAATATGCTATCAGAGTTCCTAATTACCTTGGCTTGGTAGAGGTTTCCTTCTCTACATCCAACTGTCAACAATTTGTTTGTAGTTTTCTCGATTATGCGGCATGTATTGCCATCGAACAAAACTCGAATTCTAAGATTTTCCATCTTGGAGATTGATAGTAGATCTTTTCTCAGTGAAGGCACGTAGAGTGCTCCTGGCAGTTCTTCTTGACCTGACAGTGTTCGTAGCTGTAGGGTCTGCTCCCATCACCTAGAATCATTGCTCTATTATTTTTGAGTTCTCTGAAGTCGATCAAGATTTTCTTGTTGCAGGTGATGTTTGACGTTGCTCCTGAATCAACGACTACATCATTGTAGTCTTGTTTAGTGTAGCCCGTTGAAGCTTCATCAAGTATTGTGAAGGCTTCATCACCTCTATCTGCATCTTTGGATGACTCTACAACATTTGCTTTCTCTGCCTTGTTTTTTCTTTTTGGCATGAATCTACACTCATATGCAGAGTCCTCTTCTTCTTGCAGTGCATGCAAAGTATTGCTGGATTGAACCAGCATTTGTTGGTTGTATGGCCTGGTTTGTGACAATGATCACAGGAAGAAGATTGTTGATTTAAGGACTCTGTCTTGTCAAATCTAGGTCTGTTCTTGTTTTTCTTCCTTCCTTTCATGAAGAGGGCCTTCTCTTGATCACTGCTTCCTTCTTCTTCGTCCCTCATCAGTCTCTCATCAGCAACAAGACTGATTGCTTTGTCGCATGTCATATCTGGTAGACTTAGTATGAGCATTCTCAATGGCTGATAGGACATAGGTAGAGACTTCATGAATTACATCAGCTATTATGGTGCTGGGACTTGGTGCTCTTGTCCTGATGCAACAAGTTGAGCAAAGATCGTTTTGATCTTCTCAACGTGTTGGTCTAACTGGTTGCCATTCCATCGTATGGATTGTAGTTGATTATGAAGATGCATCACTGAAGCTGCAGTCCTCACTTCATACTTCTGTTTTAATCTTTCCCATGCTGCATGGCTGCTTTTGCAATCTTCAATCTGCATGAGTAGATCTTCGTTAATGGACGAAACGATGTTCTACTAGTTGGCAGCCTTTCATGCACAGCTATTTCGTTTCTATTCTTTTTCTTTTCTGCTCTACTCACGCACATTCTCTGTATATATTTTGATCCAAAAAAATAGTTTATATCTCCACTGTGTGGAGTTTACAAGATAGCTAAACAGAAAATTACAAGTGTAGTTAACGCTAATCTACTAATCAGTTACTCTCCATTATTGCTAGTAGTTTCAGCTGGGTGTGAAGTTTAAGACTTCACCCCCGTTGAGCTGCCAGCTGACAACGCGAAAGATTTTCTTTCATTTCTTTTTGTTTCGTGTCTTTTTGGTCCTGGAGGCATGTTTGACTTTCGCGAATCATTCGACCTTCAAGTTTTGCTTCGCCTTGTGTCTTAGGGTTTTCGAGGTACGTTGACTTTCGTGAATTGTTCGCCATTTGACCTTCGCTTCGTGTCACTTCGTTTCGCGTCACGGCAAAGTTGTGGGAGTTCACCATTTCTGACACTTGTTGAGTATCTTGCTTCTGATGTAGTGCTACTTAATCTCGATGTGCTTGCTCCTAGAGTGAAATCTAGGATTGATCGACAATGCAATAGCACTCTGATTGTCGCATTGTATCTTGCTCCTAATGTAGTGGTACTTATTCTCGAAGTGCTTGCTCCTTACTGCTCATTACATCTCTATCTTTTTCTTCTCACGATGATCCAATACATATATCATGTCAGGTAAGAATACAAGATTAATCGACTGATTGCTACAAGGGAGGCTTAAGCTAAACATCGGTTAACCATGTCTCTCTCCTGTACATCGCTTTACGACTGAGCATGAAGATTTAAATGTTCACGCTTGTTGAGCTGAGAACCCGATAGTTCATCATCGGCCTTGCCCAATAATGTGTGTGCTGCTCCTCACTTCTTGTTCAAGTTTTGGTTATTGCTCGATGTGTCGGCATGTTCCGATATGTCGATTACTTCGAGGACTTTCGATATGTCGATCACTTCGGAGCCGTGGTGCCTTGGATTTGTTAATGATTTTGGTTGAGTCGATGACTTCATCTGAGTCACAAAAAATGAGAAGAATGTGAAGGTCTTCACAACACTGAGACTAGGATGAGAGTAAGCTAAGTGTCGGCCTTTTTGGGATTATGTGAACTGTGTGACAAATAGTTCAAATATGCAGACTGTGCAAAGTCTAGTTCAAAATATGCCATGGTCTAAAATGCAAGGAAAAATACTTAAGCTTTAAAATAGAAACTTAAGGTTTCTTCAACTCCCTCTTAAAGCAGGTATTTTTTGGATTCCCAAGCTCGATCCTTTGCCTTTCAAACATAGTCTTGTCCAAGGGCTTTGTGAATATGTCAGTCACCATCTCCTTGGTTGGAATGAAAACGATCTTCAGCTCATTTCTCTCAATTAGATCTGTGATCAAATGATACCATGGCTCGTTGGTGTTTTCTCCCAGTACATCTAGGAACTGACTGACCCATGTTAGCTCATTAGCCATTTTGGCCACAGCTATATATTCTACCTCACATGATAATTGGGCAGTTGTGGTCTAATTTCTGCTCATCCAAATAACAGCTGCATTTGCTGCTATGGTGCATCCTTCTGAGATGCTTTTATTATCATCCTTCAAGGGCGCCCAGCTTGCATCATTGTAGGATTCAACTTTGAATCCTACATTTTAACAATAGCGTAGCCCATAGTCCTTTATATTATGCAGGTATTTCATAATCCTCTTGGCTATTTTCCAGTGCGTCAGATTTGGACTGATGCTAAATTGGCTTAATCGGAACACTACGTAGGCATTGTCTGGCCTTCTGTAAGGCTTGTGCTGCATTGCTTGTCAGTCTGCATTGTCTCTGGGATAGTTGTCATTTGTCAGCACTATGCGAGGAAGCATTGGAGTATTCACTCCCTTGCAATCTGTCATGTGTCAAATTTTAGAGTTTAAGGACTAAAATTGATCTACAAATGATCACAAAGAGTGATTGGTAGCTTGGGATCTTGATCTATATCAAGACTAGCTTCCAAATCTAGCTTCTACTTGACAATCTTTGTGATTCCAAGCAAGAACAATAAAAAATGATGATCCATGGCTTCACACGTGTGAAGTACAGCTACTGTACGGCCTAATAATAGAGAAATAGTTTACTTATCATTTACTAAGCATTCATCCACAAAGAAAGTGCTTAAGAGAGTCAAAACGCAAAGATTGCTTCACAAACCAAGATTTCTCATCATTAGCTCAATAATGGATCCATCATGGATCAAGTACAAAATCACAATACTCTCTCTCTAAGATGCATCCAACACATGTGGGACAGCTCATTGTACTCATCCATATCCACTTTGGATAAGATCTATCAAGTTTGCCACATCATCCATTGGTGGTTTGTGTTGACCTTCTAGATTCCTACAATCTAGGACCTAACTCCTATAATTTAGGAGATGTCATATTAGACTCAAATGAAAGCTAATCAAAATGGATCTGAATATTAAAAGTGTCATTTCACACGTGTGGATCCACATAGATGTCAAAATACATCAAAAACCATGTGAAAATTGCTTAATTCTAACACTCCTCAATTTTTACATGATACAACTATAGTACATCTATCTACAACTCCTAAGGCTGATCTTAACTTGATAAATGAAGCCTTTGGCATGGCTTTAGTGAGTAGATCAGCAAGGCAATCTGAAGAAGACACATGATGTAGCTTGATCTCCTTTGCTTGAACCTTTTCCCTCACAAAATGGTGAGCAATCTCTTGCTCCTTGCATGGAATGTGGGATTGGTTGCTAATGCTTGGCTTGATTGGTTGTCACAAAATATTATTGGCTACTCCTCGGCCTCCATGACTTGCAACTCCACCAAAAGCCTCTTCAACCATAGGATCTCCTTTGTTGTGGATGTTAGTGCCTTGTATTCCGATTTGGTTGAAGATAGAGAAATAGTATCTCGCTTTTTGGAAAGCCAAGACACTATGCCATTGCAAAGGAAGTAACAAAAGCACTTGTGGACGTCCTATCCACCTTATCACCTTCTTGATGTCCTCAAAGGATGCTTCATCATCACTATTGGAAACTTATACATTTTGCTCCATAGGAGTTTCTACTCCTTTACAATCTTTCATTTCAAACTTTTCTAAGATAGAAGAAGCATATTTGGATTGACAAATAAAACTCAAATCCTTGCCTCTTGAAACTTCTATTCCTAATATGAAATGAAGAATACCAAGATCCAACGTCTTAAACTCCTTAAACAATGCTACTTTCACTTCTTGTATACCATCAAGATCATTTTCACTAAGGATAATGTCATCAACATACAAAATGAGAATGATGATTTTACCATCATTAAATCTTAAGTACAAAGAAGGATCATAAGCACCTACAACAAACTGAATAGAGTTCAAGAAAGTATTCAACCTAGAGTACCAAGCTCTAGGTGCTTGCTTAAGCCCATAAAGGCTTCTTAGCAACAAACACACTTTTTCCTCTTGATCTTCTCTGATGAAGCCCTCAGGTTGCCTCATGAAAATCTCCTCTTCCAAATATCCATTGAGAAAAGCATTAGTCACATCAAGTTGAAATAGAGACCAATTGAAAGTAGTTGCAAGAGAAATAATCAACCTTATGGAAACTAGCTTAGCAACAGGAGCAAAAGTTTCATCAAAATCTAATCCCTTGGTTTGCAAGAATCCCTTTGCCACTAGCCTTGCCTTGTGTTTGTTGATGCTCCCATCTTGATTGTACTTCAATATCTAGATCCATTTGCACTCAAGTGGCTTTCTTCCTTGAGGAAGATCCACAAGCTTCCATGTATGATTCTCCATAAGAGCATCATACTCCTTTTGCATGGCATCCCTCCATTCTTGTGACTCCATAGCTTCTTCAAAGCAACTTGGCTCATCAAACATATAAGTTAGAAAAGTGTAAGAGGTAAGTGAATGTAGATCCTCCCTTTATTCACCTTTGTCAATATAGGTGATCCTTGCGGGCTCGGCCTTCCTTCTTGTAGATATCCTTGGAGTCCTCGGATCTTGAGATGGATCTTCAAGATCTTGATCACATGTAGGCTCCTCCTCAAACCTTACAATATCCTTGACATAAGATGGATTAGAAGCTTTCTCATTCAACTTGTAGTAGTTACCTTCATCAAAAGTAACATCTCTACTCACTAAAATCTTCTTAGTGATTGGATTATAGACACTATATCCTTTGCTATTTTCAGCATAACCAACAAAGATCCCTTTAATAGAAGTAGGATCATCTTTTTTCTTGTATCTAATGCTTGAAAAACATAGCAAGTAGATCCAAAAATTCTTAGATCTTCAAGATTCGGCTTCTTACAAAATAGAGCCTCATAAGATGTTATGCCTCCAATGGGCTTACATGGCAATCTATTACACAAATAAGTTGCACAAATAATAGCCTCTCCCCAAAAGGACTTAGGTAGAGATGCATCTAATCTCAAAGCCTTAGCACACTCACAAAGTGTTCTATTCTTCTTGGTCTAGTTAGGGCAATCTTTATAACAATGCCTTCTAATACAATCAGCACACTCAACTACAAAGTCATAACGAAGTCTACATTCACTTTGAAAGTGAGTGATTTCTCTACATACAAAACATCGCTTCTGAAGTGCTGAAGGAAAAATGGCATAACCATTTCGGTCCAGTTGAATATGTGTTCCTCAGAATAATATTGCTCATTGGAATAGGAGGCAGAGGCCTCATCTACATATAAGTTAGGATTGCCATCATCATAAGTAGACTCATAGGGTGGGGTGTCATAGGAGGGGTTTTGCACTACATTGGCTTGTACGTGGGGTCGGTTTTGTTGGTTTGGCCTATTGGGTGGAGCAGATCCTCTTGGTCCTAGAAGTGCCAAGCATTGTTGCTGTGTAGGTGGTTGTTGTTTAGGCAATTCTTGGACTTGGACTGGACTCATATAAGAATAAGACTCACAAATATACATTGCAGTCTAGCACTAACAATTCTCGTGCTCTCAGACTCGGCTCTCAACTTCATCTCTACTATCTTTGACAACTGGAATGAAGGTCTCAAAATAATCCAGATCTGGAATCTAGAAAAAGCCTTTGGCGACTAGCCTGGCCTTGTCAAGATTTAGCCTCCCTTTAGCATCGTACTTTGCCTTGAATATCCATTTGCATGGAATTGGGTTTCGGTCCTTTGGCAGCTAAGTGACTATCCATGTTTGATTCTCTATCAGAGAATCGAATTTAATGTCCATCGCTGCTTTCCACTGGTCAACATCAGGAGTAGACATTGCCTCAGAAACGGTGGTTGGTTCCTGCACAAAGTAGCAGGCTGGATCATCCATAAATCTGGATGGAGGCCATCTGGACTTGTTTGACCTTATGGTTTGAACTTCGGTCGTCTGATGTGTGTTGACTCATTGAGATTCTGACTCATTTTTTGAGTCAGTTTTTCTTTTCTACAGTTGAATCCTTGGATCAGAATTTGGGTGTTCGATCCCTGGGTCAGATTTGTCAGTAGCTTTTCCCTTGTGGTTGATGAACTGGTCTTCCACAAAAATGACATCTCTACTGGTGAATGCCTTCTCATTATCCAAATTATAGAGCTTGTATGCCTTGTGATATGGGGAATAGCTGATGAAAATTGTTTTCCTGCTTTTGTCATCTAGCTTTCTTCTTAGATCTTCAGGGATCTGAGTGAAAGCAATGTATCCAAATACTCTAATATATTTGAGTGATGGTTTCGATCCTGTCCACACCTCATAAGGTGTGTTGCTTGGATCGATCTGTAAGTAGACAGCTATAGTAACAGCTTCTGCTTAGAATTTCTTTGGAAGAGAGACATGGGCCATCATGCTCTTGGCACTTTCGATGAGCGTGCGATTCTTTCGTTCAGTTACACCATTGGACTGAGGTGAGTAGCTAGTTGTAAATTGTTGATGTATCCCATTGGCCTTGCAGAACTCCTTGAATTCTGTGGAGATATACTCTCCCCCTCCACCTGTGCATAGAGCTTTGATCTTCATGTGGGTCTAGTTTTATGTAGATGCTTTGTACTACTTGAAGAATTTGAATGCTTCAGATTTCTTCTTCATAAAGTAAGTAGCAGTCCTTCGAGAGAAGTCGTAGATGAAGGTTAGAAGATAGAGAGCTTCTCCTGTAGAAGCAGTTTGCATCGGGCCACAAATGTCGATGTGTACAAGGTCAAGCAAGCCTTTGGAAGTATGAACCAAGTTCAAAATTAAAGGGCTTCTTGCATGCTTGCTGAGAATACAGCTTTGGCATGAGAAGTTGGCTTGTTGACAGAAGGCAGATCTTGTACTAGACTCTGAGAAGACATCTGCTAGATACTAATGAAATTGAGGTGTCTGAAATGCCATAACATATCATTTGATTCAGAAGTGGCTATGTGAAGAGCTTGACTGTTAGAAGAGTAGCAGTGGCTAAGTTTGTAAAGATAGTCGCTTCTTCTTCCGAAGGCTAGTACCTTCCCAGATTTGTCAAGAATTGTGCAGACCTTTGTATCAAATTCGACCCTCCAACCTGAATCTGTGATTCTGCTAACTGAGACAGATTCTTGGTCAGATTTGGAATGTGGAGAACGTTGGACAACATCTTGACTTCACCTCTTTGGAATTTGACTCTGACTGTTCTTTCACCTTCAATTGAATGTGATGACTTGTCTCCAAGTTGCACAACTCGAGAGTGGGTGAATGACTGATAGTCTTTAACCAGTCACGATGGTGAGTCATATGTTGAGTTGCTCCAGAATCTAGATACCAGGAATCAATATCATGATGTTCTCCAACTTTGGTCATGAGCGCTGCTTCATCTTCTTCTTATAGCTAGATTGAGTGACTAGTTGTTACACTGTGTGCTTGTTGTTGAAACTGCTTCTTCTTTCCGTTGTTGTACTTCAAAGTTCGGCAGTCCTTGATTTCATGGCCAGTTCTCTTACAATATCTACAGAATAGTTTCTGCACTATTTGGAATGATGAAGATGTTGAATTCAATCTTGAACCAGATTTTAGTCCAGACTACATGTTGCTCTTCTTGTCAGTATAACCTGACTTTGTAGATCTCTTGGATGTAAACTTCTAATTTTTCGAATATAGAGCTTGAGGATCCGATCTTGAGCCTGAGGAGGATGCTGATCTTCTGATCTCCTTTGTAGAAGCAGCGATATTACTCTTGATGGTGTGAGGTGCTCTTGGGTAGAAATTGCCATTACCCAATTTTCGTAGGCTTCAAGTAGACTCGATAATAG
The DNA here is from genome assembly GCA_029204225.1 of Diphasiastrum complanatum. Taxonomy (NCBI): domain Eukaryota; kingdom Viridiplantae; phylum Streptophyta; class Lycopodiopsida; order Lycopodiales; family Lycopodiaceae; genus Diphasiastrum; species Diphasiastrum complanatum. Next base: position 19,402,595 of record CM055108.1, read on the forward strand.
AGTCATAAGTGCATCAGAATCTTCTATGACTGAGTCAGTTGCAGTCATCTACTCCATAAGATTTTTGAACGTGTTGAAATGACTCGAAACAATTTCTGCATCAGACATCCTCAAGATGAAGAATTTCTTCCTCAAGTGTAACTTAGAAGTAACATTTCTAATGTCATAGAGAGTTGCTAAGATGTCCCATGCATTCTTAGCAGTCTGAGCAGCACGTATGTGGCTGATATGAGTATCCTTGATGTTGAGGGTGATCATGGCAAATGCTTTGCCATCTCTCAGTCTCCAGTTGGTGATGCTGGCTGCATCACCTTCTGGTTTGAGCTATGTGCCATCAACGATGTCCCACAGTCTTTGGCTGGTAGTATAGTCTTCATCTTGAATTTCCAGAGATGGTAGTAATTATCTCCATCGAGTTTGTCAATGAGAGATGAACTAGATAATGGATCCATTCTGGTTGAACGAGATCGTTGGTAGAAACAACGATTGTCGAAATACTATTGGCTGCGCATTTGGTAGAAACAAGAATGATAATCCGCAGTAGAAATGCAGATTACTGAAATGCTTGCTCTGATACCATGTCCATGTCGTAAAACATAGGGATAACTGGCAGCGGAAGCTTGAGCGTAGGCATGTAGGAACAAAAACACAACAGCAGTAGAAATATTCAAGATGAATCATTCATACAAAATTGTGCAAATGAACAATACAGTAGCGAGACAAAAATTGCACTCTGATTAATATCAACAGCGAGTACAATGGCTTGAAGTGATGACTTCAGCTTGCTGAGCGTGATAATGCTGGCTACATAAAACTCTCATTATAATGATAAAACAACACTTACACTGCTTGATTCAGCTAGTAGTATATATTTACAAGTGTCTTCAAAAATATCTTACAAGCATTGAATGTTGTTTACGCTAGTCTTTGTATATGTACAAAGTGGGTAACTGCCCTTGGGATATTTAGCGGTCCAGTTGTTTTTAGGGTTGATGATAAGTTGGCGACGTCGGTCTGCCACTGTTGGAAAAACCCAAAATATACGAAGGTGCCTTTGAACAGAGAAAGCATGTAAATCACGAAGGTGCGAAAATCCCAAAGGTGCCTTTAAAGTGAAGGCAGAGAAATGGAAAAACCTGATAGTGCCTTAAAAATGAATAGTGTCGCTCTTTTTTTAAGGTGCAAAAAACTTGACAGTGTCACTTTTTCTTGAAGGTCGAAAAATTCGATAGTGTCGCTTTTTTGCGACAGTGTCGCCTTTTTCCTGAAGGTGGAAAAACCCGACAGTGCCACTTTTTTCCAACAGTGTCGCCTTTTTCCTGAAGGTGAAAAAACCCAACAGTGTCTCTTTTTCCCGACAGTGCAAAATTGTGAAAAAGGCGAAGGTGCCTAAAAAATGATTAAGGCACATGGGAAAAAAGGCAAAAAGGCGACAGTGCCTTTAAAACGAAAATGTTTTAAGGGAAAAATGAAGTTTTTGGAAAAAAGTGTGAAGGTTCGAAATATGTTGTCGACCTTCAGTTGTTTTCAGAATCCTCATTACTTGAACAATTTGTTAAGGCTGAGCATAAGAAATCTAATAGGACGGCCCGAATATCATTTATGATTGGGCCTCATTTCTCGTCAAGGGGTTACAGGCAGCTTTCAAGTGCCCCTCATGGCTCACTTGCAATGGTCTCATCACTATCATTGCCTTCACTCACTTGAAACATCTAGGTGTTAGGGAGCCCACACCCTCCTCTCCATTTGCCAGCCTATCCTCACAAGATCCACTCGTGCTATTGTTGGCAGGCCACCTTCGCCTCACCACCTACGTCTTCTACTCACACACACACTAGCTCAACACGCACCAGCCCCATCTGCTCCTTCCCCCTACTTTAGATCACGTCCCATGTACATAGCCCCATCTGTCCCACAGTTTCTTCCTTTGTTTCCATAGATGTCGCAAGTTCCACCATTTTCGCAATCACCACTCTCACCATCGCCACCTCATCCCCCCTCACTCTCCTATTCCACTTGTTTCATCTGCCATTCGCTCCACAGTTGTTTCCATCATTGCCGCTCTCACCACCTCTGATATCACCCTGTTATCACCACCATATCCACCACCACTGTTCCACCCATCACCACCATCTCTGTCACCACACCTCTTCCCCCACCCATCGTAACTTTGCCACCTTTGGCCAGTTGAGACACTCAGGCTCTGGGTTTTGAACTCTATCTTAGGCACATATACTACAACTAATCTCTCCAAACGATCAGTTACATCCAAGTTTCGTACACATCCCGAATAGATTAACATCCGAGTTAAATTACATCCAAGCACCCGACGCCCCCCCCCCCCCCCCCTCTTACATCCGACAAAGTCATTTTTACATCTGAGCACATCCGGGTCATTACGTACGAGTCTTGGTGTTCTCCGAGTCATCCAGGTGGCCGTGGTTTCTTGACCTAGTCACTTGCCTACATCACTTGTCCGACCCCTCCCTCTCTCTCTCTCTTTGGTAGTGGTGCCCCGCCAGCAACGCTCCCTCTCGCAAATATTCTCAAAAATATTCTTCATGAATAAAAATTTCCCAGAATATTCCATTGTTTTTCCCTTCCTCTCCTCCGTGCTTGAAAGAAAAAAAAATTGCCGAAAATTTTAAAAAATTTCACGGTTCTTTGTATTTCTCTGCGAGCACTCGAATGTTTCATGGATTTCAAAGTGTTATCCATTCCAATGTGTAAAATTTCTATAAGGGCCCTTCTCTAAGTTTTCATTAATTACTTTATCATTCGTTTTAGCGACCATAACTTCCTAGCGTGAGCTCGGAATTCAGTGAAGTAAAAACGAAAAGTGATCAGAACGATAAGACGAACTCACTGAGACTATCCAATCTTGTGTTGTAGCACCTCAAAATGGGAGGTAAGAGAAAACAAACAGTGGATAAAAATAATCCACCTCAAGACAACTTACCTACTGAAGAAATGGTGGAAGAACTATTGATTTCGAACCAACAAGAAAATATATCAAGTAAAATGTAGGCTACACAAGATCTGATAGTTACAATGTTGCAAGCAATGGAAAAAAATCGGCTAGCTGATGAGGTGAAATGGGATAGATTGTTTGATAGCCTAACTGGTAGGCAAGACAAAATAGCGAGAGCTGATCAAAGATGTAATGATCCATCTACATCGTTCCAACTACAATCTCCATCACAAAATGTAACACCTTCTCAAGATGACCGGAGAATTGACATGGATAAGGGAAAACAAGTATTACAGAGTCATATTGAATATCCGGTCGGACTTGAAAATGGCAGGGGAACAGTGAAACAACGAGTGCAACATGATGAAGAAGAACAACTATCAACAATGAGAAAGCTTGTTCAACAAATAGATCAACCAACTTCATCAACAACTCTTGATTCCCTATTGAGTTCACAGGAAAGGGCCAATCAACATGTATGCAGTGCTATGGAATGTTTACAAAATCGGCAACATAAATGTAGTTCCCAATTGAACCAAGCAAGACAATTCCAAATCCGAGTACAATGTCAATGCAAGGACATCAAAGTCAATTGAGGATAACGAAGACGATGCGGAGGATTATGAGGACAATATTTTTGTTTCCAATATTGACATTCAATTGAGCAGTATAAAGGCCAGTTCAGACAATGAAGTTGTCAATGAGACAAATCACTCAAGGACCTCATCGTCCTAAAGATCACAAGAATCGTTGCATCACGTTCAACTAGAAGACTTGTATAAGACTTCTTGTGAAATGGAATTAATGAACAAGGATACAACTGATCTATATGAATGTTTCACATTCAGTATAGAGTGCACAACGGAATGTGATGAAACTTGTAATATACAAACTGGAAACTGTCCTAGATATGAGATGGGACAAACAATCAAAGATCCATTATATCATAGTTTCCAGTTTGTGGTTCACAATATTGGAGATATTAATATTTCAAACATGATGATGTAATCTACGAAAGATTTTTCGTAGAGACTTTGAGTGAAAGAGATATTATCACTCTTTGCAAGCATTTCATTTACTCAATGTTCTTGGAAATAAATGTCCAATTAGAATATCAATTGTTATTTCTAGAGATGTTCAATCATAGCATATTAGTCCCTAAATTGGGAATTGATCATGACAATGATTCTCTCATATGGGATCTCACAATTCAGATGCAAGGCTTATGGTTATCATTGAAGCATTTGGATTGAACAACAAAGTGACTACCCAGTAACATGACAAAATCTTCAAACCAGCACAACCATATGCAATGCTAAAATATGATCATAAAGGAATTGGATAGATCATCCAATTTATTACGATGTTGAAGAAGCAGACAAAAGCGGATATTGCGATTTGGTTGTTAAGAAAAGCAATATGGTGTTTTATCACCCACTTCTTCGACCATCTTTTCTCCTCAATAGAAATGCAAGTTGCAGACTAAAGCTATTAGATGGATTTTATTCAAACAGCCTCGGATCTACAACTATGGAGCAAGTTGCTGGACATGACATTTTCTTCAGGACTACTTAAATGGAGCATTCAAATTCACCGAATGAGCGTCTTCATTTTTGAGGACAAAAGTGTTTGAGTAGGGGGAGTGTCATGTACTACTAGTACATCAACGCTTATCAACGCATTAGAATATCCACTGTAAGCTTTGTAGGCCAAAAGGAGCTATTAGCCTTAAGAACAAGGCTGTTCCCTCTTTAGGCCCTCCAAAGTAATTAATAAGGATAATAGGCCAATAAGGGCCCAATGTAGTTTAAATAATACTTAACAAGGATTAACTATCCCTCAAGATAGTTAAAGTAAGTTAAGTGAAAGCATTGTCTATAACTAGACAAGAGACATCAATTTGTGAATCTTTTGGCTGATTTGCAAGTGAGAGCTTCTTGTTTCCTCCTTGTGAATATGAGCTATGGGGATTTCCTTTGCTAGGTCTCATGTGCCTTATGTACATGAATCCATGCTCATTTCCATTGCTATGTACTTTCATTTCTATTGAGATTCTATGGAGATCCTTGTGTTTCTAGCTTTCTATGGATATGCTATCTTGAATGCTTTGCACTTTTCTTGCTCTTAGCTTTACTTCCATTTTGCTATTAGCTTAGATTTGGCACATGACAAAATACTACAATTGTTTCGCTTGCAGATCTTGATTCAATAAATCATTCATGTTTCAAAATTCTTGTTAAAAATCACCTCAAGTTGTGTATAGTTGTTTGATACATGTATTATTGCTTTTGAAATAAAGATTTTTCATATACATTGCATCTTTTGCAATTTCTAATGTGTACATATATGTTCTATGTTTTGCCAATTTAGCTTGTATGCTTTCGAAATATAAATTTAAAGCAAATCTCTCAAACTATGTATGTGTAAATTCCTAGTACATTGAAAACTGCAAATGTAAATCGTTTCTTATCTTGTATTATCTTTTTTATTCTATTATATGATGTTCAAAGTAAGTCACTAGAACATGAAAGTAGGCCACAAGAAATCAATTTTCAAGCAATTATACAATTTTTTTAAACATGTTTAGATAAAAAAGATCCGATTGCGATTCATTGGCAACAAATACATTTTGAGATAGATCAATTCAAATTATGCACAAAAGAACATTTGGTATGACAAAGTATCTTATCGAAGATCAAACACACACAAACTACACTAGCATATATCTCAATGAATTTCTACTTAACATCAATTTGATCATTGTGTTGTCAACTTATTTCAAACAAATATGGCATATCATGAAAACATGTCCTGCTACTATTTCAAAAACAATAACACTATTGTATGATTCCCAAACCAAGCAATATCTTACGCTACTTTGAAAATTGAGCAAATTGCAAATGCAATTTTACAGACTTAAAAATACCTTGACTAAAAAACAAGTTACAAGGCACATAAAAAACTTGAAAAAACAAAACATGCGACATTGTCATGACATAATGCCAAATAGAAAATGTATGGGGAACTTTATACCGTAAACAGATTTTGCAACTAATTCATGATAACAAACATGTTTCTAGTATCTCTTTTTTTTAATTATTGATATACCTACACATATTGAAATAACTGCAATTGCCCAACATATATGATACTTAAAATGACAAACTGACAAAGTCCCAATTTCTATATTTTTGAAAATACGAAACATAATGTTCTTCAAAATAAGCACCAACAAAGGTACCTTCGACAAATAAAAGACACACCAATACATATATATCTCAATTGTGGAAAGCTCAATTTGAAGTATCAAACAAGGCAATTACCACTAGAAGTAAGCCTATATTTGAAACAACTACAACAAAACCATTTCGATTGTGCAAACTAACATAACCTTTGAACTTGCCAAAATTGTTGTAAATATCTCAAAGCTGAAAAAATGCCGCCATTTCTATTTCCAATGAATGTATCAATGAACAAAAAAATATCAACCAGCGAAAAACAGAACCAATTAGAAGAACGCCTAGTATTACCTAGGCTTGCATTTGCACAGATTCGACAAATGCACCCGATTTTTGGTCAATTTAATTTGCATGGAAGCATCGTTAATGTGCCTAGTAACTTGGATAAGATTCAAACTACCTTGCCTCGATTCCTTGATGAGAATTCCACTACAGCTTTACAAATAAAGCGAAAACTTGAATATAAATTTGTTTTCACTTCTGGCTTAATTAGACCTGATACCGTAATTGTAGCATTGCAAGACCTTTGTACACTAAATTGGCCATACAAATTCTTCCTAATTGGAAAGAACAATCACAAGCCAATGAATTTGCATATGGACTACATAATGCTAATAGTGATATATCACCAAATAGTCTTAGAAGAGTTATCTCTTCTAATAAACAAACCATGGACTTTGTTGAAATTGCAGATGAGACATTTTTAGATACCCTTATTTTAATCCTCAGATTTATTTAAGAGTGACACCTCAACTTTTTCGTATAATGTCACAATAGCTTCTTACCAACTAGCACTGCAAAGCTAATAAAAACTACCAATAAGTGTGACATGCATATTTAGAATATTTATTGAGATGAGAAAAAAAAACGTAAAAACTATAAATAAAACTCAAAAATCTGTTCAACATAATTAATTACTACCCATCCATGATCTATTTCTAGAAGAACATAATATGGTATAAAGGTTGGTCAAAAGATCTACGCTCCCGCTGTGTCTCTCTTTTACAAGAAAAAAAAACCTAAAAATTTAAGAAAAGGAAAATTTAAAATCTCAGAAAAAATTAAAAAAAGAAAAGAAATATTTTTAAAAAAGAAACTCTAAACATTTAAAAAATAAAAATCTAATTTTTCTTTCAAAGTCAAAAATTTATCAAGAATAGTTAAAAGAAAAAAAAAACTCAAAAATTTAATATATATATATATAGCTATTTGATCCTCTTCTCTCCACCTGTCTTGTCTCTACATCCTCTCCTATCTGCCACGAAAGCTTTGCCTGCCTTCTCGTCTTTGCTTGCTTCTTTCTTCGCAGACACAGCGCATCCATGCTCTCCGAGATGCTGTAGCACACAATCACCACAGTAAATCACAATCTGGAGTTGGGTTTCTGGCAATTATTGCTTTTGCTCATCTTTCTGTGCTGATCAGGCATCATCATATCGCCTTTTTCTAGCCTTTTTCCCTCTTTTTTTGCTACATCCTGCTTCTCATTCTGTCTCGGCTTTGTTTGCCATGGCTCAGAATTGGCTCTGCTTCTCCTGCGTAGATCAGGCGAGTGTTGGCATAGTGGAAAGGTGCGGCCGGTTCTCCCACGTTGCGCAACCCGGGCTGCACTGCTTCAATCTTTTGGCCGGGGAGTGGTTAGCCGGCATCCTTTCCTTGAGAGTCCAGTTTTTGGATGTGCGCTGCGAGACTAAAACCCGAGTAAGTAGGCCGCCTCTTCTATTGATAAGTTCTGTAATTGTGAGACGGTTATTGATTGGTATTCAAGTCAGAATCACATGTTAAAATCCATAAGTATGAAAACAGTGGCTGATATGTGTTTTCGGAATCCCCTTTTCTTGTTGGGAGTTGCAAGCAATGTTTTCCTTGAAGTAGGGTACGGATCCACTTTCTGTTTTCTTTGGGGCTGCTGGTGAAAGGATGAGAATCAGAATAAGAACAGATGCTAACTTGTTGGATAATTTTTTTTGAAGAATTTCGAACTAAAATGGTAACGAGTTCCTCGGTTGAGAGGTTCCTTATAAATATGTCCCTGCCCAGTAAACTGTGGAGGTTTGTAGTCAGAAATTTTACATGGTTTTTCAACTTAAGTTACCTGTCGGACAAGAAGGAATTTCTGGTCATCTTTTTTGCTCTATGGTTACATAGCTATTGAGCAAACATTTTTATCTCAGATCACCAACACTTACTATGTTTTTCTATCCCAAATTGCCTTTTCTCTTTGTCAACATCATTGGGTCTCTAGCATTTATTCCTACACATTTGAAATTCAATATTGCCCAAGAAAGCTAACGAGGTTGTCAATGCATTCTTTGGTAACTCAATCAAACGCTCAATTGTTACTTTATTGATGGCTACCCTTTCAGATATTCTTTGCCTTTTGGCTCAAGACCTTGTTGCTGGTCTATGTAGACCTCCTCTGCCAACTGTCCATTTACAAATGCAAATTTCATGAACCTGCCCATTAAAGAATGTAGCCAATGCCAAGACCATCCTAATGGATGTCATCTTTGCCCCAGGTGCAAACGTCTTGTCATAATCTGGCCCTTCTTGCTGCGCATAATCTGGCTTTGCAACCAGCCTTGCCTTATGCTTATCGATGTTCCCATCCACCTGGTATTTGGTCCTGTAGACTCATTGACACCCAATGGGACACTTTTCTTTTGGCAATTCCACAAGATCCTATGTATCATTCTTGAGAATAGAGTCATACTCTTCTTGCATGGCTTGATGCCATACCTTCTCTCAACGAATGAATGTGGTTCACACGAATCCAAGATAGTAATTATAAGTGCAAAGTTTGTCTCCTGACTCTCATGTGGCTTACGTTTCCTATAAGACCTTGCACAGTGCTTGCTGCACTCACCTTCTTCTATCATCTCTCCTTTCATTGTTTGCCAGTACCACCTTGGCAGACCCTTTGAAGGGGGAGTTAATGAAGATGGTGACCATGTATCCCATGGAACTGCCCTATCCCTCTTTCTTGTAGCCTCCTCTCCGTCATCATGGGATCGTGCTCTTGCACATGACTATCTTCCTGAGGCCCTCTCAAAGATCACATCTCAACTTATGATCCTCTTCATGTTGGTAAGATCATATAGTCTATAGGTCTTCTCCTCTTCACTATATCCTAGAAAGAAACACTTGGATGATTTTGTATCCAACTTCTTCTTGTCAGGCTTCAGCCATGGGGATATAAGTGTATGCCATACAACCAAACACCCACAAAGCTCCCACCTTGGGCTCGATGCCATTGAATGCCTCTTTTGGCGTCTTTCCTTTCACAACTTTCGTTGGACTTCGATTCAAAAGAAAAACAAATGTATGAATTGCTTTGGCCCAAAAAGAGTTTGGCAATCCCTTTGCCTTGAGCATGCTTCGAGCACATTCAACTTTAGTTCGGTTTTTCCTCTCAGCTACACCATTCTACTGAGGCGTGTGTGGGGTAGTACAATAAATTGCCTTTTGACACCACTTGGCTTGCATAATTTAACAAATTTACCAACAATGTATTCACCATCACCATCTAAGGGTCTTTATCCTCTTCCCTGTTTGATTTACCATCAAAGCTTTAGATTGCTTGACGTGCTTGACAGTTTCAGATTTCTGCTTCAAAGAATATACCCAGAGCATTCTAGAGAAATTATCTAGAAAGGTTATGAAGTAATATGCCTCCCTTGCAGTTTGCAAATCTAGTTTGGGTTGGAGTATCTTGTTTGCCTTGGTAGCACTTCCCTTGGGAAATTTTTGTCGTTGCTACTTTCCCATAGCAAAAGCCTTACAAACTAATGAGCTTGGCTTGATTTGATGGAAACCACACTACCATTTTGTGCTTGTTTAGCACTTGCATGCTTTGGTAACTAAGATGGCCATACCTTCCATGCTACAACCTATCCACATCACCCTCTTTGGATGTATAAGCGTCCTAATTTGGGATATAGTTGTGTTTAATTTATCGAGGCCATTTTCTTGCATCCCCTTGACTATAGCCTTCATATTATCACATTTGTCCTTGACAAGCCAAGTTGAATCATCATATTCAACTTTCATATTTTGCTTGGTGATAGCACCAATAGAAAGAAGGTTCTTTGCAAGCCATGGTTATAAAGGGCATTCATAATGACCTTCACCTCTCTTGATGGAAGCTTCATTGGTATTGTGCCCTTTCATTTGATCTTGTGTGTGGAATTGTCACACAAGCACACCGCTTGTCCATTAACTCTTCAAAGGAACTAAAGCAATCCCTGTGGGAAGTCATGTGCTTTGAAGCACTAGAGTCAATGTACCAACCACCATAAGTGGTCTGTGTAACTAATGAGGCAAAGAAAAGCTCAATATGCTTTATGTTGCTCTTCCTTTGCAACTCCATCCACATAATTCCTAGATTGCATCTTGGATCCTTTTCTTACGAGATGTAGAAGAGGAATTCAAGGTCTGTCCACCATTTGACACTTGCACATTTCTCATACTTCGCTCCAATTCTTGTGATGATTCTATTGTTTTGCCTTACCTTTCTTCTTGTCCTTGGCAAATTGTTATTACTTCTTCTTAGAAGCAGAGGCATGCTCTTGAAAATCTTTCCTTTGAGAGAGTTCACCCTTCTCATCTCCTCCTATTTCAAAAGACCATACAGTTTTCCAAATGTAGGGGTTCTATTCCTGGTAGAAATCATCATCACATATTTTTGAAAAGCATATGACAAGTTATTCGAAACCAACTGCACCAATGTTGGCAAGCCAATATCTAAGATCCTGGATCTTTTTGAGATGATCAGTAGTTGAATCCCCTAAATGCATCTCGAGAGAATGAAGCTTTTTTTTCACATAAAGAACCCTTGTTGTGTTGGCAATTTCAAACATGGATTTGAAAATTGCCCAAGCTTGATCTGGTCCTATTGCGTCAGTGGGGATGGTGCATTCCCCACTGAGAGATTGATGATTCTAGGGGTCTTGTTGAGCTTTGACATCAAAGCTCAAGCTCCTTGACAAGAGAGATGGATTCCAACAAGTGAATAATTAATTAGTGAGAGGGCGTGGTAAACCCCTCAAGATCCAAAAGATCTTAGGTGGCTTGTGTCGTACATGCATGATAGTTATCCTCAAGGTGTCAGTTACTAAATTCAGCTCTAGGTGTCAAGTGGACAATGTGTCCTGCTTGATCTACTTGCTAAAATGTGCACAAGAAGGGTTCATAATATATTTATATTTACCCCCATGGCATATCCACAACTTACACAAGTTACCATAATACAAAGCTTAAAATAGGCAATCATTTCTTTGTATATGTAATCAAGATGTAGGTAGATCCCTCGAGAGCAAAGGATACAAAGGCACCAAAAGGTGTGAAAAAGTAGAGACCTAGCTTTCATCCTATATAAGAAATTGCTGCAAGGATTCCCATAGGAAGCAACCAAATAAGTAGAATTTGCAAAGGCCAAGGAACACCATCAAGAGACTAGCTTAGTCAAATGGACCAATTTTTCCATGTAGCCTCCAAAACTGAAGTAACTTCAACCAAGCTATTTGGGACCATGAATACCTTTAGAAGTAACGACAACAAAGGATGGTATAGTCGAGGGGAACCATTTTCAATTGCATCAACCAAGCATGACAAGTAGATATAGGGTAGAGGAGATAACGATATACCAAAATCCGAGAGGACCCAGAATGTCTAGCATCAGCAAATGAACATGTCATGACAACTTCCCCTTACCTATATTTAGTAAAAGTCTAGTTAGACAAATTCGAGATTCTAGTGCTTGATTTGGAGCACAAGTTATTGCTATAGATAGGTGTTAGTGCTTTTACCACATGTAGAGACATTAATTAGGCAATTGCTTTTCTCGGGAAAATTCGACATTCTTCGGGGTGCCCAAAATGGCCCGAAATCCCGAGTGAACACAAGTGTCGCATTTTTTGCATTCTTCGGGAAAATGCAGCATTTTTTGGGGTGCCCGAAATGGCCCGAAATCTCGAGTGAACACGTGCCGCATTTTTCGCAAAAACCTTCTGTGCCCAAAATGCCCGAAAGTTAGGTAGACGACTTTGTCGGGTTTTTCACCTTTTTGGCCTGTTGAAGTTTGCGTGTAAAAATGCAGACTGTTGCAAAAAACAGTTCATTTCTGCAGACTGCTTTGAGAGAGTGATTTACATAAGTGAAAAGGAGGGCAGTTAGGATGAGTAGGAGAAAGATTAATTCCAACACTCCTAGCAAGCCTTCGCTATGTTTACCATGGATTATTTCATAATAACTCATAATGGACAAGACTATGAAATCCCACTTTAGCTCACGCTTGTGGCCAAGGCGTTCAACCTGTCCCACTCCTGTTTTCTTCCCAAAACTCGAGGCCTCGCTAAATATGACGTCTCTCACTTTTTCCTACCCAACCGTGCTGACGTCAAGTAGACCAAAGTCTATAAGAATGTAGTGCACCCTATCTCATTTGTAATGGGACATAGTTGGAGTTCTCTCATCACTTGTGTTCTGGCTCGTGTTTGGCTATTGTTTCAAAGCAAAAGGAATCTTGTCTTAGGTTACTTGTATGGCCAAGTCAGTTTTCTAATAGATCTCCCCTACAAGAAGCTCAAAACACGCAACTCATCAAATTGAGAAGCCCAATTCAGGGCAAAATAGTCTTATTTAAAGTTAAGGGGGGATGTAAACTTAATAAAACATTTATAAAATAGTTGCAAGTCCCAAAAGTAGTTGCAAGGCATGCATATAGAGAAGTATCTTCAACTATGTGTCCATAACAAGATATTTGATCTGATTGTTTGGGTCAGTTACTGATACAATTTGTTGTTACAATATGGAGCCAAGGTTTATCTACTGGATGACTTCTTTTATCCAATCAGTAGTCAAACATAACAATAGTAGGAAGCAGCATTGCAAAGATCTCCCACCTATATGAGATACATGCGAAAAAAAATTTATAGAGACAATCCAATTCTCGGATGTGGCATTTAAGACATAAATGGTCCTCAGCGACCCGCAACAATGCATGAATTATAAGTAGGATCAATGAACTTTCCAATTTTTTTGAGCTAACAACAATTTGAGTTTGGCAGGTTGTAGCCTTCAATGATCTAGAATTTCAAGACATCTGTAACAATCAACACTGTTTCACGTTTTGTCTCCAAATTTGCGTGTTGGTGGCAATTAAGAGTATTGTGTCCTGAAGAAGTTTACGAGATCTTTAGTGTAATATAGTATTTGACAAGTCACTAATGATTGCCAGTCCAACACATAGATTGAGAACTCTTGCTGTGATTAAGTTTATCATCCAGGTTCATCTCTCTGTGTTTGAAAAGACAGCAAACTATGAAGAAGCCTCACGTACTACTCCATAGTCAACTTGTTACGCTTCTTTGTGTGAACGCGAGCCCAGGTGCTCCAGTTCCTCTCATAGGTTGATGAAGCACGACCTGGTTTCCCTCCCGGAATGGCAACTAAGATGCAGATCATGATTGGATGGATGAATTCTTCATGTTTAAAATAGCTGGAGAATTCTCAATCTAGATATATAATTGTACCAGTTACACTTGAAGTGAAATCAATAATTGGAAGATACATCAGAGATTGTTGACGAAGAAGAAGCTTTCTCAAAAGAGAAATAGGATAGATTTAAAATTATCAATCCTATGAGTTGCTCTTTTTCTTTGGGGGAAACTGAATTCAATCAGACAGGAATTTATCACCCTTCTAAAAGATGACTTAGTCATTCTAAGAACTATGTTGAGAACTATGGATTGTGATATATCTTGGAAGATGGTAAAACAACAGTCCTTACTAGCCTTGGCCGGTCTTAGAAATTTGTGCCCAGGCTGTAATGAACCAATCCTTTATCCAGATCAAATTATGAGGGACAAATCTTGTGACGTTAGTGTTTCTATGAACTGCAACTCATCAATGAATTGTTTGTGTCCAATTTGAATCAGACCCAGAAAGCAAAAACTATTCTAGGATTTCGAATGATCCTTTAATGCTTCTTTGATTTGCTTTCAATGTTTAATTTGTATTCAAATGTTTACCTAATGTACTGTGTGATGGATGTTTGATGATGGATCATGGATAAATCATAAATTACAATGATAAGTGGAAGTTGGAACATGGAATCTAGTTTGTGAAGTTTGAGTTGTGTCCATTCAACATTGTCCAGATGAGAAGGTCCCACAGAATCAAGTTGTGCCTTTGCAGCGTCTCGTTGTTGTTTGTATTTTGAACCACAATGTATGCCGATTCATCCGATTCTGAAAAGGTCTATTCTGAACTGGGTGGAAACAGTCTGACATTGTGTCACTTACTAACATCACCTTGGTAAATCGATCTAATTGGATGCCTTTAAGATTAACTGGGTAAATTTTATGGCTAGGATTAAAGATCGTGTAAGTTGCTAGAAAAATTTAAATGCAACTTGGAAATTGCATTAAGCATGAGCCATGCAGTGCATGCATGCAAACGTGCATGAAAAGCACATAGAAAGAAGCAAGCCATTTAATCAATAATGATGCCTAAACCTATATAGGGATAGAAGGACACATCCTAGAATGTATTCATTAAGGAGAAGGAAATAGGCTTGTCATCAATAATACGGGTTATATAAAAACCAAAAGCAAGATGCCAGTCCCCAATGCTCTCTCTTGTAGTGAATGCTTGTATGTGATGTGATTGCTTGTTCATGTGGTTTTTTACAATCTGCTGTTATCTATTTTTCTCTGTCAATGAATATTGCTGTCTAGCTGTAGAGACTAAATGTTGGACGTGTTCTGAAGCAGTTATGTTCGTTTGTCTAATTGTAAGGTCTTTCCTAGAATTCTTTTCTTGATTTTGAAATTTTCCAAGATGAAGAGTGAAGATTTTTATTTATCTTTGCATGTATCAAGTATGATTTGCTCCTATTTGGTGGTTGGCATTGCCATTGTACGCTGTGAGTAGCATTTCCTCATTTCTTATATGCAAGTGTTTGCAATGGTTTTGCAGGACAATGTATTTGTTTCATTGGAGTGTTCCATCCAATATCGAGTGGTACACTTGCATGCCGATGATGCCTTCTATGAGCTTCAAAACCCCAGAGAGCAAATACAAGCTTATGTTTTTGATGGCAAGTTTTAGTTTGTGTTAAGATTTTCTATGTTAATTAGTATCATCAGTATGTTATACTAGCAAAGATTCATCTTGGAGCAAGGTTTTCGTACTCTCTATTGACTTAGGCTCATGTTTCCTTTCAGTGGTTCGAGCATTTGTTCCTAAGATGAGTCTAGATGAAGTTTTTGAGCAAAAGAGTGACATTGCAAAAGCAGTGTCAGAAGAACTTGAGAAGGTATGGTTTCATTTGAAATTTTTTTTCTCCCGTAGAGTGTTTAAAACCACCTATTATACTCATAGATATTTGGTGTGACTGAAAATTGTCATGGATCCAGGTGGTTTCTTGATCTGATGCTATGGTTCATTGCTGTATGGTCTACTGATTTATGCATCTATGGATCATTGATTAATTGCC
Organism: Diphasiastrum complanatum; assembly: GCA_029204225.1. Lineage (NCBI taxonomy): Eukaryota > Viridiplantae > Streptophyta > Lycopodiopsida > Lycopodiales > Lycopodiaceae > Diphasiastrum > Diphasiastrum complanatum. Next base: position 19,418,304 of record CM055108.1, read on the forward strand.
TCATAACCTGATTAATGTTTCTGGAGATGCAGGTTATGAGTGCATATGGCTACAGTATTGAACAAACTCTTATCGTAGATGTTTTGCCTGACCCATCTGTACGCCGAGCGATGAATGAGATAAATGCAGGTTGGAATTATTAAGTCATATTAAGAATCAGCTATTTGTTTTAGATACTAGAATGCAAAGTGAGTTTAAGTTGAAGCCTTAAATAATGTTTAAGTGATCATGCAATGCTGATTCTACATTGTAAAGCAACATTTTTGATGGCCTGATTTGGACATGGCTCTATCTGAAGTACCATCATGAACTTGTTTAGCTCTTTTCCAATGAAGTTGAGAGGCAAATTTGAAGTTCATAGAGTAATTTCTGTGATAAAGGTAAAAATGAAAGTAATGTCCTCGTGAAGATCTCTTTGAGTTCAGGAATTTTTGACTCAGTCAGCTGCGTCAATGGGACACACCACTGAGGGTGTTCTCAGTCATAATCCCTACATCTTTTTCCTTTTGCAGCTCAGCGGATGAGGATGGCTGCAGTTGAAAAGGGTGAGGCAGAGAAGATTCTGCAGGTGAAAAAAGCAGAGGGCGAGGCAGAAGCAAAATATCTGTCTGGACTTGGAATAGCCAGACAGAGGCAGGCTATTACAGATGGACTCAGGGAAAATGTTTTGATGTTTTCAAATGAAGTTCCCGGTACCTCAGCTAAAGATGTGATGGATATGGTTATGGTCACCCAGTACTTCGATACTATGAAGGACATTGGAAACAGTGCAAAAAACACAACTATGTTCATCCCTCATGGCCCAGGCCATGTAAGTGATATTGCGGAGCAGATCCGTAATGGTATTGTTCAAGGACATGCTGTTACTGATTTGCTGGAGACCTAACTGAGATCACCGGTTAAGTTTCTTAGTTGAAACTTACTCATCTTAATTGAGTTCAAAGTCCAACGCTTCTTATTGGTGGATAGCTTGTAACTTCTTGTAGAATCTCTCACGAAAGCTTCTTAGGTGAAGCATGCCCTTTTTGGGGTAGAGTGTTCAGAGGTCAATGGTTTTCCATGTCAGTACAATGTTTGAGAAAACTGACAGATTCTGTACAATGTTTGGGAAGCTCACAGATTTTGGCCTTTCAATAACTTCTGTTACTCCATCTTAGAAATGGACATAACAGTCTTTCTGTGACTTTGTCGAACAAGGCTCTCATCTTACTTCAATAACTGCCCATTTGAGCTTTTTGTTGTGCAACATCTCTTTGTTTGCTGAGATGAGTTTCAGATTAGTGAGCGCATGGAGTGGAAAAAACTAGAATACTCGTTGTTTATATTCATGTAGAGTTGGTGGTCTGTGAAGCAATGCCACTCAGTTAAGATCATGCTGACACTTTGGAAAACAAGATTTTTTGATTGTGAATCTTGGACTCAGTTGACAGTCGTTGAAGCTACCTTTATTGCGAGCCTGTGAGATGTGTTTAGGGGACTGATCCTCTAAAAAATGTGAGTTCTGATTCTATGCCAATGCAATACTAGACATTATTCTTGTTTGGTGGGACTGCTTACATTTGAAAGAACTTGCTGCTAACTAGCCTTTTGACTTCTTGATGGCTAGTAACATGAGATACTTTTGAATTGTTCTTTTGGTCTATGGCATGAGATTCTCTTCGGTAGTATATCAATCTAATTTGTGAGAACTGTTCTAGAAGATCAAATTTTTTTTTAAGGCAAGTTCAACCTTTTTTCTTATAAATAAATGCAGAAGCAAGTATATATGACTTTCTGGAAATATTTCAGTCATCTGGTTGGAACTATTATCAATCTCTTGTCCTATCTATAGTCACTTTGACTATCAAAGAAGTCAAATAGAAAGAATGAATTAATTCTTGTTTATCGTTACCTGAAATGTCTTTCCAGATATTGGTATATTCAGTTCTCACTTTTATCAACTCAAGGTTCTTTCAAGCCATTTTAAAAATCTATAGTTAATGTCAAATCTAATGTTTTTAACCTCTAGTAAAGATCTACTGACAATTTTTACTTTGCCTAATTAGTTTGGGCTCTATTCTTAGAAAGCTTGAAGTTATGAATACTCTTCCTCCTTGTGTGAGGATAGTTTGGAATCATCCAATGGTTGCATAGACATATGTTAAAAATATTTGGCAAGAAGCCTTTGATTATGTTGATACTCTTTGGAATCTTTCAGGAAAAAGTGAGTTGCCTATCCTTAATAGCAACTCACTTTTGGGGCACATTGTTATTGTGAATACGTTGATTCTTATCTCACGTTTTTGAAAGAGTTTGTTCTTAAAGGCACTAAATTTTGTCCTCTTTCCATTGATGCTTGCTTGTTAAAACTAATTATTAATAAGCTCATCTATTGTATGGAAGAATCTTATTTAAGAGTCCATGGTTAGTTATTAGAATGGTTTTCAATGGGGGCTCAAACCTAGGACCAAAGAAACGTTTGGATGCCAAGCTAACCAACTAAGCCAACCCCATTGGGAAGTGGTTATCAAAATGGAAAGCTAAACTTCTAAATTGTCTACTTTAATTTGACAGAGTATCTTCTCTTTCATGTTCTAACACTCAATACTTCATCTTTTGCGGAAGAGGAAGTTTTTCGTAAGTTTCGTAGACGTTTTGTCATGTTGTATGTGGATACATGCTCAATCAATGACGTACTTTGTTTGCAAAGTCCATTCTCCAATGGGAACTTGTAATGTCCATTCCTCTTTCTAGTATTAGAGTAATATGTCACTCTTACCATCATATTCAACGTTACCCAAATCTTCCTTTTTGTGTGTTGCATGTAAATTTCATAAAGGCTTCAAGGACCTAGGTTTACTGAAAACTACTTTAATTGACATTGCTTCAAAGCCTTGCCTCCTTTTGTTAAGGAATTTTGGAAAAAATTAACTCAAGGATGCAAGTGTTCATGAAATTTTAATTGGATTCTAAATCGCTATGTTGGTATTATAAAAGTAAAATTTTCGAAGCTTCTCGCACAATAGAAAAAAAACCTCAAACCTATACTTTTTGTAAAATCAATTTGAAAGATTTGTAGTTTATTGATAAGCTAATTCAAAATGTGTTTGGCGATAAACTAAAGGACACTCAATGCAAAGCCTTCAAAGATAAAAAGAGTGATTTGCATTTTGAGTTTTGTTGGCTTAAGAGCAAAAGTCGCGATGTCAATTCAAGGTAGAAGATATATACTAAAATTGTTGATGTTGATGATGTTCGTTTTTGGTTGCACTCCCTCAAGTTGGATAATTTGCATATAATTTCTCTAAATTTTCTTTTCCAACAGCACATAGGTATTCCCTTGGGTACTACTTGTGTTGTTCGTCTAGTAAATTTTGTCTTTCTCTTTTGAATCTGAATTTAGCTTTTCTTTATAACATCTTTGACATTCTGAATTAAATTTGTGAATTTGGATATATTCCAATCTTGCAAATGGATATTTGAAATGGTTTTCTAGTTTGGTCTAGTCAAGGCCAACCACAAAAGTGGGCATGCTTATCCTTTATAAGCAAGAAAAAGCTGTGATAAAAGCATGATGACTTACAACTGTATATTTGATATTCAGCTCAACTTGAGGCTCAATGAATTTCTAGGTCTGGTAGTGTTCATCAACAATCACACTATCAACATAATCTAGGTGAGGCTACTTGCACTCCTCTGTTATGTGTTTGAACTACAAATGAGAATATTTTCATTTTATAGTGAAGCTAAATATTATCTTTGAAAGCAATCAAATATTGAAATTAGACCCGATCAGCATGACTTTTGTAAGTGCTACTCTAAAATTAGCAATGGCAAAAATTCTTCCTCGTATTGATATGAGACAAGGATAGAAAAGCCCACAATCTCTCTCTCTCTCTCTCTCTCTCTCTCTCTCTCTCTCAGATGCTTCCTTGTTTAAAATTACCTTGCTTCGTTACAACACGATTGGGCAGCAATAGACGTACTATCAGTTTTTTTAAAAAAAGTTTCTTACCCCTTCACTTGCACTTTGACAAGGTTTTTTTTTTTAATAAGGAGTTCCCACCCTTAATTTTGAAATTATAAAATTAAAAAAAACCTAAAAGGATGGAAATGACTTTTCCCACCTTCATGTGACCTTTCCAGGAAACCTTACCAAAAACCATTATATAATCATGCAATTTCTACACTTGTTCCTCACAATACTTCGAAGAGCTCTCCGCCTCTTACATACAGCTAATGCACCCTACCAGCTCGTCTCTCTACGGAAACTATTGCAAGGTATGAGCTCCTTATTTCTACTCTTCGCAAAGATGTCTCTCTTTCATGCTAATAAGCAATAAATACTAAGTTCCCCTGCTTCTCTTTGGAACTTTGGATACTATCCATTATAAGTAGTAGTTTTTTTATGATGATTTGCATGCTTGGGAGGGCGCTGTCCAGCTAACCAGGCATTTAATATTAGAATTCTAGATCCATTCACCTACAAGGCAACTTTGGACCATTTTTGTTCTTTCATCTCTGAAATGATGTTTCTGTAGCAGCGATGATGAACTGGCCATTGTTAGCATATGTAAACATCTCGCTATCTTCTCAAGAGGCAGCAATGATATATACTCTCATAAAAATCGTTTGATTATTTCAACTTTTATGTAGAATTGGGCCGTTGGCCATTGCCCAACGATGGACAGTATGCTCTCATGTTACTTCTCACATATGGTTTCTATAAAGAAACGAGCCCCCTGTCCAATGATGGATAGCAGGTCCATTTCTACATAATAGAATGTTTAAAATCAAGTTAGACCACTCACTATTCCAGCGATGGAGTATATGGTGACTTTTCATGCTTGAATGGAAAGCTTTCAATAACTTTGTTCCCTATTCTAACGATGAACAGTATAATAGTTTCATTGCTCTTATTCATTTGCCTACAAAAATGATTATGGGACTCAATAATGTATGTACTAAATGCCAGTTCTCAAACTGAATGACTTTCTAAGCATTCAAGATAGCTGATAAAAGAGTCTCATCACTAAAACTTGCAAATGTTTTATGACTATGTAGCATCCTTTTTTATACAATGGCTTACTACAGTTTATTTTCCGGTTCGAATCAGAACCATACATTACATAATTCTTGAAAAAAGTACGCCAACTATCGAAATACTTTATGGAAAGCTTGCTTGAACACTCTTTGACAGTTACATGCATATTCTTGATTTGTAGATATAAATATGAGATAAAAAAAAATTCTTTTGGTTGTGATCTAAAGAGAAACAGTTTTTTTCCTGTGAATACACCATGGCATCCTCTCAAGAAGCCTCGTCTACAAACATTTAGGTATGACTTATCGTTATTGATTCTCACGCGAATTCTATGAAGCACAAACAAGCATGGGATGAGTAGTTTCTCATTTCTTAATATCTATGCCTCCTCAAAACACCAAAAAAAACTGACTTAAGAAAAAGATAGCACATCCAAAAAGCAAATCTACTAAATGATCCTTAAAGTAATCCTTGTCAAAAACCTAACAGTAGGGACTCCAATAAAACGGTCTTAGACAGCATGGATATGCGTAAGATACGTAGTTTTTACGAAAGGGTTAGAATGGCACGGATCTGCCCTAATACCTTGTAAAAACATTGGAAATCTCTTACTTATAATTAATCACGTCTATCGAAGCTATGTGCCCATACCATGGTTGATGTTTGATTTCTGTATAGCATGGTTTTTCTCAGAAACAATCATACAATCAATCATGGCAAAACTTAATCTTACCCTAATAAGTGTTATTTTATACTTTTGGTGAGATACAATTGGAAAGCATGGATATGCTCATGAGTATGGACAACAGTGTGTGACATGCCTGATCTTCAAGGGTCACTTGGGTTAGCATGGCATGGATTTGCCCTAATACTAGCACATGTGGGTAAAGTATAGTTGAAAATTAAAATACAATACTAAAAAGCACCATAAAACATAACCACTTTCAAGACATCCAGCTGATACCTGCCACCATCCCACAAAGCACAACCGCACAAGTTAGTTCGGTGAGGAAGACAAGTGTCATAGATGAGCATCAGTTGTTATTCATGTCCAAGAGCAATTATACTACTTAACAGCTTTGCATAGCTTTAAAACATACTCCAGTCTTCTCAGTCAAACAGTGTTTTGGAGAGATAGGCCAAGCCATTATATCACCATATTAGGGTGAGTGCCATGCTGATCAACTTACGGGCAGTTGGTCAATATCAGTTCGTTTTTTGTAATAAAAGAGTGTGAATTGTTTTAATCGTTTACATTTTGCTTAGCCAGAAGATTTGGTGTGGGGATTATGAATAAAGGCTTTAAAAAGCTTTAGTCTTGCTTTGTCAAGAGAAACTAAGTGCAGTCTTTTCTCTCTCTCTCTCTCTCTCTCTCTCTCTCTCTCTCTCTCTCTCTCTCTCTCTCTCTCTCTCTCTCTCTCTCTCTCTCTCTCTCTCTCTCTCTCTCTCTCTCTCTCTCTCTCTCTCTCTCATATGAGAATTACGTCTTGATTTATAGATGTTATAACATATTCGAAATCTAATGAAGCTATTTACGTTAAAAATCACGATATATGAATATATTTTTACCTTTGTGATGAATAAATGTCTATTGGTAGCAAATCATATTTTAGTAGTCAACTTGTTCTTGAAAGTAGTGAGTATTTCTCATCTTAAGAAGGCATGCTCTTTTTTTCCTCTTGAAGGCTTGACCTTGGATTAAGAATTGTTTACAAATACATTGGTAAAAATAAATAAATACCAAGCTTTTTGGCCTAATACTCACTACTTTTGTTTTTGAATGGTGAGTTTATATTCTTTGAGACCTGTATACTTCTACTGGTTTGGCTATTTGTTTTTAGGGGATCACTCAAAATGGCTTCTAAGAAGATTTGGTAGGACTTTCAAGACTCTATGTTTATGAGGCTACTCTTGTTATTTGTACTTTATAACATATGAAGTGACGTGTATATGAGAACAAGTTTTCTTTTCAAATTGGTTCCATATGACCCACAAAGTGGATCATAATTGGCCACAAGGTTGATAATAACCCTCTTTACTCATTGCATGACAAACTATATGCTTTTAGATGAATTTACATCTAGTATATCACCAATGGATGAGGACGATATAGAAAGAGAAATTTTTGCTGAATATATTCAACTAGGTAGTTATAATCTAGCCAAAAATGTCAGTTACAACAAATAGAGATGATTCCTATTGTTGGGTCAATGTCTATTTGGATAATTTTGCAATCAACACATAAAGAGGGCTCCTATCTCAAGCCTTTTTAGTAGAAAATCTATGAAGAGATTATAATGTCTTAAAATCATGACTAGGATTCATCGGTAGACAGAAATGCTTTGATAAAATCCTATGATGAGTTCTTAATATTAAATTTGAACCTGTGTAATTTGGCGGGTAAAGGTTGCTTATCTCAGACAAGTACTATCATGAAGGATAGCAAAGGTTGATGCCACTACTATGGAATAAATACTATGAGTACTACAATAAACCAAACCCACAAAACTAAGCTTTGTCCATGGTTAAAATAACAATACCATGAGGAATCAAGCAAAATTAAAGCTCTACAGGTGTCCAAGTTTTGGTCGTAGCTTGCTTATTTTTCGATTTTTTGGATGAATTGTTCTATCTTACATGACTTCAATTATGGGTGAACTCAATCCCACTATGTAATAAATTTGCATTTTATAATTGTTCATGTGTTATGTTAATGATACCTTGAGTGATGGTTGCTCTTTGGTTGCATTTTATAGCTTTTACGACTTCGTAATTTGACTAATTCTCAAATGTTTACTCAATCCTAATTGGATCTAGGTTGCTTTTTGAATGTCTGGTCTTTGCACGTGTTGTCCGGTCTTACATGACTTTGAATATGGGTAAACTCAATTCTATCCAATTGTAATAGACATTCATTTTTTTGTGATTGTTCATTTATGATGTTGATGTTATGATAATGATGATACCTTGAGTCACTAGTTGTTCTTTTATTACATATTACGGCCTATTTCGACTTTGTATTTTGACTAGATTTTTGAAGTTGACTCAAACTTGATAGGGATATTTTTCTATTTAATATGTGTTTATTCGAGAGTAAGCTCTATTTTTCCCTTTGTTATTTTCATTTCCATGTTCATTATTGGATGGAGTGATTGTCATGTAATTAATTTGCATGATTATGCTATGTGCAACAATTTTAAGACAAAAGACGTGCGTCACACACACACTTACACAAGATCATAATACAAGGTGACATGGAAGGAGAAAGAAAGTCAAGGATGATGATAAAAAGTGGACTATTGACGAATATTACATATATAGTCACTTGAGTTACTAACTTTCTCTATCATGAATCAATCTGAGCCATCTATGATGTCTTTACCATTGGTGTTTCTATGAGGAAAATATGCCAAGTGTAGGAAATTTGATGCACACTAATGCCTAGTTGGTCCAATTGTATATTGTATACAATTTCATTGTTACTCACTTTCATTCATTTACCTTAGCTAGAGTGGAAGCCCACAAGGCCCACATGATTAGGGTAGCACCTACTTGGATATTACCTTCAAAGCACTTAATAATTTAGACTTATTCTACTTCATATGTAATTTTAGTTATTTAGTTGTTTGAGTAGAGTGTGACTCTATGAAGCATTCACATAAGGAATTTGATTAGAAGAAAAATGGCCAAAAGAGCTATTTGATTCCTGCTTAATATAGTCTACACAGCTCTATAGGTCATTTTTGGATTCAAGTAGCCTCCATTTAGTTTTAATCGATATCCACCACTAGGATGTAGCATTTGACGCTTTGAAGGATGTAATTTGTGACAACTACTTCTACTTCTAGTGTAGTGTAGACTGTAGAGTATTGTCATATATCATGCTTTTGTCATAAGATCAATCCCTGTACTACAACCTATACTCATCAATGGCTTGATCCTAATGTCCCTCTTCATCTTGAGAGTGGAAGAATTAGGTAACACAAGCTTGTGACACATTGTCCCTCTCATTGTTTCATTCTTTGACTGATCACTTTTTCAAAGTGTGTGGGTGTCCAAACTTTCATTTTCATCCCCTATAGCCCTTGTTTCCACAAAGCTATTAGTAGGAAACCAGAAAGAAGCTCCCACAATGGATGAACATCTTCTCGAACGTCTTCTCGACTTCACGTGTTGCCTGTGATCTTTTGATGAGGGTCTTGTCCCAACAAATTGAATTGCAAGAGATAATTTTTCTTTGGTACTTTGTAGAATGGCATTTTCCATGTCACTCATAGTTGTCTTATAAGTTAGAATAAAAATAGAACTAATGTGCTACTATCCTATGGGTCCGATCAGTGGTTTAGGACCAGTTGGCCTCGCCACGAGGCAAGTCAACGGGACACGTGTTCCGTCAACGACAACCTGGGCCATGCAAGGGTTGCCAAAGTAAAAACTATATGTACGGTGTTTTTTTGGTTTTGAGAAAAACAGTTGCTATGTGAGCTTGGTGTGGGATAGTACTTTCTGTGTGTATTGTGTGTGATGATCTATGATCCTATTTTAAGGAAATTTTCACTTGGTATCAGAGCGAGACAGGGATTGTACACAGTACAGAGAGTAGTCGTTGAAGGGAGCTTCATGAGAAACCGTTTTCAAGAATTCAAGATTTATGATGGTCAGAGAGTAGAAAGTGAAGCACCGGTGCACTGTTTCAGGCATACGCCAAGCTCAGCACTAAGGTCTTTAGCCTATGCTTAGCAACATAGTGTCAAAAATGGCCGAAAACCACAAATTTTGCACTTAGCTCATGAAATATACAGGGCGAGGGTTACAATTTTTTCACAAAATCGGCAATAATTTTATCGTCCACACATCATTTTGGATGCCGTAAGGATAGAGAAGCAGTCGTTCTAGGCCACTCAATAGTCAGTGTGAAAACTTTTTGAAACTTTTGTCAGAGAATTGCCAATTGTCAAAGAACCTAGTGGTTTTGTGCGAAAAAAAGTTGAGAAAAATCTCTTTCTCAAGTTAGGCTTATCTCACCATCTCTCCACGGATTTTGGCAATTGAAAGTTCTACGGACTTATAACAGGCAGGGCACCCTTGGTGTCTAGGCCTTAGACGACATTGATTGTGCTAAAAAAAGTGATTGAGATTAGTCCAAAGAGGAGGGTGGAGGGTGCGGCCAGAGAGAGAGAGAGAGAGAGAGAGAGAGAGAGAGAGAGAGAGAGAGAGAGAGAGAGAGAGAGAGAGAGAGAGAGAGAGAGAGAGAGAGAGAGAGAGAGAGAGAGAGAGAGAGAGAGAGAGAGAGAGAGAGAGAGAGAGAGAGAGAGAGAGCTTATGCACTCATGTACAGAAGATGTAGTGTAGAAGAATGTTTAGCTGCTCTAAGTGTCCAATTCAATGCCCAAATTCGCTCTTAACCACAAGATTGGAGCCCACTTTCACCAAGGGTCATGATTTAATGCTGATTTGGTGAGCTAGATTGAGTTCTCATTGTGCCTTGAAGACCAAAATAGTCTTCAACTTCATTAAAAAAATTTAGTTTGAAAGGGACCAAAGGCCCAAAATTGGTTGAAGAGTGAAGCATTCAAAAGGCTTTTGATCCAAGATTCTGATATGGAGGGAATTTTTAAAGGTTTTACGAAAAAATTTGTGGCCTCTGATTGTTAAAAGCTCACAAACTTCACTTGGATTATTCCAAAAGTCATCTCCCTTGATCTAATTGTACAACCCTTCTTACAAGTGCATTCCTAGGTCTTCATATTCTAGCTATTAGAAATAGGTTACTCAATGTAGTAGATTAACCAACCTGAATAGTACTATGTACTAGCATTGGATGTTGTTGTTTTTCCTTTTCCTCTCATCCCATGTTAAGTTGATACCTTGAGCTAGACTATTTGATCTTTGTTTTACTTAATCAGAAAGATATTTTCAAGTACAATTTTTCTATCTTCAAGAAGCTAGCTTCCTTGTTTATTTTGATGAGAGATGTGTGCTCTCTAAGCTTAATTTCCATATTTCTTCAAAGGTGGTACCATGGTTTTCCTAGTTGATTGCTGACAATGGTAAGATCTTCTTGATCTATTTCCTTAAAGATGTGGCTTAATTGGTCAAAAAGAAGGATATCACCATCAACTTCTCAAAGTTTTGGCATAACTACAATGATCTTGCTTCTAATTTTTTTGGTAGATTATCTACTGTATCATCTAGTAGTGCAGTTAAGCTTTTCCATGTTGTTTTAAGATATTCTATATCTAATAGGATGAACTTTGAACTTTGGGACTAGAATTGTCTCATCTTGTTTAAAGTGCTTAAATATCACTATTTCAGTGCCTATGAGGTAGGTCACAATTTTCCATACTTATTTATCATTCACACGTGGTCAAAGACTAATTTTGATCAAGTTTGGAGAAAGATTTACGTCAATTTTCAAATTTGAATATTGAAAATTCCAAATATTTGTTGTATATGTTGTTTGTGGATGAGGGCGAGACTTTTGTGCATATTTTTTTTTCTCAAAAGCTAAGCATGGATTAATGATACTATACAAAGTACAAACTGCAATCTAAAAAAGTAGCCACTTACAGGAGAATTAGTTTATCAACCTCCTTGAAATGCAGTAAGGGGTCTAGGATAAAATACAAATTACAAGAAAGTGAAATTGCTACTATGTTGTGGTATTGGCCTTAGTTCATTGGTCCCACATAGATATGCTCAATCTCTAGCTTCTTTGTAGTACTAGGCGGGTACAAGTTGTATTATAGATGGCATATATGAGTCCAGTATCAAGACCTGGACCTTGGCGAATATATATTTACGAGAGAAAACGAGTCGTTATTGAGAACCACAATAGATAACAACAAAAAATCAAGAATTTTACTAACATCCATGATCAACAAAGAAATCAGCTTAAGAAATTTTCACATACTTAAAATCGACGATTATTTTTGGCTAAAATAAGGTCATTAATCGAAACGAATAGGTATTAAAGAAGGTGATACGAAAGGGTCACGAAAAGCTTTGTCTCACATCAGACATGTGTACACTCAGATTCCAACAAGCACTCAGATCATTGTATCTATTATAATGAAAATAATAGCATGAGCGCTGCAAGGGACCCTTTTTTTTTTTTTGAAAAAATTCTTGTTTTTTTTCTCGGGCAATGGTTGCGCTGCCCTACGGGCACTATGCCCATGATGGTTTTTCAAATTTCTCTCCCTCCCCACCCGCCCAAAACCTTGCCATGGCCGCCCGCAGACTTGCGGGCTCACATCGCTAGTATCTAATTAAAAAAATTAACTGCAATACATAGAGATTTAAACTGAATGCATTTTTGTGCTTGAACTCAAGTCTCAGAGAGACATTAGCTTTCCTACATTTCTCTCATCAGCTTTCGGCTTTGGGCCTCACTGTCAATCCCTCTAAGTGCGTTGCTTGGCGTCCTCAGGGCCTCCTTCTTGAGCTCCCTTTACCTACAGGTTTCAATACTCTGGTTGATGGGATTCGAGCGCTTGGCATTCCTATAGGTTTCTCGGATTTTGTGGCTTCCTCTTTGCAGGACACTTTGGGCGCGCATCTTCGTCACGTTGATTTGCTACCAAAGCTTGGCAATGCTCAAGTTGCTCTAGGGATTCTCACTCAATGCTTCGCTCAACATAGTAGCAATTTCACTTTCCTAATGTTTTGGCTTTGCTACAGGATTTTGATAATACTTTATCAGATATTATGGGTCGCTTGATGGGTTCAGAATCCTTTTGTCTTCCCAATGGTCAGTTCGTTAAGTGACAAGTCTCTCTTCCCGCTTCGTCCGGAGGTGTTGGTCTTTCTTGCACAGCTTCTATTGCTCCAGCTGCTTTTATGGGAAGTTAGGCCCTTGTTGCCTCTGCACTTATCTCTCAGTTTCAGCAGGACAACAAGCCCATTCTTCTTGATTTTCCAACAACATCTTCGTGCGGTCAAGGATCTCATTCCTCCACCTGTGCGAGCTTCTTTGCCTCCCTTTGAGACTTTGCTTAGCCATCAGCGTGCTCATTTTCAAAAGTGTCTTTTGGAGCGCTTCCACTCACATGCTTCACTCAACTTCTCAGTGATTCACCTTCCGATGAGACTCGGGCTCGCCTTCTGTCTTGTGCAAGCCCGGGTGCTGGTGCTTGGCTTGTTGCGCGCCCTGTTGTTCCACACTTGCGCCTTTCTTCAGAGTTGTTTCTCACCGCTCTTTGGGTTAGGTTGGGTCTCCCTCATCCAGTGCTGGCTGGCTTGACAAAATGTTCATGTGGTCACCCTGTTGATCCTATTGGCACTCATCTCATGCGTTGCCTTTCTAGCGGAGAGCGCACTGCGACTCATGATTCCATTCGTGACGTATTGACATCTATTGCACATGAGTGCGTCTTTCATGTTGTCCGAGAGCAGACCCACATCTTGTCTGTGTCTGATTCACAGTCACCTCGGCGTCGAGTTGATCTTGTTCTTCCGCGCAAGGGGATCCGCACGCTTGTGGATGTTGTTGTTGCTGATCCTTCGCGGCCTGACCTCCTTCGTCGTGCTTCAACTACTCAGGGTGCCGCTGCTTCTCATGCAGCTCTAAATAAAGAGCGAGATTATTCACATCGCACTCCTGGAGAAGACTTTATTCCTTTTGCTTTGGAAACATATGGGTGCCTGCATAAGAAATTCGATGATTTTCTATCATCTTGTGCAGGTTTTGCAGCGAAACTCCAAGGACGTGGTGCCTCACCTTTACGAGTTTCTATGACTTTACAACGCACCAGGCACTTGCAATACTTCGACGTGCCGTAGTTGGAGGACAACTGCTTCACAGCTTCCTGCACTACCTAAATTTCCAACTATCTTAACTAGCGACTTACGCCAAGCAGTAGGCTTTATGTAAATACTCTGTGATTGTTGCTTTGTTATAGTTGTACAATATCTCAATTTGCCTTACGGCTTTTACGTTTTCAACATGCATTCCTTTGTACTCTGATGGGTTTTCCCATCTTTTAGCAAATTATCATGTAGGGTTAGATAAAAATACACCCGGTTTTAGTTATTTAGATCGAGTCTTTCATAGGCTCATGTAATCAACACAAATGTGGCGGACTCGCAATTCGAACCCTCGTCGATTGGCGGTAGTGTATCATTCCCCGGAGACCGGTCACTGGGGGATCCACTCTGGGACCGTTGGACAAAGGTCAAAATGTACGGAAATAGTCGCCTCGGGACCCTAGGGACCATTGGACAAAGGTAAGAAAGTACGGGACCATTGGACGAGGGTAAGAAAGTACGGAATAACCCACTCAGGACCCATTGGACCAAGGTGAGAAAGTACGGAAGGACTGCCGGTATCCCGTCGCCCTCGCAGCAGAAGCTAGCATGCAACAACAGTAGTACAAATTCTCATGACGGTTTTGTACACAGACATGACATTCGATTTATCTTCTCTTCCTTGCTTGGCTGCTGATGGCGATGAACAATGCACCATAATCACGAAAATAGTCGCCATTCGCTTTCTTTTCCACCGCCCAGTGCTCACTGCCGCAGTCTGCAGGCTGTCTACTGAGCAGTGAGTCCTGACTTCTATGTCTTAGTGTCAAATTCATTATTTAGTTGGCGTTTTTAAACTGTATGTTTAGGTGGGTTGATTGCTATTCTGCACGCACATGTCTGCAAAAGCCAGCCGTGGCTGATAAATCTTCCACCATAATTGCAAATCGTGAATTACATCACGCTTCCCTACCGTATCTTCAAGTATGATTTCACGAATGGGGAAGAATATTTCTGGCCCCTAGCCCTAGGTCTATAAGTGGACTGTGGGCTAATCAACCGGACAGACAATGCATAGATCTTAGCTTATTGGATATATATATACATATATGCGTTTTGTGGGTTGGGGCCTGGGCTGCTGCCTGCTGGGCATATGTTTTGTTGAATAGAAAAAACTTCAAAAAAGAAGTCGTTTGTTTATGGTTAATCTCCATTGACGTGGAAAAGGAGCTCGTAAGCCTTAAGGATTGTTTGGAGAAAGGCTTTTATCCAACTTCCAAGTCGGAAACAACTAAGCATAAAGTTTTGGGTGGGCACGCCGCACCGGCTTCGGCTGGGGCCTGGGCACCTCCGAGATGAGGCGAGATTATTTGTTTGGCGTTTATGGTGGTGGACCGGACACCTTTCCCGATGGAGTGGCACTGCGCAGACTGCAGTGCGTGTACTGAAGCTAGTAAGAGGCTGAGCCGCTGAGCTGAGCTGGGACAAATTCCAAGAGCACTCGCCGCCTGTTTCAAATGTCCACGTCTCCATGATCGTCCTTGAAACGGACCTGCAACGATCCAGATTTTGATGTCCACTCGCACTTGTACACTGATACACTATTACAATACTATACACTGTCCTCTAGAGTCTAGTCTATCACTCTCAGCTCTCGAGTCTCGCAGAGTCGCAGACTGCAGTTTCTCTTCTTTAGATAAAGGTTCTAACTTCTAAGTTCTAGCTACAGTGATCATTCATTGCCTAAACATCTCTTTCCAAAAAACGTCATGGATCTTATACATTTCAGTTCTTAGGAGGTTATGTATTTTTCTTTTGGGTTGCCTTAGAGGAAGCTTGAAGAGCAAACACGCACTGAGATTGAGATTGAGAGTACACTGAGTTTCTGTCTGCCGTCAATGCATGAACCAGCATGATCATCATGCCTGTTTCTTTCTAAGACATCATGATCAGTGTTGAAAGACTACATTGAAATTTTTACAGTATGTATAAATTTTGATTAATGTCTTTTTCTAACCAGAACTAATCACCAATTTGATTTTGGATATAACAAAACTTTTATAATTATTGATTGACTAGTAGGCATCATGACATTATAAAGGATTGAGCTATATGGCTGATGGAGCTGACTGCCAAAGCCTTTTGCAGGCCTGAAACTAAGGGTGTTACACCCTTTAAGAACACTCATATAATACATTCTAACATCACTAAGGTGGTCACTGGTGAAGGGCATAGTATTTAGGTTTGCATCTCCCTTGTGGCACACAGCTAAGAGTGGCATTCAGCTCCACACCAATATCAATATCTACAACATCTGATCTAGTACTCTAGAGCTTTTGGGTTGGATATTATAAGGCTAGTTATCAATAGGGTATCAACATGGGTATCATCCAACCCTAGATCTATGGCTCTTCATAAATTAAATTTAATGATAGATTCTCTAAGAAAATATACTTGTTGGGTGGATCATAACAAGACTTATGTCATACCCAACACTATAGATATACACTCTCTTTTGATATATTTTCTTCATTTTAAAGCTTTAAACTTTAAACCCTTAATGTGAGAAAAATTCAAGATCATAGGAGGCATTTATTTGGAATTCTTGAATGCAACACTGTAAGCTTGAATCAACTTTCAATGTGAGAAGTTTTCATTCAGCTTTTTGTTCCTTTTTCTTATTCTTTTTCTTTTCTTGTATGTCCACATTTGTGTGGCAAATTGGAGTAAAACTCTTGACTTCATGGAAAAAAAAAGTCCTAGCCAACTCAATACCTAACTGAGGTCCCTACAAATTTCTTCTAATGGCTCATATGAAAATGATTTTTTATGAAAGACAAATTCTGCATGAAACAATGGGACAGTTGCCAAATGTCAGCATGCCCATGATAAGCACCTACATCTTGCATCAATGATAATGAAGTCACAACATGCTTGTATGAGATTGGTGGCCCACGAGCCATGTAGTTCACCTCTTATTACCTTGTTTGTATGAGGTTCTCTAATAGTGGAACCTACTAAGCTTCATCAAGTTTGTCAAAATCTTGATGAACCAACTCTCCCTAAAGAACAAACAATCAACAACACATTCTTCAACCTTGAAAATGCTAGAGGCATTGGATAACAACCCAAAAATACTTCTTATTCGATTTTGCAACATTCTGAGTGGCCTGAAATTGGAAAACTTTATAAAAGTTCACATTAAGTAGATTTGGAAAACAAAGTGGTGGCTATTTTCTTCTTTGGCACATGTAATATCTTGTCTCAAACATATTATACTAGTTCAAACTCTTATTCTACCTTGTTCTAACTTTCTTCATAGTTCACCAAGGAGTGAACTTCACATTTTGGTCCTTTTAATAGTTGCCCATATTTACCCTTTGCAAAAAAGAAGAAAATATTGAGAGAGCTTCTATATGTAGATCTCTATTGTCGCACATTGTTGTGTCATGTCGTGTCATGTCATTCGCATTATTTTCTACTTTCGTCTAAGTCAATTTTTTAGATAGATAGTTCGTAACTTGAATTGTTTTTTTATGATTGATAGTATATGCTGGTAGTGATGCTTTTGATGTGACTTGATATCACACTTCCGTTGTTAGTTGATGCCACGCCCCGAGATGTCAATGCAGGATCTCTCCACTCAAAAGGGCTTCTAGTAGAGATGAAGTTGAGAGCCGAGAGCAAGAATAACCAGTGCTAGTTGTACAATTTGTGAGCCCCATGGTAATTCCCGAAAGATGGAAAACCATGTGGGAACTAGTAAATGGGCCCTCTCAACTTGAGATATTTTTTATTGAAGAGGCCTCCCTAATCTGTGTAAGTTAGGTGATAATTTTCTTAATTTATGCAAGTCAAGAGGTGGAACCCAAAATGTTATAACATTGGGCTCACCATTTGTAAAGTACATAGGAGGACCTCCTCCACGAGTTTCTAAGCATTGGATAATGTAATGAATTGCTATTGAACTAAATATTGAAAATCCCTCCATTTGCATTTCAATCTATGCTCCATTTTCATGCATCGAGTTTGGGTACTTGTGTGTGAATCTATTTTGTTGATTCTTTCTCTTCAAGTTTGAATTTGTGATTAGAATCAGGTAGATGTGTAGGGCTTAGTGGCAGATCACAATCAATCTAATCTGGTGATGCTTTGTGCTTGACTCCTTGAGGAGTTCTTGCTACAAATATTGATTGAATATATTTGTAATAAGCACTTTGTTAGTTCTTATAGTTTCTATTTAGATTTAGTTTTGCTATTCTGATGTTTTCAGTAGGATTAGTTTCATCTTTATCCACTATTCTTTGTTAGTTTAGATTAGTAATAATCTGTAATCTGTAAGAACCCAACAAATATTTGAAACAGACTGTAGAATGTAGAGATTCGAATTCTGATAGATCCATATCCAAGTTGAGCATCCATTATCAGTTAGGATCGACATCAGGTCATAGATGTATTGATTGGCAGGTGGGGTACATCACCATTGCATCACCATTATACTGCAAACCGTAGAATTGAGAAGAATAGCAAGACCATGTTAGTTGCAGGCTAATAGGAACTTGTCTTCATTGTCAATAGAAAGCGTGTAGAGAGTGAAAAAGGAGATTAGCAAACATTGGCGCCATTGCTACTGTCAATATTCTTGAATCCTACTCCAGAACTCGTATCTTCTAGTCCATTTTCTAGTTCTTCGTGCTTCTAACTACCTGCTTGTTTTTCTTGCATTCATCATTTTTTTTACAAGCATGTTTTTCATCTCTTTTCAATGATCAGCACTCGATTAATAACCACCCCAAATGGTTCCAGAACCATAGCCCCATCGCCCTCCACCACTTCTCTCACTTGTTCAGGGGAGGAAAAATATTTGAACTGACGTTTGCACCCGACAACCCAATTAAAATTCCATTCAACGACTAAAAAAATTTATGTGTAGCAACGATTGCATCTGATGACTTTGCGTCCAGATGATTTCCTCCAATGACTTAAAAAACAATTGTATCCGACGGTTGCATCCGAAAAAATATCATCCGACAATTGCATCCGATGACCGACAAAATCCCACCCGACGATCAATCTTAAAAATTCATGTCCGACGTGCATCCGACGATTTGCAGCCGATAGTGTTGCATCCGACAGTGCAATTTTCCATCTGACACTATCACTCAGTTCCCATGCTATGAGCATCCAACAACGACCTTGTGTCCAACATGCTTCCGACAATTTGCAGTCAATAGTATTGTATCCAATAGTGCATTTGCCCTTAATATCCAAATTATATACTACATTTTGCATATGACACGGTCACTTAATTTCCATCTGACATTGTATTGATAGTTGCATCCAACCTCTATATCCAATTTGCATCCGACACTATCAGTCCAGTTGCATCCGACGAGCTTCTGCTCCGACAGACCAATTCTTATAGAACTCCTATTAGAAAAAAAATAGTTGAATCAAATCAGAGTTGACTCCAATCAGTTCTCATGGCCAACTTACCAGAAGAAGTCATGGATGAGTTCACATCGAGCCATTATCCAACTGATGAGAACAAGTCATATGTCTTAGATCTAAGGTAAATCAAGATCCTGGACCATCCAGATGGAGATCTAATCAATTTGATAACCCTGATGATCATCATGTTCAACATGCTCACCATATCGCAAGATCCGATAAACGAATACCTAGATTGGAATTACCAAAGTTCGACAGTAATGTGGACCCTCATAGATTTTTACAAGTCTTTGAGAATGCATGCAAAGTATATAGAGAATATACTGACAATGCAAAAATCCAACTATTATTAATGACCATGGTGAATAAAGCACGAGAGTGGTTTTTTTAACCTCGATTGTGATGATAGACAAGATTGGTCAAATCCAAAAGAGTCTTTTATTAAATGCTTCCAACCTTTCAGACTCACAGAAAGCCCTTTTGTACGCCTTAGTAATATAAATATCAAAAAAGATGAACGCGTACGTGAATATATTGAGTGATACAAGCATCTCAGAAGTCAAGTTCAAGAACAACCAACTAATAGAATGTTGATCATATGGTTTCTAGTTGGCCTTCCAAG
The DNA here is from genome assembly GCA_029204225.1 of Diphasiastrum complanatum. Taxonomy (NCBI): domain Eukaryota; kingdom Viridiplantae; phylum Streptophyta; class Lycopodiopsida; order Lycopodiales; family Lycopodiaceae; genus Diphasiastrum; species Diphasiastrum complanatum. The sequence goes on from CM055108.1 coordinate 19,438,148, forward strand.
ACGCATCCGGAAAGAGCTTAAACCTAGCAAAGAGTATTTTACACTTAAATCTGCTATGTCCGATGCTATTCGTGAAAAAGATGAAGGATCTGATGATGAAGACCATAAAGAGAAAAGAGCTCATCGAGTTTTTAATGAAAATCGTCCAAGTGAGCCAAGAGATTTAGACGCCTAGAAATCGCAGTTCGAGTTAATGAATCAACAACATCAACAACAGATGGAGAAACTCAAAAAAGAGTTTCAGCAAGGCTTAAAGTGTATTCAGAGTTAGTTGCCAAGGCAATTGTTGTCTGATGACGCTATCCATAGGCGAGAAGACACCTGGTGCCCACACTATCGTGGCATTAGAGAAAATTTGGGCCAAAGAGGGCCCTATAAGAAATGCCATGTAGGAGAGAGAAAACTATAAAGTAATTTTAATATCATTTTCTAACTTCTTTATGCATCTGCCCGCACTACTTTCCATGTGAATGAATGCACCTTAGTTTAGTCACATCAAACTTCACTGGTGCTTAACCATAGTTAGACTATAATTTTTTAAAATGCTGAAATATTCTCTCCCAATAGTTGGGAACACTCAAAAATTTGAATTAGGAGTGACATTTCTGAAAAAAGCCTACGCCATCTCTATCTCCAGGGTCAAAAACAAGTGTTTAGCGCCATCTCTATCTCCAGCAAAGTCGTTAGCACCATCTCCATCTTTGTTATTGTCATTGTGTTGTTTGTTACTATACTACTGTACTGATGACAAAGCTTTATCATTTTCATGTGGATCTATCACCAGAATATGCTCCGCTTAGGACAAGAAATTCAAAGCAACCCAAATTGTCAACTTCTGATATGGTCCGATATAGGGAGGAAAAACTAAAGCATGTAGATTTATGGTCATCAGGAACATTGTATCCTATTGATCCATGTTCATTGCAACATCCAGATTTTCATTCGGTGAGTCAATTAATAATCTTTATGTGTCATAGTAAAAATGGCCTTTTGGGTTATTGTGAGAGTTTGATGCTCTATGGGAATGCACATTCAATGCAAAGAATACATTATTTGGAAGATGAATCAAGAAAAATATCAAAGGAGTGCGAAGAATAATTTACAAAGATGGAAACTTGTTTGGATGAAAATGAGATGCTCAAGAAGAAGATCCAAAGGTTGAAATCTTCTTTGCATCATTATACAACTAGTAATGATGAGATAAAAATTGCATTTCAATCTCTGCGTATCTCATATTTGTCTCTTGTTAAAGATATGGATGTGCTCAACAAAAAGGTCCGAAGCAACAAGAGGAAAAGACTGGTAAACAAGGATATATGTGATCTATCATCCAGAGGAGGTCATAGAAAAAGACGAATCCATGCATTCAAGTAAGTTATAGCTTATTTGGTAATGAATATTGCTTGAACTTTTTGATTCATTCATAATCACTAATTTTGTAATTTATTCATTTCAACTTTCTGTTGATTTGCTTATTATATACTGCTGTGAATACTATGAGTGTCCTAATTTCTACTGACATTTACATGAACATTATGTTTGCAATGCATATCAGCATTGGTTGTTGAAGACCATTTGGCTGATGAGATTTCAATTGGAAACTCACTAGGCTCTATCTTGACTTCTAAATCTATGAAATCAATGTTAAATAATAACAAAATGAAAAAGATTAAGGCTTCAGTTACTGATAGCATTATGGATGAAGTTGGAAAAATATTAGACACTACATTGCTTCAGGGGGCATGTGACTTTTCTAGCATCAGTAGGGAAGCATATGCAACAATGTTTAAGATGATAAAGGAGCCATTTGCACAGGTAAATACTAAAAAGTTTCCAATCCCACGACCATTTCATCTTTTTAAAAGAAAGAGACATGTTAAACCAAGGTATGCAGACAATAGTTGGTAATCCATCTCATATCAATGAAGTGTATTGCTCAAAGGGAGAAAGTCTAGCTTATAACAATTCCAACAATTTATTTATTGACATTAATCAATTATTAACATTCATCATAAAGTTTTATGGTATTACAAATGAGAATGTCAATAACAAGTTGATAGTTGTTCTCAAGTTAGATGAGTCTGAAATTATAAAAGGACAAAAAATGGAAAGAGTCAGTCTCACGATTATGAATGGAGCACTTTCAAATTCAGAAGACTCAGAAGGCCTCAATTTCAGTGTTCAATCAGAAAATGATATTTGGTGGTTGGTAGCATTTCAGGTATAGCAGTTCCTTCGCATAATAAATAGAGATAATCATTTGAATATGGATTTCATATGGAAAATTTTCTCTGTGTTACTATTATGAGGCTAATCATGTTTTTGTATTCTCTTATAGGTGCTGAAAGAAGACCATGACATTCTCTCATGGATATTTAATAGAACATCATATCCTGCCACCATAAAAAAAATCACATGGAGGGAGTTCCACTCAATATCCTGGAATTGACACTTTCAACATTGAATGGCATTTACCAGGAGATCTTAAGACATTAAAATATATGTTCAATGTATCTCATGGCGCTAACTCTAAACACCCTTGTTTGTACTGCATGAAAACAACAAAAGACATGACAAGGAGTATATGAATATCAAGAGATCGAGAAGATCCTAATTGGAAACTTGTACTACCGATTCCTCTATGAAATGTTCATATCTGTACATTGCATGCGGATGTGTATTATAGAAAAAATAATATATCTTCACATCTTGTTTGCATGGAATTCGAGCCATAGGCCTCTACGAAGGAAGCTATTTCCAGATTAGAGGATGTGTTGTCCAAAGCAGGCTTACATAAAGGCCACGTTAAAATAAAAAAAGATGACAAGCTATCAGGTAAAACAAGAAATATCCATGCAAGCCGAGCATTGGAGGATCTAAAGCTCGAAGATTTTTATCAAATTATTCTGGCAAACAATCCAAGGTTCAATACACGGTTTGGAAAGAAATTACTGCAGCAACTCAAGATTTCGAAAAAGAAGGTTCTACTCGTATACACAAAGTAGAACTTTGGAAAAAGTTAGACAACATGGTGAAATACTTGAGAAAAGATAAATTTTCAAATACTAATGTACAAATGATACAGAAAACAACCAATGAATTTGTAGATGCAGTTCAAAGTGCATGGGGTGTTGATCATATAGCACATTATATGGTAAGATTTTGATTTTACACTACAATAGACAAATGTGTGCAATTAAATTAGATACTTTTGGTACTGATTTAGATTATGTTTTTATGACATGAAGCACATATTACGACATCATTCAACATTCTTTGCAAGAAATAGTGAAAGTCTTAGCATATGGTCATCGCAAGGAATGGAAAAATCTCATTGGCAAGCAAGAGCGGCATTTCATAAAAGTACACAACATGGCGGAACTAGCACAAAAAACAGCTATATACTGCAACTTTTTCAATGGTTTTATAGAAGAATCCAAGTTCGTCATAATACAAAATCGACGAATTATAAAAATTTTCAAAAAGCATGCAAATTTATACAAGTTAGTAGGCTTTAGACACACAATATAATTTTGTATATTAAATAAAAATATTTACAAAGTACAATTTAGCAGTATCTAATTTGCTTCCGAAACCTTTGTGACAAGAGAGATTGTTTTGTCTCAAGATGCTACAAAATGAAGATCAATCCGTCCAAGGAGAACCAAAGCAAGGGGGCCGAAGTGAAGGATGGAGCTTCAAGTTCAAAGTGCAAAGGCAAGAAGGACAAATCGAAGGAAAGGTGTTTCCTTTGTGGAAAGATGCATGAGGCTTGGAGTCTCACAAGGACTTACAAGATTTGTCTTCAAAAGTCCATCATCACACATTTCAAACCTTTTGAAGTTTTGCATTCGAAAGTGAATTTTTTGGTTCAAGATGCAAAGATAAATGTCACTTTCATTAATGTCACTTGGATTTATTTCATGTCCTTGGAAAGCATTTTGTTTAGAACTTTAGAAAAGTTCAAATTTATTGTTATGATCCAAGAGAAACCAAGAAAGATTATGGAGCAATCACAAAATGAAAATAGTTTCATTTATGCTCTCATGAAATCTTATGAAGAACTATTTTGCTTTGAAGAGATTTTTGTATCTCAAAGGTGGATTAAGGCAATACTAGTTGAGTGTGATGCCTTAATAGATAGCAAAGCATGTTTTCCTTGTAAACTTACATTGAATATGAAGTCAAGGAAATGGAAATGTCTTCATAATGTATTTTTCGTTGGTTTCAATAAGATCATGAATGATGTGTTCATTCATAATGTTGAAGATTGTAAATTTTCAATTTGAAAGGCAAGTTGTAAACTTCTTATGAGAATAAGTGAAGCATCCAAAGTGGACACTTATATCCATAAGCAAGTAGTTAGCCTTATTGAGATGGAAATACTTCTTGATTTCAATATTAGAAAAATCATGCCAAGTTGTGGTGATTTTTGGACTTATGTTCCTAGCATAAGTAATGTTGATGATCACATGAAGTACACATTATATGATCATGTTTGTTGTGATCATTTTGAGACATGGAGGTCTTGGATTTCCATCAAGGAGGAGCACCAAGAAGTTGATCTTGAGGAGTCATCTCGAGGTTCAAGTGTGCCAAGGATTGAGGAGGAGAGTCCTTCTCAAGTTATGATTCCAAGAAGAATATCAAGAGACATGGTTGAGCTCATATGGCTCACATTTCAAGGGAAAGAGGAGCACATTTCAAGTAGTATACATCTCATGGTTGCTTCTCTTATGTCATTTGGTGAATCAATTTGCTTTAGTGAGACTTTTGCATTTCAAAGTTGGAGTAAAGCAATACTAGTTGAGTACGGTGTCTCTCTTGAGAACATAGTTGATGTTCTTAATGATATGAAATTGATTTTAGATCAATTAGAAAGCAAATGGTTATTTCATCAAATGTATGCTCTTGAGTCTTGCAAGAGCATGAGTGAGTTGTCCACTCATAGTGTGAAAAATTGTCTTTTTTCATGTATTGAGGCAAATTGTAAACTCTTTATGAGAGAAAGTGAATCATCCTCTAAGGAAACTTATCTCCATAATGAATTATCTAGCCTCATTAGATCTGAGATTATCATGGTAACCAAGCATGAAGATATGATACAAACTCTTTGTTATTATAGCATGCATAGTCTTGCCAATGTTGATGAGCCTAATCCTCGAGATCTTGGTAACATGATGTTGGATCTTTGTGATCCTCATGAGTCAAGAAGGACTCTTTATTTTATCATGGAGTTGTAGCTATTTTCAAGGAGGAGGAGCTTTTGGATCAACCATATGGTTCAAGGATGGAACAAATCAAGGAAAGAGGTGCTAGGATGGTGCAAAGCTCTCAAGTTCATCAAAAAAGTCAACATCAAAGAGGCATTATCATGGATACGGTGATTTCGGATCGACATCAAGCTCATTGGCTGATCTTCACACCTTTGAACCAGCAAGGATCCATATTTGAAGACCAATTCAGCTCATGGAGTCAATCTCAATATCATCATATTTTTATCGAGTTAGTTTTGAGGAGGAGTGTTAAAATTGGCAAAAGCTAACTTGATCAAATCTTGTAAATACCATTATGAGTAGTACATATCATCATAAGACATGTGTGGAGCCTGTTCCCACATGTGAAATAAATGCATTTATCATTTAGATGAGTCATATAGATTGTACATACCGTTTCATTTGAGATCTAGTGGCTAAAATGGCCAAAATCTAGTTTTCTAGCTATATGCCACTTGGCATCATTTTATTGGTAGGAAAAGTTATTTCACATGGATAGGAGTGATCTAACACGTGCCCAGGACTGCTTACATGTGTGAAAACATCAGTAGTAGGTGAGATCCAGCTTGTAGTAGATATTTGTGCAAGTCCCTATAAATTAGGAAAATTGCCTAAAATCAAGGGAGGTGGCTATAAGTTAGGAAACTTGGTCCATGTGCCATATTGATGATTATTGGTGGATCCTTTGATGAGTAGGCACTCTCACACGTGCCAAATCAGCTGAGTAAGCATCAGCTCTTGTGTATATATGGTGGCTCATTTGGCCATAATTGACATGGAAGCTAAATCTTGGTTTTGGAGCAATCCTAGTGTTTTCTCTCTATTTGTCTTGTGTTTTTATGCACTGATTGGGTTCTAAGATTAGTATACTTTATTCTTAGCCTACTGTCCGTACTCTGACAGGTTTTCACACGTGTGAAACCAACAAGTACAAGTTTTGATCAATAATGATTGTTCTTGTTAGATTTATTCATCTAGATTTGATCTAAATGCTATCTAATCTTGTGTAGATTGATAGGTTGATCTAATCTAAATCCAATCACACTTGTGATCTGATTCAGATCTATTCTTGGTCCATTTTGCTGTACTTTGACAGTTTTCATATGAGGATTGTGAAATTTTACACATGTGGATGCTCTAAAAGTGTGTGAATGATCTCCTAAGCAAGCTTATGCACTTGTTGATGGATGCTAGATTGAATTCCAAGATCTAGATAAAAAAACTAAGGCATAGAGACAAAGATGGATGCATATGTTGATAACCAAAGTACATACACTTCAAACAAATTGATCCTTGAAGAAACTAAGTAAAATTAAGCTCCTCTCCTCGGGTAGAGAGAGAAACAAGCAAATCTCACCAAACTCAATGTTTGACTCAAAACTCAACATAAATTATGATTCACAAATGGAGTACATATAAAACTCGTGGAGAATCCTCCTTGAATGCTATTGGACCCCTAATCCTAGGCTCTCTAATGCTATTGGATGAGTGATGTATTCATCCTACAATTCTATTGGACCCTTCTTCAAGATTTCTCAATTCCTATTGGACCCTTTGACCAAAGCCAACACTTTGACTTCATCACTCATCAACCTACATTAGTACAAGTGTCACAAACCTATTTACTAGCCTACATAGCTCAAGTTTGCATCACAAATGACTTTTGGCTCAATAGTGGCTTCATGTGGACTTGACCAATTTGCCATCTACACAAAGAAGCTTGACATAAAACTTTATGAAACCCCTAAGACTAAGATAGATAACTTTTTATAATTTTGACACTCCTCCTATAAAGGTATCTAATCTAAAACAACATTGATCTTGGAATCATTCCAAGATTGGATCTATGTTTGATGAAGGAACTCTTGAGTAGAGGCTTTGTGAGTAGATCAGCAATACAAGATGATGAATCAATATGCTCCAAATGGATCTCTCCTCCAATAAGCTTCTCTCTCACAAAGTGGTGTGCCACTTCTATATGCTTGCTTCTTGCATAAAAAATTGGATTATTTGCAAGTGCTTGGGCTGAGACTTGTGGACTTTCAATCCATCTTATCACTTGCAAAGTCCGAATCCGAATAACCAATAATAGATAAATCTTCACTTTTGTAGAGCAGACCATAATCATGTGATGAAGATCTATACCTTAGCACCCTCTTAGACCATCTTCCAATGTTGGATCTTTGGATCTTGCATAAATTGATTCAACTTGTGCACACAATAGCTCAAGTCGGGTCTAGTGATGGTAAGCCATATCAAAGAGCCAATAAGACTCCTAAAAAGTGTGATGTCCTTGAAGGATCTTTCATCACCTTTATTAGAATCTTTTACAATGCGGTGGTCGTGAGCACAACGGAGGCTCGATTGCTCAGAGTGTAGGCCTGTAGGAACGGAAACTCAACACTTAGCAACAAAAATATTCAAGTAGAAGAATTCATACAGTTTGCGCAAATGAACGACTCAGTAGTGAGACAAAATTGCAATTTTACAAAAAATATCTTCAATGAGTACAATGGCTTGAAGTAATAACTTTAGCTTGCTAAGCGTGATAGCACTGGCTACAGATAACTCTGATTGAAAGGGAAACTAAAAAATTAACACTTACATAGCTTGTTTAAGCTAATATAGAAGTTTACAAGAGAGAATATATCTTATGAGCTTTAAAGGCCATTTATGCCAGTCTTTGCATATGTACAAAAGTTGGTAACTGTCAATCGCCTTTGGGATATTTGTTTGTCTAGATGTTTTAGGGTTACTCATCCATTGGCGAAGTTGGTCAGCAAAAATACGAAAAAGGTGAAGGTCCCTTAAAGATGATTTCTAAGGTATTCTGGCCACTTGGTCAGAGAGTCACATTTTTTGCTAAGGAGCGAAAAAGGCAAAAAAGACGAAGATGCCTTAAAACTGATTTCTAAGGTATTTTAGCCACTTGGCCAGAGTGTCGCATTTTTTGATAAGGAGTGAAAAAGGCGAAGGTGCCAAAAAATGATTTCTAAGTCATAAAAAATCTTAAAAGAAAAAATGTGAAGGCCCAAAAAATATGTTGTCGGCCTTTGGTTTTTTAGGATGCTCATTACTTGAACGATTTGTTTAAGCCTGAGCATAAGAAATCTAACAATCCCCCTTAATGTGGATCCTGGAAAACTTTGATCTTCAGACTTAACATATCGTTAAATCTAAGATGTTGCTCCTTTGATAGAGCCTTTGTAAAGTAATCTGCTGCAATGTGATTTGTTCTACAGAAAAACAATACTACCTTACTGTGCACTTTCTCTCTAAGGTAGTGATACCTGATTTGTATATGTTTGCTTCGAGAGTGAAATCTCGGATTGAGAGATAGTGCTATTGTGTTTTGATTGTCACAATAGATTGTTGTAGGAAGTGGTTGTGCAAGATTGAGGTCTACAAGCAGTTGCCTAAGCCAGATCGTCTCTTTGGTTGCATTTGTGACAACTATGTATTCGGATTCTGTGGATGATAATGCAATTGAGGTCTGCTTCCGGCTGTTCCATGAGATTGGGCCTTGGTTGTAAAAAAATACAAATCCAGAAGTTGATTTTCTAGTGTCGACATCTCCTGCCCAATCCGCATTTGCGTAGGCTTCAAGGATATTGGCAGTTTGGCTACCTCCATAGCAGATGCTAAGACTTGTCATTGTTTGAATGTACTTCATGACCTTTGTTAGCGCTTTCCAATGAGCTATGCCTGGATTTGACAGAAACTGACTGAGTGTACTGATTGAATATGCAAGGTCTAGTTGTGTGCAGATCATTGCATACATCAATGAGTTGATGATGGATTGAAATGGGTAGCGTTTCATCTCCTCCTTTTCTGCCTCAGTTTGAGACTGTTCCTTTGAGAGTTTTAGTCCAGGGTCTAGTGGAAAGTTTCTGGGTTTGTAGTTGGCCATTTCATACTTTTCCAGCACGATGTTGAGATATCGTTGCTGATTGATAAAGATCAGTCTGTTGGGTCAATCTCGTTGAATTTGGATTTCGAGACAATAGTGGGCTGGACTCATGCCAGTCATCCTGTATTCCTGGGCCATCATGCATTTTGTATCCTTCATCAGATTCAAATTATTATTGAATAAGAGTGTATCATCTACGTAGAGAGTGATGATGAAGAAGTATTCTGATACAAATTTGAAATAAACATTTGAGTCTGCTGAGTTTGGAATAAAATCATTCTCTATCAGAAATGCATTGATCTTCTGGAACTAGGCTCTGGGTGACTGTTTCAACTCGTAGAGCGCCTTGTGAATTCTGCATACAAGGTGCTATTGCTTGCCGTTTAGTTTGTATCCCTCTGGCTGTGTCATATAGATTTCCTCTTCGATGGTTTTATTGATTACTTGCCTCTAATAGGTTGCCACCTATTGATGCCATGATGAGGAAGTAAAACCTAGTGATATGACTTTTCAAAATGTAATTTGTGACTCTCAAGGAACTAGATTTGAACACATTCAACAATCTAGAAGGATCTACACAAGATCTAGACCACAAATTTTGAATCATATCTCTTTCAACCTAGTCAATTGGAAACTAATATTTGCTTTGATCACTAAGACAAAAGAACTCTATCAAATCACAAAAATCAAATCCAAACACCCCTATTGGACTCAACAAATACCAATGAATCTTCCTCTTGAGAGTTGGAATGGATTTGAAAAGATTTGACTCCTAGATTTTCCTTTTCTCTTGACTAGTTCTCTCAACTTTTGAGATTCTTGAACAAAGTATGGGTTTTGTTTCAAATATTTGAAAATCAAACTTAGTCACTTCTTTTAAATTCACTCTTGACCCAAATATTCTCACTCTTGAGATTTGGATTGAATTTGATTTGATTTGACAACAAATTAAACCACTAATTTTCACAAAAAAAAAGGATCTACACTAGATCACAAAAACTTGACATGTATACTTGATTCAAACACACAAAGCTGAGATCCAATCACCCCTTTTGGAATCCCTCTTGAGCCAAAGAATCTCACTCTTGAGATTTGGAATGGACATGAAATGGTTTGATAACAATCTATGTCAATAATTTTTCACCAAGCTTAAAAATTAGACATCTAGAGATTCACAAAGATCCCAATCATGTATGAACACTCAAATATGGACTCCTCCCTGTTCTAGACTCCCAATGGGATCACAACTTGACCCTCACACTCTCACAAAGAAAGTTAAATAGAACTTATTTGAGTTTCATACATATAATGTCAAAATTTTGCTCAAAAAATTGAATTCATTCACCCCTATTGGACTCCACCAAGTATCAATGACTCTACCTCTTTAGAGTTGGAGTGAAATTCAAATTTTCAGAAATGTGACACGTCTCTCTCACTAAGATATTTGCTTACAAAGAGCTAATGCCACTTAGCAAGATTTGATCACAATGAAGAAGACAATTTTTCCACCAAAGTCAAGAATTGAGCTATTTATTCTTGCCCTCTACAAAGGAAGGATCTCTTGAAAATTTTGGATCAACCACAACACATATGCCTCACTCACCTTTATGACTTTAATTCAAGCCAAAACACACACTCACACACTTGAGTAGGGGTGAACAATGTGACTTGGATCTCAAATTTTTCTCCTAGTATTTGCCAACAATTCTTATCACCTTGTATAGGTAGATTTTGCCTTTATGAGTGTTTGTGCTTTAGAAATTCACTAAGATTTCACTTGGAGGACTGATCCAAGAGTGTCTTCTAGAATTTGGATGCCTTAGACTCAGCCCTTTCACTCTTGAACAAATCTAGAATGAAGGTATAATGGATTTCAATCTCTCCCCTTGCAAATCACTCCTTAATCTTTGGTTTATAGCACTCTTTCTCTCTCAACTTCAATGTACACTCAAAAAATCAGAGAATCAACTTCAATGTACTATAAAAAAGCTTTAATCCATCTATGTGATTGATCTAAACCAAGAACAAATCAATGGAATAAAAACAATGCAAGTGAAAGCTTGAAAAATGCACTAAACTGACTCAAAATTGGGTGTATGAAGCTCAAAATGCACCAAACTGAATTTTATTGTACAAAACAGGTCTTGTACGACACCACACGTGTGGAAAGTACACCTGCAGCCCAAATCAAGATTTGGTACAAATTTGATGGTTCTAGCTATCCATTCAACCTCGCTACCTCAATATTAGCTTGTTTCCAAAAACCTGCCAATTTGGGCATAGTTTAGATCAATGCCTTAAATGCACTTGTACTTGGCTCTGATACCATTTCAAAGTACAACAAAATGGACCAATAATAGATCTGAATCAGATCCACAAGTGTGATTGGATGTTAGATTAGATCAACCTATCAATCTACAGCATTTAGATCAAATCTAGATGAATAAATCTAACAAGAACAATCATTATTGATCAAAACTTGTACTTGCTGGTTTCACACGTGTGAAAACCTGTCAGAGTACGGATGATGGTCATTTCGACTCACTCAAAAAAATTTTTGTCCAAAGTCATAACCATGTTGCTATAGGTCCAAACTTTATAAGGAGTTTAAGTACATTTGACTGAGGGGAATATGAAACAACAAATTGTTGCTCAATGCCACTTGTCAAAAAATACTCCAAATGCATTCAATATCTATTCACCATCATTTTCAGTCCTTAGAGCTTTTATCTTTCTTCCTGTCTACGGCTCAGCATGCTCTTTATAAATTTTGAAAAAATGAAAGGCTTCAGATTTGTGCTTCATAAAATATATAGCAACTCTTCTTGAATAATCACCAACGAATGTAATAAAGAACTTAGCACCAAGTAATAATGGTGTCTGCATCAGGTCACATATATCTGAATGGATTATGTCTAATAGATTTCTAGATACATGTCTATGATTTGACTTAAAGACCTTCTAATCAACTTTCTTCTTATACAACTTTGGCAGATCAAAGAAACAATAATTCGATAATCAAATGTTTTGAACATCATCATCTTTGAGGTTCTGCTTCGATTTAGTTACTACATTGGCCTGTTGGTCCATCTACTTCTTTTTGTTGTTGTTGAACTTGAGGATTCGGCAGTCCTAGATCTCGTGATTCATCCTTTTGTAGTGTTTACTAAACATCTTTATTTTGTCCGGAGCAGATTGCTAATTATGGCTTTGCTTCTGTGACTGTTTTCTATTTGCGTTGAGTTGTTTGACTGCCTTCTTCTACTTTTGTTGCTTATTCGACCTTTAACTATCAATAGAATGGATAGTCCTTATACTCCCATGCCTATGTCAGAATGCTTACAATGGCATACTTTGAAGTGCATGTATATACATGAAACATTGTTGCCTAGCTAGAAGGTCAAAGGATGGGAGTAGAGACAAGGTCTCTAATGAGTTTCTTAATATCCATAGAGGCCTTCTCAGGTCTCCATTATGGCTAACCTAGTAGATTATGTGATAACTCTACGATAATAGTTGCAATGCCCCATGAATGCTAATATTTCATGGATAAATGAGGGTCAAGTTAGAGCCATTATTATTTTTAAATTCTGCTAATTAGTCACAATGTCATGTTGTGGTTTAGCATGGCCCAATAATATGACATGTATGACCAATATTTGGCACTTGGCTAGGTTAATTGATATGTCGTATAAGTGACACTGAAGTAACAATTCAGACACCTTAAGTTCTTTCTTATAATTTAATAATTATGTTTCTTTTCTTCTTCTTTTTCACCTTTTGTGGGTGTTTGTTTATAGAGAATAGCATTTGTCCTAATTGAAATGTTTTTGGGACGAGGATATACTAGTGGGCATGCTCCAAACTAGTACTCCTAGGATATACTAGTGGGCATGCTCCAAACTTGTACTCCTATGATGACCTCAAGCTACAATCAACGATCTTGCCTTTGCAACTTGGATCGTTTGCAAGCTCCCTGAGTCTAGCTATAATTGTATTGCAATTTTAAGAAAAAAACAAATCAGGGACATCATTAGTTTATGTTAGTCATGTTGTGATTTATATACTTTTTAAGATCTTGAAATTCATGAGTCTCCTAAAGATCAAATTAACACCATGTGAAACATGAAGGATTGAATCCATGCACAAATAGTAATCTAGCATCATAGATCACCTACAAGATGGCTTACTATTTTAATGAAGATAGATTTTTTTCTTAAATTAAAAACTATTAGAGATTGATTCAGCATTTGACCCTGGTCTACCTATTGGATCTAAGGAATGGCTAATTATATAGTAAAAGAATTAAATTGGCAGACAACTCATTAAGTGATTAGTCGATCTCAAAACTAAACTAACACTCTTGAACTAAGATCCATTAATGGTCAAAGTGGTAAATCAAATAAAATGTAAATAGAACATGCATGCGTTGTACATTCAACTTTGGTAGTAAATTCTTGGCATTATAGACTTGATGTAAACATAGTATGCTCCAGTTGCCCATCGAGCAAGCCTTAAAAGCATGTTATTGGCCATTGTAAAAATGGTTGCTTCAGCATAGCCTTCAAGTAGTTGCTCAAAATATATAGCAACCTGAGATCTTGCCTAAGTCTTGTAAACAATCTGCCTTTGGGTGAGTCCTCAGCTATCATGCTTATTAAGAGGTGTTTTCAAAGGCATATGTGACAAACAAATGTTTGAAATTTATTAAGTTCTAAAGCTAATACAAAAGGAGTATTAGGCATATCAACATCATGTTTAAGATTTTTCAAACGACTTATTCTTGGAGTAAAAACATTTGTTATTCACAATCACATCTACTTTATCTAAATTCATGATATGAAAATTTGAACCCTCAACATAAATGTGAATTTTTAAGGATAGTTGAGGAACAATCTGATTCTAGATTTGACAACCATTTTCCTCCACCATCTTCACCAAATATTGTAAATATAGTTATTTTTTGTCCCCATGACCTCATTTGCATGAATGGGTCCAAGCTATGAATATTTTGTTTGAGATTGGTTCTACATGTACACAAGGTCATTCGATACCTATTTGCAATAATTTTCTCATTTTTCAAATCGACCTCGATATGGTCAAGTTACATTCTATTTTGGCTATTCTAAATGAAGATTAGCATGAAGTGTGACTCAACCAACCACAATATCTTGAGGATACTTTTTTGCTTTGCAAAAACTTTCAATGTCACCCATGTAGTGGCTCTCAAAGTAAATTGCACCAAAGACGGATGCGAAAAATACGAGTTTTTTAAAAATAGGGTAGGGCCAAAGTGCACACCACGCCCAAGGAGGAAAATCAAAACGTGTCAAATATAATCCATTAAGATTAATAGCCTTTTTTGGACCCAACAAAAGTCACATGGACATTTAGACTAGGATTGCATTCAAATTTGAACTACATGACAAAAGAGGAGCCAACAACATTAGGGGCGGGTCTGATGTGAGCTCATGCTTGTGCTAGCTTGTGTGCACTTGTCATCCTTTGTAGTCATGTTGTAATCAACATTGTCATTAATGTCTGAGTGAAGATTGTTGACGGTAATGAATGATTTTTTGGGCGTGTCCCTATCTATATCTCTTGGGTAGTTCGAATCAAGGGCCCATTTGGCTCCTCGTATAGGACACAACAAGAATTGTCATGGCCATAATCTTTTGGGTAGGGTGAGCAGCAAGAGCCATCACTCTAGCTCCAAAGCTAGCTCAATTCCTACATCCAAGCGGCTAGCTCATCCATAAGGCAAGGGCTCAACCAAACACATGTAAACCTCTAGCTCATCCACATGTCATAAAACTTGTGCTTGATCTTTAACCTTCTAGAGCAACTTGGGACACCAAGATCAAATTGGCTTGAGAGCATGTTTGGGATTTCCATGTTAGTTCTACAACGTGTCTAGTCTTTTTGCCAAGATTAAGCAACACCCAATACTAACTTTTGATCAAGTAGCCTGGTGCATATTCAAATGAGAATCATTAGTTTGTATTTTAAAGTTTAGTTATCATCAAACAAGTTTTCCTTTATGATACTAACTTTGAAATTCCAATAGTAGTTATGATGCTAGAAAAAAAAAACACCAAAGAAAGAAAGCTATCACCATGTTTTAGATATATTAATTGTGAGTGTAAAGTTTTGATAAATGCTAGTGCTTGGACATACCATACCCTTTGAATGATAGTCATCATACATGTGCTTTTTCATCCTTAAAACATGCTTATATCTTATGATTACAAAAAGCACTGTCTTCAAGATTATCAAGGATCAAGCAAATTTTCTTTCCAAAAATCATGTTGACGTGATTGCACAAGCTTTTGAATGATAATATGGTTTAAAATTACCTGAGTCACAAGTGCAACATGTTTTACTAGTAGGGTTGTTATAGATTTACTCATTTTCCAACAAGATGTACCAATGTATTAGTTGGCTCGTGAGTTATAACTTCATCTATCTATCTACACGCCCACACACAAACACACATGGAGGATATTTTGCGAGATGAGTTTTGAGGTCTTCCATGAGAATTTGGTGGAACAAGTGATGTAGTGTTGAATTTCTCGTAAAATATTGATTCTTGATCATGTTGAACAAAGAGTCCTTTTTGACCCGTTCTCATGTCAAAAACCAACTCCCAAAGGCCGCTCACGGCCTTCCTGACAAAAGGCATAATATTGCAAACTCCAATGCTATTAAAGCACATCATGCACAAACTCCAATTGATTTTTCAACTTTGTGGAATGTAAACTAAAATGTAACAACATACAAATGGAAAGAACAATGTACAAGTCCACTCCTCTGTATGGCCCATGGGCATCATTAAATTGTGCCTATTGACTTGAACTTTGGACACAACTTTGGAATTAGGACAATAAAAGCTACATTGAAAAGTTAAAAGTTTGTAATTAATAAGGTGTAAAAACAGAGATTTGGTTTCAAAGTCAGACATGACATGGTCGTGGGGCCTCCCTTGTTGGAGAAGTTGAGGGGAGATAAGTGCTCAAAAATTTCAATACAATTTTGTAAAAAGCAAAAACATCGAAAATCTTAAAATATTGGTATAAAATTTAAAATATTGAAAATTTTAATTTAAAATCAATGCATTTTTGTCCATCTGAAAACCTACAAACAACTTTGGAATTTAGCACTAAAATGCCAATTTCAACTAATCTACCTTTTTGAGTATCAGGGGGAGGTGTTAAAATTAGACCCACTACTGGCCTTTCACTGGCATTTTGAAGTTTAATATCAAGGGTGGCTACATGCCATCTCAAGCTGGTGCTAAGAGAGGTTTGCAGGCTCAACCCATCACCTCTAAAGAGAGTCTTAGCACTCCTCAACCCATCACACTCTCTTAGGCCTAAACCCATCACCTCTATAAGAGAATGTTAGCACTCCTCAACCCATCACACTCTATAAGAGATTGTTAGCACTTGGGCTATCCCCCTTGTCTCATTTCTAAGTTTTGAGGCCTGCATCATGCCATGAGAGGCAACTCAAGGCTTGTATATAGCTCAACCCTAGATTAAACAAGAAAGGTTGTCATATTTCTAAGTTTTGAGGCCAGTATCATGCTATGAAAGGCAGCAGCTCAGGCTTGCATGTAGCCTAACCCTAATATAAAGGCCAGAACATTTTATATAGAAAAATAAAGAAACAATGAAGAAATAGCTTAACTTTCAATTTGAAATGAAGAGGCTCTGAAGAAATAGCTTAACATTCAAATTGGATAAGGAAGGAGCTGTGGAGAAATGGCTTAGCATTGAATTTGAAATAAAGGAAGTCTGCGTACATAGCGTCAACATTCAATTTGAAATAAAGGAAGGTCTGCAGAAATAACTTGACATTCAATTTGAAAATGAAGGAAGCTCTGGAGAAATAGCTTGACATTGAATTTGAAAATGAAGGAAGCGCTGGAGAAATAGCTATAACATTCAATTTGAAAGGTGAGGCTATCTGTCGGGGGGCAGTGTGCAGGGTAGGTAGGGGGTAACGTATTTGAAGGTAGCTTAAATCCAAAAAGTGTATGCTATCAATTTTCTGGGCAGCTGACTGCTGACTGAAACATCTCTCACTCACTGATCAGATCTCTCTCTCTCTATCTCTCTGGCCCACCCTCAATTTTCATCACTGCCGTCACTCCTTCTGGTGCACATGGATGATGATGGATGTCTCTCTTTAGATCCAACTACTTTGTAGTAACAGTACTGAGTGCTACTTCATGGTTTTCCTCATATAACCAGCAATTTAAGTCTGAAAAAGACCCCCTCATTTGAGCAGCATTGGCCTCATTATGCAGTTTTCATTCATTACACCCAAATCAGTGTGAAAGTCAACATGCTGTCACTCACTCTGATGTGGAAAGGATTGTGGGTTGTTGAGGTGTGGTCAGTTTAGCTGCAGGAAGTGTTGGAAAAGTGAGTGCCCAGCAACTGCTTGCATCTGCAGAAGTGTGCAAGAACTGCCTATGAAGATGAAAAAGTGCTCAATGGATCAGAAGTGTTTGAAGGTGAGTGTTGATCTTTGCAATGCTGGGTTGTGGCTAGATTGGCAGGCCATTGGGTATTCAGTATAGGCTAGACTCAGGACTCAGGAATCCTGACTCCTCAGCCTCGTTTGGACACTGATAATTGGAGATCAGATGGAGGAGAGGGTCCCACTACTGATCTGCAGTCAGTCTACAGCTGGTTGGAAGAGACCTCGTGAAGAATGTTGTCTTGTAGCTTGTTTACTGTTTGCATTCTGTATTATGCTGTAATACAAGAGCCAGATCCTTGCAGCATTTATCAATGCCATGCCAAGATTCACGTCCAACAAATCTCTCATCCCCTGTCCATTGTATTGTGTTGAGCAGCTCAATGATATAGCAGCAGCTGAAGCCTGAGAGCCTAGATTAGGAGAGGAGCGAACGCTCACAAAGCTGTAAATTTTCAGGAGATCTCGATTCAGGAGCTGCGGTTGAGGAGGTAAATGTTGAAGTGAGCGTCGGAATCCGGACAGTTAAAAGGTTGGCCAGAGTGTTCAAAGATTAATGGTTTTAGACAGAGAGCAATTCATTCTGTCAGTTCTGTGCTTATTGTTTGATACCACCTTTTTGCTCGCAGGTAGAAATCGACGACATGTGGGTGCCGTGGATATCACTCCTCTCCTCCAATGGTTTTCTCTCTATTGATAACTCAGCATGAAGTAAAATTAATCTGAAAGGTATTTCTCTGCAGAACTAGAAAGCGGAGATTGTTTATGCTGTATCAAAAAGAAAACCTTGCATGCCAACTCTGTGCATGCGAGAGTTGATTCTAAGCATTTTGGACAGGCAAAATGGCCTATCGCAATACGTTTCTCCGACCATCATCTCTGCTTCTGATCCTTTTCTACTGTTTACACCTAACACCGATAGTTTTCTCTCTCTCTTCTGATGGAGAAGCTCTTCTAGCCATGAAAGAATATTTTTCAGATGAATACAGGTTTCTAGAAGACTGGTCACGATCTGATCCTACTCCTTGCAAGTGGACTGGCATTGCCTGCGATTCCAAGAGCAATGTGATCGCTCTGGAACTTGCCGCGTTGAATCTGACTGGAACGATCTCCAGTCACATTGGCCGTCTCACCAGCTTAATCAACATCTCACTTGAGATGAACAACCTAACAGGTAGTTTGCCTCAAGAATTGGGAAGTCTCGGTGAGCTTCGCTTCCTAAACGTCTCCCACAACAATTTCAGTAATCTATTCCCTGCCAATCTATCTGGGCTTCAAGTTCTTGAAGTTTTAGATGCTTACAACAACAATTTCTCTGGCGGGTTACCAGCTGACTTAGGAAAGCTTACAAATCTTCGTCATCTCCACCTTGGAGGGAGCTACTTTGCAGGCTCTATCCCACCTGAATTTGGTGGCATGAAACGCTTGCAGTATTTAGCTCTTTCTGGAAACTCGCTCACTGGAAGGATCCCTCCAGAACTGGGGAACCTTACTCACCTACAGTATCTCTACCTTGGCTACTACAATGTTTACGTAGGGGAAATTCCTCCAGAGCTTGGGGGACTGAGAAGCCTGATTCGGCTAGATCTCTCTTATTGTGGGCTTTCTGGAAGCATCCCTCCCTCTCTAGGAAATCTGACGAAGCTAGATTCACTCTTCTTGCAAATCAACTCTCTAACTGGAACCATTCCATCGGAAATAGGCAACCTTTCCAACTTGAAGTCTTTGGACCTGTCAAACAATGGGCTCACTGGAGTGTTACCTGCAGAGTTTGTAAGCTTAACCAAACTGGAGCTTGCAAGCTTTTTTCGGAATCAGCTGCATGGAGAAATTCCTTCATTTGTGGGTGACCTGCCAAACCTTCAGGTTCTCTTTTTATGGGCTAACAACTTTACTGGAAATATTCCTCAAAAGCTAGGCCAAAATGGAAACCTCCTAAGAGTAGATCTTTCGTCCAATTCTTTCAGTGGAACTATACCTCCTTATCTCTGTGCTGGAGAGAACCTGCAAATCCTTGTCCTCCTTGAAAATCAGCTGACTGGCTCAATTCCAGAACAACTTGGGCACTGTAACAGTCTTGTGCATGTCAGACTGGGGCATAATCAGCTTACTGGCTCCATTCCTCGGGGCTTTCTTGGGCTTAAGAACGTTGAGATGCTTGAGCTAGTGGGAAATCAGCTGACTGGTGAAATCCCTGAGATTTTTCAAGCTCCTAGTTTGGAATTTCTGGATCTTTCAGAAAATCATTTATTTGGAGTTCTTCCGGAGGGTCTAGGCAACGTGACTAGCTTGAAGAATTTGTTTGTTTCAGGGAACCATATTACGGGAAACATTCCAAGGAGTATTGGAAAGTTGGGCCAACTCTTTAGTCTGGATCTTAGTGATAATGCCTTGAGTGGATCAATCCCTGTTGAGATCAGCAAGTGCCAAAGCCTCTCTTCCTTGGATTTAAGCAGGAACCAGCTGACAGGGAAAATCCCTCCTGAGCTTGAACGTCTGCAAGTGCTGGACTTTTTGAATGTATCGAGGAACCACTTAAGTGGAAGCATACCTTTTCAACTTCAGCTTTTACTCAGTTTGACAACGGTTGATTTTTCCTACAACAATCTGTCAGGTCCAGTTCCAGTTCACGGACAGTTTGAGTATTTCAACTCAAGCTCTTTCCTTGGAAACCCAGGCCTGTGTGGTGAGGAACTGACCCCTTGCAGTGTAGGTGTTGTAAGTGCAAGGGGTCCCTCTTCATATCACCAGAAGATTAAGAATGAACCAAATCTTCTAGCTTGGCTTGTGGGTGCCTTATTCTCAGCTGCTCTGTTAATTCTTATCATTGGTATCTGTTGCTTCTTGAAAAAGTATCAGCAGTTCATGTGGGGCTTTTTTAGAAAAGAGAGCAACATAAAGCCCTGGAAACTAACTACGTTTCAGAGGCTTGACTTCAGTGCCAACAATGTCCTAGACTGCTTGAATGAAGATAACATTATTGGCAGGGGTGGTTCTGGAATAGTGTACAAAGGTGTCATGCCATCTGGTGAGACAGTTGCTGTGAAGAGGCTATCATCCCAAGGGAGGAAAGGTATTGCACACGATCATGGTTTCTCCGCAGAAATACAAACACTTGGAAAGATACGGCACAGAAATATTGTGAAGCTGTTGGGATGCTGCTCAAACCATGAGACAAATCTTTTGGTGTATGAATACATGCCGAATGGGAGCTTGGGTGAGCTTCTTCACGGTAAGAAGGGGGCTTTGCTGGACTGGACAACTAGATACAAGATCTCAGTTCAGGCAGCAAATGGACTTTGCTATCTCCACCACGATTGTTCGCCACTCATCGTGCATCGTGATGTCAAATCTAACAACATTCTCCTTGATTCTGATTTTGAGGCACATGTAGCGGATTTTGGACTGGCAAAGCTTTTCCAGGTTTCGGGAAAATCACAGTCTATGTCTTCCATTGCAGGATCATATGGCTACATTGCCCCAGGTATCTTCAGATTATTACAGTATCATCATTTCCCCGTGATTTAATATAATTTTTATTTCTTATGTTAGTTCTAGTCTGTGACCTTCAACAAGATAATCAGATTATAAAGATTATTATGTTTGAAGAAGGTTCATCTATTCATCTATTTATGACTAGATTAGCAACTCCCCAGATAGTCATTAGCATTTATATATGTTCTAACAGTTAGCTTTGGTTGTTTTGGGATTGTGCAATCTGTGTTTTATTGAGCCAAGATGCATCCACAAGCTGCTCAATTAGCTTCAAAAGCTAGATAGTTGCAAAGGCTAATAATCTCTTGATTCTGTGCAGAGTACGCTTATACGCTTAAGGTCAATGAAAAGAGTGACATTTACAGCTTTGGTGTTGTCCTTCTGGAGCTTGTAACTGGTAGAAGACCGATAGAACCAGAATATGGGGATGGTGTAGACATAGTTCAGTGGGTCCGGAAAAAAATTCAAACCAAAGATGGAGTCCTGGATGTGTTGGACTCAAGAATGGGAAGCTCAAATCTTCCTCTGCATGAGGTAATGCTCTTGCTAAGAGTTGCTCTACTGTGCTCTAATGATTTGCCAGTTGATCGGCCTACAATGCGTGATGTTGTACAAATGCTTTCTGACGTAAGACCTAAAGATAATGATTGCCAGCAAGGAGAGAATTTGGTGTCTAAAGATCTTGTGAATGTCTGAAGTAGCAATCTGGCAGGTTTCATCAAAATAATGTTTTGAGGATTTTTTGAGCTGGTTTTTGTGAAAATAGTGTGGAAGCTTCTTCTGATCAAAAGAGGAGTGCAACATGATCTTTGTAAACTCCCATGAATGTTGTTACGGCTGCATATTCCAGCATTTTGACCTCAGAAAGCTGTGCAGTCCAAGATAGCATCCGTTTATCCATCAACCTAAACTTTTTTTTTTCTTGTATGTCCTCCTTTGTGCCGCTGACTGGAGTTGAACTCAGACCTCTAGGAGAGAAATTATAATGAGTTTGTATGTCAGTCAGCTGACGAGATTGTAGGTTAGTTTGATTGTAATAACCAAAAGAATGCTTTTGAGCTCAATGAGTTAAATGACTGCAGTTTTGAAAGTCTTAGTCAAGTGGGTGTTGGCTTGGCAAATGCAAAAACATAAAAGGCTAAAATATCTATAACACGAATGTACCAGTTGGCTTAGCAAAGTTGCCAAAAGACCTTATGGTGGTCTAGTGTACAAAAATTTCTTTAGCTTTTGGTGAATAGTAGAAACATGGCTGAAGAACATTCTGATGTACACAAGATTACTTAGTGAATAGCGTCATTTTAAGGTCGGTAGTTCTCTTTTGTTTGCATCCTGGATGGAGATCATTTTTGTGGGCAGACCAGATTGTTACTGTTCTTTGCAGTTAGTTTTGTGATATGAAGCAATTTTCTCATCAATGTACATGGTAAATAAAAAATGTGGCAACCACCAATTTTCTTCTGAGAATGTGGCTGTATTCCCAAGATCTACTATCTTTTCCCGCGTTAACAAGTTTCAGGTACCTCATTAAATAGCAACAGCACAGAATATTGTAGCTGAAGCTGCTTTAGAGTGAATGATGCAATAAAACCACCAACATCCAGCATATTGTTCTATAGCAAAATTCAAAATCCAGCTTCTTAAGTGCCAAAATTATTGTGATAGTAGGTAGGTCAGATCTGTACAAGACATGATGTGTTGGAATAAAAAAAAAATTAATTTCAAGTTTAAAACATCATCTACACAGCTGACTTTCAAGCGCATAATTAGACAGCCTGGTGAAAAGTTGCCCGGTCATTTCAAACAAGCAAAGATTCGTTCAATTGTGTCTTGAATAGAAGCCTTAAGAAAAGGCAAAGCAAACCAAGAATCTGGGACAAATTTTCATACAGATTGCATATACTATGTTGGACCTGTTTTCCAGTCAAAATAGATCCTATTCCACATGTGCATTCCAACTTACAAAGTCAAGCCATGCTAGATGTACTTCCTTCTTAGTTTTAGCCGTCAGGCAGTCAACAATTTAGCAGCTCTACCCTGGAAAAGAGATTCTTGGCAGTTTGCAACAAGCATGATCTCCTCAGTTCTGTTCTAAAGTGGGCAAAATCTCAGAGACCATTGGGCTTCTTATGTCAATTCACATAGGGTGTGTAACACATGTAAGCAAAACACAGGATACAGCCAGTAAAATTGATAAATCATAGAATGCAAGTATGTATGTGCTGATTGACTTAGCATTTTCATTCTTTATACCAAGGTAAGCCTTCTCTATGCAAGATTGATTTCCTTTCAAATCTGAAGGGTTTACTTTGAGCTAATTGTCCCAAAAGTGCTGAATGTTATGTTTTTATATAGTAATTATATACATAATGTTTGCATGAACATTTCTTCATGCTGGAGATTAATTTATTTGTGATCACGTGAACCATTGCCCTTTTTCTAAATTTGCATTCTTAAGAGTGTCTATGCTGCAAATGGGGCTGCAATTCAGTCAAAATTGATATGGACAATTGATAGACACAAGTTTTCACATTTATACCCAAAATATTGATTGGTAGGTAGTGATGAACTCTCCTTACATTAAAATAGAGTGAACAAGAATGAAATGTGCATGTTTGGAAAAATGATCAATCACAACAAAACATGTATCAAGGCAACAATGTGGGTGAGGTAAGCCTAAAATAAATCCCATGGAGATAGTTGTACATTGTGGTGGGGAATAGGCCAATGCTGAATAGTTTCAGAAGGCTTAGACCATGAGGACTTATTACAAGCATAGAATGTACACTGCTGAAACGCAGATATCATGCGTGGCCAATAAAAGTAAGGTTTCAAACGAGCAAAAGATGTCTAATAATTGTAAGGACCCCCAACATGAAAATAATGAGCATCATGTAAAAAACGAGATCGAACATCAGGAAGAATAGGGACACACAAAGTGCCATAGTGATTTAAGTGATGATCAACAAGAGAGTAAATTTGATAGTGAATAGATGAAGGAGACTGAGCAGTATGATAATTAGAGCGAGAATCAGGACAAGTCTCATACGCCATGTGTAGCAAATCAAAGGAATCAGATAAAATGGTAATAAGAGTAGTAAGAAGAGTAGGTAATTTAGATAAAGCATCATGAGATAAAGAAATCCATTCAAACTTAGCACCTTGGCGAAGCAAAGAGTGAAGCAGATGAGAAATAGTAATAAAATGAGGGACAAGCTTACGTAGATGTGTAGCAAGTCCTAAACTCTATGACTCATTTGCATTAGGTAGTATCTCAAATTAAGATGTAAACAATCAGGCTTTATTGTGGCATGGTCGATTTGGACACGTGAATACAAGATCACTTTCTTACATGCATTGTAATAATTTAGTTGATTGATCGTATTTCCCTCTTTCATTAGATAGGAAATCATTTTTTTTGTGAATCTTGTATCTATGGCAAACACTCTAAGAGCAAATTTTTCAGAACACATTTTGTCAAGACAAAGCACATATAAGATCTTGTACATAGCGTTCTTTGTGGTCCAATGCCAACTCCATAGTTAGTCAAAAGACTTTGAATGCTTCAAGAGATTCAAGTCCATGGCTGAAACCCAAACATCTTCCAAGGTGAAAGCACTCCGAAATGATGGTGGCGGCGAATACGTCTCCAACAAGATGTCCGACTACCTAGGTGAACATGGCATTTGAAGACAATTTACAACTTCCTATTCACCTCAACAAAATGGGATTGCAGAAAGGAAAAATTGAATGCTTCTCAACTCAACCAGATCTATGTTACATCAAGCGCATCTACCTGCGAAGTTTTGGGTAGAAGCTACTGTCACAGCCTGTTACATGCAGAATAGATCCAGCACTAAAGCCATCAACAACAAAACTCCTTATGAAGTATGGCACGGACACAAGCCTAGTGTCAGCCATTTAAAAATCTTTGGTTGTATATGTTTTGTTCATGTTCCTAAACAGCTTAAATAGAAACAGGATCATAGGACAAATAAATGCATTTTCATTGGCTATCTTGATGAACATAAAGCTTATAAAGTTTATGATCCATCCACCAATGTAGCATTTGTTTCAAGGGATGTAATCTTCAAGGAAGATATGTTCTATGTTTTCAAACAAACATCAATAAAAGATGTTGTGTCATTTCATCCTGTTTTACGTAGCATAGAATCTTTCAACCATGATGTTTCTTCTACAAAACTTGTAGCTACAGCTACATAAGCCGAGCAGCCAACAACACCTGTCACCAGTGCTGGGGAATGCTTAGAAAATTTCCTCGGTGCGTGCACTACCGGTTAACAGACACAAGAATAAGTTAAGAGTTTGATTGCACGGTGGTTGCGGAAGCAAAGAGCAGAAAATCAAACAAAGCAATCAGAAAGTCGGACAAGAAGATGTAGTAACTTAAACATACGATATTGACAAGAACTATGAACGCAAAATACAATAATTCATTCAGATTAATGTAGGAATACACGTCAGTTTGATGCTACGAGCACAAGACAATAGCGGACGAAACCGCGTGCTCAAGAAGCTAACTCCGCTCTATAAAAGCTATGAGCTTATTACTAACAATCTGTCTGAAGAAAGAATCGATGCATGAAAGCATCTACAATGTCTGTCTCATTAACTACATACATCATCAATAATTGATTACAATGATCAACTATATACAATTTACATTTGTGCAGATGTATGTACAAAAGAATGTTGTAGAAAAGAATGGCGTGAAGTTCGTTGTGTCGTCAGGAGGAGATCGTGGCCGACTGCTATCATTGTCAAGTTAGTTTTATAGTACAGGAAGCGAACGTGAGGAGGTTCGATAAATCAAACTTTTTCGATATGCAGGGTCTACCCGATAAGTTGTCCAACTCTGACAAGTCAGGTTACTTCAATGAGTCGGACTGCCATTCTCTTCTTGTCTTCAGTTATAGACGACTGTGCGCAACAATGCATGTAATGTTGCAGCAATGAATGGAACTAGATTAATATGGGATTTAGGAGAGTAGAGGAGGTAAATCCAACAAACCTCTTAATCTGATTCGTGAATGCTTTGATCTGTAGACTAAGAAATACACAAAATTTGTTGTATGCATCAATGCTCAATGCTTTGGTAAATACATTTGCAATCATGTCCTGCATTCGACAGTACGTTAAGCTTATCTCTCTGTCAAGAATCTTGCCCCTGACATAGTGATATCGAATCTCAATGTGCTTACTCCTAGAAATCTAGGGTTGGTTGATAAGACAATGGCACTTTGATTATCACATAATATGATTGTCGAGGTGTACTGATTCAAACTAATGTCTAATAGTAAATTTCTCAACCAAAATGCTTCTTTAATAGATTGAGAAGCAGCAATATACTTTGCTTCTATAGATGAAAGAGCAATAGAGGTTTGCATACCACTATTCCAAGATATAGGACCGTTGTTCAAGAAGAATGTAAATCCAGATGTGGACTTACAATCATCTACATCTCCTCCCCAGCTTGCATCGGAATATCCACTGAGTCAATGAAGATTGTCGTTATCGACTTCTCCATAGCAAATGCACTGGTCCGTTGTAGCTCAAATGTATCTCATGACTCTTATTAGAGTCTTCCAATGGGTAATGTCAGATTATCCATGAATTGGCCGAGTGAGCTAATTGCAAAGGTGATATCAGGTCTTATACAAGCCATTGCATACATGAGAGATCCAAGTATCGATTGATAAGGACACTCTCTCATATGCTCCTCTTTCTGCTTGGTCTGAGGAGTGACTGGTCCTTCGACAATCGCAAGCCTGGATCCATCAATGAGTGAGTTGATTTACAATTAATCAGATTATATATGATAAGAATGTTGTGAAGATACCTTTGTTGAGTAATAAATATCAGTTGTCTCACTTTGTCTCTATGTATTTGAAAGCCCAGATAGAAGTGAGCTTCACCCTGATCGGTCATATCAAATTAGACAACATCTGTTTAGCATTCTTTACCAGACTGGTATTGTTGTTGAAGTGCAACGTATCATCAACATACAAGGTGATGATAATGAAGGATTGTTGCACTAACTTGAAGTATACATTAGAATCAACAGTGCTTGGTCGGAAGCCATGTTGGATGAGGAATGTGTTGATCCTCTAAAACCAAGCTCTGGCTGATTGCTTCAAGCCATAAAGTGCCTTATGGAGCTTACGGACATGATGCTTCATACCTTCGAGAACGTATCCTTCAGACTGGAGCATATAGATGTCTTCTTCGATGACTCTGTTCAGATAGGTTGTTTGTACATCGAGTTGATGTACTTCGAGGTCAGTTGCTGTAGCATACAATAGGAGGGCTCGGATCGATGAATGCTTGACTACTGGATTGAACGTCTCGTTGTAGTTGATGTTAGAGATCTGAACGAATCCTCGTGCTACCAGTCAGACCTTCCTTCGATCAATCACTCCATTAGTGTTGTACTTGATCTTAAAGACCCACTTGCAATTGATAATATTGCAGCCAGCAAGAGCTTTGACTAATGACCAAGTCTGGTTCTTGATTAAAGAGGAATACTCTTTGTCCATCATTTCTTTTCAGAGATCGGAGTCTGGTTGGCTAAGTGCCTCTTTGACAATTGTCGGTTCCTGCATTAAAAGATAGACAAACTTAGGAGTATACCTTGTGGGTTGTGTGCGCACTCAGGTTGATCTTCTTGGAGGAAGTAGTGTTGGCTCCATTCCTTGAATTTGCTGTTGTTGATTATAAGCAACATCTTCTTCTAAATCGTTGTCGTAGAGTTGATCGACTATCGGCACACTTGAGCCAGAGGCTCAAATTGTCGTGTCAAAGGCAGGTGTCAAAGGTTCACATGGAACTTTATCCTTGCCTTTTTAAACTGATCCTCGATAAAGACTGTATCTTTACTGAACAAAATCTGCTGGGTATGGAGGTCGTACAACTTGTAGGTGTTGTTAGAGGAAGTGTATCCGATAAGAATGGTCTTGAAACTTTGGAAGTCAAATTTCTTCCTTGTCTCCTTCAGGATCTGCACGTAGGCGATGCATCCGAATACTTGAAGGTTCTTCAATAAAGGCTTAGAGGTTGTCCAAACTTTCGTGTGGTGTTTTGCTTGAGAGGGCCTTTGTCGAACATCTGTTCTGCATGTAAGCTGTAGTGGAGACAGCTTCAGCCTCAAAGCTCTTTGGCAAAGATGTGTGTGCCAGCATGCACTTGGCTGACTCAACAATGGTATGATTCTTCCTCTTGGCTAAGCCATTCGACTGAGACGAATAAGGAGTGATAAATACCTTGGCTCTAGCAGTACTCCTTGAATTTCGTAGAGATGTATTCTCCACCATTGTCAGACCTCACGGCTTTAATTGTCTCACCAGTCTCTTTCTATGCATGCTTCTTGAAGATTCTGAAGTAATTGAAAGCTTCTAATTTCTTCTTGATAAAATAAATCCACCCGAAGCCGACGATACTGCAATCTCCCGATGGAAGCTGAAGGATGGCAAAGCTTTTGCACTGATCATCCTCAAGATATCAGACATGCAAATCGGCCATGTGTCTGAAGCTCAGACTTCCAAGAAAGTTTGGGACATCTTGAGCACCTTGTACAAAGTGCGAGATATAGCTTCCAATCTACATCTCAGGAAGAAATTTTACTCCCTCAAGATGACAAACGATGATTCCCTGCAAAATCACATCAATCAGTTTAAGAACCTATTGAAACAAATGGTCACTGTCGGATCAGTCATAGACGATCAAAATGTAGTAATGACATTGCTTTCAAGCTTGTCAATCTCATACGACAGCTGGGTGATGATCATCACAACACACCCGAAACTGACTCTTTTCAAGAGACATCACAATGCTATTGCAGGAAGACACTCGAAGGAATGAAGCCTCCAGTTGCTCGACTGTCAACTCTCACTCCTTATACACCAACAGAGGCTCGACTAAGTAGCAGAAAAAAGGCTCAAAACCATCGAAGCAAAATCAGAAGTCGACACAACATCAAGGGCAGTCGAATCAGCCGACAAAAAAAAAGCTGTTTGGCAAATATTGCAAGCGTTTCAACCACAAGATACAAGACTATCGCATACTACAAGCAAAGAACGGCAGCAAGGGATAGTCGAATCAAGTGGCAAATGTAGTTGTAGAAACACCACAACCGATTCATGATGCCTTCATGACAAACCGTCAAGAAGCATCCAACAACAGCTCCTGGTTTTTTAATTCCGGAGTCACACAACACATGACCAGCCATATCGGCTATTTCGAGTCCTATACGTCTTACAATACCAAGAGATATGTTCACCTGGTGGGTGACAATAGCACACAAGCTATCAAAGGTGAAGGTACAGTAAGATTAAGCTTTGCAAATGATCAATCTAAGTTGCACTTGTAACATCGTCATACAACTCCTTGGCCATTAGCACAGTTCTCATCTTAAGATGGTAGTTGGCTCCATCAAGCTTGTCCATAATAGGACTGGCTTTCCCTTGGAAATCCATGTGGAAGATTAGTTTAAGTGATAGTAACAACTATTAGTAACTTAAGAATGAAAAACTAATGCAACTTACAGAACAAGAAAATAGTTATTCTATCGGCTAATAGAATTTGGTTTTGTGGGAGGCTTATCAGGCTATAGAAATAGCTCTGATATAAAATCGCTTAAGATATTAGATATTTTCTGATATCAAGGCTCTGATACCATGTTAAAAAATGCTTAGAAAATTCCCTCGGTGCGTGCACTACCGGTTAATAGTAGGCGAACACAAGAATAAGTTAAGAGTTTGATTGCGTGGTGGTTGCGGAAGCAAAGAGCAGACAATGGGACAAAACAATCAGAAAGTCAGATAGGAAGACGTAGTAACTTAAACATACAGTATTGACAAGAACTCTAAATGCAAAAGACAGTAATTGATTCAGATTAATATGTAGGAATACACGTTAGTTTGATGCTACGAGCACAAGACAATAGCGGGCGAAACCGCGTACTCAAGAAACTAACTCCGTTCTTTAAAAGCTATGAGTTTATTACTGACAATCCGTCTAAAGAAAGAATCGATGAATGAAAGCATCTACAAGCACCATCACATTTTGATCGACCAAATGTTCGTAGATCCTCACGGATCCGAACAGTTCCTGAGAAGTATACACCTCAATCTTTCTAGACTTCGTCAAAAGAACCAGAGACCCTAGCCAAAGCAATTAACTCCAAGGATGTTGTGAAGTGGCAAGAAGCTATGAAAAGCGAGCACAATTCACTTTTGAGAACCAAAACTGGACATTGGTCGACTTCCCCACTCACAAGAGAGTCATCGACAACAAGTAGATCTTCAAGAAGAATATCAACTTTGATGGGCTAAGGCATATGAATTGAAATAATCTTCATTTCTCAAAAGTGACAATCAATGGAAATCCAATGTAAAGGTATGATGCTCATATCTTTTCTTAGAAATGGAATCTGAAAATATGGTGGAGATATTCTCAATGATATAGTGCATTCTAACTCTTACATACTTTTGAAGATACTATTGAATAACTGTTGGGGGACCCTCGAAGGACTCACTCTAAGAAAACGTCAAACCTCACAATGATAATTACTTTCCATTGAATGAATTTTTGAAAACAAAATGCTCAACCTAGAATCAAAGGAATAGCATAGAACCTCTACATATCACATCACTTCACACTCATCATATAGAATGTTACCTCATGCAATCTTTCAAGAGTGAAATGACATAAAGCATGATACTTGATTAAGTGAAATCCTCAACTCTTGGAGACTCTTAATCAACATGAGTACCTCTCAAGATGGATCCAAAACTGCTAACTCTCAAAAATACCAACTCCCAAATTAGCAACTCATAACAAACCCTAACATGGAGTGATTCCCAAAAGTACCAACTGGAGTGGGCTCCTTCTTATAGTAAATTCCAATGGATCCCTTTCACAATGCCACCTTGCCATTCTTCATGCCCTTCAAGCCCTTTCCGCCATTTGTGCCCATCCCATTGGATAGTACACCTAGTGGCCTCATAAGAAAGCGAAAAAATCCAAGATGTCATTTTTGTCAAAAGCTAGGGAGGTCATTCAAAGCTCCCCCTGTTGTACACCTAGAAGCCCCAAATGTCAATGGTTAGTGGGTGTACCTCTCAAGTTTTTAGCCTCCAAGGTTTTGGCATTTATTACCCAAATTTGAGTAAGGCCCTTTCTAAACCCCTATTTTTTAATAGGTGGCCCTCATTTTTCTTGGCCCTCTATTTGACTGGATAGCGTGTATGGCCCGACCCGGTCCTCGGTTTTTGCCCGCTAAATTTTTTCTGACGGCTCTTTCTCTGAAGTTGACTTTTTCAACACTGATGACTAGGGCTCCCACGACAAACCGGTTTCCCTGAAAAATACACCGAGTGATCATATATCAGTAACAAAATGGACTCAGTACATGGTGAGATTTTAGCACGATGTCGGCTATGTTTTTACAATTGGCCATTTCTTTTAAAAAGTCGTAAAATATTTATAAACCATTTCTAAGGTCGCAAAATTTGCTCTAGCCTCATTTAGGACAGGCTGGGACCCAGTTCTAGATAGATCGGCACTTTTTGCTCGGTCTTACAAAACTTTACAATAATTTTTTTTTTTACGGTTCTTAAGACCATTACAATCTATTTCTTATCGTGTCTAGCCACTAGGAGCAAGCTAGAACCCAAAACATAGACAGATTTATGCCAATTTTTTCTAATAACCGGGTTTTACATGCTTTCTTAATGAAGGTATCATAGTCGTTACAACAGTGCATAGCAACAATAACCTATGAGATGATCACTTTGTATGAGCTGAAAAAAGGCCTATTGGATGAAAGATGTATAAACTGGAAGTATGTAAATGGCAGCTCTTTTCTCTTATCATATTGTTTCATGTGAAAAGTCCCTGAAATAGGATCAAATGTAGTAGTAATATTTAGAAAATTCACAGTTTTTTTCTTGATACCTTCATTTCTTATAGTTAAGTATTCAAGTGGGTAAATCCAGATAGGGTTATCGTTGGTACGTGGTTGCTCCTTGTCAAGAAACAACAAGGCGTTCGGATTATTTATAAAACATATATCATCTATGTATCGAAAGGTATTCTTGAACGACTGTAGATAATTCAATTCAGCAAGCCTGGCTAATCTTTTCATAAATTGTAATTCATAAATATGCCAATTACACCACGTAGGAGAACAGGAGAAACCCATGGGTATCCCATATACCTGCCTCGAGGTCTTATTTTTCAATCTAACTATACAGTTGTCAATTAATGCATCATTCCATTGGCATGTTTGCATCTTATCAATACAAGTCCATTTCTTTGTAGATTTGTTTTTCCATTTCCATTTGAATTCACCATAACGTGATTGCCATTTGTATGCAAGCAAATCATTCTTAGTGTATTTGAAGGAATATATAATTACGTATTATCATCTTTAAACCATCTTGGCCATTTAGAGAGATGTTTTCATAACGGCTATAAATATTGGTAGACCACATGGATGTGATTTTTCTTGGACCATTAAGGTAGAATTCAGTGGAAGAGTTGCTTTGTCAGAATAAGTTAGTATCCACATTTAGGATCATCTTGTACGTATTTGCCTTAAGGCCTGATCCCTCCATGAGGAGCGGAGTCGGCATACCAAGAGCTCTGTAAGAAATGTGGCATTGGTAATCCATCTGAAAGAATTATTATGTGCTTTATAGGAACATAGTAGGATTTTTTCGAGTAGATTTTCTGGTATATTTTTTGTAAAGGTTTGTCTTGTGATTTCATTGCGTTGTTGATAGTATTATTTTTTTCATTTGGAAAAGGGACGAAATCTGGACTGGATAGTCTATCTAAAGCCAGTTTTTTAACAAATTAACACCATTAATTACATTCATCTGTTGTATCTTTTAACTTTCTACCAGTTAGACGACGTGCATGTAATCATTTGATTTTCTTTAGAAAATTAGTAACAGTAGACTTGCAAAGAAGAGCATGTTCAAAAATTGTATCATCATCAATAGTTTGATATACATGTAACAACTTAGCTAATCTCAACCATCTCTGATATATTTTAATGGCAACTTCATTTATGTTTGATTGTCGAATTGGGATATGATTAAGTCCTTTATTCAAATTGTTTCTTAAAGACTTGTTATTCACAATGTTGGTATCCATAGAAACCACATGCCCAAAATTCATAGAAACAAAATCCTTGAAGCATTTGGTAGTCGAACAAATACAAGATGGAAAATCATCAATATCGAATTCACAAAAGACTTGAAGAGATTTGTACCATTCATGTTTCATATGTGGAAAATAAGTCCAACCAAAAACAATTTGCTCAAACGTATCATCAATGGAACCAAATAAATGAAATAAAGTCTCGGTATACAGCTATTTAAACATTTATACTATCAAGACATCTATTGTGGTAATATAAATGTAAAAAAATCTTCCATTTATCTTTCCTAACCATTGTAAAAATTTAGCTTATATTTGAACTTGATAGTTTGACTCGGAACCAATGATACTTGGCAACTCTTAGCTTGACAAATCTTGAAGGAAGATTGATTGTCTATTTCACAAATTTCTTGTGAGAAGGATTCTGGTTGTGCGGCACTTTCTTCATCAAGGTCATTGACAAAAATCAACAGATGTAACAAGAGAGAGAATTCTATAGGAGTAGAAATCTCAAAAGACAAAGCATCGTTTTCTTTTTCAAGCCAAGCAAATATTTCCAGAATATGAGCATTACAAAATATGTCCTCTTCCGCAAGATTATCAAGATAATTAGGGAGGTTGATAAAAATGTTCTCAACTATATTCAAAGTGTCCTTGTTTTATATAAAATCCATATAGATTTTAATCCAATCCAAGGTAGTCATGAAATCTACAAGACAAAAAATTCTATCTTCAGAACTAGCAACATCACATGTAGCTTTATCAAGAGAAACAATAAGGTTATGAACTTCAATAGCTTTTCTTATACAACATATGATGGTTTGTATAAAAGAGTTCTGAGGACTAAAACATCAAAACAAACCTAAGTTAGCCATAAAATCCAAATAAAGGTAAAGGTTTGTTACTACCTCAGCCAAAAGATAGTTGGGTTTACATCTAAAAAGATGCAGAGAGAGAGTAAAAATATTTCACATTGTCTGTCTTGACGAATCAAGACCAAACCCTTTGAACCCTTTTATTTTATAGCATAACAAATAAAAACAAAGTTGTATAAAATCTTGCAGTACAAGGTACCATAAAGTGAAGCAAGTTTCAGGATTCACGGATGTTACCTGCAACCGTCCCACAACACAAAATCGCACGAGTTAGTATAGTGGGGAAGACAGGTGTCATAGTTGGGCATCAGTTGTTATCCATGTCCGAAACAAGCTTCACTACCTTATCAGATTAAATTCAGTTGCATAACATTCATCCAATCTTTTCCAACCACAGTTCATTAACTAGCATTATGCTCAACCCTAAGCATGAGACCGTATCAGGGCATCAGCCATTCTAATCAGTCTTAGTGTATATATAGTGTATGAAATTCCAAACCTAAGTTAATATACATATGAAACTATTATCATTGTTTCAAAAATAGACTAGGTATGGTTCATTCACAACAATAGGTGTCAGGGCAAATCCGTGTCATTCTGACCCTTTGGCCTCCATGACGTATCATGTGAGTCTGATTACTCTCAAGCTTGGGCAAATCCATGTCGTTCAAGCTTCAATGAATCACACCCATCTATAGCTCTAGCTTTCTAACTGCAATCATATTTTATTTATCCAACAGTTCTACACTTCACAATTGCATCATTATATTTTACGTACTGTAAACGTAAAGCAATGGCATTCCTTATTAATTTCTATGGAAAGTAGTCTTACATTCAAATACCAATCTTTAGAACATGTCTTTCGTGTGAGAATATTAGAACATATCACAAAACGTCAACCTCACAATGATAATTGCTTTCCATCGAAGAAATTTTAAAAAAAAAAAAAAAAAACATTCTCAACCTAGAATTAGAGGAATAGCATAGAACCTCTACATATCACATCACTTCACACTCATAATATAGAATGTTACTTTATGCAATCTTTCAAGAGTGAAATGACATAAAGCATGATAATTGATCAAGTGAAACTCTCAACTCTTGAAGACTCAAAACTACTAACTCTCAGAAATACCAACTCCCAAATTAGCAACTCATAACAAACCATAACATGGAGCAACTCCCAAAAGTACCAACTCTGAAAAATACCAACTCTTCAAATACAAGGAGTGGGCTCCTTCTTATAGTGAATTCCAACGGATCCCTTTCACAATGACATCTTGCCATTCTTCATGTCCTTTAAGCCCCATTTGTCCCCACCCTCATTGGATAGTAGACCTAGTGACCTTCATAAGAGAGTGGGAGAGTGGTGCATTCAAAGCCCACATGAATGAGCCTCCATTTCCATCTTGCCACAAGAAACCATCAAGCCTTGAAAATTCATGAGTAAGTGAGTTCATCCATGATACTAAAGTAGCACCACATGATTCTATAAATCAAGCAAGTTTTACTAGTCCATCTTCAAGATCTACTTGACACAAGAAAATGACCATGAATTCACCAAAAATTGACAATCTCCAAACATTGGCACTAAGTAGCTCAACACTTGAGAACTTAGTCATGGATGAGTGATATAATAAACCTCCAATAGCTTCATTTCCATCAACAAAACCAGCCAAGAATGCTAGTAGAACTCCAATATCAAAATGATGCTCACCAATGTAGCTAGTTTTACCATATCTTTTCAATTTGCACACATCCACATGAAATTCTTCAAACATGAGATAAAACAAGTAAAGTAAACTTGAAAAACACTTCCTTGCTGTTCCTTTTACCTTACTTAATAACTTGCAAAAACAAATCCATAACATCTTTGCCAATTACCTCTCCTTTGATGCTCTTGACTAGCTCCAAATTGCCAAGTTCTTTTTTGCCTTGTTAAAGCCCTTTGAGATCAACCTCTTGATCATCAACTTGACCATCAAAGTCATTGAGAAAACTTTGTTTTCAAGATCCATTACTTGTTGTAAAAACATGAAAACATCCATCTACTTGCATAGTATCATCTACACGAGGATTCACCAAAAATGCATCATCTACACAAGAAGATTCACCAAAAGAGTTTCATTCTTCATAAGAGCTTAATACTCAAGATCCATTGCTAGGATCCACTCCTATTTGTTCCTTGCTTCACCTACACTTGTAGGTTCATCAAAAGAGGTTAGGAAAGTAGCATAATTTTCAGAAAATATTTGCTTACCCTTTTCATCATATTTGAGTCTTGAAGGTACTTGTCTTTCCCTTGATGTTCTCCTTGGCTTTTGACTTGATGAAGGTTCATCATCATCACCATCTAAAGTAGGATCCTTTACATCAACATCAAGAATGCTAGCTCCATCCACACCAATATCAATAGTACTTGAAAACACTTTTGGAATGTTCCCCTCATCAAAAATGACATCTCTACCAACAATCACTTTGCTGGTAGAAGGAATTAAACCTTGTAGGCTTTACTCACCTCACTATATCCAACAAAAATACCTCTTCTTGAAGATGGAGCCTCCTTGGTCCTATCATCAAGAGTAATGTTGACATAGCATGTGCATCCAAAAGTTCTTAGAAAGTTGACACTCGGGCTCTTCTTGAATAGCATCTCAAAAGGTGTCCTTCCATCCAAAATAGCACTCGGCCACCTATTGCACAAGAAATTGGCACACAAAAAAGCTTGATCCCAAAATGGTTTGTTAAGATTAGCACTTAACCTCATGGCTTTAGCACTTTCACATACAGTCCTATTCTTCCTTTCAGCCACTCCATTTTGTTGTGAGGTCCTTGATATTGTATACTCCCTCTTGATCCCATGCTCATCACAAAAGCCCTTGAACTTGGTAGATATGTACTCACCACCATTGTTGTGAAAATTCACACATGTGGGAATGTCCTAATGTGTGAAATTGATCTCCTAAGCTTGGCTCATGCACTATGGATCACCTATTGATTGAAATCCAAGATCAATGACAAGATCTAAGACAAAAAGACCATTCTACATGCATTCATTACCAAAAGGTATTTCACATGTGTGGAAGACCTCATAAAATAAACTAAGTCCCAACAAGATCCTCTCCTCGGAGAGAGAGAGAGAGAGAGAGAGAGAGAGAGAGAGAGAGAGAGAGAGAGAGAGAGAGAGAGAGAGAGAGAGAGAGAGAGAGAGAGAGAGAGAGAGAGAGAGAGAGAGAGAGAGAGAGAGAGAGAGAGAGAGAGAAAATACCACTTTTGGGCTCATCTAGAGAGAGAAGACAATACAAGCAAAATTGGCAAATCTCCAAATTGACTCAAAAACTCATAGATCTCTCATACATTAATGAAGGGAATGAAAGTACATATAGAAGCTCTTGGAGATCCATGCTTGATTCTTATTGGACCCCTTGAACATAGCCTCTCTAACCCTATTTGATGTGTGATGCAACATCTCTCACTTTTGATTGGACCCTTTCAACACATCCCTTTGACTTTTGCCACCAGATAGGGTGCATCACTCATCAAACCTAAACTTGACATGTGTAAGCAACCTAACTATCTCAAATTATATCACAATTGAATTTTGGCCTAATCATGACAAAACATGGGTACTTGACCATTTGACCTCTAAAGCCAAAATTGGCCCTATCACCTAGTGACACCAAGATGCTTGACTAGCAATCTTTATGATACCCCTAAAGTCAACACTATAAACTATTTCTAGCTATTTTACACATGTTGGAACATGCTCCACACATGTGAAATGTACTCACAAACATAAAATCATAAAATAACCAAGATAGATTTTTGACAATTTTTCACACCTCTTCAAAAACTAGCTTGGTAAGATCAAGGAGTTTGTGAAAAAAATTTGAGTGGATCATTTGGTATGCATATGAAGTAAAAAAGACCAGCAAAAGGATCCATCATAGCAATACCCTCACCATATCCATGATAAGATTTTTTTGGTGAAAATAATTTGCCAACACCTTTGGAGAGCATTCCACCAATTTGTCACTATATCCATGTGCTTCCTCCATGCTTGATGATGATCTTTGATTTGAAAGTACCAATTGCATGAAGATGGCTACACCATGCCTCATAAAGATCACAAAGACCATAGAGATCAAGATCATAAGATGAGCAAAAGTGTTGATCATCAAGATTAAGCATTCTAGCTTGACTAGTCTACATACTATGAACTTTATCCATGATGGATCTAATCTTGAAATCAACTAAAATCTTGATTTTCTTGAGACTAAATATTTGCTCAAAGATGTAGGTGTCCTCTTTGGATGCTTCACCTTAAGGGCAATTCTAAATTCGTAAGACATTTTCGTCATCTACGAATAAATCTTCTGAATCATCAATAGGTAGCCATGCAACATTTAACAACTCATCATTGTGTGAAAGAATATCAATAAAATTGATATTAATGATAGGTGTATCTAGATCAGGTAATTGTTCGTTATTGGTCAAAGGAGTATAGGTACAATCATCTTGATGTTGAACATAATAATCGGCATTAACACAATCAATGGTAGCTAAACTATGACTCCAGTTTATAATATCAGTACATTCAACATAATGACCTTTTTCGTGGGTGAACTGGTATGACTCAAACACTGAATTAGTAGTAGAGGATCCCTCATCATGAAACCGTGCGGGTTTGAGTTTGCCAGATGAATCAATGGTAACAGAGCTATCTCTATCCAAAGGTGACTCAGTCTTTGTTCCAGTTGTGAATGACTCTTGCATTGGTGAGCCATAGGCGACCAAGTAGTAACTCATAGGAATAAGCATTGCGAGGAATATCGAGTACGACTAGGTCTATAGAAAATTTCAGGCCTCCTAGTTTGGTCAGGACTTGTGGGAGAAAACCGGTAGGTCGGACCACACTTTGATCAGCCATCTTGAGCTGACAAGTGGGTTTGGTTAGTTTGTCTCACAAATTCTATTCTAACATGAGGGAGGTGGAAATGATGTTGACATCTGAGCCACCATCCAGTACAACTAGGACTTCACGAGATTGGTGATGGATAGCTGGAATCTTGATATTGTCTTTTCATTGAGCGGATTTGTGAGGTGTAATGGCATTTCAAGTAGCTCGTCAGGGGTGGTGGTGTTGGTGGATTGCAATTGTTGTTTTCACTTACCTGCATGTTCCCACAGAACGTGGAAAGGGAGAGTCACATTAGCTTGTAAATCCCCCCAGACTTCAGTACCTTCAAGGGCTTTATTCTCAAAAGGCGTGTGAGGTACTTTATGGGAGGTAGAAGAGTGTTGGTCTGCAATGTGAATTTGTTGTCGATACTGGTAATGCAGCCTAATTTCTTCAAATGGGTGAGGATAGACAATGGGTGTCGAATCTTCACTTGGAGGTACGTTACATTGCTAGGTTTTGCTGGGTGCAATTGTAGGGGCTTGGTGTTGGGTTTGTGCACGAGTCTAGACCCCTGCTGAATGAGTTTCAACTGGCAATGTTTCTACTTGCACAGAACACATTGGAGCAGCTGGTTTAGATCAGGAAGGACAATCCTTCACATGATGTTCAATGCTGCAATTTTCACAAGCTGGTGGAAAGCGAAGTTTATCTGGACAGCGAATACTAGAATGTTTATCTGCACAGATAAAATATTCTCTATTGCTGGGAGTTGATGTGTGCGAACACAGCTTGATTAGGATCATAGGTTTGGGCATTGGAATTAACCACTTAAGCATTAGGATCATACGGATAATATATAATCTGCTCAGAGGAGTATGTTGTTTGAGCAGTATCGTCCACATAATAAGTTGCTAGATCAATGGTGTTGGAATCAATGAAGTCCACAGCTTGTTGTGGAGTAGGTTGGTTAACGACAAACTGTTGACGTGGTTGGTACTGATTTGGTGCAGTTGGTCATGGTTGGTACACCCCTGGTCATGGCACGGATTGTTGGGAAGGGTAGGGGCGTTACGCTCGAGACATGGGTCTAGGTGTTGATGGAAAATGATTTCGCAATTGAGGGCATTCATTAGTAGTGTGATTCTATGAACAGATTGGACACCAGACATTTTCTCTTGTTGGAAAAGATTTCTCAGCAATATTTTTCATGGCGGTTTGGAAATCAACAGTGAGTTTATCCATATGAGTTTGTTGAGCTTTCTGCTAGGTTTCCATTTGATGCAGAAGTTCGAAAGAGTGGGTGGTATTTTCATACTTCGGGTGGTTAAGACGATGGAGATTCTTAGATTTCTTTTCACAATTGTCAAAGTCGTCATCAGGACCTTCGTCTTCTTCACAGATAGCATCAGTCACTACGTCTTTAAGTTTATCATAAAGATCAATTGGTTTTAGTTCGCGGTGGATGTTTTTAGGTAGTCCAACCAAGAACAATTGGATAGCCATACGTTCTGTGATATTTTCGTCAACACATTCTATTTTGAGGTGTTTGAAACGCTCAATGTAGTTTCAAACCGACTCTTCGTGACGCATCTTAATATGGGTGATTTGGATGAATGGGTTCTGAGTTAGTTTGGATGGTTTGAAACGCTTGATGAGAGTGTCCTTGAGAGTAGTCCAAGAAGCAAGATCAGGAGCTTCGAGGTTAAGATACCACTCTTTGGCTATTCCATAGAGTACCATTGGAAATAGTCGGAGCTTTTCAGTTTCAAAGGTCTCTCCATAAAAACGGCATGCATTATCAAAGTCTTGGAGAAATCGGACTGGGTCAAATTCTCCATTGTACTTTGGTGCATCTATACGTGGAATTCTGTGTTCTAGTCGTGGAGGAGCCAGATTGGAAGATTCAGAATAATCTGGAGACATGATGTAGTAAGAGGAGTAGAGTAACAATATAGATGGTCAAGGCAGTACTGTATTTGGCCAAAAAGTCAAAAAATGTAGTTTTTTTGCAGAATGGAGAAGTTTAGCAAAAACTGGACTTTTGTGCTGTAATAGAATTCATGGACAGTACTAGAAACCGTGGATAGGTAGATGACTCCAACTATAGTACTCACAAATTCTAACAGAGGGTGCTTTCTGTCAAAATATTGATTTTTGCAATTTTTTTAGGGAGAAAATTCGCAGAGGGTGTAGAGAAATCGTACTCACTGTGGGCGATTTCATGGTATGGGGCTGACGATTTCTGATACTGAGGTTTTGCTAATAGACAAGAGAAATAGTAAAAAAAGTGATTTTCTGACATAAAACAGACTAAATATCTAAGATAGAATTCGCGGAGCTGCTTGGGGATTGATCTTTGATAGATCTAGCCTCTAAGACCAAGATTTGGTTGGAAAACAATGGATTTTGACAGTATATCAGGGTGCTTCTAGAGAATCTGAACAGGGTCAAAATTCGTGGAGGTGATAGAATGGAATATCAGTGTCTGCTATGGTTGCAGACAGACCAACGAATTCTAATACTGTCAAGTTGGTCGAAAAAATGTCACTTGGATAACTTCTTTCAAAGGGAATGCCCAAGTTAACACTTTTGTTGCTTTTCCCCGGCTTGATAGGTTGCTCGTTGAGGACCTGGAGAGAAGTCTCGTGTTGCAGTGTGAAGAAAAAAAACAAGCAAGCATACATACAAGCACGTGAGCGAAAAAATGAAAAACAAAGAAAGTTAT
Organism: Diphasiastrum complanatum; assembly: GCA_029204225.1. Classification (NCBI taxonomy): domain Eukaryota; kingdom Viridiplantae; phylum Streptophyta; class Lycopodiopsida; order Lycopodiales; family Lycopodiaceae; genus Diphasiastrum; species Diphasiastrum complanatum. The sequence continues at coordinate 19,480,005 of CM055108.1, forward strand.
GCAGAAAAACTTAAAAAGATCTACAGGCTTCCTAACAACATAAGAACATAAACAAAATGGAGCACTAAGGCTTCCCAACTAGTGCTCAAAAATAAATGATATGGCTAATGCGGTACCCAACTAGTCACTTACTTAAAACACACAAAGACTTGCTAAGGCTTCCCAATTAGCAAGAAGACTAATCTAAATCCTACTTAACACCCAAAAGGGATTCGAAAATAAGATGGCGGCTAATACTAAGCATAAATCAAATAAAATGCATGCCACAATAAATCCAGTGACAGGAGGCAAGAGGAGGCTCGAGCACCTTCCCTCAAGCTATGCACCTTCCAATGGGAGCACAAAGAAATAGAATGATAATCTCAAAGAGAGAGCAATATAGCATAATCTCAAAGTGTTGTATACATGAGAAATACCTCTCCTCTTATAGCAAGGAGGGTCTTCCATAAGCATCCACTAACTTATAGAATTAGTTTAAAACTAGCCATTCTAAAGCTTCTAAAAACTTCTAACTTAGAACTTAGAACTTTAAAAGTTTTTAACTTGGGACTTAAGATAATTTAAGATAATTTAGAATCTTTCTAAGCTTAAGTTTCTTAAGTCTAAATTCTAATCCTAAGTTTAAGTTATTCTATTATTTTAAGCTTCTACCCGTGGACTTACAAAACACATGCCATGATAGAAGTTTATTGGCAAATATTCATATGTGGGCTTACAAAACACATGCCATGAAGTTTTATTTTATTTTTTATTTTTCTACTGTGTTTGCACAATTGCTAACAACAAGATAAAGCAAGGGTTAATGGTCCGTATAAAAGGAAAAATGTGTGCCCATCAAATAATGCCGAAATTTCTTAACCGCATAAATCATAGCCAGTGTCTCCCACTCTATGGTTGGATAGTTTACTTCTGAATCACTGAGCTGTCGGCTAGCAAATCGGATTGGAAAATCCTTTTTGTGTTCTTTTGGCTGGGTTAAGACTGCTTCCACTACATACTTTGATGTATCCATATGCACATGAAACTCAATGGACCAATTGGGTGGACGTAATATTGGCGCTGATACCAATGCATTTTTAAATTTTTGAAAAGCATGTAGGGCTTCCTTCGTCCAATGGGGTTCCATTGTGAGATTCTAGATTGGTCGTGCTATCTCCACAAAGCCTAAACTGAAGATCCGGTAGTAGTTAGCATGACCCATGAAAAACGTAGACTCCGCGGATCGTTCCTGGTGGTGGCAGATCAACAATGATCCTTATCTTTGGTAGGTCTGTGGCAATCTCGTGTCTTGATACTATATGGCCTAGTATGCGGCCATGTGTCATCCAAAATTGACACTTTTCTGGGTTCAAGGATATCTGATATTCGCGACATTTCTTCAACACCTTTTTCAAGTTGGATAAGTGCTCAGAGGTAGGTCCACCCAAAATTGACACTTTTCTAGGTTCAAGGATATCTGATATTCGCGACATTTCTTCAACATCTTTTTCAAGTTGAATAAGTGCTCAGAGTTAGGTCCGTGCACGCACAGATTATCCAGGAAGATCTCCAAAAAAATTGGAAAATATTCTTTAAATACCACCTGCATAACTCGTTGAAAGGTACTTGGTGCAGTACAAAGTTCAAACGGCATCACCTTGTAGGCATAGGTTTCCCATTTAGTGGCAAATGTTGTCTTGTGCTGATCATCCGGCGCTATTTTACTTTATTGTAGCCGCCAAAACCATCCAGGAAACTGTAGACTTCTGCTCCTGCTACTCTATCCAGAACACTTTTTATAAATGGTAAGAGAAAATGCTTTTTTTTTTGTTACCGCAGTTAACGCCTTCAGGTTTACACAGATTCACATTTTGCCATTCTTTTGGGTATTGTGACTATCAGCGATACCCATTCTGTGTGCTCAATTTCATAAACAAAATCGGCATCTAGTAACTTCTGCAACTCCTGTTTGATCAATTTCGTGTAGTTAGGATTGCAGCGATAGTAACGGCTCACCTTGGGGACTGCTCCATCCACCAAGGGTATGGTATGTTGGACTACGGTTGGTGGTATACCCTTCATATCCTTGTAATTCCAAGTGAAGCAATCTTTGTACTCCACCAATAATGCGTGTAACCTTGTGAATTGAGTGGGTTTCAGTTGTTCTCCCACATGTACGGTTTTCTCTTCTTCACTTGGCTCAGCTAGATTCATGGGTTGTATCCACGCAGGTCCCTCGAAGACTTGTTTCGCTAGTTCCTGATTTTGATCAGGTTCTCTTTGTGCTTGCGGGATCATGATTACAACATCGTCTAGGGTATAATTCTTGAAGGTCTTTGGCATCTCGTGAATTGGCGTTTGACGGGATTCCTCCTTCAGTATCTTTAGAGACATAGCCATGTATGTCTTGTCCCCAAAGAAATGGGTCATCTGGTATTCTAGTATCATCCTGGATAAGATTATCAAAGTTTACCATCTTGTGGTCATCTATTGTCGCTTCTTGATATTCGAACAAGCGTTGGATATCAAATGATCCTTGATCAAATGCATCAGGTGGGGGTTCATGATTCTTGTCATTTTCTTGCTTCATTACACAGCAGCCTATGGATCTAGTTTTAGGGGGATAATCTATAAGGGCTATCCACACTATGTTCTGTACTTCTACATAGTCTAAGTTGCCTTCACTATCCTCGTGAGGAAGTATAGCTTGGTCATGTTGATTAGCAACAGATGAGGCTTCTGCTCCGGCTATTCTCTCTAACACAATTTTCGTGAATGGTAGGAAAAAATGGTCCTCGTTGGTTACTGAATTCAGCTTCTTGCAGTTCACACATATTCAAAGTTTTCCAGTTTTCTTAGGTACTACCACAATAGGTGATACCCAATCCGTGTGTTCCATCTCGTAGATGAATCCTACATCTAGAAGCTTTTTCAACTCTTCTTGGATTAGCTGGCCATAGTGCAAATTAGATCGATAATGCCTACTAACAATGGGTTTTGCTCCATCAACCAGTGGAATGGTGTGAACCACAACATCTGGCGATATGCGCTTTTCAAGTAAGGGAAGAAGGGCCTTAAGATCCTTGAGTTCCTCTCTTTCTACATCTTCTCCTACAAATACCATATGACTTTCCTCTCCCTTCTCCGCTAGATCTATCTCTTTCGTTCGGGCTGGACCCTCATAAACATTGGCCCCTTGTGAGGTGTCTTCTACGGGTTCTCTCTTAGCTCTGGGCATGACCACTACCACTTCGTTTATCTCATAATCCTTGAAGTATTGTAGTACATCATGCGTAGGCTTCGGTTATTCTATGGCATATTGGAGGATTTTCTTGTATAATTCTTGATTGGTCAACAACTCAGTCTTGATCCCTCGTTTATCACTCTTAGCTTTCCACTCAGTAATTTTAGTCCTCTACAGGGGTTTGTGTTCTTGGAGCGGTGGCTGATTGTCGATTCCCATTCTCTTCAAGGCTCAGTCAGGTTTCTTGACGCTCTTAGATGGCTTCATGCCTAGATCTGCAAAGGTGATGGGAGTTTTTTTTTTTCGGAGAGCCTTTAGATGGGAAATCCGAAGTAATTGGCACTTTTTCCTTGGCATGCATTGGTGAATCTGATCATGGATCAATTGTCGGGTCTTTCACCATCTTAATGTTATTGTCCCATAATGAGACCTCTAGCTTGTAGAGAGCTTCATCCTTAGCTAGGTCCCAATCTATGCATTCTCGCAAGAGATCATTTACGATTATCGGGATGCTAGTCGTGGATCCGTCGGTTACCATATCCATTCGGCCTACTACAACATTGTCTTGTGGGGTTCTGCTGTTTCAATGAGATCTTCGATCACTTGTGGCTTTCGTGGATCTAGTACCTCAATATTTTGGCACGGACTTGAAATGATCAGGATCTATATAACGGAAGAAATCTTCGTCCTCATATTCTCGACCTTCTTCTAGGGTGAACACATGAAGAACTTCTATCTCTCTCTCACTACAGACTCCTTGCAGTGGTTCTTGGGGTATAGCCTCTAGGCTCATGTAGCGCAGGCATCCCAAAGGGAGCCGGGAACCACGACTTAGCTTCTCGGCTTTCAACTCTTGTCGTCTAAACCCACTTGACATACAAGCCGCCAACTCACCAACAACGATCAGACTGAACCAACTTGAAGTTCTGAAACCAACATTGAGATCCAACGTGGTGCCATGCCAGATCGGGGGTCCCGATGTGGGTGACTTCCCTCCAAGCAAGTCACCCGACATACATCAAACTTAACTAACTCGAAGCTTCATTACAAACGAGTAACATCCATTCACAAGTTTCATGCGCCTTCAAAGCCAGCGTCTTCCAGCTTCAATTTTGTGCATAATTGAATCATTTGGCTTAAGCTACTGGCAGTTGTTGTGACGGGAAGGATTCCACAAGTGTGTGTACCTTTGATCAGAAAGACGTCAGCGTTTAATCGTGAGCTCTCTCTCTCTCTCTCTTTCTGTTTCTATTGTATGGAAGTTAACTATAGGTGATCTAAAGAGAGGTCTGAGTGTGAGTGCTAGTTTGGTTGGACTTTTTGTGTTGGTCATCTGAAATCAAGCTATCAATGTCTGATGTGTTGCTGTTATTCTACTTCTCTTGGTAAAGCGGAAGAAGATAATCATGTACTTTTTTATATAGGTTATTCAGGGTATTTGTGGTTCTACTATTATGTATGAGTATATTTTATCATGACTTGTGGACCATCTACAACCTGGTAACATGATGTAATGACTTCAAAAGGCAAACTCATAAAGACGGAAGACTTTGTGTATGCGCATGTTTTCAACCTTGATGTAACTACTTTTCTTGCTCCTAGTAAGACACAATTTCACATGATCAACTACCAACAATAGAGCTTGGTATGGCGGTTTATCATTTTATAACAGCGGTAGATAACCCACCTGCACATTGCTTGGAATCAGTTGCATAGAGTAAAGTTTTGTCTAATACATTGCATAACTAATCGACAGCTTCTGCATCAGTCAATAGTTAGCTTATATGTGTATATATGTGTAATTTCAATCTTAAACAAGCTATGGGAGTACTCATAGTAATTGTAAGAATATAGTCACTCTAGTATGCACCATGTCCGTGGATGAAAAAACTGCAAATGTTTTCTCGAAAACTTAGATGGATAGAATAGAGAAGAAAGGTACCACAACATGATTCTTGCATGCAAACAAAAACTCTTACTACCTTCAGGAGTCAACGATCATATATTCTGTGATACGGTAGTCTCGGTCGGTTATAGTCCAAATACTATGAGATAGGATTCGGTACCAGTAGATGCCATCTGGTATAGATAATGGATGCATATTTTTTGAACAATGATTAATGTATCAACACCGTAGATGTTGTTTGTTCAATTGAAGGATGTTTTTTAGATGATGTGATAACTTTGATTCTCAATTTGGCAGCTTTTCTGAACTGCTTCGATGTCTCATACAATGATCTCAATGGCGTTCTGCCTTCAAAATTGCTTAGCACACTTTCTATGATGGATTTCGAGGGCCTCTCTTTTGTTAAGGGCCTTTGTTATGCATGGCTATTTTGTTAAGAGTGAAATAAAAAATGGATCAGTTGGCATGACAAAATTCATAATGCAAACCATGCAGATCATTGAATTGCAAAACGCAAATGCATAAAAACACAATGGCTTATGCAAAGAACGAATGCATAGTTAAACCAAAAAAGTAAAGCATTAAAATAACCAACGACCCATGAGGTACTCATGAATGAATAAGAAGTGGTGCAGTTGTGGGTCATTTATCTCATTTTTTTTCCTGATCTTTCTACAAGTTTCATGCGCCTTCAAAGCTAGCGTCTTCCAACTTCAATTTTGTGCATAATTAAATCATTTGGCTTAAGTTGTTGGCAATTGTTGACGAGAAGGATTCCACAAATGTGCATACCTTTGATCAAAAAAACATCAGCGTCCTTTTTTATCAGAAAAACGTCAGCGTTTGATTGTTCTCTCTCTCTCTCTCTCTCTCTCTCTCTCTCTCTCTCTCTCTCTCTCTCTCTCTCTCTCTCTCTCTCTCTCTCTCTCTCTCTCTCTCGTGTGGAACTTAACCACAAGTGATCTAAAGAGAGGTCTGAGTGTGAGTATTTGTTTGGTATAACCAAAAAATTAGAAAAAGTCTTCAAAACACATGCTAAAACAAAGGCAATCAGCAATGAGGTACTTTTAAGATTATTCTTTTCTGTCGTACTTAATATCGTTGTCTACCACACAAAAAACAAACAAATTGACATTTGGATCGAAATTTTAGACTGAACGAACATTGATAGTGACTGAAATCAATCAAAATTTGTACAAGATTGTCTGCTCAATTTTCAAAATTTCAAACTTTCTGTCAAAAAGAAACGACCGCAATAAAAATTGAAATTTTACGAGCAAAGTTATGAAATTGGACGAATTTTCAATTGATGTCACTTTAAAGGATACATAGATTGATTCGATTTTGGAGCTAGAAACACACCATTTATACGGTTAGAAGGCGACAAAAAAGGACTACTTTCAAAACTTATGCAAATGAATGTCAAAGACAAATTTTGCACAAATGCTAGTGGTATAATCATTGGTTTTGATAGATTGAAGTTAATAGCAAAGTAAAATAGACGATGTCAATTAGTCCTAGTAGATCAAAAGAAATATCGAATTAAACAAAATTATCGATATAGTCAATTCAATTGTCAATTTTTTGTTATTTTCTTCTTAGCTTCACTTCTATCTTTTACAACCACAATGACGAGCAATACTTGCACAAATGGCTATGGACCAAGAAAACTATATAGATCCTCAATTTTTATTTATTTATTAAATCAACCATGACATTTTCAACATCTTTTCATTTCTATTGAATCATCATATTCCGTCAAACAATATTCGAGCAAATATTGTGCAATGCTTTTTGCTACGTTTAAGAGAGAATGATTGTAATGCTACAATTTGAAAAAAACAATACAAAAACGATCCAATTTTTTAAATCCAATATGAGCAAATCATGTCATTTGAAACATACATAAAACTTCTTACCAAAAATGGCAATCAATCACCAACACAATGTGATAGCTTTTGTTTGTTTTGATTTTGCAAATGCATGAATTATAAATTAGTAGCATATCATTGTGACACTGATTCAACAACAACAATTAGAGAAACTGTGACATGCATCAATCCAAATCAAACAATGAAAATCATCATTATACAAACAAATACTGACAACAAAATATAAGTATATCCTTAAAAAAAAAACCAAGAACAACCATAGAACCACATATCTCATCAAACAACAAAAAAACGAAAGCCATACAAATGGACAGAAACAATGAAACAAAATCTACACTCTCTAATAAATGAATTTCACTACTTGCCATGTCGATTGTTAACAAATTTAAACGGGTCCATCAAGACTCAAAACTATCAAGCAACAACATCATTTATTACTTGAAAAAGTAAGTACATAAAAACAGATAAATATCATCAACTATTAAACAAAAATAATAACACAATAACGAATCAACTGAACAATTTCAATGAGCAAGAAATATATGTTTGAAGATTTCATACAAAAATATGGAAGAAATTACAAAAAAAATACGAAGTACAAAGAAAGAATCAATGATTCTCCTAAAACAAGATGTGTTTGTTGTGATAGATTATTTTTCAATTTCCAAGTCTATACTCTAACAGAGAGAGCAATCGGTTACTTAGAAAAATTAAAATTATTTGACGAAAAACAAATAATTGACATTCATGTACAAAAAATATGCAAATCTTGCAAAGCTACAATATTAAAAAAGACGTGCCTTGAATATGCATCAGCAATGAAATATTCCATCAACAAGCCATTGAACAAAATAAATGAACTCAATGACTTAGAAGAACGCTTGGTATCAACACAGATTGCACTTTCACAAATAAAAGATCTCTCATTTGAATGACAATTGGGCATTACAAAATATATTATCAATGTTGCTGCAAATCTACATCAAATGCAAAATGTGCTACCAAGATTCATGAACAAAAATGCCTCTGTAGTTGTTGCATTACGACGCAAAAGGCAATACAAGTCTGCATATATGAGTGGGATCGTAAGACCAATCATATTGATGCAAACTTTACAACAATTATGTGATATGCCATTTACAAAGAATGCAAAATGAGAATCAATAATGACTGGATAACGCATTTTCACGAGTACATAAAACATGACACACAAGAATGTGAAACTATAAATAAAAACAAACAATTCTGAAGATAATAGAAATGAAGTCGATGATGAAGATGTGAAAACAGACACTGTCATCCACAATTTCACAACTATCCAACAGTCGTGGATTATGAAAATTGTTACAAAAAGCAATCGCTCCATGCGAGGGTCAGAATCCAATAGGATTGTATCAAGATACTTGTAGTGAAGAACTGAACTTTCCAACATTGTTTTATGGCCACAAAAGAAAGATATTGATGAGCAACAAGCTCCCATACCAAAAAAATTGCCAAATGGGAGATCTTACATTACGAACACAAATTTTCACAACACATACCCAACATCTTCTACAAAGCAATCAAAATATTAATACATCAAGTACTATAATCGATATGGATACGCTTGCAAAAAGGTGCAATGAAACACCATCCAACATTGACTACAAGAACTGTATCTCAAAACACAAACATATAACAAATATTGCATTAAAAAATAGGACATCAAGACTTTCCAAACATTCGAATGTCTCCATATTACAAACAATACCTTAAACGAAACGTATTTACAATGATGCGTCAACTCGGCCCTCCAACATTTTTTATCACACTTTCATGCGCTGAAGTTCGTTGGCCAACATTAATGAAAATGCTTGAAATCTTAAACAAAAATATTGTCAAGCGTGAAAATTTTGAAACAAAATCAGCCTACTTTAGATGACTTGTAAGAATTGATCCAGTAACATACGCTCGATACTACAATTCCAAAATCAAAGCACTTCGACAACTTCTAAAAACAAAAAATTCCAATTCGATAAAATCAACGACTACTTTGTGACGGAGTTTCAAAACCGTAGAAGCCAACACGACCATGGCGTAATATGGACTTTAGATGCACCAGTTTTTGGACAAAATCAAAATCACGAAATAGAACACTTTTTGGACAAATATATATGTACAGACAACATGCTACAACATGATTGAAAAACAAAATATACCAATTAACACAAAAAAACATGCAATAAAAAAAACAAAACAACATGCAAATTCCACTTTTCAAAACCACCCATGACAAAAACAAAAATATTGCATCCATTTGATGAAAATATAAATATAGAAACAAAACATTTCTATGAGCATTTATGTAATAATGTGTGCATGAAAATTAAAAAAATAAATGGACATAGAAATAAAAGCCGCTACATGGATAAAGTCCATAAGACTCGATGAAAACGAATACATAGGCATTACATAAGACCATTCAAAAACCAACAATATTTTTAAAAAAACATCCAAAAGATATATACACAAATCCTTTCAATCCTCAAATTAGCTTCTTGTAGAGTGCAAACATGAACATACAATACATCCTAAATCCTTATGTGGCAGCAAGCTATGGCAAATCATATATGACAAAAGTCTTTTAAAATGCTATTTCATAATCAATACACTAAACCGTCTTAGAACCACAAAAAATACATTACTTAGCGCACAACAAATGAGTGCACAATTAGCAAGTGCACAAGCAGATGCACTTGTATGTCTAGGATAGAAGTTGGAAAATCCCTCTCAAGCATACATACAACCTCCACCATATCTTCATGTTTTGTTTGCATGTCTATCTCACGAATCTCCTTATCACACATCCATCTACATCATGTTTGTAATATAACTAGATTTTAATACGTTCGTATGATTTTATCAAACTTGTATTAGAAGAAATGATTTTATCACTTCCACTCAACAATACAACACAATCATTTTCGTTCATCAACACAAATTCAGAAGACGAACGAGCATGTCTTGTAAAAAAGGCAATTTCAAATATTGAAACTTTCATCTATCGACATCAAATGCAAATAAAAAATTGATCACTACATGTCAAGAAAAATTTGCTACAACCAATTTTGGCGTGCTGAATATGTCGCACATTACATTGAGAATGGAAAGCAAGCAAAAAAAAAACAATTTTTCAAATAATTCGATCCAATTGGAATAATGAAAACCATCATTATACAAACAAATAATGACAACAAAGTAAAAGCATATCCTTGGAAAGAACCAAGAACAACCATGTATTTCGTCAAACAAAAAAAAACGAAAGCATTATTGATGGACAGAAACAATGAAACAAACTCTACACTCTAATAAATTCACTACTTGTCACGAATGTCGATTGTTAACAAATTTAAGCAAGTCCATCAAGACTCACAACTATCACAAAACAACATCATTTATTACTTGAAAAAGTACATAGAAACAAATGAATATCATCAACTATTAAACGAACCGAAAAACAAAATAATGAATCCACTGAGCAATTTCAGTGAGCAAGAGATATCTGTTGGATATTTCATACAAAAACATGGAGAAAATTCCAAAAAATTGCCCAAGTACAAAGAAAAAATCAACATACTCCTAAAACAAGATAATTTATCTAAACTCTTCAATAACTCATGAGCCAAAATGCTCAAAATATAAGTCATATAACAAAAAAAAAATAATTAGGATTTTAATTGATTCAAACTTTGGGCCATCGTTTGACAAAACCAAAGAAGTACAAAAATGGAATCAACATAATTCTCTAAAAAAACAACTTTGTACAAAACTTATAATAAATTGACTTTTAAAAGATTGAGATAATGCATCTTGGTTTCCAAGGGGGCTTTGAATCTAGACCAAAGAACATATTGAGATAATGAGAAAAGAAAAGGCAAAACAACTAAACATATGCAATGCAAAGGTAATTTCGTATTACACCTAGCACATTTATCAATAAGATTTTGTAAAGGGTTTAATAATTTTTCCCTTCTCAAATGTCTTTCATGAATTGTAGTTGAAAATCATAAATTTTATCAAACGAAACCAAGTCCAAAATAGCTCAAAGCTTATTGGACCATCACACAATTGGACTTAAAAACAATTCATGTCTTATTATTGGTTGTGATTAGACTCATAGAGACCTTGTTAAGATCATAATTTCTCATCCTTCTTTTTCAAATTTATAAAGTTTTCTAGCTTTTGCTAGCTTGGATCTTTTCTATGTTTATCTACATTATCAATAAATAGCTTTGGGGTACTTAATACTTGAAGGTGTGAATGTTCAATACTTGAGGGTGTGTGTAACTAAGTCCTAAAGTAGCCATCAATTAAATGTGTTTTCAAATTGTAAGTGGGTATCATAACCTAGAGCCTCAATGAATGTTCAATACTTGAAGGTGTGAATGTTCAAAAGTTGAGGGTGTGTAACTAAGTCCTTAAGTAGCCATCAATTAAATGTGTTTCCAAAGCTTGAAACTACATAACAGAAAAAGTTCAAGGTTTGAAAGTCAGCTTAAAAATCCACTCCAAGCTAATTGAAAAAAACATTTTTTAATTCAAGCTTGTAAGTTTCTGTATAACAGCATTAAAACATTTTTGCAAGTAATCTAAAACACTTCACAAGTCGGGTGCACAATCAAACCATTAGGGTTTGGCATTCTTGGTTGGAACCGCAATTCGCAGTTTTTGATAGGGCTTGGAGAATCATTTTTTTTGGTGGTTTAGGGTTGAAAGCTGAGCAAGGGGCATGGCAATAAGACAGGCTGCTTAGGAATCCAGTGATTACAAACAGTAATCCGACAGGACCAAATGCCACAGAATATCAGCTGAAAAAAAGCCGTAGTTAAGCTTAATTCCAATGCCTGTATAAGAAGGATCCAATGAATATACAATGCTATCAAAATCCTAATGAAATTGCTGAAGACTTAAAGGGCACAGACAATAAGGATAGCTAGCAGCTCTCTGAATTTCTAGAGAACAATCCAGCAGATCATTCTAGAGGTGAAAATTAATCATAAACGAAAAGATTCATAGAAAAAAGGCTGAAAGATTCGTAAATGAATGAATGATTTTATTAGGCTTGAATTATGATTCCGCTTCAGCCAGCTCATTGAAAATAGATTCTCTTCAGCAACTCGCAATTGCTAGCAAATCACAATTCACTGCAACTGTACATACCCTACCCAATGTAATCACTTGATAAAACAATAAAAATGTGTGCCTCCTCATTGGATAACCAGTCTGATTAATGACAGTCAGGAATCAAGCAAAAAGGCACGTTCACCACTTTTTGCACAAATAAAAACTCGCAAGTCTATAATACCTCATTGAGAGGTATGAAAGAGACTCAAGTAGAACTATGTGCATTCATTGTTTTTTCATATAACTGGACCCAAAATGAGCCCAGATTATATAAGCAATTTCTTTGGAAACAATTTCAGATGTGAAACCAAATCTGATGAATAACATGGGGCATCTACCCGAGCAGGAATAGGTAACACCCAAAACAATCTACACATTCTGTTGGCACGTAAAAGTGCACGATATAGACACGTCAGTATTGCTCATGTCTAGACACCTGCCATAACATGAACGCAATCCTTTTGTTCACTGGCATATAAAGTTTTCGTAATTCAGTATGTGCATAAGCCTCCACTGAGTTTAACAGAATCATCATTCGCAACCTCATACACATGTCACAGAGACCAGTCTCATGTCGCAAAATCACCCCTAACGAATTACCTAAATCAAAACACGCAACTACCGAACTGAATGTCCGTATGTATACTTTGCAATTCTAAAATGATATCCTAACAGTTATCAAAGGAGGCTCATCTGCATTTGCATAGGCCACCGCTGAGTTTCTTGTGCATCAAACCATCATCCACACCAATTTCTAATTTGAATGCTCGAAAGTAATGTCTAAATTATCTCCAAATTTCCTAGAATCCAAAGAATTTTTAAGGTTGATAAAATACAGCGTCGATGGAACCAATAAAAATTCTAGTGGAGCCACACGCTTGTTGGGGAGTTAAATGTGTATTTCATCGTCATATAACGAAATTAAAGTATGCGACTACCGAACTAAATGCCTGTAATGATACTTCGTCTATATTACCGTAAATAGTGTGTCAGAGTATCAGAGTGAGGCTCATCTGCATTTCGCATAAGCCACCGCTGAGTTTCTTGTGCATATCAAACCATCATCCACACCAATTTATTTTTCCAATGCTTAAATCCTGTCTAAAATATCTCCGAAGCTTTCTAACAGCTAGGTTCCCGTGTTTGAAATTTTCATGAGTATTACATTGTCTTATAAAAAAATCAAAATGTCTCCACATGACTACTTGGCAATAGCAAAAATATTATCGTAAATGCCTTTGGCAGAGTATCATAATGAGGCTAATCTCCATATTCCATACGCCAATTTCTAGGGAATCTTCGCTTATTCGGTAGTTTACTGTGATGGTAAATTGTCCTTAAGAAAATAAAAATACCGAACTCAAATACATGGGCAGCAATACAGCCATAAAAGAAACTGTCTTTTATAAAACGACGCTAATCCATGCTCATTCATAAGTTTATTGCCATGCCTAACTTCTTGAAAAGTTTTCCATTATCCACAAACACTAACCAAATGAACCTTGTATGCCATTCGATATCCGCAAACAAGGTTATCACAACTGGATCATATTCTGAGAGGTAAAAGTCGCTGCGTAAAACACATGCAGAACTAATTTTGCAAAGATGCAGAATTGATTTCCATGTGCAAAGGAAACGTAACCAAAACACGCGAAGATATTTCAAGCCTCCAAGCAAAGCAGAAGTGCAAGATATAAGACAAATGATTTGACAGCCGGCAAAGTATACGTGCAGGATTGATCTAAAGTGGACGAGTATCTAATACGATACTCAAATTGCAGCAACAACGACAAGCAATGAGAGACTACCTCCAACTACAACAGAACCGAAAAAGAATAAAGCATTCACATGCGATTAAAAGTAAATGCACATCAAGTTCTAATGTGCTTAAATAGATGGAAAACAACGCACGATACAGATCCTCATGTGAATCAACCGCACAAGAGACAGAGCGCCTTGATCATCAGAAGAGTATCCTTCAAACGAATGGAATCGAACAGAAGATGCAGCCTTATGGACGTCTAATCGGCGTTCTCCATTGATCGTTGCTGCGGCTCTCACCTTTGCCATGGCGTGGCGGCCATCACGATCGCTTATACGTACGAGGCTTTCGTAGTTGTGAACGGTCACGATTGCTTTCTCTTAGGGCTTTGCTCGTTGAGAGCCGTCACGATTGCTTCTTTTTAGGGCTTTTCAGCTTTGCCATCAAGAGTTTGTGCTTTCTCAATCTTACCCAAGAGGATCTAAGATTGAAAATCTCCTTAATTAACAAGGAAAAAAAGCTTTTGGGGATGGAGGCAGAGGAGCTTCGCGCCGACCTTGACACGGAGATGGCGGAGGGAGGAGAAGCGTGTGACGCCCTCCCTACACATGCTGCCACTGTCACTGCAAATCTGTCTTATCTTTCCTTGCTTGTTGCCTCGCTTCCACATTCTTCCACGGGTGTCAGTTCGTGGCAGGCCCCCCCAAGTTTTTCTCTTTCTCTGGAGCCAGACTTCTTCCCTCTTCTACTCCCACCTTTGTTGCGCCTTCATCTTTCTCGTCTCTCTTGCCTTCTACTAAGGTTGATCTCGCCCCCATTGTTGCTTTGTTCACTCTTGATTTCGTGTTGTCTAGTGACAAGGCCACTCCCCCTCTTGTTTCTGTTGCACCTGCTGCCTTTTACCCTCTTCCTTTTGTTGCTTTCCCTCTCTTGTCACTCCCTATCTACCCCCTAGTGGGCCCCCTTCACCCTTCTCACTATTCTATCCTCTTCCACGCCGCTTCTTCCCCCACCCTCAAATTAACAGACCCTATAGGTGGTGAGACTGTCTCCACGGGCCTTGGTTTCACTGGACGCCCCATCCACCACACCTACGGTTGTAAGGCAACAATGCAAGTACATTCGAAGGCTTTTTTGTGGAAGAAAACAAGGGCTACACACCTTCCTAGAATTGGGAGTATTGGTTACCTTTAACTCTTTCTCTCTCTCTCTCTCTCTCTCTCTCTCTCTCTCTCTCTCTCTCTCTCTCTCTCTCTCTCTCTCTCTGTGACGTGAATGAGTCTATTATGGGTGATTGGATATGGAAATCAAGATTAACTACATGTATCATTCTATTTGGATTTTTTCTTTTAGAAGCAAGTGAGAGATTAACTTCATGTAATCATTCTATTTGGATTTTTCCTTTTAGAAGCAAGTGAGAGATTAACTTCATCTCACCACCTTTATTGAACTTCTCTCGATGCTGCTTCACATATACACATGATTCGCACATCAATTTCAAGTGGTCTTCTATAGTAGTCAATCATGTTACCATCTCCAATTTCCTCATCAAACTGAGGCTTCCCAAGTTCAAATGACCAAGCCTCTTATGCCACAACTCAGTTTGCGATGGAATGTACGATACGAGTCCATGTTGCCCCTTAATTGTAGCATTCAACCTATACAATTTTGTATTAGGCTCCCTTACTCCATCCGCAATAACTTTGAACTTTTGGTTCACATCCTTCACAAAGCAACGATCATGGGCGAATTCTACTTTCAACTTTTGATCAGTAATGACTCCAACAGAAAGTAGATTTATTTTCAAACCTGGTACGTAAAGTACCTCCCTGATCGTCCTGCTTTTGCCATCAGGTAGTGTGAAAAATGCAAAAATTAGCTTGGTAGAGGCCAAAAATCTTGTATATAGATGATTACACATGTGTGGAGCCTGTTCCCACGTGTGAAAATAGTGTACTTGTCATGTACCATAATCATATAGGTTGTACATATGATTTAATTCAAGTTCTAGTGGCTAAAAAGGCCAAAAACTAGTTTTCTAGACATATGACACATGGCATCAATCTACTGATTGCATGAGCCACATCCTTTGGTTAGGTGTCATATCCCATGTGTAGAGGACAGCTCACATGTGTGGAATAAGCTGAAGTAGGCGAATTTTGACTTCTAGAAGATTTCCAAGTAGATCTCCATATAGAAGGAAAATGGACCAAAAGTGCTCAAAATAGAAGGTTTTGTCCAAGTGTTAGTTTTGCATGATGAATCATCATATGACAAAGCACCTTCACACATGTGGGATCAGAGGGATGATCAGTACCACGAGCTCCCACTTATTGTATATATGAGCCACATTTGGCCATAATCAATGTGAGACACCAATCTTGGTTTTGGAAGCAATTTTGAGTGATTCTCTCCACTTGTCTACATTTGTTTTGATTGTTTTGAGGTTCTATCAATGTGTACTTGATTTTCAGGTTGGAGTCCGTAGTCAGACAATGTTTCACACGTGTGAAACTATAAAGTACACTTACCTTCAATTAATGATTGTTCTTGTTAGGATTTTGTGTCTAGAATTGATCTAGATTGATCTTAATCTGAAGTAGATTGATAGATCAAGTAATCTGACAACCAATCCCTCTTGAGGATCAGATTAGGATCCACTCTTGGTCCTTTTTGTACTTTTTCCACATGGTATCAGAGCCAAGTACAAGAGTTTTTTGTTGAAATTGATAGGGTTAATCTAAATCAAAGCCAAAATTAGCAGTTTTTTGGAAACTAGTCAAATTTTGTGTAGCGAGTTGGATTTGATAGCTATCCTCACAATTTTTGGACCAGAACTTGTTGTGGGTTGTAGGAACCCTTTTCACACGTATGAGGCCATACAGCTCCGGTTTTGGCTGAGAAAATTCAAAAATTTGTACAATTTGACTCACACACCCAATTTGAGATATTTTTGGTGCAAAATCAAGCATTTTCTATAGAGAATCTAATCCCTTGATTAGTTCTTGGATTAGATCAGCCAAGAAATTAAATTTGAAGCTTGAAATAGGTGCATTAATTGATCATCTCTGATTTTTTGAGTGCATGTTGAAGTTGAGAGAGATTTTGCTAAAAATCATAGATTAAGGAGTGATATGCAAGGTGAGAGGTTGAAATCCATTGTACCATCACTCTAGATTTGTTCAAGAGTGATAGGGTCAAGTTTAGAAGCATCAATCTGCTAGAAAACATCTTTGGATCTGTCCTCCAAGTGAAACCTTTGAGAGTTTCTAGTGCATATAGAGCATCAATGCAAATCTTTTGTAGAATTTGACATAGATTGGCTTCAATTGAGAGTTCTAGAAAAGAGATTGAGATCCAAGTCACATTGTTCAAACCTACTCAATTTGTTTGAGTGATTGTAAGGTTTGAAAAGATTCATTAAGGTGTCTATGACAAATGTGTAGAGAGAGATCCAATTTTCTAAGAGTTCCTTCCTTTGTAGAGGGCAAGATCTAGAAGCTCATTATGTGTTGTTATTGGTGAAGAATTTGTCTTTTTCTAGGTGATCAAATCTTTCTAAGTGGCATTAGCTCTTTGAAGCACAATATCTTAGTGAGAAAAATCACAACTTTTGATTTTGAATTTCATTCCAAGTCTCTAAAGGTAGAATAATTGGTAGAATCCAATAGGGGTGATTGAATCAATTTATTGAGCAAAAATTGACATAGTATGTATGAAGCTCAATTTAGTTCTATTCAACTTTCTTTGTGAGAGTGTGAGGGTCAATTTTAGATCCCATTGGATGTCTAGAATGAGGAGGAGTCCATATTTGAGTATTCATGCATGGTTGAGATCTTTGTGAATCTCTAGTTGTCTAAATTTTTAAGCTTTGTGAAAAATTGGTGGTATAGTTTGTTGTCAAATCAAATCAAATTCATTCTAAATCTCAAGTGTGAGATTATTTGGGTCAAGAGTGAGTCCAAAAGAAGTGATTAAGTTTGATTTTCATGTATTTGAAACAAAACGCATCTTTTGTTCAAGAATCTCAAGTGAACTAGTCAAATGAAAAGGAAAATCTAGGTGTCAAATCTTTTTCATATCCATTTCAACTTTCAAAAGAAAGAGTCATTGGTGTTTGATGAGTTCAATAGGAGATTGGATCTGATTTCTTTTGTGATTTGATTCAAAGATTGTGTGCTTTTGTCTTAGTGATCAAAGCAAAGTTTCCAAGTGACTAGTCATTAGTGTGAAGATTGATTCTTAGGTTTGTGAGCTAGATCTTTTGTAGATCATTCTAGATTATTGAAGATGTTCAAATCTAGTCTCTTGAAAGTCACAAATTACATTTGTAGAATCATATCACATGTTTTTATTCACATGGCATCAATAGTTGGCATCCTATTGAAGGAAAGAAAGGATCCTAAGTGCAACCTTTGTGGCAAGGGAGGCTATATTTTCTCAAGATGCTACAAAAAGAAGACCAATCCATCCAAGGAGAACCAAGGAAAGGGGGCCAAGGTGAAGGATGGAGCTTCAAGCTCAAAATGCAAATACAAGAAGGACAAGTCCAAGGAAAGGTGCTTCCTTTGTGGAAAGGTGAATGAGGCTTGGAGTCTCACAAGGACTTGCAAGATTTGTCTTCAAGAGTCCATCACAACACATGTCAAATCTTTTGAAATTTTTCATTTGGAAGTGCATTGTTTGGTTCAAGATGCAAAGATAAATGTCACTTTCATGAAAGTAACTTGGATCTATTTCATGTCCTTGGAAAGTATTTTGCTTGGAACTTTGGACAAGTTCAATCTTATTGTTATTATCCAAGAGAAATCAATCAAGAATAAGGAGCAATCACAAAATGAAAATAGTTTCATTTATGCGCTCATGTCAACTTATGAAGAACCATTTTGCTTTGAAGAGATTTTTGTATCTCAAAGGTGGATTAAGGCAATACTAGTTGAGTGTGATGCCTTAAAAGATAGCAAATATGTTTTCCTTGTAAGCTTACATTAGTTATGAAGTCAAGTAAATGGAAATATTTTCATAATGTAGGATCTTTTGGTTTCAATAAGATCATGAATGATGTGTTCATTCATAAAGATGAAAATTGTATGTTTTCAATCCTGAAGGCAAGTTGTAAACTTCTTATGAGAATAAGTGAAGCATCCAAAGTGGACACTTATATCCATAAGCAAGTAGTTAGCCTTATTGAGATGGAGATACCTTTTGATTTTAATATTGGAAAAATCATGCCAAGTTGTCGTGATTTTTGGACTTATGTTTCTAGCATAAGTAATCTTGATAATCATAGGAAGTGCATATTGAATGGTCATACTTGTTGTGATCATTATGAGACATGGAGGTCTCGGATTTCCATCAAGAAGGAGCATCATGAAGAGGATCTTAAGGAGTCATCTCAAAGTTCAAGTGTGCCAAGGATTGAGGAGGAGAGACCTTCTCAAGTTGTGATTCCAAAAAGAAACTCAAGAAACATGGTTGAACCCATGTGGCTCACATTTCAAGGGAAAGAGGAGCATATCTCATGTGAAGGAGCAAGCCTCAAGGTCAAGCATCTACATGAAAATTGGAAGGAATCAATTTTGGAGGTGCTAGGATGGTGCAAAGCTCTCAAGCTCATCAAAGATGTCAACATCAAAGAAGCACTATCATGGATATGGTGATTTGAGATCAACATCAAGCTCATTGGCTGATCTTCACACCTTTTGAACCAGCAAAGACCAATTCAGCCCATGGAGTCAAGTTCAAGATCATCATGTTTTCCATCAAGCTAGATTTACCAAGCTAGATTTTTGAGGAGGAGTGTGAAAAATGCAAAAATAAGCTTGGTAGAGGCCAAAAATCTTGTATATAGATGATTACACATGTGTGGAGCCTGTTCCCACGTGTGAAAATAGTGTACTTCTCATGTACCATAATCATATAGGTTGTACATATGATTTAATTCAAGTTCTAGTGGCTAAAAAGGCCAAAAACTAGTTTTCTAGACATATGACACATGGCATCAATCTACTGATTGCATGAGCCACATCCTTTGGTTAGGTGTCATATCCCATGTGTAGAGGACATCTCACATGTGTGGAATAAGCTGAAGTAAGCGAATTTTGACTTCTAGAAGATTTCCAAGTAGATCTCCATATAGAAGGAAAATGGACCAAAAGTGCTCAAAATAGAAGGTTTTGTCCAAGTGTTAGTTTTGCATGATGAATCATCATATGACAAAGCACCTTCACACATGTGGGATCAGAGGGATGATCAGTACCACGAGCTCCCACTTATTGTATATATGAGCCACATTTGGCCATAATCAATGTGAGACACCAATCTTGGTTTTGGAAGCAATTTTGAGTGATTCTCTCCACTTGTCTACATTTGTTTTGATTGTTTTGAGGTTCTATCAATGTGTACTTGATTTTCAGGTTGGAGTCCGTAGTCAGACAATGTTTCACACGTGTGAAACTATAAAGTACACTTACCTTCAATTAATGATTGTTCTTGTTAGGATTTTGTGTCTAGAATTGATCTAGATTGATCTTAATCTGAAGTAGATTGATAGATCAAGTAATCTGACAACCAATCTCTCTTGAGGATCAAATGAGAATCCACTCTTGGTCCTTTTTGTACTTTTTCCACAGGTAGTTGGATTGAAACGGTGCCTATCCCCTTGATCTTGCACACCTCACCATTTGCATGTGAAATGGACGTTCCATTATCCAACACTTTCAAGCTACTGAACCAATTCTTGTTATCTGTCATGTGTCTTTGGCTCTCGAGTCAATATACCATGCTTGATCATCTTGATTAGATGACAATGCAGATATGAAGATGCTAGAGTCTTCAATCTCACCCTCATCGACAAGGTTACCTGCTTGCTTTGGTTTTCCCTTGTCTTGTTCCGCCAAGAATTTATGACATTCACTCTTCCAATGGCCCTTTTTATCACGAAAAATGCCAGATATGGGTTTCTCACGGAGTGGTGCTTGGACGTGTGATATCAAAACATGGTATTGCCACCAATTATTCTAAGACCAAAGTTATTGTGGAATTGCCACCGCCAGCAACAATTCGAGGAGTTTATGTGTTTATGGGTCATGCAAACTACTATCGAATTTTTATTATCTTCTTTGCGGATTTAGCACGACCTATATACAAATTAACTATTGTTTCTATTTGGACAGTAGAGGCGTTAGAAGCCTTTGAAAAGTTAAAAAAAGCATTATCTTCAGCACTAATATTGCGTTCTCCAAATTGGACATTAGAGTTTCATGTTCATATAGACGCCTCAAAATATCCATTGGATCAGTTTTGACACAGCCAGGTGACTATAAGAAGGATTATCCTATATGATTTGCAAGCAAACAACTTACAGATCCAGAGAAGAATTACTCAACAAAAGAACGTGAAGCACTAGCCATGATTTTTTCTGTTCGGAAATTTCGTCACTATCTCATGGAAACGCACTTTGCATTTTATACGGATCATCAACCGTTACTTTACTTGGTAAATAAGACGTGTAATACTAGACGTATTGCAAGATGGTTATTATTATTGACTGAATTTGACTTTTGAATTGTGGTCAGAAAGGGGAAGCCACATTATCTAGCCGATCACGTTTCACGAATTGAATCTGCACCAGTTAATACTGAAGTGGATGATGAACTGCCAGATGTTGCGTTGTTCTATGTTGAAGCAGTACTTGAGTGGGCGGCAGATATTGTTGAGCACCTGATGCTAGGACAACCGAATGACTCTTTGACAAAAGTACAAAAAAGACAATTGATTCATAAGGCTCAATATTATCAATTGATTGCAAGACAATTGTATCGTCGTGGATCAGATAATATTTTATGAAGATGTGTTTTACCGCATGAAGTACCAGATCTAATCATGTTTTCACATGATGGCATGGACGAAGGACACTTCTCTACAGATATTACTGTTTGCAAACTTTTGCAATCCGGTTGTTGGTGGCCTACGCTTCATAAAGACATAGAAAATTTTATTCAGACATGTGATGTCTACCAGCGAGCACGACGGCCTACTCGACAGAATTATGAACCCTTACATCCAGTTTTATCGCAAGCACCGTTTGAAAAATGGGGACTGGATTATGTTGGTCCTATTCATCCCGCTGCTCAAGGATCTCAGGCTCGCTACATTATCGTCGCAACTGATTATATGACCAAGTGGGTTGAAGCCAAAGTTGTCAAAGCAGCTGATGCGAAATCTACAGCTAAGTTTTTATATGAAAATATTATAATTAGATTTGGATGTCCGATCGAAATTGTCAGTGATCGGGGTACACACTTTGTTAATCAAACAATAAAGTGTTTACTAGAAGATTTTTTTGTTATACACAAATTTAGTACTCCCTATTATCCCAGAGGGAATGACCAGGCTGAATCTTCCAATAAGATTCTCTGCACCATTATGACAAAGACAGTTGAAGCGAGTCGGTCTGATTGGAAACATAAACTGTATGCAGCATTATGGGCATTTAGAACCGCTTACAAAAATAGTACAAATCAAACAGCTTTTCAACTGGTTTATGGTCAAGATGCTGTTATGCCAATTGAATTTTTAATTCCATCTTTACGCATAGCAGCAACAGAACGATTAAATGATGATCTGTCTTTAGAACTTTGCCACGATGCATTGCACAAATTATGTGAAACCCGATTGATGGCAGTTCATGCCTTAGAAGCAGAGAAAGCCCGCCGCAAGGCATGACACGATCGACGATTGCATAAGAAAGATCTGGAAGCATGAGATCTTCGCAAGATGCCAAGCAATAGGTGCAGTTGCTGAAGGGGCAATTACAAATGGCCGAACAAGATCGCACACTGCTTCAAGGTGAATTGGATGCGACCACCCTTGAGCGTGATGCATATCTGCAAACACAAATACCCGATCATCCGATCACACCGACGGAGATTGCATATTTGTTCAAGAAAGTGGAAATATACAAAGTGGCCCTACACGGATTCCAAGACCGCTTTGATAGGTTCAAAGGAACAGCTTCAACCGAGTTGGCAAAGGCAAAAGAGACCATCAACGCCTATGAAAAAGCCGTCGCTCAAGTGTTGGAAGCCAGACCACAAATCCTCATCCCGGTCATTCCACAATTCTCCCCTTCGCACCAAGAAGCTGTACAGATTCGAGCATGGACCAGGGGGGAGCTCTAGATCTAGCAGATCAACCGCCAACTATACTGGCAGTACAAGCGGGTCCATCCTCATCAAGGACAAGCCATTTATTCATAAGGCCCATCAGCGTCGAGGACCAGATCCAGACCTTCTTAAAGCAGCATCCACATGAGTCCTCGCATGGTGGATGGGTTCCCAAATTTAAGACCTTCGAGATCGAGGCCAGCAAAGAATTGGACAAAATATCTACACTAGGAGAGCAGCCGGCATGGAGAATCACGGTTTTTGAGAAAACTCCGGAATCAATTAGGAGTTACGTCGCCAACCCTCGCCAATTACTGGTAGATCCTTATTACGTGCCAATGCCGCGACGACAAAAATGGAAAGATTTGGGATTGGCTATGGATAAAATCACCATCCATACGCCCAATTGGCCAATCATCCACCAGCCTTACAGCTGAAATATTTCAGTGGATTTCTACTGGGCCTTACAGGCATATCAGAGAGAGTATGTCCACTCTCCGGATCCAACGGTGCGACAATCGGCAATGTTTGCAAAAGATCTAACTCTGTTGGCATCAGTGGCAACCAAATGGGACGATTGCCTTCCTACCCTGGCATTTGATCCAAATAAGTCGATGGCCTCAGAGCAAATCAAAAATCAGTTGCCGATTGTTCGACTGTATTTCCGTGCGGCTATGACGGGAGGCTCTTGGGAATCCCACTTCACCTCATGGACAACTTCAAGTGGATTGCCGGAGCCCACCATTGTTTCCTGCCGCATAATTGGATTTCAATACTGCACGCCTTGACTTTATGGAGAAGGTGCAGTATCATTTAATTAAGATTCGGCGCGAAGCCAATAAAAGTCCCCAATAACTGCATATTGCAAGTGTCGTGGGACCACCACCAGTTTTGGTGGGGGATACTGTTGGAGGGTTTGTGGATCCCAAGGCAACCCTAACCCTAGTTAATAAGTGAGAGGGATTTGGCACCCTGCGTGTGTAAGTCCAACTCAATGATCACATAGTTATTCGATTGATTAGTTAAAAGTCAATAAAAGGAATTTCAATATTTGTTTAATCATTTTGAAACACCATGTTCATTCACAATGATTATTTATGAGATTCATGTTTGTCATGTGGCAGTGCAAAATGTATAATGTTATATGGGCTCTTGGTTTCTACTTTCGTGTTGAAAGGATTGATAACAAGAGACGCACACACGATTGTGGTGTAATAGCATCTTTTCAACAAGAAAGTCAAAGCAGTGCACGAGATCGTAATCTCATCTCAGGAGACATAGAATACTAGGAACTATACAAAATATTTATGATGTGTCATTCGGTGAAAGTGGACACAATTTTTTATTTGATGTGAAATGGTTCAAGGTAGTTTGTAGAGGGCCAAATGCAACCGTAAAATCGGATCCAAGTGGATTTTTTGTGATTGATTCATCAAAAACATTGAGCATGGAGTCATTTGACACATTGGTGTTGCCTCGTCACTGTGAGCAGGTGCACATGCTATGCTATCATGTTTTTCATTTTATTGCAAGTGACTTCAGTATTTGAGTTTTCGATATGTTCTAAAGGTGTTTTTTCAACCAGATCGACTAAACAAGATATGGTGGTTTGTAGCTCAAGTTGAACCACGTTCACGACGAGTATTTGAGGGAGCAAATGTTGAGAATGAAATGGAAAACCTTCATTTTAACTATGAGATTGAGCTACAGAGAGATGTAGTAAATCGTCAAACCATACTTGAAGCACCCACTTCCATAGATGTTGAGAATAGAAATTCTAATAATCAGGATGATGAAATAATTTTTGAAAGTGAGAGTGATGATGAAAATCATCTGGAGATGAATTGCAAGATGTTGTCGTTGACAAAATTGATTCTTGTAATTCTGAATAAGAATTGATTATTGCAATTCTGAATGAGATTGATTCTTGCAATGCTTTTAAATTATTGTTATTTAGCCAAAATAGAATCTCATTTATGGTCAAGTAAGTGAAAAGAATAGACATAGTTTGGCTTCAATCCCATTTTTTTGGAGATAATGTCGGTGAAGATAGATGTACGGCTTCATGTTCCAAGAAAAATTCTCATTTTTTAACAAATGTTACAAAGGCAATAAATCACTAAAAGCATGTGAGTTAATGAAATCACCACCACAAACTATGACAAAATCAAGTGTTTCATCATAGTCAATCCCCTTGAATTGAGCATATTCCTTGGCAACTAGTCTTGTTTTATAATTGTTCACACTACCATCTTGATTAAGCTTGATCTTAAAGACCCATTTGCAAATAGCAACATTTTGTATCTTTGATGGAGGATCAATAATTTTACAAGTATCTCAAACAATGCATCATATACTCACTTTTCATTGCATCAAATCACTCTTTTGTTGCTACAGTTTCATTCACACTTGAAGGAACGTCATCAAACTTAAGGTAGTAATAAGGGCAATAAAAATTAAACAATCATCAACTTGTAATTGCTGCTCTCTTCCTTGTATTTGAGCCTTGATGGTTGCATTTGGGCTCTGATACCATGTTAAAATCAGAGATTATAAACCTCATTTGGATACTAAAACATTGAAAAAACATCAAAGGTTTCACTTATATCTAATAGATAGAAAACTAACACACAATTTAACCTATTTTGCATCTAATTGGCAAGAGCTTTTGAACACCACAATAAAACTAGAAATAATTGATCTTCAGATCCTGTCACACACGTGAAAAGTATAGTACTTTGTTCAGATTCAGATCTATTTATTAGACACAAAAAATATCACGTTCATCATTCATCAATTCCTCGTTAAGAGCAAACTTGCCAAAATCACCATCTCTTGATAATCTCTCAGAGAATGTACAAAATGAGCTCTCAATCCATATCAAATGATCTCGGATATGAGATTAGGTAGAGTGCCATTAGGGTAGACCCTAAACCCCTGGCTATCAAAGCCTTAGATCATGCATAATTACCCTCTTGGTAGCTCGAGTCAACTGTCTTACAAAAGTAGATTTTTGGCATCCAAGCTCTGAAACCACTGAAAGAATTCAGGTTGATCGAATAATCGGGTGGTGCTGGTATCTCTGTTGGGAATTCAACGAGTGTGGCTCAAACGACGATTCCAATGTGTAGCTCAAATGGAGCCGATCTGTCAGATGAGGCTATTGCCACAAGCCGCAATCAGTCTTCCTCCGAACAACAGATAGCTACTGCTAATCTAACAATGAATTTTATGAACAATAGATAATGTCTAATGATAGCGAAAATATATCTACTAGTAAATTGAATGAACATCACAACATGCACATAGACTGAGCAGAAAGATTGTAACTCTTATGTATTATCAAAAATTGAGTATACATCAATTGGATCTGTTTTCCAGATCAGCGCGTCAATGTAAGAGAGGTGTTCTCTCTTACGAATGAACTAGTTACTACTAGAACAATCTTACAGCTCCCTTGATACGCACCTCACTGAGTATTGCGTTCAAGATTCTCTTCTGATTGTTATCTATGCATGTATATCCAATATATATATCATATTGTATTAGATTACAAGACCTGATTAGCTAAGTTTACGCTAAACGTTTGTTTAACTACATCTTGGTTAACATTGCATGGTGGTGGTGGATCGTGATAGTTTGAAAAATTCACGCCCAAGTAGTTGAGGTCTGATAGTTTGTCCATGCCTGATATGTCATCTTTGGACTTAGCTTGTGGATGTCCGATTAGTTGGCGCAGCCCAATAGAGAGAACTGTAAGGAGAGAGAGAAAATACTAAAGCTTTGAAATGTAGAAACACAAGGTTTTTTCATTCACCAACCCGATGGCAGCACTCTGTCTCATTTGTCCTACGTGCAGACAATGCCAGGCCCGAACCACTGGAGCTGACCAGTATCTCAACTCATCAAGAACCCTGTTCTGTCGACCACCCTATGCTTACATTGTGAGCACATTGCACAACAATTGTCCTGATGAACCCCAAGCAATGGCCATTTCTGTGCGACCGCATAGCTAACCGGCCAGTCGGATCTGATACCACATGTTGTGCAGGCATCCCAAAGGGAGCCAACTTGACATACAAGCAGCCAACTCGCCAACGACGATCATACTTAACCAACATGAAGTTCAAAAACCAACACTGAGATTCAACCTGGCGCCATGCCAGATCGGGGGTCCTGATGTTGGTGACTTCCCTCCAAGCGAGCCGCCCGACTTACATCAAACTTAACTAACTTGAAGCTTCATTACAAATGAGTAACATCCATTCCAAGCAAGTCATCTAACTTACATCAGACTTAACCAACTCAAAGCTTCGTCACGAGCACTGGAAGCCAACCTGGCACCACGCCGGACTGGACAGCCATAAACATGTAACTTCCACCCAAGCAAGCCATCCAACTCAGCCGACAGGTTAGAGCTCGTTTCCCAAGAGCTTAACCCATTCACGTTTATGCAAGGAACACTCTGAACCACAACAGAGATGAGGACAACCAGTCCCTGGACCGAATGGTCCCGACATCATACTGTTGGCATCCTGGACCGAATGGTCCTGACAACATACCGCTGGCGTCTCGGGATACGACCCTCAGCTAAGTGCCAGATCAAAAAGATTTGAAGCAGCCTTACAACTGGCGCTTTTACCGAACATTGAAACCCAGAAGGTAATTAGAGTCAGATTGAGAATAATCCCACTTTATTAATAGACCGTGTGAGGTGATTGCACATTGATCCGGACTCTCTGGACTCTGTTATTTTTTATCACTTTTGCCATGATCACTCTCAACATCAGAGGCAATCAAATCAGTCACATACGTGCTGTCCAGATTGCTAAGGATGCATGGGACATCCTAGCAACCCTCGAAGCAGCAAGAGGAAGATGAAGCAGCCTTTATGACCAAGGTCGAAGAACAACAAGATATTGATTCCTGGTATCTCGATTCTGGAACAACTCAACACATGACTCACCATCAAGATTGATTCAAACATTATAAATCTTTCACCCACTCTCGAGTTGTGCAACTTGGAGACAACTCATCACATTCGATTCAGGGTGAAGGAACAGTCAAAATCAAATTTCAGAAAGGTGAACAAATTGCGGTCCAACGTTTTCCACGTTTCAAATCTGACCAAGGATCTGCTCTTAGTTAGCAAAATCATTGATTCAGGTCGGAGGGTCAAATTCGATACAATCGACTGCACCATCCTTGACAAATCCCGAAAAGTTTAGCTTTCGGATGAAGAAGTGACAACCTCTATAAACTCAGCCACTGTTATTCTTCCAACAGTTAAGCAATTCACACTTCTACCTTCGAATCATCTGATATGCTTTGGCATTTCAAATTAGGCCATTTGAATTTCAATAGTATTCAACAAATGTCAAAAGATGACGGAGAGTAGGTAAGAGCAATCAAAATAGTGAAATTGCACTTGCTCCACCAGGGGCTATGCAAGCTTCCATAAGATGCAAGCCCATATGTGTGGAGAGGAGTTGAAAGGAGTGACAGGTTGCAGGAGCAACACCTTCCCAAGGCTATCCAAAACAGTCTCCAAAGTAGGAAAAAATCTAGGGAGAAAAAAACGGAGCTCCACCCAAACTGACACTTCCATTTGAGAGGTGTCGTTGATGGAAAAACCATCAGTGTATCTTGTGATGTACACTGGATTACCCCTGTAAAGGTATGGGCCATTGGCAAACACAACATTCACCTCTTGAGCACTGGCCAGAGTAAAGAGAAAAAAACCTTTGCCCATGGCTTGAGAGAACATGACCTTGACATTGAAGCGACCCCACTAGAGATCCCCAAATCTCTTAACCCCTTCCGCATAGGGCGGCTTTTTTATAAAGTAAGCAACAATTGTAGTGTTAGCCAACATTGAAAGATGATCAGTGAAAAGAGTAGGATCAAGTCCGAACACATTTTCACACATTTTCACAACAACTGGCGAATTGGAACTTCTGCCAGCAAATTTGCCATCTGCGTGGCCATCTGGAGCAGAGGAATTAATGTAGGGTGAGCAAGAGGACGTGATGTGACTTGATCCATGAGAAAACGGTACTCTCGTTGGATGCAAAAGGGCTCTCGAGGTGCATGCGTTGGTGTATGAGAGTGGGGTTGTCGGTGGCGATACATGCGCTTTTGGAGGTGAGGTCTGTCTAGGAAGGAGCAGAACAAAAAGTGCAGGCTTGTGGCAGCGTGCTGACTTGGGAGGCTGAATCTAGCAGTCTCTCTACAAACGCCGTAGGGAGGGAGCATGTGGTGACATTCTGGAGTAGGATATAATCGTGTGGTTCGGGAGTTTTGATTAGCACTCTATAATGTTCTCTCTGTTTTTCTCTTCATGTGTGTTTAGGGTGGGTGTGGGTGGGTGTGTGTGTGCGTGCATGTGTTTGTGTGTGTGCGTGTGTGTGTTTCATACTACTGGTTTATGGTTTGTGTTATATATTAATTTATGTTTCATGCTTGAGAGAGAGAGAGAGAGAGAGAGAGAGAGAGAGAGAGAGAGAGAGAGAGAGAGAGAGAGAGAGAGAGAGAGAGAGAGAGAGAGAGAGAGAGAGAGAGAGAGAGAGAGAGATGCATCTAACATTTTCAACTTTTGCAGAAGAAGGAACATAAGTTGGTTTCAAGAAAAGAGTTGCAAGAGAGATCGAGAATATTATTGATAGGATAAATCACATGAATATTGATTTTGGATCATCATTGGCCTTAGATGATGCTCTTGTTGATGATGACCCCTTGCATGATATAATTAGTTCATCAATGCCTTGTGATTCAATCCATGTCTCCAAATCTCTAGAACGTTCTTACCACCCAACCACACCTATCCTAGATGTTTCACATGAGTCCTCCAGGATATTCCACGTGGATTCCACAAAATTGGCCACCCCTTTAAAAAAGAGAACACGTCTTGGACGTATTATGACTAGTTTGAAAGATAATTGCAAATTACTACGCATTGTTGATGTGTCAAAAGACATTCTAGATTCTTTGTCTGACCTTCCTCTTCCACCTAGCTTGCAACCATTAGTAAAAACTTTCATTAGAAGTAGATATTCGTATTGGTCACTCCAATCACCATTACCATAAAATGGAACACCATTTACGTATCTTGGTCGAATGTACATGATCATGCCTAGTGAAAACGTTCCTGAGACTGGTTTGGGCCTTTTTGCATTGAGTAGTATTGAGGTCCCTCTAAATAGTGTTGTGACATTGATGCCATATGCATGACCTCAATACAATTGGGATGATTGGCATGCTTTGTGTCGTCACCAATGGAGGATGCAAGTATATGGCTTGAATTCAAATGCTTGTTCTTTAGAGGAGCACCGCATGCAAGGAGGCAACATCTCAAGGGCAAATCGTACATACATTGATGGACGTCCACATGTGCATGGAAACATTGCTGCATATATAAATAGTTCCATTGGCCACTCTCTATTGACGAATTGTGATTTTGAAGAACGCACCAATGGAAAAGAAGAATATTTTACTAGGAATGTAAAGGGCACTTATGTAATGGTCTGTGCCACTAGATCTATCAGGTTTGGGGAGGAATTGTGATATGAAAATACGTATAATCCATGCATCTTGATTGTATTTGGTTTGTGTCATTAAATATATCAAATGTTAGGAGCATTATTCATCAAGCATTATTCGTCATTTGCCTAGATGCTTACATAAGATAATAAGTGAAAGCTAACGAATGTGAAATTCATAAAATTTATGTAAATATGTAGAAGCATGCAATTCTTTGAGTTCATTGAATGTTAACAAGTTAAAAAGAAAAATGGTCTAGTAGATACATTGGTATGTTCATACTTTTTAAACAAAGAGGTAATTTATATTCATATGCAACATTTAGATCTATCAAGTACTGGGAGGAAATGTTTATCAAGCATACTTCTTGTTATTTTGGTAATAGGATTCTTCATCCTCATTTAGCGTTGGAGACAATAATCCTCGTAATAGTTGACGTAAACGACGATTGCAATACAACGGTCCTCATATAAAACAATTACCTCGTCGTCTACGTCAAGGCTTAAAAGAGATGATGGAAATTGATGAGCGCATTAATCAAGAGACTAATGCATCTGAATCTAGCTCATCTAGATCTACTTCTTCGCAAACAAGTTTCAACGATGAAAATGAGCTTCCAATGAATGATGAATTTGAAGTCATGGGAGACATGTTGGATGATATGTACGAGAACAATAGTGTAGCTAGACACAATGAACAAGATGAGGAGGCACTTTTGTCTAAAGAAGAAAAGAAATTGCGAGAAGAATCAAAGACCGCATTGTATCCTGGAGCAAAGACATCTCGTTTGGCGACTTCTCTACTTCTATTAAATCTTCAAGCCAAATATAGATGGAGTGACCAAAGACTCACATCATTATTTGACATAATTTTTTTTCATCTACTTGTCATTTTTGCTTTGAAACCAAATTTACAATTTGAACATCTAGTGATAATTTTTTTACAATGACTTCTTTTGTCATGTACAGACTATTGAAAAACAAAATTCTCCCAGAAGGGAATGTCATGCCTGAGACAAGAGATGAGGCACGAAAGATGTTGTCTAACATCGGAATGGACTACAAGCAATATCATGCACGTCCAAAAGATTGTGTTTTATATCGAGGAAGGTACGAATCACTCAAGAAATGTCTCATTTGTAATAAGCACATCTCATGCCTGTCTGGGTGTAACAGCATCACAAATGTGGGTAATGATGTGATCCTTCACTGACAAGTTAATGAAGGTCAAAGCTTTCCTCATCTTTTTGTCGAATACTTTGATATCCGCTTCATTTGGTGGCCTTCTCTCATAACCGGTGACGACTTCCCACACGTCTTTCTCCATCAGTATGTTTTTCATTTTGAATTTCCACACTGCTTAGTTGGAAATCCCGTCCAATTTGCTACTTTCACTCAAAATGGACTCTCCCATGTTTGCCATTACAAAACTGCTTGAAACTTCTGTCGTAGGCTAAAAGCAGTATGCTGAGGCCAACTGTGATGTCAGAAGTTGAAAATAATGACCTGCACTTTTTCGCTTACTAGGCCATTCGTCGCTTTTCCACCAATTTGAAAGCCAAATCGGCGTCGCCTTCCGAAATGCACTCAGTCGTCAACTCCCAACTACGTGCCCAATGGAATGATGATATCACTTTTGGCGCACTCCAAACACTTTCTCCACTACAATCACTCTGTTTTGCTATACCGTACTTGCATTTTCAGTTCGGGTGCCCTTCGTTTGGAGGTTATAGCCTTTCGTTTGGGTCAAAACGGATAAAGGAGGCAAAATTAAGGGCTTTTCGTGTTTTTGAACTGTTTCTTCACCTTGAAGAAACTTCACAATTCACTTGTCAAGGGACCCAACTCCAATTTCAGTATGAAAATTTTTAACGAAGTTGAAGGCGAGAATGCATTTCAAGTCCCTTTAGCCCACTTCAAGACTCTTTTCAAACCAATCCAATGGTTTATCTCAAACCAATGGCCCACAGTACTTCTTAAGGATGTTATCCTAGCCCTTGATCATACTAGTTGTTGATCCAACGGTCTCTGGCCGATTTGCGTGCTGATGATCACTCTTGCAGCCGCTAGGCACTACGAAGCACTGGGCATCAAAATGGTTTGGGCGCGCAGCCGCAACCTCCTCCTCACCCTTTCTTGATTTTTCAAGGCTATGGCTACCAAATTAAATCCATTCCAACTACTCAGATGCAACACGATTGTTCACGGCCTCTGAAGATCTTCTTATTTGCACTAGGACGCCCTTGTTCTTGCTTTTACAGCTCAGAAATGGTCTCCTACAGCTCAGAAACCAAACTTTTGTTCTTCCAAATCCTAGGCCAGGTTTCCCTTGGAAATACTGATCTTGATTGACTGTTCACAGCCCTCTGACTAGCAATCCTCTTCCTTTAAGACTGCTCTACTGTTGGAAAGCTGATGCTTCAATCCGTTTGTCAAATGGTGTCCTATTGAATGCACACTGACTGTAAACACCAAATAGCTTGCTTCGAAATTTCAAAATTCCGTTTGCTGAGATTATGATTTAGCCGACCACCCTTGTCTTTGAATCCTCACACAATCTCAAGCTCACCAAGCTTCTGTGTGCCAAACTCTCTACACCAGTGTCTCTCCTTCCATCTTCAACCTGCCGTAAACCCCGAACTCTCAGAAGACAGTTCTCCCGAAGCTCTCTTCAACGACGATGTTGTATTGTGTACACTCCCTGTACGGCTCTGATACCAACTTAGAATTTGCTTTGATCAGGAACACAGATCATGCTACACAATAACACAAACATAAAACACTCTCCACAACAAGCACACGTAGCAACTGTATTTCTCAAAGTGAAATTACACTATACATATAGGTATTCACTCAGGCAACCCATGCATGACCTAGGTTGCCGTTGGCGGGACGTGTGTCCCGTCGACTTGCCTTGTGGCGAGGCCAACTGATCCTTATCAACTGATAGGACCCACAATACAGTAGCACAATGATTTTACTTTAATTCTAACTAGAACTCCTGGAACTGGTACACTTTGATATCTGTGGACCGTTTGATGTAGTCTCCCTAGGAGGTTCAAAGTACTACATCACTTTTATTGACAACTTCAGCAAGTTTGCAGCCATGTACTTTATCCACAGCCAGTCAGAGGCCCTGGTCAAATTCACAAAGTTCGTGAATTGGGCTGAGAAATGAACTGACAAGAAGGTGAAGTAGCTAAGAACAGATAGAGGAGGAGAATACGTCTCCAAACGCTTTGCTAAGTTTTGTACCAGCAAAGGGATACTTCACTTGAAGACTACAGCCTACACACCATAGCACAATGGTGTGGCAGAGAGGAGAAATCAGACTCTCATGGAAGCTGCGAGATCCATGATGGCCTATTCAAAGGCATCAAGATTTTTATGGCTGAAGCAGTAGCCACAGCCAACTACCTGCAAAACATAACAGGTAGATCCGGTGTTGCACATACCATGCCACACAAGGTTTGGTGGGGCAACAAACCAAGTCTGACAAATGTGCGTATTTTTGGATGCGTCACATATGCCCACATTCTAGATCAGAAAAGAAAGCAGCTGGATGAAAAGGTGGAACAAGGATTCCTTGTAGGATATGATGTTCATTCATCATACTATAGGATCTACACATGTGACAACAGATAGATCAAGATTGTCAGAGATGTCAGATTTGATGAGTCAAAGACAATGGCTGACAGAGATCCAGTGTGCTACGAAATCCTGACCAGAGGCTACTATGACCTGCCAACATCAACGGAGGGAGCGGACCCTAAGCATCTAGAAAAAGATGTTCAAATTCCAGATGGACAGAAGAGTGACTGTTCTGATGATGAGCAGTAAGACGTGCTACTTGTACCCCTAGGACACCTGCTACTCACCATAGTTCAGCTGTCAACAAAGGCAAGAAACTTGACAAAGATCTTTTTTGTTTGTGATGTAGGCTTGGATATGAAAAATGAAAAAGGAGCTTTTATTGCAAAGGATTGAAAGATCAAGTGCATGCAAGAGGAAAATCAAAGATTGCAAAACAATGGAGATACAATAGTAAAGGTAAATTCACATTTATTTTGATTCATTTGATATTTAGTTGATAACTTAATGTGTTATCTATTGATGCATTATATTATGGTTTACATTACTTTCCATTGTGCTTTCCATTACTTTCTATTGTGCATTCTAGCATGCAAATCATGTGCTAAAATAGATACATTGCATTGAATTCATCAATAGATACATTTGCATTCCATAGACGTGCATTAAATAGACTATACATTGCATGAATACATCAATAGATACATTTGCATTCAATAGATGTGCATTCAATAGACTATACATTTGCATTCATGAATTAAAAATATATGCATTCAAAATTTTTGCAAGAATGATGTGGTGCCAAAACATTATATTGATTGATTTAAAAAAAAGTACATTGATGAGAGAATAAATTCTCCCTTCATACATTGCCTTCTACAAGGCTAATATTTAATTTAAAAACTCTACTCATCATCACTTCCTCCCTCCTCACTTCCTTCGTCTTGTAGGTGTACGTTGGTGTCCACATCTTCAAACTCCCCTTTGCTCTCATTCATGTTCTCTTCCACATTTTGCTCCTCAATATTTTCCACATTTTCTTTCACATCACAAACGCTTGAAGTTGTAGAGCCTCTCTACAAAATAGAATCAAAGATTCAATTAAAATGAGATTAAACTTACTTGTAAACCACAAAGTAAACAATCACAAAACAATAAAGGTTAAGAGTTTACGATTGAAAACAATCCATGGGATTCCATAAAAGCTTTAAGACCGGCATATCCATGATCGTAACCTTGTTTGTACTCCGCGGCGGCCATGTGTCTTCCAAAATCACTAAACTACATTCAACAAAAAAACATAGTTTATCAATACAATATAGTTTAGCAATAAAAAACATTAACAATCTCACTACAAAAATAGAATCATAGTAAAAAATATTGCACTTACAAATTGGGCCTCTAGATTGCCCCTTCCTCCCGATCCCAAGTGACTTTGGCCAAGTTTTAAGAGCTTCTCGGCGGCGGCCCTACGTTGTTGTTCATACTTTTGGGGATTGTTTTGCAACAATTCCTCTTTCACCTTCCTCCAATCCCTTTTGGAGCACCATCCAAGCTTCGTGGGATTCTTGGGATTCCTCACGACTCTTCTCATCAATTGCCTTTTGTTTCGAATCCAAAGGCACATTGAATTCAAGACCCAAGTCCTACTAAAAGCATTGGATTGAGGGAATTCATAATATAGAGTCTCTATTATTTTTTTTGTCTTGAAGCGATTGGGAGGACCAATCGATCATGTAATCTTTACCAAAATATAAAGCAACTAAATCATGCAAAAGGGCATGAACTACATTGCCACGTGTATTTTTTATAACTCCACCATGTGGATTAAGATCATAATACACACTACACGATTCCTGCGAAGGGGCACCTTCAGAAGCTCTTCTCTCGGATGATTCACCCGAAGAAGATAACACAAGATTTTCCCCCACATGGGCTTGCATGCTTTAAATGTCATTCATGTAAGTCATAATCTTTTCTAGATTTTATGAGGATATTTTATTGTAGGATTTGACATAAAATCTTACATAAAATATATTTTTTAATATGATGGAACATAAAAAAATCAATTCAAAGATCATTATGGTAGTATTTAGTTGTTAAAACTAGTTTTATATTGTTATCGGTTTTATTTTTCTTGAGATTTGACATACAAGACAAAATCATGAGATAAGAAATAGTACATATTATTATTAAACAAGTAATTTGACAAGTCTTTTAAGATTTTATGACATAATATTATGTCAAAGCGGTGATGTCATAAAACATTTAGTTTATTAAAAATCTAGGTGTCATAGATTTGATATAATTTGATGACATAATTATATGGTCAAATAGAAAAGTTTTGCTTTTGACATGTGGCCTCTTAAATGGTTGCATGGGGTCATTTAGATTCATGATCAAAAGCATTTATGTTATATTGAGGACCTTAGTGATATGTGACCTATATGATATATCTTTTTAATTGTTGGTGTGTGACCTATATAGCCTTATATGAAATCATAGTAATTAGTTGAAATATCATTTAGCATTGTAATAAAGATGTTGATCAATGGTGTGCTATTTAGTATATGATTGATTGACATTGTCCAATTGCTCGTCTTTTCTTTTCGATTCGAGAAACATCATCTTGCATACAAAGCAACCATAGATAGAAAGGGCGAATGCATATTGCTCATCATGAGATACCATGGCACACTAGCCAATCCAACGAGATTTATGCCTAACTAACTCGAGCCAAGTATTAATTAATCAAATGAGTATATGACTGATTGTTTGATTTTGATCATTCCATCTTGAAAGAAAGATTGAGTGAGATCATCACTCATCTTGGACAAGAGTTCAAACTGAAAGCTTCGAACATTGATTGCTATGTGGTCTTTAAACTAGTTGAGATAGGCTTGCACGAACTATCTACTGATGTCTAACATTTGTCAATATGAACCTCATTTTGATTGCTCGTCATGTGTTGCCCCACCCAAGCAATTTTCTTGATAGCAATGTTACTAGGATATTATATTTACATTAAGCATAACTAGAATACACATGGATTAGATGTTGGCATGTCTTTAACAAATTTTATTATATTTGTTCAGTACATACGCTCTCATAATGACTACTTATGATGTAGTATAGAGTAGCTGGCTACAGTGTGTATATGTCATCGACAATGTCATCATCATCAGATAGCAAATCATCTCATGATTGCAACAACAGGTATATATTGTTATTGATATTGACATCAATTGCACTTATTTGTTATTTGAATATGAGAGTATAATTTTTTTTGCAAATTTATTCTTACAATGACATTTGATTGGAATTATGAATTCTAGGAAAATTATCGTACCTCCACGTGATTTAGAAAAAGAAAAAAGAATTGAGCTCTATCACAGAAAAAAGGAGCAAGCAAGACTAAAGTACAATGAACAACTATTGACTGGTTCATCTTCAAGATCTTCCATCAGTTGACGTAGACCACCTATTGATCGATCACATGTATGTATATTGATAAGAGCAAAGAACATCCTGGATTTAATCCACACAGATTTATGCGGGCCTATGAGGACCGTGTCCTTAGGTAAAGCCTTCTATTTCATGACCTTTATTGATGATATGTCACGTAAGATGTGGATCTACTTCTTGAAGAAGAAATCAGTTGCATTTGACAATTTCAAGAGCTTCAAAGCATACTATATTTCACATTGAATCTGATTTCAGTAGTACCACACACAAACCATCTCTAATCTCTTTGGTGGACTGTACTCTTGTTTTAGAGTATAAATCAATTTTTAAGATCATGTT
The DNA here is from genome assembly GCA_029204225.1 of Diphasiastrum complanatum. Lineage (NCBI taxonomy): Eukaryota > Viridiplantae > Streptophyta > Lycopodiopsida > Lycopodiales > Lycopodiaceae > Diphasiastrum > Diphasiastrum complanatum. Next base: position 19,518,051 of record CM055108.1, read on the forward strand.
GGGCAATCAGAACGCATAAAGCTGTGATTATCTTTTAGCATAAGCTGTCTATTAGACTGTTTTTGCACCTAGCAGTCGATTAGAACGAGAGAGCTGTTATGCAATATTCTTGCTCTCTTCTCCGTTCTTGTTCTTCCTATCTCCCTTGTCCCATCAGGAGTAGCTACTGCTATTGACTGCGTCTAATTCTCTTCCAAGCCCCAGATCGCTTCTAACGATCTGTTGTAAAATTAAACTTGTAAACAACAAATGATATTGAGTAAAACAATAATGAAGAGTTATCTACTGCTAGCATGCATTCCAATGTTGTAGATCATACACATTATAGAACAAAACATTGTGGAAATCGCTTCTATTATCAAAACTAAATTCACAATATTTTTTTTGAGCGTTGTCTATTTCCTAGATCAGCATGTTGGTGCAAGAGAGATGTTCTCTCTCACGAGTAATATGATTAGCTACTGCTAATCTGTAAACTCACTCTGGAGCTATCTGAAACTGTTACAGTTCTGTTTGTTCTGTATCCGTGATCTCTATCCTCTTTCTCTTCTTTTTTTATCCTTTGTTGATCCTTTATGTGATCAATCCAAGGAACTGATTAAGTTAAAACTCTAATCAAAAGAAATGCATTAGGCTTAATCAAAACTGATTCTAGTTTCCTGTCACTATCCTCCATGCATCCGCTTTCTTCCCATTACTTCATGCTGCAGACCTTTGCACTTTGCTAAAAGACACCTTCACAATTTTAAGGGCAATGTTTCTTTTTCAAGGGCAGTGTCGTACTTTTAAGGGCACTGTCGCATTTTCAAGGGCACCTTCACATTTTTCCAAAAGGCATTTGGAGACAGTGTCGCTTTTTCCAAGAGGCGAAAAACCTGACAGTGTTGCTTTTTCACAAAGGGCGAAAAACCTGACAGTGTCACTTTTTGTCGAAATGCGAAAATGCAACAGTAGGCCAGAAAACATTTCTAAGGCATTTATATGAAAATGTCGCTTTTTTTCGAAATGCAAAAAATGCGACAGTGTCGGGACGGTTGGCCAGAATTTTTTTCTAAGTGTTTTTGACTTAGTGACGTATTTTCCTTATGACCAAAAATTGTGAACTGTGCGACGAAATAGTTCAACAATGCAGACTATGCAAAACATAGTTCAAAATGCAACAGTCAGGAAAAACAACAAGGAAAGACTAAGAAAAATACTAAGGCTTTGAAGGATAGAAACTCTTAGTTTCTTCATTGAATGCATGGATCCTACTTCTTTGGTGACCTCCTCTTGATGACAAATATTCTTTGTTGTCAATGCCTTCTTCCATTGCTTTTTGTCTTTTATTTAACAAGTTCATATATTTAACTAAAAATCCATGGATTGAAATACATCTTTCATCTCATCACTAGCTTCTTTGGTGTCTTCTCAGCTCTCTAGAATGCTTCTTGGTTTCCAAGGGAAGGCCCGAACTTGAGACCAAAGAAACTTTGGATGTAGCTATCATTGTGCTCAACACTACTTTGATGCCAAAATAAAAGTTGCTTGATCGTTAATCCCAGCTACAACCACAAATGCATAGCAACAAGAAGGCTACACTAATTTTTAGAGAAGAGCACCCTAAACCCCAAAGTAGACACCACTCTATTCATCACACTAAAAATATGAAGTACACATGTAGTTGAATTGCTCTAAACCTACAAGTGCCCTAAAGGTAATATTCAAAGTAGCTTCTCTCCTACACACGTGGGCCTCATGGGCTACCACTTAAGCTGAGTAACTTAGAATAAACCAAAATAAGATATGAAGTATAGGGGGACCAACTAGGCAATAGTGCCCATCAAAATTCTTACCAAACTTATCCAACCTATAGGCATTGAAATAATATGTATATTTCTAGCGTTGTCTTGTTATATATTGTATTCATGTAAACTCAAAAAACCTAGTCTCAAGTGCTTGCATTGTACTAATGCCACCATTTTCTTGTAAATGATGCAATATTGAAAATTGATCGCTTGGATTTGTAATATATATATATATATATATATATATATATATATATATATATATATATATATATATATATATATATATATATATATATATATATATATATATATATATATATATATATATATATATATATATTTTTTACCAACGATGCTATTAAAACGTGATTTTTGGTCATAGAAAATAGAAGACCTACTTTAATAAGTAGAAAATCTAACCAAACAGTTTATCATGTTGCATTTGTTACTACTATATACAATCTTTTGCCTAAAACTACTATTATTGCTAAATGCTATTTACTTGACCATGACAACACACCATATTCAAGAAAAAATACATTTTGTAATTTAGACTTTCTATCATCTACATTACTTTGCCAAACAACATCCACCAAACCAATGCACAATAAGTTTTTTCTCACTTTTATGAACCAACCCAAATTTTAAGCCACTTTTAAGTACATTAGTACCCTTTTAGATGATGTTTAATAATACTTCTTTATTGAAGGAGTTTATCAAACACACCAACAACAAAAAAATATTAAGATTTGTTATTGTGAGATAAATTGGAAACACAATGAGTTTCTCATACATTTTAGCATTTGTGTTCTCACTGTCCATATATATAAAAAACTTTGGGTATTTGCTAAGTGGGTTGCCATTATATTACAATCAATAATGTTGAGATTTTGCAAGAGTTTGTGACGTACTTGCTTGAGATATAAAGTTTTTGACTTGTCTCTCCACACTATTCAAACAACAAAGTGTAGAGTTGATATCCTTCATGTCAAGAACACGACTTGATCAACTACTATCCTAAAAAAAAAGTTGTCATAATACTTGCATTAAATAGATGATTATAGAGTAAGATAAATAAGACAAAAAATACATGGATTAATATTGTTACCACATAAATACAAATTTACTTGAATTCTTACATACTATATTTTATATAAAGTGCTCATTCCAAGCTCAAGTCACATCCATACAAAGTTTCCAAGCTCAAGTCATATTTTCTTGAGTGTTCATACAAAGTTTTGCCTTGTGGTTTGTGGCAAAACTAGGTTGTTCTTCAATATTACTTTTTTTTTTTTTGTTTAGAGTTATGTTAAATAATCCATAGTTGCCATGCATTTGTTGCATAGGCCAAGAAAGAATAGGTGTTAAGGCAATAATAGCCCTATTATACTTGACAATAAATACGGGTGTAGACAGAGAAAACTGGTAATGAAAAGTGCACTATGGAATGGTAAGAGAGTGAGTTCCCACAGGATATGTGGCCTGTAGCCTCTCATGTGCATGTGCTCATGCAAGCTAAGAATATCTCCAAACGTGCTTTTCATTAGTATTGATACCCTACACATGCCTATGGTCGTCTTAAGCCATGCGCTAGCTCCACTTAAGTAATTGCACCCTCATAAGATTATTAATTAAATTTTTGGCCTAGTTCAGAATAGCGAGACATAACCAATAATCTTGCGTACTAGTATAATGTGTATCCAAGTCTAGGATTATGAGAAAGTCTATATGCAGGACATGGATGTAACATTCCTTGAATTGCTTCTGTCTTCAAAAGTGAAATTTAGGACAGTTCTTTTTTATACTCTCAACTCTCTCCCATGAATCATCGTCCTTAGTTTGACCCTTCCACCTAATTGAGCACTCATTGATATAATGATTTCTCAATTATTTATTTTTGGTTCTGAGTACTCTTTCAAGTTCCCCATCTAATTCAGAATGATCAATAGAACTAAAACTAAGAAAAGTTTCCAATTTATGGAATATTGCTGACTAGAGGTGTCTTATGAACTTAGCATCTCTATCACTTAGTCACTCGGTAGTCCATACAACCGAAATAATCTTCCAACAAAGATCTGGGCTAATTTAGAAGCCTTAATAGTTGACTTAACTGGTATGAATACAACTAACTTAGTTAACATGTCCACTACGACCCAAATATAATACTCTTTTCATGGGTCTTTGGAAATCCAACTCCAAATTCCATCGATATACTCTCGCATCTCTTATCAGGGATATCCAATGGGTGCAACAAACCACTAGTCTTAAGGGACTTAGCCTAAGCTAGTTGACAGGGCTTGTATTTAATCATGTATGATTCGACATATGGCTTGAGTTTTGGCCAATAAAACACTCTTTTGACTAAGTCAAGAGTGTCGAGGAAATTCAAAAAATAGTGAAAGATTCAATGAAGAATCAATTGATGGGCTCTAAAAAAATGAGCCTTTTTTCTCTGTGCATGAACTATGGCTATCATATTCAAATTGGAATGTTGAGTCGAACAACTTGGCTGATTTTACTTGATCCTAACTTTGAAATGCAAGAAGGGTCTCCACATTCTGATCAATGCAAGTTTGAGACTGTAAAATCACTGTAAAGATCACCAAGAGTAGATCTTTAAGATCCTATTGCGACCGCCAAATGAGAGCTATGGAGCCAAACCATCGAACCAAGAAAAATTGAAGATCAAACCTAAATCAGCTTCACCTCCGAGCCACATCGGTGATTGAATACAAGAGAAGATAAATCTGGCAATTAAATTTTGGAATTTGGATGTGGAGTAGGGCAAGTTTCTATAGATATATATAGAGACTCCATAAGCCTAGGAATATTTTTTTCTAGAATCCTACTCCTTTACTAAACTCAATCCTATTGATACTCCTCTACATACATACAAACACCATACATTGCTCCACATGTCCTAAATGGAGCACTTGGGCCCTCACAAGGTTAGATAGGCTGTCAAATTTGCATTGTTCGATCTTTCTTTGCCCATCTTCAAGCTTTTTGGCTCTTCGACGTAGGATAAACTATTATTATTCTTTTGTTTTCCTTGAGGCTGCTTGTCTCTCGGGTTCTGGTAGTAGGTTCTGGTAGCAATCTATGGCTGCATGATCCTTCTTGTGGCAGTGGATACACTCAATCTTCGGATTTAGCCAACAGAAATTAATGTATGTCCTTCGCGTTTGCATCTCATGTAGGTTTTTTTGTCACCATTCTGCTGTCTTGGCTTTCTTTTGTTCTTCCATCTGCCTTTGTTGGCTCTCTCTATCTGCTGGTCTTGATCTTGCCTTCGATCTGACTCCCTCTTAGGCTTGAACTACTTCTTTGGCTTCTCCTTGTTGTTGTAGAGAGCTTGGTCAGAGACGTCCTTGTGATCAAGGTGTTCACGAGCTTCGACCTCTTCTTGAATCTCGATCACTGTCTTTTCGAGTCTCATAGCTAGATCCTTTGCTAGCAACGTTCGGATTGTCTGGAAAGATCTTGGTAAAGCTTGTAACAGGTAGGTGAGCTGCTTCTCTGCTGATACTACATTCCCCGTTCCCACGTTGTGTAATGAAAGGAACAGATCTTTCATCTTTCTAATAAAGGAGATGAGGTCTCTGCCATCCCATCACCTTCGTGTTCGGGTATCCTTCAGTCAACAAACATTTGACCATCGTCTTTGGGTCTTCAGTCCTCGAAGCTTTGGTCTTCACGTCCGGGAAGCTCCCTGGTGTTTCTGCAAACTTGAGCTCTAAAGCTAGCAAAGCTTTGTGGCTCGAAACGTTTTCTTTCTTCATAATGGACGATAGAGCATTTTTTGCTTTGAATTTTTTAAGGTTTTTTATGCTAGCAAAGCAGCGATGAAGCATGAACATTTTGTAGCTCATATTATGCAACTAACAGCCTATTGTCTAGTGATGGAATAGTGGCCACTTTTTTGGTTTAATTCATCATACAATTTTGGCTTTAAAAACCGTTTTTTTAACCTCCTATCTAGCGATGGTTTGTTGAAGACTTAATGTTATTTGTGGAGTATTAAAACATGATTTTTTTAGCATGTTTGAGGTCGTATCCCTGATGTTTAGACAGTGACCTAGTACATACATGAAAAGCAATACATTCTCTTCTATAAAATTGAAGTGTTCCTTCCAAGTAATGCTTGTCTTTCGAAAAAGTAGCTTTGTGATTATCTAGCATTCTTATTTGATTCTTACCACGGCTTACTACTTCACTCGTTTCGGTTCAATCTCGAACATATTTTGAAAAGTGTCGATACAGGTATATTACTTGATGATTCCTTCAAGTATAAGAAAAGCTAAAGACTCTTACTTTGATGAAAGAGCATGAGTATTCGTTAAAATTGTGATTCAAAAGGAAGAATACTTTATGATATATAATGAAAGCTTTATGTATGGCCGTGTCTCAATTTTTAGATTACGCATAAGCCACGGATGTTACGTACATGTTTTGTGATGATTCTAACATTCATAAAGAGGAGGTGTCCTTTGTTGGACATACTTGGTTTAATTACAGGTTCTTTCTACATTACGAGAATGTTCTTCTATGTATGGAAGTTCATAACATATACCTTACCATTAAACTACACTTTCAAACTTTGCAAACATAATTAGGGTTTCCTGCCTATGATATACCATGAATGCACTAACCTTTATTTTTTTTTAAAAGTACACATACCGACCATGACTATGATGAAGGGAAGCTATACCTTCATGAGTCCAAGTACATCCAGAGGATCCTGGATGACTTCGGGATGGCAGATTTCAAAGGAGCAAACACCCCAATGCTTGCAAGAGCAATTATGACAAACGAAGATAGCCCGAAGACTGACGAAGAGCAAGAGATCATGCAACAACACATGTCTTATAGGAGGTTGATTGGATCTTTGATGTATATAGCAGATACACATGCCCCGACATAGCTTTTGCCATGTTCAGGATGAGCCAGTTCAGCACAAACCTAGGCTTAGCACACTGGAAGATCGCGAAGGAGACGAAGGATTATGGGCTGTGTTACTCTTGTGATGCCGGATTCCAGATGCACTCCTACAGTGATTCAAGTTGGGCATCACTCAAGGACAATTGTAAAAGTGTCGCAGAAGGGTGCGCCATTGCAGCAAGTGCAGCAATTCTCTGGGTCAACAAAAAGCAGACCATCATAGCTCAGTCATCCTACAAAGCAGAATACATTGCAGCTATGAAGATGGCCAACGAAATCATATGGCTCAAACAGTTTCTTAACGGACTAGGTGAGAATACCGGAGAGTCTGCTTTTGCAGATGGATAACACTTCTGCAATACACTTGACAAAGGATCTCGTGTTTCACTCAAGGACGAAACACATTGCAATCAAATATCATTTGATAAGGGACCTAGTCACAAGAAACGAGTTGAAGATCAGCTTCATTGGAACAAAGCAAATGGTGGAGGACATCTTCACCAAGGCCTTAGACAAGTTTGTTCTAGAGGCAGAGGAAGAGTCTGGGAGTCATAAAGCTACCACGCTTTGAGAGGGAGCTAAAGAAACAAAATGTTTCGAGCCACAAAGCTTTGCTAGTTGTAGAGCTCAAGTTTGTAGAAACACTAGGGAGTTGCCCGGACTCGAAGACCAAAGCTTCAAAGACTGAAGACCCAAAGACAATAGTCAAATGTTCATTGATTGAAGGATAACCGAACATGAAGAAGAAATGTTCGTGGACCTAGAAAAGCTCAATGGCGAGGATGAAGGCAGAAGAAGACACGAAGACTAAAAGCGGTGGATCTTCACGCTCCAAAGTACAAAGGAGATCAAAGAAAGTACAAGGAGGACGTCACCCTCCACGGACAATCTAGATACCATTAAGACATGCTTAATCAGCCGTCCTTGTAATCTCAGATCAGATTAGACCTTCTTCTCTATATCTCTATAAACAGATCAAACACGAAGAATGGGTTGAACATCATATAGATGTCCAAGAAGTCTGCTAGTAAGCGAGACGACCATATATATAGTTCGTGAGAGAGATAGTGCCTTTCACGTCGACGCGCTAGGTGGACTTGTCACACAGCGCTCAAGAAACTCATTGATAATACAATAGATGTTATGCAGATGATTTTCTTATCTTGAATAATATTGAGAGCCTTACTGTCAGATTGTTATATGTTCGTTACCAGCTGTTTATTCTTTATTTTGCATATTGGTTTTATCTTGTTGAATGTATAAACGAATTCTAAAGTAGGTCAATAATGTCTGTCTACGCTCTGGAGGATTGTAGATCTGTTTCAACAGGCAGTAGACCTGCAGATAGACTCGAACTCACATCCGGGCTTCTCATTCAATCGTCAACACATTATTGGACAATGAGCTACTAAAGATATTTTTGAGCATACATTCACATAATTCTTGAAGTTATGAACCAACCCTTCAATTATAGTCAAGGGAAACTGCAAAATACAACATACATAACGCATAGAAAATGCCTATAATTCATCGTTGAATCTATGGAAAAGCATCATAACAAATGTAGATTACATGTGAGTCTCTTACCATATGACAAAAGCGATGGAAGGAATGTTGTTAGGACGTTGTCACAAGAAGAGCTTTGTGATGAACAATCTCCACATTTTGGTGTGGGAAATGTAGCATAAACTGTCTCATACATATAGTAGTATGCCATGAAGTTCCTTGGAAGGTAACACTGTGGCTTGAGGGAGAAGCTACTGCTCCTATCCATATGTTGTGGCTAATCTTAAAAGACTTTGTAAAGCGCATAACTAAAAACTAAAAAAAGAGGGGCGTTTTTGAAACTACAAAGAGGAGGCCTAATATGGTGTGGGTGTAGGACCTTTTCTTGAAGTTTCGATCATCCTGTGTTGTCGAAAAGGTGCATAGTGTAGCAGAGTATTTTAAAGTGAAGAACCATCCATGAGAGAGAGAGAGAGAGAGAGAGAGAGAGAGAGAGAGAGAGAGAGAGAGAGAGAGAGAGAGAGAGAGAGAGAGAGAGAGAGAGAGAGAGAGAGAGAGAGAGAGAGAGATGTTGAAGAGCTCGTTTGGATATGAGAAGAAGTTTAGCATATATGCAATAGTTTTATTGACAAAATTTAAACTATAATTAAAAGTCGTTTCATGATCAAGAATGTGTGACCTAGGAATGATAAAAATCTTTCACATGGGTATTAGGCGTTTTAGTTTTCAAGATTATAATTTATGCTTGAAAATTCCATTCAAGGCCAATGTGATTAATAAACTTGTGAGAACCTAGGCACTGTTACAATGACATATGGAGCAACACATGGTCTGTGATGACTAGTATGCATGCAGAGAAACTATCAGTTGGTGTTGGCTGATTCTGAGGAATCTCCAAGATGCTAGGCTAAGGCTATTCCAAAGCATCTCTCACATTAGAATGAGGAGGTCTCTGAGAAAGAAGAGGAGAATGAGAGCTGAGCATGAGAGCCGAGAAGTACTAGCTAGGACAACAATTAGAAATCTTGTGAGCCTCATGGTGAATCCCAAGTGATGCAATGACCATGTAGGTATGTGTAGGCATTTGTTATAAATGTTGTAGACCCCTCTTAAATAAAGTAGAGTGAGCCACCTTTTGATGGTGACCCCTAGTGAAGGAACTAATTCCACTTGTAATTTGCTAAATTGTGGAATTGCCACCTAGGCAGCTCATTGGTTTATTTCTGAGCCCTCCTTTCTTGTGAGGGAGCTTCACTTATAATGTCATTCTCTTGTTTTGAATAAAGAAGATCTTCCATGAGTTTTGGGATTGTTGGAGCTCCTTGTTCATGATGACTTTCTTGAGCGATTCTATCATGAGCATGCCCTTCCATCCCTTTGAGTGTGGTTGTGGAATTAGATTAATTTCTTGCTTTCTTTATTTATGCATTGTGGAGAAGAGTGGATTAGGTCTCTTGTTTCTTGTTTTTAGAGTAGAATCAAGCTTCAAGTAAACTAAACAGGCTGAAGTAGTGGCATAGTTCTTGCAAATTCTTCTACTCTTTAGTTCTTGATGTTCTTGAAAAGTTCAAGAATCAAGAAATGGGTATTTCTTGATCATTGCACTTGTAATGCTTGTTAGTTAATTTCTTGCTTTCTTGTTTTCTGTTTCTGTGGATGCTACTAGATTAATCTGAGTTTCAAGAACTGTTCCACATCGTTTAACATTAAGTAGAAGTAGGATTTGTTAGTTGTTTATCTGAGTTGCATGCTAATTTTTAGATGAACACTATTGACTTGCATGTTTCTTGAATGTGAGTGCTTCAGGAGTGAACTTACCTGAGATTCCATTGACAGGCTGGATATAAAACATATACTACAATGTGAATCAGACCATTTTGCCCGATCTGGGCAATGAACTAAGAAGATAACAATCAGAACACCCAACAGCCTGGTAACGGGCAAGAACAATCTATAACCAGAGAAAAGAAACTCATAAAACACGTTTCACATATTCTCAGTCATAGGATCTATGAACATTTGGTGCCATTACCACTTGTGCACACACCAAAACCAATCGAATTGCATTCTCTGTGCACCCCAAACCGTTCTTGAGACTTCACGCTCCACATTTCAGCTGACCCCGTCACTCTCATTTTGACTGAGTCTTTGGCTCAGCTCTCCCCGGAGTCTTCAAGTTACATCGCTGGCCGAGTCCAACCACTTCATCACTAGACCAAGCTGAGCCCCAAATCACATCTCGACCGAGTTTTGATAAACACCTTGAAATCTCGATCGGGTCCTGAACATCTATTAGGGCCATTTTTTACGGGGGGTTGGTCTAGCCAAAACGTTCTAAAAGAGTCAAGGGGCCCCACCTCTAATGGCGGTTCTTAGAGATACGGTTGCAAGGAGGGGGTGCTAGTACTTTTGGCTGCAATGATTCACTAGCTTTCTAGGGTCACGGTTCTGTAAAACTTCTGATCACTAATTCGTGTTAGGATCTTGCTAATATCTCTTTCCCATTGAATTTGGTTTACAGTTAGTAAAAATCTTACATGGGCTAGAAACCGATTTACTGTCTATGATGTGCTCGTGGGGTGCAAGTTGTACGCACCGCTTTGTTTGCTAAGCGGCGGTATTTTCGCCGACCGTCGGGTCTAGGTATTTTGCTAGACAATACTGACGGCGGGTGTGACTAGTGTGACGCTTAACCAAGGCAGTGTATTTCAACCGCGGATGGTGGACGGCCCGCTCTGGTGTTTCACAGAGGTCGGGTCCAATTAATACGCTTCATAATGGAAAAAACGTAAGAAACACTTTAAAAACTTGACGATTCCATATAGCCGTTTAATAAATCTAACTCAGCAAGATGTTAACTACCCAACTTATGGTTCTCTCCGTACAACACATTCTGAATCAGTACGAAATAAAGTTATTTACTTAACACTTTTCCTAAACAGGTTGGAAATAGGCAATCATCGTTCTAATTAGCCATGCCGCATATGTTTATAAAATATTATGATTCCGGACTGAATTTGAATTTGTGCTAACACGATTCACTATAATGCACAATCGACCCATACTCTATGACAATCCATTCACTAGTTCGGTAATTGCAATTACTGAACTCAAGCAGACAACATTCCCATTGCAAGCAAGTGATTCTGAGTTCATACTACCGGTAAAACCACAAATACGCATAGACCTGATACTTCAATGTCTACTTGTTCAAGAAAAGGATCACAATCATGTAGGTCCCGATAGGGACATGGCAAATGCTGCATTATTGAAATGATTAGGTCCATTCCACATAAAATTCACCTAACACATTCCCCACCAAGCACTAGCATTGGCCAACAAGAAGCAACACATACAAGCCAACCAAACAACACTAGACAACAAGAATCCAACGTCTACTAACAAGCATGGAGCAATACAAGACAACAACAACATTCCACATTGTCAAGCTACTCTCAAACAAACCATTAACCTCTCCATCAAGTAAACATGCATTCTTCAAATAACTCACATCCAAACAAGCAACTCACCAATTACCAACTCCCAAAAGCACTAACTCTCAACACACATCCTCAACACTAACTCTCAACACACATCCACAAATACAAAGAGTTGGCTCCATTTTATAGGAAAACCCAAGTGTCCCCCTTCAAAATGAGGCTTTGCCAATTTTCATGCCCTTCAAGCCCTCTTTGCCATTTGTCCTCAACCCATTTGATAGTACACCTAGTGGCCTCCATAAGAGAGTGGGGGAGCGGTGCATTCAAGGCCCTCTTCCAAAACTAGCCAAGATGCCATTTTTGTCAAAGGCTGGGAGGCCATTCAAGTTTCCCCTTTTGTACACCCTAGAAGCCCAAAATGTCAATGGCTAGTGGGTGTACCTCCCAAATTTTTTAGCCTCCAAGGTGTTTTGGCATTTAATATCCAAATTTTGGGTGAGGCCCTTTTTCAACCCCTATTTTCAGTAGGCGGCCTTCGTTCTTCTTTGGGTACCTGTGTTTTCAGCCTTCCTTCGATTTTTCAAGGGTCGTGCGCCTACTGCTCATTTGTCTGGGTTTTTGGCCTGTTGGGTAACCACTTGGCCCACACATTTCTTTAACTATCCGTAAATTGCCCAAACTTTGTCGTTAGGGTTTCTGTGACTCCTTGACACTGAATCCATATTTTCCGGTCCCGTTTTTACCCGAAACTTTTCTTTCTCGATTTTTTTCTTCTGTGGTTGACTTTTTCGGCATTCATGACTAGGGCTCCCATGACAACATGGTTTCCTTAAAAAATACACTGAGTGATCAAATATTAGTAAAATTGGACTCAGTTCATGGTGAGATTTTAGCACGGTCATACCGACTATTTTTTACTGGCTATTTTTTTGAAAAGCCGTAAAATATTTATCGGCCATTTCTAAGACTGCAAAATTTGCTCTAGCCTCATTTAGGGCAGGCTGGGACCCAATTCTAGGTGGACCGACACTCTTGGCTCGGTCTTACAAAACTTGACCACAAAATATTTTTGACGGTTTTTTCAAAAGTCAGTTTCTTACTTTTAAACTGTGTCTAGCCACTTTAGGACGAGCTGGGACCCAATTCTAAGGCAAATTTGTGCTAATTTTTCTCTAATTTACATGCTGTTTTTTTCAATTATTGCAAACTTATACTTCAATATTAGCCCGATTTTCCGTGCAACAATATCGGCTAACAACATCCATTCTCAACCGGGTCCAGACCTTGAGATCTCGACCGAGTCCTCTTCTCAAATCTTGACAATATTACACTGGTCTCTGAAATGGTCGTTGCGGCTACCGACTCCATATCTCCAATCTCAACCAACTCTTATACCTTGTATGAATCTATTGTGTATTCCTGGTTACTAGAGTTATTTGGTGCACTTAACATAGTGAATGAATATAAGCATATAATCAAGTATTGTTTGATAGATACTTGCAGAGTTAACAAATATTTCTATAGAAGATTTATGAGTTAACTACTAAATGATTTGGTTGAGGATCTAAATGTGGTGTTATACTAGTATAATTGAATTCTTCACCTAGGTATTTAAGATTTCTAAATCATTGACAATTAACTTGAGTAGTTGATTACTCCTGGATGAAGTTAATTGGTAAAATGATCAGTGTGATGTGGATTCACCAGAAAATTGATAGTTTTGATTTATGTTGCTTGTAAGACGTATGATTAGTGAATCATTTGGGTTCATCAGTTAAAATTATGTGCATTGGATATACAGTATTCTGTGATAGAGTATTCCTTAGTTAAGGAATAGAGTTAGCTCATTACTGATTGTATCCCAGAGCACTCAATTGGATAACGAATCATAATGAATCCAAGAATAATAGCTAAATTGATATTCAACAAGGCTTTGGGTATCTAGATTTGATTCTAAATTGTATTCGAAAGTTTTTGTAGTTGAAGATGATTGTCATTTTGGTATGCTTTCTGTTTTTAATTACCAGTGGTTTATAGAATTTGAATATCTCACATTTCAGTTAAAGAATCCTGATTGGAGAGTATTCCTAAAATCCAATATCTTTCTATTGGGAAAGATTTTGGAATGATTCTTACTTTTCCTGAGTTATGATGGACATATACTCCAGTATCCTGTAAATGATTAAGTATCGTTTTGGATTCCAGAAAATTATGATTGACGAATCATACAAATCTAAATATTTATGATTGACGGATCATAAATAGATACTTAATTATTGTCAGAGGATTTGAAGGAATGGTAATGATTCTTAAGTGTGATGATTAATCTTGATCTATTATTTGAGTAAGAATTCAGATCAATGTTTTGAATCCCTCTACTCCAGTATCTTATTGAGAGCCTATGGATCTCACAAATATTCTCACAAGATAGGTTATCTTATTTGTGGAGAATTTAGTTAATCTAGTGGATGCTATTCTACTACAATTTATGGTATGTAGATGCTTGAGTATAGTTCTTCATTTGATTGGATCTCCAGTAATCATAGGAGTTAGACAAGTCTATTAAGATGAATGAATGCTATTTTCTTACATTTGGCGCTTGAAACAGGAGCATTTAACTCAAAAGAGTATCTGTGATACTCAGAGTTGAATTTTAATTATTATAATATAAAGTGTTTGGCTACCTCTGAGATCTCCTCGGGGTTAGAAAGAATGGGATATCTGTCAGGGGCATCGTGGGGTGGCGTTAGTCCAAAGAATAATGTTTGACAGGGACGTGGGGGTAGTAATGGCAAGAAAGGAGGGTTAGAGGCAGTGGTAGTGGCTATGAGAGTGATAGATGGATCAGCAGGTTGGGTGGAGGTGACAATAGGATCTGGCGAGATCTTACTTCCCCCAGGTTGGTCTTCCTTTCCCTCGTCGATGTTGTCCTCTATGTTGATCAGGTCCGCAGCATCAAAGTAGGATGAATTGTCCGTGATAACGTGGACCGGCTGCAATGGCTCTTGATCTTTCTTGATTCTTTTTGTATCTTTGGAAATGGCATTCCCATCTCCCTCCCCTCCCAAAACTTGTGTCTATGGGGATGTGGGATTTGTTTGGACTGCAACTGCTGTTGTGTTTGCCAAATCTGCTTGGTCCAAAGTGTTTGCCAATGTTGTGTCCTGTCTGCGTGTGCCATTGGTAATTGTGGCGGCGTTGGCGTGTTAACCAGTATGGGTGGAGTTGCAACTGAATTTGTTTGAGCAACTTGTGAATTTGTGGTGGTGGCTGCAGCTATAGATGTACCAACACCATAAGTATTGTCCGCACCATCTGGAGCATCTACACTATATTTGGTTCGATGTGGTGACGAGTGCTATTGGGAAGCCGTATCTGACGTAGAGCAGTCTGCTTGTGAATCCGTCGACCCAGATGAAGTTTGTTGAGATTGGGTGGCTGCTCTCATGGATCTTGGCTTTCTTTGGAGCTTTTCGTCGTCGGATTCAACCTCGTCTATTTCGGATGCATGGCGTGTCATCTGCATCTTTGGCCTTGCTCATAGTGGTCATGCTGGTGGGGTCTTGTTGTTGAACAGAAGACCCTTTGGCAACAGTATTTTGTTGGCGTGGGCTGCTTCTTCACTGTCAACTTCATCATGCTTGTGTTTGGTCGCTTTGGAGGTGGTCCTTGTGGAGAAAGAGTCATCTTTCTAAAAGCTGCATGCTTGGTCTTCCTAGATGGAGCTGGAATGTCCCAAGCTTTATCAGCTATCTGTAACAGTCTTTACTCACTTGCTGCAATGTACGATCCGTCACTAGGTAGCCCAGTAAGGTGGAGGGCTGCTTGTTCTTGATATACTCATGAAGCAATTGGAGGCAAATTGGGCCCAGTCATACAAGTTTTGGCCATGTAGTCTTGAATCTGCCATCATATGGAACATGGACATCGGGATTCATTGAATCTTTGACCTGTAGCACTGTGTATATTTGGTCAGATAAGCACATGCAACAGCTAGAGGTTTATCATTGATTACGCCAACTCGATATCCATCCTTGTTCTTCCACTTATTCACTGAAGGATCTATATATTTGAAGTAAGCAGTGGATTCAATCTTCTGGAGTGTTCTGGTGACTACATTCTATAAGGATAGCTCCTTAGATCCTGCTTAAAAATCACAAACACAATGGATAACACACTATGGAGAAACCACCCAACCAAGTAGAAGCATCCAATCAAACTCTAGAAGCCTCAGCCCCAAGCCAAGGAACAAGAAGCATGAATGTAGAGTGAGAGCCTGGCAATGAATCAATGACCACAATGAAGAGTAGGGCGAGTTTGGACCCAATATATAGAGCCAAAAGCATTTTGGACACATAGCCATGCATAGCCCTAAGTTTCCTTTACATAGATTTACCTAGAATAGAGTCCTAAGCATGGACCAACTATTCATAGAATTGTCCTCATCTGATCCAACTGTATCACCATCACGTAAACTTAGTTTCAAATGACTTACATGAAATACTGGGTGTGCAGTCGATTTTCCTTAAAGATCGAGTTCATACGCCAAAGAACCAATTATACGTACAATCCTGAAAGGTCCACAATAACAGGTAGGCAGCTTATAATGCTTCCCTATACATAACATCTTATAATCTTTTGAAATCCTACGATATACCCGGTCATCAACTTTAAAATATCTTGGAGATCTCTTAAGATCGGTATAGTGTTTAGCTCTATCCTGGGCACTTCGGACACTATATTTAGCCACTTGCAACATTTCTTGCATATCATGCAAAAAATCAGCAACCTTTTGGATCTTAAGAGACTTCGTCTCAACATTCATTGGAGATCTAGGCTGAAAACCATACATAAGCATAAAAGGACTGTAACCTGTAGAAGAATGTTTTATACTATTATATGCAAACTCAACCAATGGGAGATAATCTTCCCAATGAGATTTCCTGTGAGAAACATACGTCCTCAAAATATCCTCCATAGTTTGGTTAGTCCTTTTTGTCTGGCCATCTGACTCAAAGAAGTTTCAAGTTTATGGAATAGTGCTGACCAAAAGTGACCTATGAACTTAAGATCTCTATCACTAACAATGTCACTGGGCATACCATACAACCAAAATAATCTTTCAGCAAAGATCTGGACTAATTTAGAAGCCTTTATAGTTGATTTGACTGGTATGAATGCAACTAACTTAGTTAACCGATCCACTACAACCCAAAATAGAATCATTTTGACATTGGGTCTTTAGAAGTCCAACTACAAAATTCATATATATGCTTTTCCATTTCTTATCTGGGATATCTAAAGGATGCAACAAACCACCAGCCTTATGGCGTTCAGCCTTTGCTAGTTGACAGGGTTTGTTTTTAACAACATTGACAATTTATCAAAATGTGACTAAACTAGTTGAAATCTCTCACAATAGGTGTCTATGCCTTGGATGAAGGTATGAAACCTAGAGAGGTGTTAGAAAGTCATTGGATGACTATTTTTCTAAACCTTGGGCCTCAACCTTGAACCATATCACTTTATTGGTCTATGTGAAAATTGTCAACATTTCCTAGCTAGTTTGAGGCCTAAATTGGCTAAAATTGTAAATAGTTTTGGTTTTGGAGTTTCACACGTGTGAACCAGGCCACAATGTTTTTATTTACTGTATTTTTTCAGTATGATGAAGTGTCAAACTTCATACCCTTCAAAATGAGACCATTTTGATGTATTTTGGTCATATAAGCCATTTTTAGCTATTTTTCCTATATAGGGAATATCTAGGGTCAAGTACCTTCTAGAGAGAGGAGAGAGAGTCATCTTCCTCATCCATAAATAGTAGGGAAGTCGTGGAGAACAGGTTGGAGAAACCTTTTGTATGCTTCATTGAGATCAATAGATCATTGTCATTGTTTCTTCCTCCATTGAGAGCATTGTTGTGTGTATTGTCTTCAAGCTATTGTGTATGATCTTAGGTGCTTTCCAAAAGTGATAGGCTGATGTATTATGGACTGTATAATGCTATTTTGGGCCGCACTTGATGTTTATGGAAGTTTCCATTTGTGATAAATGCTTTTTGATCAAGTTCTTTGCATTCTAGGTAGCATAGAATGTGTTGCCAATTCCTAGCTTATGTAGTTTGGAGTGCAAGCATTCAAGCCAATGATCTTGGAGTTTAGATCCACTTAAGATCTGTATTTTTCACATGGTATCAGAGCTGGTTGGCTTCTATTTACAGTAAGTATTCCATTTTTGGTGATATTTGGATGTTTGATCAAGTTCTAGCATGATTTTGCATTGCTTTGTTGATCAAATCTTACTAACCTTTGTTTTGTGAGTTGAACTTGTGGATCAAAAGCATATTTCAGGTCTATTGAAGATCAGAGGCTGAAAAGAAACTATTTTGGATCAGATCATAACACCTAATCATTTGTGATTGTGAGGCTTGTGCATATTCAATACTAACAATGTTCTTTTCAATCCTATTGTTGACAATCTCCATTCTTGGATGAACACTCTCCTTAAGTGGATGAAACTTCTCCTTAAGTGGATGACAAATGCTCTTTTGAGTGAGTTGTAATTCTCCTAAAGGCTGAGCAAAGCTCCCATTTGGATGAAAGATCCCCTTTTTTGGGTGAACATATTGTAAGCTCCATTGTGAAGAGCATATTGTAAAGATTGTCATCAATTTTGGCATAAATTTTGGTGTACTTTGTTGAGCATGTAAGTAACTCTCCTTATGTAATTTGATTGGAGCATTTGCTGGAAGGTGTTAACCATTATGCAAGTGTGTTTTCAGGTTCTTAACAGGTTGAGGAACATTCTCATGTGAAGTGATCTTAGATCTACATCTAAACACCAAGATTTGACAAGATAGTGAAGCTAGTCTTGTGATTCACTAAGTGTGCTCATTCATTCACCTCTAAATCTTGTATTTATCACTTGCTGGAGTTTATAAACTTTTAGAAGTGTGGTTTACATGTGGTTTTACAGGTTGAATCAATATCTTAGTGTGTTGATCATATGTTGATCAAGTTTGTTCATTACTAGGTAATCTTGGCATCCTAGTTTTGGGTATTTTCTAAGAATGCAAGTAACTCTTCACACCATAACTTGATTTGGTCACTTGCTGGAAAGTTTGAGAGCTTAAGCAAGAGTGTGTTCAGGTTGGTTTGATTTTGTAATCCATTCTTAGTGTGTGCAAAGTGTTGCATGTGTTTCAATCTTCCTTTCTATGCTTGGAAACCATCTAGGTTCAAGATAGAAGTGTTTTAGGGTCCTAAATCTTCATAGATCTCTTTATCTATCATTTGTTGAGAGAAAAGTGAGTGCTAAGTGCTTTAGGACAGAACCTAAAAGTTGAAGAAACATTAGAATCATGGCTTCCAATGGTGGGATCATGCTAGAGTCTAGTGAAAGGTTGAGTTCATCAAACTACTCTACTTGGAAAGTGAGGATGGAGTCCTTACTTGAGTTGAATGAACTCATGGACATAGTTGCAGAAATTGAAGAGAGACCTCTCACACTTCAAGAGCAACAAAGGTTTGATAAGAAGGCCAAAAGGGCTCTTCATATCATTAAAATGAATGTTACAAATGAACTTCTCAAGGAAGTTGGAAAGTGTCAAAGTGCAAGTGAGGCATGGAATGCCTTAAAGAAGCTCTTTGAATCAAAGTCCACATCTAGGGTATTGACCCTAAGGAGACAAATATTTTCTAGTAGGCAAAGAGAGGGTGAAAGTGCTCATGCATTTATCTTGAGAGTTAAGTCCCTAAGTGATGATTTAGCATGCATTGATGAGAACATAAAAGATGGTGAAATAGTCCAAGTTATGTTGAATGGTTTGCTAAATGAACATGCTAACCTTGTGCAAAGTTTTGCCATTCAAAGAGTCTTGCCAAGTGTGGTTGACTTGCAAGAAATCTTATTGGCTGAAGAACATAGGTTGCAATCAAAGCTTGATGGTGCATCCTTGCAAGGTGGAGGTGAAGAGGCTTTCTTCACAAAAGGCAAATTCAAGGGCAAAGGTAAAGGCAAAGGGAAATGGTCCAAAGGTGGTAACTTTGATCATGATGATCACTCTTCCTCTTCCTCTTCTACTAAGAACAATAAGTCAAAGTTCAAGTGCTTTTATTGTGGGATAAAAGGTCATTTTGCAAATGAATGTTATAAGAAGAAAAGAGAGCAAGGAGAGAGGCAAGGAAATCTTACAATAGATGAGGAAGAACATAACACATGTGAATCACTTGTTATGACTTCAAGTTTGTTAGCCAACATAGATGATAATGATCCTTGGTGGATTGATAGTGGAGCCTCATCTCACATGACAAGACATAAGGAATACTTTACATCCTTATTGTCTTATGAGGGAGAAGGTAACATCATCTACACTGCAAATGATGGTCAATGTGACATCAAAGGCATAGGCACTATTCCTATTTCCCTTTCAACAAATAGGAAAGCAAATCTTGAAAATGTCTTGTACATTCCTTCAATCACTAAGAATTTGCTTAGTGTAAGTCAAATGATTGACAAAGGACTTGATGTGGAGTTCATTGGAGATGCATGTTTGATAAGTAAATGTGTATCCTTGATTGCTCAAGGTAGGAGGCATGGTAAACTTTTCAAGCTTGATGCATGTGTGATCTCTAATCATGAAGGATGTATGGCTAGGGAGCAATTGACAAACCAAGAAGTTTGGCACAAGAGGTTGGGCCATCCCAACTTCAAATCTTTGGAGGTAATGGCAAAGAAAGATCTTGTTCTTGGTCTCCCTAAAAGTCTTGTTGCAAACAATAGTGTTTGTGAACATTGTGCCTTGTCCAAATCTCATAGACTTGCTTATTCTAGATCTACTTCTAGATCTAAAGAAGCTTTTCAACTTGTGCATTCTGATATTCATTCTTCTAGTACAACTAGCAATGGTGGGGCAAAGATGTATGCAACTTTCATTGATGACTTTAGTAGGTATACTTGGATCTATCTTCTTAAAAGTAAGGATGAAGTGTTTGCTGCATTTGTCAAGTTCAAGAATGAAATGGAAAACCAATTCAATACAAAGATCAAATGCTTAAGATCTGATAATGGACGGGAATACACCTCAAATAGGTTCAAAGACTTTTGTATAGCACATGGGATTAAGAGGGAGATGTCTAGTCCTAGGACTCCACAACAGAATGGAGTGGCCGAGAGGAAGAATAGAACCCTTTGTGAATGTGCCAAGGCAATGAGACTACATGCTAATCTTGCTAAGTCTTTTTTGGGGGAAGCTTTAGCATGTGCTAACTATCTATGTAATAGATGGACAAGTGCTTCCTTGGATGGTAAAACTCCTCATGAGGTTCTTTATGGTAGAAGGCCGAGTGTCAAGCATTGTAGGATCTTTGGATGTACATGTTTTGTCAATATCACACTTGATGATAGAACTAAAGAAGATCCTTCATCAAAGAAGGGTGTGTTTGTTGGCTATAGTGAAGTAAGCAAGGCTTACAAAGCGTACATTCCTTCTACAAAGAAAGTTGTCATAAGTAGGGATGTCATCTTTCATGAAGAGAATGTTTCCAATGTTGTTGATGTTGATGTTGATGTGCCTACTAATCATCATGATGTGCAAGATGTCTTGGATGAAGATGGAGATGCCACTCCAAAGCAAACTTCAAGGAAGACTCAAAGGCAAAGGGCTAAGCCATCAAGGCTAACCTATGATGAAAAAGGAAAGCAAGTGGTGGACAACTCTAACTTTGCTTTTCTTACCTCTTTTGATGAACCAACTTGTGTAGGTGAAGCAATTCAAAAGAAGGAATGGATCCAAGCCATGGATCATGAGCATCAAGCACTCATCAAAAGCAACACATGGAGGTTGGTAAAGCTTCCAAAGGACAAGAAGGCAATTGGTTGTAAGTGGATCTTCAAGATCAAGACAAATCAAGATGGATCAATCAACAAGTACAAGGCAAGGTTGGTGGCAAAGGGGTATGCTCAAGAATATGGTATTGACTATGATGAGACCTTTGCACCCGTGGCAAAGATGGTAACTATTCGAATCCTAATCTCTCTTGCAACCCTTTATGATTGGGATATGTGGCAAATGGATGTTACTAATGCCTTCTTGAATGGTGATCTTGAAGAAGATATTTACATGGAGCAACCCGAGGGCTATGTTTCACATGATGAGCCTAATCATGTGTGCTATCTCCAAAAGAGTTTGTATGGGCTAAAGCAAGCACCAAGGAGTTGGTATGCTAAGCTCAATTCCTTCTTACTTTCTCAAAACTTTGTTATGAGTGAGTATGATCATTCTCTCTACTTTAGATTGAATGAAAATGATATCACTTTACTTTTGATCTATGTTGATGACATTATCTTAAGTGGTGGTAACAATCTAGATATAGATGAAATCAAGATGGCACTCAAAAGAGAGTTTGAAATTCAAGATCTTGGTAAACTTCATTATATCTTAGGAATAGAGATTATTAGAACTTCTAAATCTACATTCATATGTCAAGAAAAGTATGTTAACTCTATTCTAAAAAGGTTTCATATGGAAGATTGTAAAGTTGTTTCTACTCCTATGGAATCAAATGTAAAGCTAACTACAAGAAGTAATGAAAGATCCTTCAAGGACATTACTCTCTATAGAAAGCTAATAGGATCTCTTATATGGTTAACCATCACAAGACCTGATCTAAGCTTTGTGGTTGGTAAACTAAGTCAATTTATGCAAGATCCTAGTGAGGCTCATTGGAAGCTAGGAAAGAGAGTACTTAGATACATCTCGGGATCTAGAGATTTTGGCATCTTGTATGGAGGTACTACACCTAACCTTTGTGGATTTTCAGATTCAGATTTTGCAGGTGATCAAATGGATAGGAAGTCAACAAGTGCCTTTGCAATCTATCTTGGAGATGGAGTGGTCTCATGGCTATCAAAGAAACAACCAACTATCTCTCTATCTTCCACCGAAGCCGAGTACAAGGCATTAACAACATGCACCAAGGAGATTCTTTGGATCAAGAGGATGTTATTGGATCTTCACTTGCTGGAACCAGAGAAGACTCCAATCATACTTTGTGATAACCTTTCAGCCCAAAGCTTGGCAAGCAATCCTGTTTTTCATGCAAGGAGCAAGCACATTGAGATTGCTCACCATTTTGTGAGAGATCAAGTCATTGCCAAAGAGGTGGAGCTTCAACATGTCTCTTCAAAGGAGTGTGTGGCTGATATCTTCACCAAACCATTGGGAAAGGACCTATATTTAATGCATAGATCTAATCTTGGAATGTGCTCAAAGACTATGTTGAAACTAGCATCCAATGTTGAAGAGGGAGTGTGAAAATTGTCAACATTTCCTAGCTAGTTTGAGGCCTAAATTGGCTAAAATTGTAAATAGTTTTGGTTTTGGAGTTTCACACGTGTGAACCAGGCCACAATGTTTTTATTTACTGTATTTTTTCAGTATGATGAAGTGTCAAACTTCATACCCTTCAAAATGAGACCATTTTGATGTATTTTGGTCATATAAGCCATTTTTAGCTATTTTTCCTATATAGGGAATATCTAGGGTCAAGTACCTTCTAGAGAGAGGAGAGAGAGTCATCTTCCTCATCCATAAATAGTAGGGAAGTCGTGGAGAACAGGTTGGAGAAACCTTTTGTATGCTTCATTGAGATCAATAGATCATTGTCATTGTTTCTTCCTCCATTGAGAGCATTGTTGTGTGTATTGTCTTCAAGCTATTGTGTATGATCTTAGGTGCTTTCCAAAAGTGATAGGCTGATGTATTATGGACTGTATAATGCTATTTTGGGCCGCACTTGATGTTTATGGAAGTTTCCATTTGTGATAAATGCTTTTTGATCAAGTTCTTTGCATTCTAGGTAGCATAGAATGTGTTGCCAATTCCTAGCTTATGTAGTTTGGAGTGCAAGCATTCAAGCCAATGATCTTGGAGTTTAGATCCACTTAGGATCTGTATTTTTCACAGTCTAGGACCAAAGTATACATGCACAACTTGGGCAATGGGACCTAGTAGGAGGGCGCCCTTCTAAAGTGTCCATTCAGTTTCCAACTTCCACAAGAAAGGCATTCAAAGAGTCATAGGTTATGGAAGGAGTCTCTTGACTTTCCATAAGGCTATGGAGGCTCTTGGAGATTCTTTAACTCCCCTAAGCTTCTCTCTCTCTCATTGGATGAGCATGGAACTCCATAGTGCATTGGAGGGGTCCATGGGCCATCTATATGAGGGTAGTAGGGCGTCCATTGGGAGGGAGAGATCTCTCTTGTTTGCTTTGCTTATGCTCTAATGTTGCTACTAGTGTGTAGAGTGCTTTCTTGTGATAGTATGCT
Organism: Diphasiastrum complanatum; assembly: GCA_029204225.1. Classification (NCBI taxonomy): domain Eukaryota; kingdom Viridiplantae; phylum Streptophyta; class Lycopodiopsida; order Lycopodiales; family Lycopodiaceae; genus Diphasiastrum; species Diphasiastrum complanatum. Next base: position 19,542,058 of record CM055108.1, read on the forward strand.
TGAGGTTTGGATTTTGCTTATGGTATGGGACATAAGTAGGGTTTGGATCTTGAGTATGCTATGGAGTGTTGTGGTATGTTTGTGATTTGTTTGTGATTTGTTTATGGTTAGCAAGGGGGTGCTAAATAGGTCTTGCTTGGAGCTTGGATCTAGCTATGGTCTTGCAGGTCCTTACTTGCAGGTGGAGACATCCTAGCTTGGAGTTGGGGAGCATCTTGAAACTTGCAGGTTGCTTGGAGGACATTTGGAGGCTCTACCTTGGATTTGGAAGACTTCTTCACCTCTACTTGTAAAAGTGGTATCAGAGCTAGACAAAGGATTGTAACCTTTCTAACCTTCTTCAAGTTCTATTAAAATCACCAACTAAATTTCTTTTTGGGGAAGATTATTGGCTTTTCTAGTTGTAGGAAGCTTGTAGTTGAAGTACCCAATGAATCTAGTTCTCTTTGGAAGAGAGTAGTGATGCTTATAGAATTGTTTAGGGGCTAATTTTTTATCATGTTAGAGAAGTTTTAAAGTGGGCTTTGGATTTTTAAAAGTTATGAAAATAGATTTGGGGGATGGTTAGAGGAAGTCTTCCTCTACATACACAAACTTTTTTTTGCAAAAAGATTGACTCTAGCTATGTGTTTTGATCAAAACTAGTGTTTTTTTTTTTTTTTTTTGCATAAATGAAGTGTTTGAAGTTCTGTTTTTCAGACCTATAAATCTGAAAATCAGATCTGAAAAGTAAAGTTTTCATCCAAACTTCATTATTTACACCTTTCTATCTCCTAGTTTCATGAAGATGACAATGTAGGAAGGGAATGGTAGTGTAACTTTGTGCATAAAACAAGTTTTGAAAATCTATTTTTTGTCATTATGAAGTTCTGATTTTCAGACCTGTTAATCTGAAAATCAGATCTGAAAATTGAAGTTTTCATAAAGCTTCATTAGTTATCCATTTCTATACACTAGTTTCATGGATTTGAAAATCTAGAATAGTGAGAAATGTGAAAACTTTGGTTGCTTTTGAAATGACAAATGGAATTGGATTTGGAATGAGAATTTTATGTAAACATTAGCTTGGATTAGTTAATTGAAGTTTACATAAAAATTTGGTTTTCATTTTTGCTTTTGATTAAGGCAAATGTAGTTTGTTGTTGTTTTCCTCTTAAGCTTGGATTGAGCTTGCAAATAGTAGGCTTGGATTGAGTTTACAAACAATAAGATTGCATGAACAGAAGTAAATGCTTTTTATATGCTATGGATGTAACAATTGAAGCATTTCTATCATTCTAATTTGAGCATTAGTTGTTGTATTTGCATAATAAGAAAACACACAAGCAACCCCAATGAATTAAACCAATGAAAACCCAACATTTGATCTATCCATCCAATGTGGCACAAGCTCTTGAACTTTTATACCAACAAATTCAAGCCACTAATAAGTAGCTTCTTGAAACTAATCAAAGAAACCAAGACTTAGAGTCTAGGTTAGCCAATCAGAAGAAGCATGTAGTTCCACCTCCCTTAAAAGTGTTTAAGGGGGAGAAGAAATATAGGAACTTACAAATGGTAAGTTCTTGGCTAAATGTTTAGAACAAATACTTTGCCATGAAGCAATTTCCTAAATCTGAAAAGTTATCCACTGTCACCATGTTCTTTGAAGGAAGAGCCTTAGTTTGGTGGGATGACTTAGTTGCAAAGGGCAATCAACCTTGTACATGGGATGAATTTTGCAAGCTTTTTAGGGATTATTTTTTACCACTTTTAGATGACTATGAACAGTTCCAAAAGTTGAGTCATCTAACCATGAATAAAGGTTTGGAACAATTTATTCAAGATTTTCATGAGTACCTGAATCCACTTTATAGTGACATTCCGTCTAAGGTACTGATGTCTTATATTCGAGAAATTACTAAGAAGTAAAAGATTAATTAAGAAAGCGAGAAATAGATTTGAGGGCCTCTGATTTTGTAAACAATGAGATACCACATTGGGATCTAGATTAAACCTCAAAATTTTTCAAAATACCCCACATTTGATCAAACGGTTTTATTTTTCTCATATCGCGACTAGGTACTAAAATAGACCATTGATCATCAGATTTTTACAGTCCTAGAATTTCCTTTCCAAAATTACTGATGTCTCATACCATCAGCTTTTCCTTCAAGAAAATCCTTAACCACCTCATCTGATATTCTAGCGATCTACTGATCATCTAGCTGTCCTCTAATCCATATGGAATATTATCTCTTGCTCCCAACACTGGAGAATCCATTTATTTGGATGACTTGCATGTCTATCAAATGGATACCACAATCCACACCTGAACTTGTGATCTAAACAAAAGAATTAACATGGTTCAATATTACATTCTGATCCTTTCTGATTAATGATAAACTTCAAATCCCTTACTGATGTATCAAATCTAGGGACAAGCTTCTGTCAACTAATAGATCCAATGTAATCCATGTATCAAATTCTACTTCTAACATCACAATTGACATCCAAAACTGCGGATAACTCAATAATAAAAAGATATATGTTATGAATTCAACTAAATGAATTCTATCCATGAAATTAATAACCGGTATCAAGCAATTATTTACTGGGATTTACCCAAAACCTAACTGCAAAATACATTTCTCGATCACACTTACTACCTTTGATGTCTACTCTTCTTCCCTCCTCAAGAGTTTTCAGTTTCTTGAAAATCTATTCCAACTAAGGTACTAAGAAGACGTAACGACATTAGTAAATGTTTAAAATTGATTACTGTAGGAAAAAAGTCTGAAACAATTTCATTTCTATCATATTCCTAGGCTGAATAACAGATACATAAGTATCCATTTACTAGTATGTGAAACAATACTAGTTTGATCTTTTGAATATAATTCACCATAGGATTTTACTGGAAATGAAATCAGTTATGTACTTCCTATTATTACAATTTTTTCAATAAAATTGGACTGTTCTCCCTTTTCACTTACTGGCTTAAGAATTACTTCGTTAAAGTTATCTATAATTAATGGGAAATAAGATTTGGATTCGGGTACTTTCTACACTGTATTCACTCCAAATAATATTGTTGAATAAAGAATTACCTCCAAATACTATGAATTTTCCACCATTAATTATTTAACAAATATCTCAAAAGCTTTGGTTTGTTCAATTTTAATGACCAAAATCATCAAAACCACAATAACCAACTTATCGGTATTCCACCGAGTTGAAAAGGAGAAGACCAAAAAAACACAATTTAATCCCATTTACTGGGAGTACCCACTCCAGAGTTAATTGGTCTAAATAGCATCGTACCAAGGAATCAGATTCCTAGACCGGGTATATGCCTGAAAACTGTACCACTCCCTTCAATCCGTCAAGATCGGCTTCGAAAAATTCCCACCGAAAATCGATTAATACTGCTTGACCACGAATAATGGTACTCAAGTTCCATAAAATCCGGACTTATTTTGCTAAAAGCCGAATGCCAAGTTGATAAGAGCGAATGACAAGTAAATTGTCCATGGAGAAAGAAAATCCAATTTTCTTCTAAACATAATCGGGAAACAATATACAAAAACCAAGGTTACACTTCGACAAACGAGCACCAAGAAACCTAAGCTCCTCTAACAAGGTGCTAGTAACTTAAAATTTTCAAGTTAATTTCGAGAATCAACCTTTTAAGTTACTACTGTCAAACCAAATCGACCCTTAGATAATTGTCATGCAACAATCCATGCAATTACAGAATTGCCGATTGCTCTCATGCTCCAACTCAACCTTACATAAAAAATAAAGTTTTCTAAGAAAAACATAAAAAGCCCTAATAGGGTTTCCACAAATGAATCTGGCGGCTAGAGTCGTGATGTTTGCTCAGCCTCCTCCCACAGCAACCACGAGATGGCTCTCACGGGATGGCTCTTGGGTTCTTCCTTCCCACAGTCGCTACGGCTGCAACAGCTAATCGAGCCTCCATTGCTGTCAAGCAGAGTTGTCTCAGAAGTTGCAAAGAATTTGCCAACGCTCCTCACAGCCTCATCCACCTCAACTGCCACACAGGCAACATCATGCAGCAGCTTAGGTTAACAGGCAGGGGCGCAATTCAACGCATCTCCTGAAGCAACCAACAACAAATCAGAAGGGATCAATTCCAATCAGCGGCATCGACCCTCAAAACTAATGGCATCAACGCTCCAGCAAGAGAGAAGCTAATCGATCTCAGAATCATGGCTTCTACAGATGCTACAACCATCAAACCGGATTGTTGCTCGCTCCTCATCTTCATGAAATTACAAATAGATTCACACAAATTCAGAGCATCTTTAAACAAAATCCATGTAAAAGTGCACCCTACCATAGTTTTGAAAAGTGCACCCTACCTATTAGTGAATCCAATTCCAAAATTCCCTTGAGAAAATAGCACTCCAACCGGGATGTGAATCCAAGCGCTTCTAAGTTCCAACTTGATGTAAAACTAGTCTCCATCCCTATCTAAGACTGCATCTTAGCCGGGGGCTCTGATACCAATGTCATGACCCTAAAGGATTGCCCCTAAGATGAGGATAGGAGAACACAATAAGAGAGACAATGGAGCCAAACCGCCCAACCAATCCTAGACCTCTCGACGTTTTTCCAAAAAAACATAAAATTCCTTTTGCCAATAATGGGTTTTTGATATCTATTAAAATTGGTGTACAATGTCAAAATGATTAGTCTCTCTTGGAATCGGTTGTGATATTGTACCTCTATGAGATATAGAATAACTAGAAGAATCATTTTAGATAATTGGAATTAGATCAAGAAGCAACAAATCTTATTGGAGGAAGAATTGGTGGGGTGGGGCATTAATAATTCCAGAGAGAAATTATTGTACAAAAAGGATATATAAGGAAGATCTCATTGGTGAGTTTATTGAGGTTTGTTATGGACTTAAGAGGGCTGGATTTATTAGGTTTGATACTCATCTTCACCTACTCTACCTCATGTTGGATGGAAAGTTTGGAATCTATCTTTTGATTTATGATGGTGGCATTGTTTTCACTAACCTTTGTGAAAATTCGAGATCAAGCATTGATGAGATCTTGTTGAATCAAGAACATATGTTTGAGAGGGAGTATTTCCAGAGGTTCAGGTCTGAAGATGTTCATATCTTTGATGATCAAGAGAAAGGTAAGCAAGTGGAAGTGACACACTTTGCTTTACTCACATGTTTTGGAGAATCTTCTTGTATAGATGATGCTATGGTTCTATTGGTTCTCATGCTGGAAAATCAACTAATGGATTTGGAAAAGAGGCCTTAGTCAATGGCTATGATGGTCAAAAGGAAGATCAAGAGGTTGGTCTCAAAGGGCTTCAACAACACAAAAGGAAAGGTGGCAATTTGGAGCTAGTCAAGCACATCAAAGGAGAGTCATTTGGCAAAGATGTTATGGATCTATTTTTGTAGGTTATTGAAGACTCAGTTAGGAGCAACATAGAAGTGTTTTTCAAAACTACTTTACTTTTTCTATCTCATATTTGAGCAATTTCATGTGGATGTGTGCAAATTGTAAAGATGTGGTAAAACTAGCTACATTGGTTTGCATCATTTTGATGATGAGGTTGTACTAGCATTTTTGGCTAATTTTGCTGATGGAAATGAAAGTAATGGAGGTTTTTTATGTCACTCATCCATGCCTAAGTTCTCAAATGTTGAGCTACTTGGTGCCAATACTTGGAGATTGTCAATTTTTGGTGAATTCATGGTCATTTTTCTTTTGTCAAGTAGATCTTAAAGATGGACTAGTGCTACCACATAGTTATATGGAGTCATGTGGTGTTGGATTAGCATCATTGATGTACTCACTTACTCATGGATTTCCAAGGTTTGATGGTTTCTTGTGGCAAGATGGAGATGGAGGCTCATTCATGGAGTTTTATGGTGGAGACATATCAAGAAAGGACAAAGATGGAGGATACAAGCAAGCAAATGGTTATCACTCACATTTATTGTTTGGTTGCTGGAATTTTCCAGAGAGTTCAAAGTTTGAAGCATGGAGGAATCATTTCATTTATATTCTATTTGGTTCTTCATGTTCTAGTTACACCTTGATGTGTAAAATTGATGTAAGAGATAGTTTAACATCCAAAGTGGACACTATTCTTAATATCAATTATGGAAACTACTTCAGAAAATTAGAAAGGGGGTCTTTACTTAGGATGGAGATCATTTTAAACACTCATAGAATCGTCACGCAACTAATTTCCACAAGCACATTACACCAAAGTTGGGAAAAAACAAACATGCATCAAAGTTCCGTGCTCAAAACTATGCCAAAACTAGTCGAAGAGGGAGTTTAAAAGATTTCAACTAGTTTAGTCTAGTTTCGTCATATTTTGGTTAATTGTCAATATTAGGCCAATATGCATTTTAGACTTAGAGATACACTTTATGAAAGTTATTTTAGTCAAAATTCATTTGAATTACCACTTTTGAAAAGTGTGGGGAAGTTATTAGGTCGAATTTGGACACATTCAAATTCGAATGTTAGATGCATTGAATCTAGTCATATTGATGATAGGGTTTCTGAACTAGAAAATATCTCTCTCTCTCTCTCTCTCTCTCTCTCTCTCTCTCTCTCTCTCTCTCTCTCTCTCTCTCTCTCTCTCTCTCTCTCTCATGGGCTCTGTTACATACATATATCACTTTATTCACTTCGCAAGCCTCTGTGGAATGCTAGTGTTGCATAGTAACCTTATTTACTAATGGGGACAGAAAAATGCCTTACTATGATAAAAGACCCCACTTATTAAGAAACGTTTTTTAAAAAAAAATGGTGGGAAAGTTGTGAATCCTTTCAATGGCCAGGATCTGAACAGTCAATCTAACGGTGAGCAACAATTTGCACTTAGTACACATAAGTGTCCTCTAGTTCTATAAAGAGAGAAATCACAAAACCCTATTCACTTTTTCTCATACTTTCTTGCTCTCTCTCTCTCTCTCTCTCTCTCTCTCTCTCTCTCTCTCTCTCTCTCTCTCTCCCCTGGTGCTTTACTTTACGGTGATTGCAATTGAAGAGGAAAACTCGTGAAAGCTACTGGAAGAGCAATCGTGTGAACGATACTGCAAACTAAGGTGAGAATGATGAGACGAAAGATAGCTCACTGATAATGAAGGTTGTATGATGTGCTTTATGATTAGGAGTGGATGCTTACAACTTGCTGTGATTACCGTTGTGTAGTAGCAAGTTTTGGCTTGCAAAACTGTGATTCGGTACTCTTGCAATCAAGCGCTGCCTCAACGAGCAGTAGTGGGCATTTTTAAAGGAATTTTTTCTACCTCTGTTGATATATGGTTGGCGCTGATGAGTAATCGCTGGCCAGCGCTATTTCTGTAGTAGAATTGGCCGCTGGCCAACGCTAGTTTTTGTCTAAAACTTTCAATATGCTACTGCAATGAAGCAAAGCCTTGCATGCATGCATAACTCCACGCTTTTGGTAGTATGGAATGATAGCAGAAGTGCGATGGACTGCTGTCTTTTCTTATAGTTTCCAATGATACCAATGTTGATTGCTTTTATGTGGTTGATAAGAGTACTCCTGCTATACTCCATTGGCAATAACTTGCTATGATTGGTTGCTCGGGGTGATTGCTCTGGTAGAATGATAAAGACTATGATGTGTGCTAACTATGATAAAAAGTAGAATGGCTTCTACAGAATGTAGCATGAAGAAGGCTTGGCTTGATTGTTTCTTCATGAGAAGACGTGTGCACAAAATATGATAATCTGTATACCGTGGATATTGTGGGGAAGGAAATGCTCTTGAAAAGTTGAATGACAAGCTAATAATCTGTGGGAAAATGATGGATTAACTATTGATAAAGACAATGAGGTTGGTAGAAGTGCTCTAGGCTTAACACAATACTTTCGGTTTGAATCTTCTAGCACGTAGGTGATTTGTTAAAATAGCTGAAGATGGATAGTTCGCAAGAGATGATTTCGTCTATCATTCAGGTACGATGCTATACGAAACTTCACCAATACGGTGGGTAGCCTTACTCGTTACTACAGGAAATCTTATCCATGCTTGATAATACTGCAAATGCTTCCTTTAATGGTAGTAACTAATAATTTTAGAAAAGTCTAATCTTATGTACGTTAAAATAGACATGACCTTGTGGCTTTTATTTTATTTAATAAAGTTTTGCATCATGTGTCCCAGTATTATATGTAAAGTCATGTACTTATATAGGGCTTGACCATGGTACACTTGAACGGCATGGATTTGCCCAAGTTGTTCAGTGTTTGGACTCCCGAAAAACGGTTACGGGATATCCATGGGGGCTAGCATAGCACGGAGGTGCTCTAGTACCTAGCGTTGTGACTGTAGTCATGTCTCTGTCCATGAGTATAGTGAAGGATAGTTGCTTACATGTGAAATTTAAATGTGAACCTAATACATTTCTTTTGCTCTTGTACTGATCAATATGGCTTGTGCCCTAATACGGTTTCGTTAAAGGGCAAAATGTATCGCTTAGTAATAATGTAAATGATTGGGAAGATTGGACGTACTTTTTATAAATGCAATCTAGCTGATAAAGTAGTGAATCTTGTTTCAGACATGGATAACAACTGATGCTCAACTATGACACTTGTCTTCCTCACGCGACTAACTTGTGTAGTTTTGTTTTGTGGGATGGTGGCAGGTAACAGCTGAGTGTCTTAAAACTTGCTTCGCTTTATGGTACTCTGTACTGTTAAACTTTATACAGCTGTATTTTTACCTGTTATGCTATAAATTGAAGGGTTCAAAGGGTTTGGTCTTGACTTGTCAAGAGGGACTATGTGAAATCTTGTTACTCTGTCTCACTCATTTCATGCTTATACATGAGTTCTCTTGGGTTCATCTATCCATTGGTGCACTATCTTGATGATATCTTGCAATCTTGTGTGTAGAATGCTCATATTCATGGTTAATCTTGTGAAATCTATTAAGTATTCTTAGTTATTGGATTTATGTGATAAACCTAAACCAGTCTATGAACAAAAATATATGAACAAGTATTGTTTAAAACAATCAACTGTAAGTTAATTAATCTTTCTAATGAAAGATCAACTTATTACCCTAGAAATAATTTAGAAGATATTTTAAATGTGATGTTATATTGGCGCCTACAACTACACATTTGAGATTTTTGAATTATTAAAAATTAACTTGAGTAAGCTGAGCTACTCTTGAATAAAGTTAATTGGTTAGATGAGTATTGTGAAGGGAATTCAACATGATCGGTTTTTATGTGCATGTATTGCTTATAAGTCACATATTCTAGAGTCATTGGGATCATTAGTAATGTTATGTGCATAGAATATATGAAATTCTTCGTAGTAGAGTATTTCTCAATTGAGAAATAGACTCAATTGTTAGTGATGTATTGGATGACCGAACCTAACAAACCCAAGAATAACAACTGAATTGAGTTGGAATTCAACAAAGCTTTGGATATTTAAATTCAACTCTAGACAAAAATCTAAACATTTTTTGTGGCTAAAGTTGATGTCTATCAAAAGTTGCTTTTTCCCGAAAGGCAAAAAAGCGAAAAAACCAACAGTAGGACTGAAAGCTTTTCTAAGGCACTTCTAAGGCAATCTTACATTTTTAAGGGCAGTGTCGCTTTTTTTCGAAAGGCAAAAAAGCGAAAAACCCGACAGTAGGCCTGAAAGCTTTTCTAAGGCACTTCTAAGATGGTGTCGCATTTTTTTGAAAAACGAAAATGTGACAGTGTCGGGAAAGTTGGCCAGAATTATTTTCTAAGTGTTTTGACTTAGTGCTGTATTCTTCTCATGACCAAAGAAAAATTGCGAACTGTGTGACAAAACAATTCAAAAATGTAGATTGTGCGAAACATGGTTAAAAATACAACAGTCAGGAAAAACAACAAAGGAAAAACAAAAAAAAATTCTAAGGCTTTGAAAGAAAGGAACTCTTAGTTTCTTCAGCTCCCTCTCAAAGCTAGTATTTTTCTGATTTCTAAGCTCACGCTGTTTGTCAAGAGGCTTTGTGAAGATATCAGCCACCATCTGTTTCATTGGAACAAAGTTGGTCTATCTTTCTCAACTAGATCTCTTATCAGATGATATCTAATAGCAATGTGTTTCATCCTTGAATGAAACATCGGATCCTTCGTTAGATGAATGGCGGATGTATTATCCATGGATATTAGCAGCGGCTCGTTGGAGTTCTCTCCCAGTCCGTCAAGGAACTGTTTGAGCCATGTAAACTCGTTCGCCATCTTGGCTGCTGCAACATATTCTGCCTCACTAGATGATTGCGTAGTTATGGTCTGCTTCCTGCTGATCCATATCACAGTTGCACAAGCTGCTATTGTGCATCCCCCTGAGTTACTCTTGCAGTCATCTTTTAGGGATGCCAAGCTTGCATCGCTGTAGGATTTGATCTGGAATACTCCATGCTGAGAGAAACACAATTCATAAAAAATTGCGTAGACAATGTCAAGGCATGTATTATCTATCAGGTATACGAGTGATCCGATCAGCCTCCTGTAGGGCAAGCTCTGCATGGCTTCCTGTTCTTCTGCATTATGCGGACAGTCCTGCTTTGTCAAAATCGTTCCAGCTACCATGGGTGTATTAGCTCCCTTGCAATCTGTCATCTGAAAATTGTCAATGATTTTCTGGATGTATCTTGATTGGTGAAGATACAACTTCCCTTCATCAAGATCTCTATCAATTTGCAATTCCTAGGTAGCATCTTGCTTCCCCTAGGTCTAATATTTCAAAATGCTGAGAAATATCATGCTTCACTTGAGCAATGAGGTTGTCGCTTCTAGACAGAATCAAAGTGTCATCAACGTAGATAGCAATGATTATGATTTCTCCATCTGTGACCTTCGTATAGACATTGTAGTCAGCCATCAATGGTTGAAATCCTAAGGATCTGAGGGTGTGATCCTTCTTCTTATACCACTGCTTGACAGACTTCTTCAGTCCGTATATGCTTCTTTGCATTTGGCAGACATAGTTGGCAAAGTGTGAGCAGATGAATCCTGGTGGTTGGTCCATGTAGACCTCTTCATTCAATTGTCATGCAGAAAGGCGGCCTTCTCATCCACTATGTGGATCTTGAGACTATATGCTACTGCATATGCAAATAGCAAGCGTAAGGACGAGTGCTTTATGATTGGAAAAAAGGTTTCAGTATAGTCATCACCATACTTCTGAGAGAAACCTTTTGCTACCAATCCGACCTTGTACTTTGATACATTGCCATCAGGTCCACACTTGTATTTATAAACCCACATGCATTTTACAGTCTTCTTGTCTGCTGGTAATGGCTCTAGATTTCAGAGATTGTTCTACTCCATGGAATTTATCTCATCTTCCACCGCTTTAATCCACTTGTCCTTATTTGGACAGCTGATAGCTTCCTCATATGTTTGAGGTTCTCCGCCAAATCCACAAAACTCTTCTGTTGTAGAAGATTAGTTGTCAAGGACGAATCTAGCGCCCTTCTTTCTCGCGTGAATCTTCTTGGAGAGTCTGCAGTCAGATCGATGCCCTTGCCTTTGTCAAGCCTCTTGCCTTTGTTGACTACTGAACTATGGTGAGTAGCAGGTGTCCTAGGTATAGGTTCCACGTCTCGCTGCTCGTCATCTAAACAGTCACTTTGTCCATCTGGAATTTGAACATCTTGTTCTGGATGCTTAGGGTATGTTCCCTTTGTTGATATTGGCAGGTCATAGTAGCCTCTGGTCAGGATTTTGTAGATCTCTGTCAGCCGTTGTCTTTGACTCATCAAATCTAACGTCTCTGATAGTCTTGATTTGTCTAACATTGTTAGACATGTAGATCCTGTAGTATGATGAGTGAACATCATATCCTACGAGGAATCCCTACTCCACCTTTTCATCCAGCTTCTTTCTTTTCTGAAATGTGGTGGCGCAAGGGAGATATGGAGTATAAAGATATGAACCAATACCAAGAGACTGATCAGAACGACGAAATGCCCTGATATGATGAGGATATGGTTTGGCCTATTGCTATAAGCTATATTACATAGGGAAGATTGGACTATATAATTTCATCGTTATTGCATGTTGTCAAGTTGGTGAACTTATTTTGTACATGGATAACAACTGACATTCAGCATTGACACTTGTCTTTCTCACTATGCTAACTTGTGTGGTTTTGTGTGGCGGGATGGGGGTAGGTACCAACTGAATGTCTTGAAATAGGTTTTGCTTTACGGTGCTTTATGAGTATTGTATACTTTTCAGCTATGTTTATCCTTGTTGGTTTTTGTTCTATTATTCTCTCTCTCTCTCTCTCTCTCTCTCTCTCTCTCTCTCTCTCTCTCTCTCTCTCTCTCTCTCTCTCTCTCTCTCTCTCTCTCTCTCTCTCTCTCTCTCTCTCTCTCTCTCTCTCTCTCTCTCTCTCACACACACACACACACACACACACACACACACACACACAGTATTTAACCCCATCTAATTTCCAACACATTATATTTTCTCAGCACCAAGGTTTGACCTCTCGACGTTTTTCAAAAAAACATAAAATTCCTTTTGCCAATTCAAAAATAGGTTTTTGATATCTGTTAAAATTGGTGTACAATGTCAAAATGATTAGTCTCTCTTGGAATCGGGTGTGATATTGTACCTTTATGAGATATACAATAACTAGAAGAATCATTCTAGATAATTGGAATTAGATCAAGAAGCAACAAATCTTCTTGGAGGAAGAATTGGTGGGGTGGGGCATTAAGAATTCCAAAGAGAAATTTTTGTACAAAAAGGATATATATGACAGGTTGAAAGAGAATATAAGGTCACTTCAACATGTCTACAAGCGGAGGCTTTATGCTGGAGATATTGATAGGCTTACCTCAATCAACTATTCTATTTGGAAGGTGAGGATGGAGTCCTTATTGGAGATGAATGAGTTGATGGAGATCTTTGTAGGTGTGGAGGAGAGGCCTCAAGCACCCCAAGATCAAGGGAGATATGACAAGAGAGCTAAAAGAGCTCTCTCTACGCATGATCAAGGTGAATGTTACCAATGAGCTTCTCAAGAACTTGCTCAAGTTATACTTACTGGCTTGTTGGATAATCATGCTAACCTTTTTCAAAGCTTTGTTATTCAAAAGACTTTTCCAAGCATTGTGGATTTGCAAGAGATTTTGGTGAATGCAGAGTTTAGGCTTCAAGCAAGAGGTGGATCTACATCAACATTTGAGGCTATGTTCATCAATGGCAAGTTCAAGGGAAAAGGTAACAGCAAATGTCTAAAGGTCAAGATCAAGGTGAGCCTTTCGCTTTTGTTGGTAAGAAGAAAGATAGGTCAAAGTTAAAGTGCTTCTATTGTGAAATAAAAGGGCATTTGGGTAACAAAACTTTTCTCAGCTATCTGGGCTTACCACACTACCCCAAAGAAAGCCACTGGGTGGGTAACCGCTTTCCACTTAGTATACGGTCAAGAAGCGGTAATGCCCGTAGAATTCTTAGTACCTTCGCTACGAGTTACGGAGGCTTTTTCAACAGATCTCTGCGAAAAGGCTTCCATCGAACAACAAGTCAAAACCAGGCTATTTACGCTAGCCCAGTTATGCGAGACAAGACTAATATTTTATCACGCACAACTAGTTAATAAACGAAGCCAAAAAGCCTGGCATGACCGTCACCTGTGCAATAAAGATCTACATTTAGGTGACCAGGTACTTCTTTATACATCAAAGAAGCACCCCGACAAGTTGAAGTTCAGAAGTGAAGGGCCATACATTATTAACAAAATATTTCCTGATGGTGCAGTCCAGTTACAAACACTTGACAGAACACTCCTAGACACTGTCGTAAACGGTGGTCGTCTACGGCGGTACTACAAAGAGTTGTTCTTTGTTGACCCAATTTAGAATCTTTTCCCTTGAAAAAGATAAAAAAAATATATATATATTATATTATTCCTTTCCTTGTACATCTTGCCTATTGTTCACCTCGTTCCTATGCATTTTTTTTTTCTTTTTTCTCATTCTTCTGTTCATACTCATGGGTCATGGGTATTCTAGATCGACAACTGATAGGCTACTCCTTAAGAAATCATTCACACACTTCGGCCACCTCATCTCTGTGTCACTGGTATCTCAGGGTAACCAACATTCCTCGAGATACACCTCTTTTATAAGAACTTCTACTGTGAGCTACAGTCCTATTTTCCTTGGAGTTCTTCACTTGCATCAAACAGATCCATTTATGCATCATGAGAGTTCCTTCAAATCTCAATCGGACCCTTCCTTCGAATCTTGATCAGAGCAGTTCTGTTAGATCTCGACCGAAGCAGTTCCTTCAGATCTCGACCGAAGCAGTCCCTTCAGATCTCAACCGGAGCCTTCCGTCAGATCTCGACCCGAGCCTTCCTTCAAATCTCGACCGGAGCAATTCTGTTAGATCTCGACCGAAGCAGTTCCTTCAGATCTCGACCGAAACAGTTCTTTCAGATCTCGACCGAAGCAGTCCCTTCAGATCTCGACCGGAGCCTTCCGTCAGATCTCGACCGAAGCAGTTCCTTCAGATCTCGACCGAAACAATTTCTTCAGATCTCGACCGGAGCCTTTTTTCAGATCTCGACTGAAGTGGGTCTGTCAGATCTCGACCGAAGCAGTTCTTTCAGATCTCGACCGGAACCTTCCTTCAGATCTCGACCAAAGTAGTTCCTTCAGATCTCGACCAAAGCAGTCCCTTCAGATTTCAACCGAAGCAGTTCCTTCAGATCTCGACCGAAGCAGTCCCTTCAGATCTCGATTGGAGCCTTCCTTCAAATCTCGACCGGAGCAGTTCTGTGAGATCTCAATCGGAGTAGTCATTTCGAATCTCGACCGGAGGACATACATTCGAATTTTACGAACCAGCACGTCCCATCTCCCTTGCAACCAGACGACGACAATAAATGCCCTCTAACCGAAGCCATTTGCACCTCAGCGAAGTGCGAAGCTGAAGCGTTTTCTAGCGATAATCTGCGGTGATCTTTCTACTCTTGACACCGATCCTAGCGCTCAACTATTCAATCCGTCCGTCATCATCTTCACACCATCTCCCCATTGTTATCACTCCCTTATGAGCACCATCACCGAAATCTTCAACACAAACGTCGCCGGCAGAATACCTTATATCTCAAGTTTCGCATGTTGAGGGGTAGTGTCACACGAGCACTTATCACGCTCCTGTCACACTATTGAACATCCTACAATCACAATCACACACCATACACCTTCAACCTGCTTCATCCCTGACAGATACACATCCATAACATTAAAAACATTGTCAAACACCTCCACTTCCTCCTATTCCACTCACCATCTTCTTCACTGAACCTCACTCTGTTCACCCACCTTTACTTCATCACCCACACCGCTCTACCCAACACAACCATCTTCCACATAACACGCTTTCCAAACCCGTTCATACATCCCTTCCCCCACACTTTCTGACCCATTCTGCACTGCCACTTCCCATCTCAACCGAAGCCACTGCATTAGATCTCAACCGAAGCCACTCCATCAGATCTCAACCGAAGCCACTCCATCAGATCTCAACCGAAGCCACTCCATCAGATTTCAACCGAAGCCCAACCCAACAGATCTCAACCGAAGCCACTCCATCAGATCTCAACCGGAGCCCAACCTTTCCCATCTCAACCGAAGCCACTCCATCAGATTTCAACCAAAGCCCAACCCAGCAGATCTCAACCGAAGCCACTCCATCAGATCTCAACTGGAGCCCAACCTTTCCCATCTCAACCGAAGCCACTCCATCAGATCTCAACCGAAGCCACTCCATCATATCTCAACCAAGCCCAACACAACAGATCTCAACCGAAGCCACTCCATCAGATCTCAATCGAAGCCCAACCTTTCCCATCTCAACCGAAGCCACTCCATCAGATTTCAATCGAAGCCCAACCCAGCAGATCTCAACCGAAGCCACTCCCATATCTCAACCGGAGCCCAACCTTTCCCATCTCAACCGAAGCCACTCCATCAGATTTCAACCGAAGCCCAACCCAGCAGATCTCAATCGAAGCCACTCCATCAGATCTCAACCGAAGCCCAACCTTTCCCATCTCAACCGAAGCAGTTTTTCTAGATCCCTCCTTCTTCCATTTTCCAACCATGTTGTCCAACCCCAGTTCCAGTTCAGATGATCCCAAAGCAAGCAAGCTCGACATCCAGCTATGCAAGCTTGACCTTACAGAGATGCAGACTTGATACCAGCAGGCGGAGTCCTTCTTCAAGGAAATCGAATTTCAGATCCCTGTCTTGACAGGTTATCAAAGCCCCTATCTGGTATACATGGCATATGCAAATTATCATACCACGGCAAGATCATGTCAGATCATAGTTCCCCCTATCAGGAATTATGTCTATAATGTATCCTTTGCGGCAGCTGACTTGCAACCTTATGGTTTCCCACGAGGGCCAAACACTGTCACAAGGACACTCCAGAAGATAGAGCAAACGACATATTTCAAATATATTGATCCCTCTGTGACCAAGTGGAAGAACAAGGATGGGTACAGGCTGGAAGCAATCAACGACAAAACAACTTCAAGCAGCATGTGCATATCTCACCAGATGCACACAGAATCCTCGAATGAAAGTGCTGAGGGTACCCATGTCCCTGTTTCACATGTTGGCAGATCCACGACTGCATGCCCAGAACCTCTATGATTGGGCACAGTTTGTTTCGAATTGTCTTCATGAGTGCATTAAGCACAAGCAGCCTATCACGATATTAGGATATCTGATGACAAATATCACTCTGCATCAAGTACAAAATGGGCCAAAGCTCCAACAACAACTGCAGCTTGCGGACAAGGCATGGGATATTTCCATTGAACACAAGAAGCCCAAGCGTGCAAGGACAACTTCACCATCAGGGTCCCAAGCCAAACGAGTCAATACCAGTATCCTCCCTCTGGTACACAAGCCAAGAAGCCCACCCCAGAATCCACAAGCAGCTGCAACCTCTAGAGCTCCACATGCAGATATCTCAAGGGCTCAGTTGCCAGGTACACGACAACAACGAAGACAAGGGAAGCTTCAAGCTGGGAGCACATCACCAGTGGGATCAGTTTCACAGGGTTCCACATCAGATGGTGGCAGCTCGTCCACAGCATCACAACAACACTCGTCACCCTCACATGTCATCGACGGGGGTGATGGAGCAACTACATCCACACTGGCACCTGACACGACAGTACCTCAAGTCCCAAGTCAGCTAGATGAGGCCACCACCCCACCCACACTGATTACAATGCCAACGCCACCAACATCACCACTGGCACAAGTTTTTTTGGGGGGGGGGAGGAGTGGGGATATCTAGTCCCCAAGACACATGAGCAGCCCAGGCCCAGCAAGTCCACATATTGGACACATCTCAATATTTTGATGTTGCGGACCTGATGGAGATAAGCGACGATGAACTAGAAAAGAGAAAGCAGCCAGGAAGAAGTCAGACACCCCACCTCCACCTCCACCTCCATATTCATTTCTAACACCATGCCTATTTTTTGGTTTAGCCTCACCATCCCACACCCCATATCAGTACCCAACCCTCTCTAATTCTGAAATGCTCACTGAAGTAGCCAAACGCTCAATTATTGGCCTATCCAAAATGAGCTACCACATGCATTGGTTGGTGAGCCAACATCAAGTTCTAGAAAGCAAGGTCCAACATCAAGACCAAGAGATTGCACGATATCAAAGGATGGCCAAAGAAAAAGAAAAAGAGGCAGTAGAAAGCAGATCTGTGATGGCCGAGCAGAAAACGACCTTGGAAGAGGTCCAGCAGCAACTGAAGCACCAGATGGTCCAAATCGACCAAGTATGAGACGGATCATCGGGTGCAATGACAGTCAATGCTCCTCCAGTCAAGCCCGAGGACATTCAAATCCAGGCCTCAGCCATCCGGATGGAGAAATACATAAGGCTGATCCAAGAGCGAGAGGCCGATAAAAAGAATTTTGAAAACATTGTGGTGAAACAAGAGAAGATCATCTGGGAGTCCCAGAAGCAGCTTGAAGAAACAACGAAGGCCCTACAACAAGTCTTGGAGAAGGTGAACCAATTATGGGACACGACGTGCAAGGCCCAAGCAGGTGCTCACGTAACGAAGCCACGAGACGATGATGGGAATGATGGAGCAGGGAATCAAGACGGGCAAACCCACCGATCAAACGGTAGCTCAGGATCGGGTGGCCAGAGAGCCGGTGCTGCTTCCATGAGCTTTCCCCGACCCCCTCCCACCTTTAACCCTTCGTCCTACTCCGCATTTAATTTCTCTGAAACTTTCATTCCAACTTACCCAATTCTTCCATCTCCTCTTTCTTCATCACCTCCTAGTCAAATAATGGGCCCATCAAAAGGTCCAGCTGACACCCACAAAGCCCGACGGGACGAGTTTCTCCAACAACTCCACTCCCTCGGTGCTACGTATAACTTATTATTTCTGCCTCCTCCTAAACCGTTCACCCCTGCACCTCTCTCCCCAGAGCACTCCATCCCCGACCTTTCGGAAACTAACAAGAATGTTTATGGGATCAAGGTCTGGATCCCATTAGGATCAACCCAAATACAGCCCTCCAGTCAGAACAAGACTATGAGATGATGGCCAGGCTATCTACAGAGCGGCCTTCATGTCGTCACAATATGTGACCATGGTGGAAGACTGACAGGAAATGGGCTTCGTAGAAAAAATAAGAGAATATATGGGGCCACTTAATTTCGGAAGTAAGCTCCGCTTCCAAGTTTTTTAAGCCTTGGGCAGGAAGATGAGCGAGCGAAAGCAGACGGCGCGACGACGAGGCGAACATGATTCACAAGAAGTGCTCAAGAGGGCTGGTATGTAGCAGCCAATTGAGGGACTTCCAATTTTGGCGAATAAATTTTGCGGATAATAAGCACCTGATTTTACGGAAGCGAACGAAAATCCACGCTTTTCCAAGTGCCAAGCGGAAGACATCACCGGTGTTGTAGTGGGTCCTGCAACAGATGAGGGGTGGATAATGCTAGCCGATTATCTAGTACCGAGCCAAGCTGAAGACATAAGTTATCTCTCACCCATGACCGAGGAGGTGTCAGAAGGAAGAGAGCAGAAGAAGCTGAGAGCCGAGCGTGAGAGCCGAGGAAATACTAGCTAGGAAGATAGTAATTAACTATGTGAGCCTACGTGGTGTATCCCAAAGAAGGAATGACCATGTAGGAGCTAGTAACATTTCCTTGAATAGTTGTAATAAATGTAGACCCCCCTTAAAATAGTAAGAGTGAGCCACCTCTTGATGGTGACCTCTAGTGGAAGGGCAAGTTCCACATGTAATTTCTACTTTAGTGGAATTGCCACATGGGCTCCACATGGGCAGCCTTCTTGCTTATTTAAGGGCCCCCCTCTCTTGTGAGAGAGCTTTTTGATTGTATTTTCAAGTTCTCTTGAGCTAATAAAGAGGATCCTCCACGAGTTCTTGAAGATCACTAAGCTCCTTGTTCATGGCAATGATCTTGAGTGACATTTCTATGAGCATGCTTGATTCCTTGCTTGTGAATTAACTAGATTCTTGTTTCTTGTTCTTGCTTAGTTGTGGATTAGCCTCAATTCTTGCTTGTGGAATCTTGTAGAAATCAATATTCAAGTAAACTATAGAGGCTAGAAATGTGGTGTAAATCTTGCATAGTCTTGACATTCTAGTTCTTGATGTTCTTGGATAGTTTAGGCATCAAGTAATGTATGTTTCTTGATTCCTAGATTGTTAAATGCTGTTAGGAATCTTGTTTCTTGTTTCTTGAATCTGGTTTTGGTTTCAGTAGCTATTCTAGTTCTTGATTGTTCTTTGATTCAGTAGCTAGTAGTAAGATTGCTCTTTGTGCTGAATCCTGATCTGTTTGAGCTGTAGATGGTTGCATGGCTAGTGTATGCATGTAGCTGAGTATCGGATTTGAGTTACCCACTGACAGGCTGGGAAATACGTAATGCATCCTTGAATATTGCTTCTGCTCTGTAAACGTTCTAATAAGAAGAATAATCACAAAGAACTATAACGACAAAGGTAATCCAATAGAGATAAGCAGCAAAAAGAGAAGAACGTGTTCACAGATTCAGTGAAATAGTGAACAAGATAATCTAAATGTGATGTTATATTGGCGCCTACACCTACACATTTGAGATTTTTGAATTATTAAAAATTAACTTGAGTAAGCTGAGCTACTCTTGAATAAAGTTAATTGGTTAGATGAGTATTGTGAAGGGAATTCAACATGATCAGTTTTTCTGTGCATGTATTGCTTATAAGTCACATATTCTAGAGTCATTGGGATCATCAGTAATGTTATGTGCATAGAATATATGAAATTCTTCGTGGTAGACTATTTCTCAATTGATAAATAGACTCAATTGTTAGTGATGTATTGGATGACTGAACCTAAAAAACCCAAGAATAACAACTGAATTGAGTTGGAATTCAACAAAGCTTTGGATATTTCAATTCAACTCTAGACAAAAATCTAAACATTTTTTGTGGCTAAAGTTGATGTCTATCAAAATTGTTTTGGTATGCTTTCTATCTTCGATTGCCAAATAAGATCAAGAATCTAGATAAGTCAAAAATTTAAACTCATATACCTAATAAGAATTTGGTTGATTTCTATCTTTGAATTGTTTTGATATGCTTTCTATCTTCGAATACCAAATAAAATCGAGAATTTAGATAACTCATATTCTTAATAAGAATATGGTTGCTTTCTATTTTTGAACGGTAGACAAAATTAATAATCTAGATAACTTATATTCATGATAAGAATCAAGTTTGTGGAATATTTTTAAAATCTTGAAACTTTTGTGTGGAAAAAGATTTTAGAATGATTCATATGTTTCCTAAGTTGTGTGTTTTTGGACACGCAGTCATGTACTCTCTAATGATGAAGTATGACTTGGGATCTAATAAATAATGATCAACAAATCATGATTTAGATGCTAAGTGCTTATGATTGACAAATCATAAATATGCATTCCTTGACATGGGTATTAGGCCCTTCAGTTGTCAATATTATGGAGGAGACTTTTGTGAGACAATCCCAAAGGATTAAGCTCGCAAGAACACCGTAAATGAAATTGTGGAGCCAAACCACCCAACCAAGTAGAAACTTAAGATCAATCATCTAAGCTATTCCCAAGCCACATTATGTGAATACAAGAAAGGAGAAAGAGAAGACAAGAATTCAAGAATTCTCCCTTGTAGGAGGACGAGTTTCTACTTGTATATAATGCATGAAAGCCAACAAGATTATCCAAACCAGTTGGATGGGTTTGGATGCAAAAAGAAAGTAGGGTGAACGTCTCAAAATCCTTGTTACTTTTCACCTGTGCTATGATGCACTTTATTTGTCGGGTTAAGCCTGGACACAAAAAACCAGTTGCAAAAATCACTAAACAGACCACTTTGCAATGTAGAAGTTTTGCTCGACCTTACTCAAGATATTCAAAAAGAGATTTGCTCAACCTTTACATATGTGAACGGATCTTGGTTTTCGAAGGGGGACTCGAAGTTGGAACCAAAGAAACTTTGGATGCCACATTAACATGCTTGGCCAACCTTGTTGGATTACATAAACGAATGGCCTTTCTAGTTCTGAAGAGCATTGGACCCAGCGCCACAAAGAGCCACAAAGTACTGGAGAGTTCTAGACCCAATGCCACAAAGTACTGAAACCACCAATAGAAGGCTAGGGCCACAGAGAGCCACATTGTATTGGAGCGTTCTAGGCCCATTGCCACAAAGTAATGAAACCACCAACAAAAGGCTAGGGCCACAGAGAGCGACAAAGTACTGGAGAGTTCTAGACCCAATGCCACAAAGTACTGAAACCACCAGCAAAAGGCTAGGGCAGTGCAATTTGGAATGGAACTCAACCACCAACAAAAGGCTAGGGCACTGGAATTTGGAATGGAACTCGAAGAAGAATGCAACCACCAAGAGAGTGGAGGAGGGAGGGTGGAGTGGAGGGGTCTCTCATTTTGTGAGTAAAGTGAAAAAGCTTTGGTTTTGACCTTTGAATTTGTTTTTCAGGTCCAGAACTTTCCACGTGCTGGCCACATGATGACGATTCTTATTCCTCTTTTATTGCAGAATTTGAACCCCATAAACGCGAATTTGATTAGTTTTAGTTTTTTTTTTTTTATTATAAAAAGGCTCATTGAAATGGACAGAGCTTTAGATCCGCTCCTTTTCCTTCTTCCTTCTTCTTCGTTGTATGCTTTGATCGTTGAAGCTTCCTCTTTGCGTCTTCTGCCTTCCTTCTCGATCGATCGATCGATCGAGGCATCTCGTGAGGCGACGACGACCTTTCTGTCTGTTCTCGTCTCTCTCAATTGCCTTTAGCAACTGCCGGGTTGTTTTCCCGTCTCTGTGGGTGTCTTAAAAGATGGTTTGAGCGCAGATCTGAGTAGATCGGTCCCATTTTAGGACATTGATATCGCAGTATGTGTTTCGGGGTTGTTTAGAGCAGTCGTTGGATCTTTTTTACAGGTTTTGTGGATGCTTGGAAGAGGTTTTCGCCTCAGGATGCGATAAGCGTTTTGGATCTTAGATGTGGGATTTTTTAGAATTTCGTCCGGATTGTTGAGGATTTTGTGTTTTCAAGAACTTATGGACTTGGTGACAGAGACTTGTGTTCGGGTGAATTATTTGGAATATGTACCGAGAAGCCATTTGTGGTGGTAGTGTGAGATTACTTCTAATAAGCATCAGAAACAGAGGTTTGGGATAAGCTTACTTCTAATAAGCACAGGTCTTCAAAGGGAACATTTGAAGCCGTTTCAGGTTTTGGTGGGATTTGAGAATTGCAGAGATGACAGCAGTTGCAGTTTCTCCGGATGCCGAAAGTATCCTTTGCCAACGAATTTCTCTGTACTGTTGATATGTAGACTTTAATATTTTTGTACCACGTGAATGGAGAATTCTTTGTGTGCCTGGATTCTTGTTTATCGTTTATTTGATTTGTATGGGCGTTATTATTCAGAAATGAGTTTGCAGTTGTGGAAATAAGGCTTGATTAATTAGAGATCTATACACAACTAGGAATATTTTGTGCTCATCTAACTGTTTTGGAATCAAGAGGGAATTATTTTTATGTACTTCCTTCCTTTATTTTTTTTAAAGGCTTTCCAACCAACTGTAGATGTGGAACGGTCGATTGGTCGATGTGTTAGATTTTTTGAAGAAGCGTTGCTAGCGATCTTCACCTTTGCTTCTGCGATATCTAGAACTTGATGGTATACTAGTCTTGAGAGATTATTGAAGAAAAAAGGATTTTGAAAGTATCCCCCCCCAACCGCTTGTGCAAAGAATCTCAGGTTCATGGCATATCACAGTAATCATATGGATAGCTGCGTGTGGATAGAGTCACGGCTGATTACGAATGTTATGTCACACGGATTTTGCAGAAACTCTGACCGAACTAGATGGTATTAAATTCGGCAAAGGACATACTGAGCTGAAGAGACGTGTGATTTGTCATTGTGTTAGGGGACGAACGACAGGTCCACTGAACTTTCACGCAATTGTGAAATACTAAAGAGCGAATATTGGCGGAATTGAATGACTTTATCATCATTGGTTTTAGTGGTTTCACACTTGGAAGGTTGAAATATATGATACTGGAAATTGCATGCCTTCACAACCAAACATTCCTGAACGGCCTCTTTTGACTGGAGTGGGGAACAATCTTATATTTGCTGACGGCGAAAGTGATTGTTATTGTAAGCCGTTGTGATGAGTTCAGCATAATTTCAACTCACGCGCCTGTTTCTTGTTCCCTTCTTATTTGAAGGTCTACCCATATGCAAAAATCTGGTGGAGTCCGGTCATTTCTCCGTTACTGCATCGTTTATTCCGACCATGTCAGACATGACAAGTGACAGGGTTCTTATATAATATGGTTTCAAAGTTTTAGTCTGTGAAAGCAGCGCAACACAAACATCTCTAAAATATAGAATGTGCTTTTATTGTTTCCATCTATGAAGTCACTTTATATGATCTTTAGTGTTTAAAGGTGTCTACTTTATCCTTGGAAATGGTAATTTGAGATGTATGGTATGTGACGTATTTAGCCTGTACTTGCTTCCGTATGCAGGAAGCTGCTGACGACTTTTTACCTTGAACGAGATGTTGGCCGCTGTAATCTCTGACACAAAAAATACATAGTTTGGACGGGCTAAAATAAATCGGTGTTATATACCTTTCTGTTGGCAGAGCTTATTCGCAGTTCGTTGCCTAATTATTTGAATGGTCTGATGGTTGAGGACAACAAGAACACCTATTTCAGGAGACTTTTTACGTTAAAAAAAGAAAAGAAGGCATTATCATTTACTTAAAATATGTCACCGAACTCGCCTAAGAACATAAAGAAGTGAATTTTTTTTGTTAGTTTTTTGGATGTACCTGCAGTGAACTCATTGCAGCAAGTTATGTGCTATCGACATTGAATTAACATAGACTATTGAGTTTCTGTTTGAGATTTAAAAGTAAGATTCATTTCATAGATAGATAACAAATGAAAGGATTTGATTATTTTGTGTCATGGAAGTGTCTATTTTGATCACAATTCATATCAATTGCAATATTATGTCAATAGTTTGTACCAGCACCAGGTGACCTATTTTGGCACCTTTTGGCTTTACTACCATAGTTATGATTTAAGGGTTTTCAATCGTTTAAATTGACTGCACATTGCAATAAGCGAAATCTGTCCAGGCAAGCATCCAAATTTGGCACTTAATGCTGTACTTTGGAGAATCTAGGGAATGCTTGAGATATAACATCAAGGTTCCTTATGGCTTGAGTCAGATTTACCCCCGACTTGTATCTGCCTGTATTTATGCGTGCTAATCTTGATGATTCCTCTGCTGTAACTTTGATTCGATCATCATAATTGCGTGACTTTTTGGCTTTGATTGTGGTGCTTATAAGAGGAAGAACATAAAATCATGTTCTATTTTTTTGAAGCATGATAATGGTTCCATGATTTAGCGCGTATGGTTGACTTCCACTGGAATGCGAATGTGATCGTGCTCAACAAACAAGTCAATCAAAAACTCATATCAGAGTTGATAGTTGTTCTGGCTAACTTATCCTGGTAGTTAGTATCAAAGTAATGATACACTCAAGTCTCACGCTTATGAACATACATTATCTTGTGAGAATTTCTTGACCCATCCTTATTAGCAGCAAACGAATTGCTCCAGAACCTGAGACTCGATTCACAAAGCACCAAAGCTGGTGACAACCAAGAGGTATTTACTCTCAG
Organism: Diphasiastrum complanatum; assembly: GCA_029204225.1. Taxonomy (NCBI): domain Eukaryota; kingdom Viridiplantae; phylum Streptophyta; class Lycopodiopsida; order Lycopodiales; family Lycopodiaceae; genus Diphasiastrum; species Diphasiastrum complanatum. Next base: position 19,567,390 of record CM055108.1, read on the forward strand.
GCCTAACATGACTCTGGGAAATCATCTATTTGTGGACGCAGTTCTATAGCTGCCAAGCTTTTCTTTGTGGTGACATATTGATTTTGTAGACCTTAAGAGTTTGTCCATTGATTATTAATTAGATCAATGATCTTGGGATTGTATCTAACTTTAAATGGGATTTTTGTAACGGTTGAGTTATTAAAAGGTCATCTTTTTAAGGTTAGAGAAAAAGCTGTGTTAAACTTGATGTGCAGCATCTGCTTCTGTTCTTTGGCCAGCTGCAATTTCAAAGTGTGAGTAGATCTAATCATTCAGATGTTCTTTTGCATTGACAGTTGGATACTGAGAGCTGTAGCTGGCGTATATTAATATTGTCTTAGTTGCTTTTGAAGAGAAGATAATCTTAGAAGCGTTCTGTCTCTTTTCTTGTGAGATTACCAATTTTGGTTTGTTTGCTTTTGCTATGCCATTCAAATTTTATTAGACGACTATCTTAGGGAAAATTGTGAAAGTTGGCCTATGCAGCTCAAGAGCAACTGAAACCTAATAACAAATTATTGTCATAGAAAGCAGTTAAATCCTGTATTTTATTTTTTCAAAGTGCATTTTTGCAGGTCCTTAACAACTTCATGTAAGTTGCAAAGGACTGAAGTAATATAATTATTCAGGAGGATGTCACAGTTTTGTTAAGCTAATAGACGATTTGTGACTATTGTAGATGCTTTTTCTTCAATTAATTTGTTATTCAAATATGGTCCAAGTTCTGCATAATCTTGTTCACCTCCAGAAAGTTGCGTGCCACAACTTCGTAGAAATGAGTATCATGCCTTTGCTTGAGTTGTATTGTTTTTCAGTCTGTAGCTTGCTGACTGTGAATCGGTTCAAAGTCTGAATGGGATAGCTGAAGCCTAAGTTTGTCTTCTTCTCACAAGTTTACACTAGGCATATTGACGTTCTAGTTCCACGGATCTTTTGGTACAATTCTTGGATTTGTTAATGTTGTTTCATATTCACTTTCACATCTCATGTGCCACATTGTTGCCTGTACTGGCCTACTAAACATTCTATATAGGACTCCATTTAATGTGCACACAAGATTGTGTTGACGCTGGACATTAAGTTTCTTGGATAGGGTTTCTGCTGTAATAACTGACTTTTCTGTTGTATAGCATGTAGCAAAGAGTAATAAACTCCCAGCAAAGTTCCAGGTGCCATGTGATAGGCCTTACCGTCGGGGCCTGGGTCTACCGGCAGCCCCCGGACCCTGCCGTTGGGGGGCGTTGCCCCCCAAACCCCCTACCGGGGGGCTACCGCCCCCCACAACCCCCTGAGCATTTATTGAAAACCAGAGCAAATAACAACCAAATAGCTATTGAAAATAAGATCCGTTTGTGCCCCATCTACTGCACTTATAAGAGGCAAAACGCTCGTTTGACCATTGATCCCCTAAAAAAATTTCAGCCATAAGCTATTTTTCCAAATTTTTTTTTTTTTTGTTTATGCGATTCTGGGAGGAGAAACGCGTTTCTCAGAAACGCTGTTTCCGAAACGTCTCCTCCCAAAAACGAGATTCTGTGCAACTATGGTTCCAGGTGCCGTGGTACGGCACCCGCGGCACCTGTTTTTTTTTATAAATTTTTTTGTCATTTTTTTTTAGTGAAAAACCCAAATTTATAAAAAAAAAACAACCAGGTGCCGTACCAGGTGCACGTGTGCCGTGGTACGGCACCTGCTAAGGCACCCAGGTCCCACGGCAGCTGTGCCGTGGGGAACTTTGACTCTCAGCTAGCTTTTTGTTTGTTTTATTCTTTATGTTTACTGCAGAATTAGTTTGACACAACTGCAATCCATCTTCAGGCCTATTCATGAAAATATGAAGTTCCTCTCAGTGATTAAGGTATTGGTGAATGCCATCTTTCTCATGTTCATCACATGCTTGGGTTCAGGCTATTTCTAGTCACAGCAGTAGCTCTTCGGATAGTAATGGTGATGCTTCAGTAGCAACAACTGCCGGGAACTTGGCAAGCACAAATGGTACCTATGAGTATGCACCAGATACAGTAATTTACTATGCTCCAACTGGCTACAGTACACCTCAACCTTACATGTACGACTTCTCTCAGGGAGGTGAGTCATAGTTTTCACCTAATGGTTCTGTGCAGCCATCTTTCCTAGTTTTTTAGTTGTACATCAGTTCACTTCTGAAGAACCCTGATGAATGAGATATTTTTTTGTTAATTGGTTGTTGTTTCAGGTTTTGATGCCACAATAGCAGGTGACTGGGAGGAATATCCAAGATATGTTAGTATGGACGGTGTGGAATTCCATCCTTCAGTAAGCTACCTCAACTTTACTGTAGCTTGCTTTTGTAATTATAACTGAATATGAATCTAGAGCCAGCTTCCAAGTATGAATGACAATCATCCAAGTGCCATTAGCTTTTTATCAGAAAGGGCAAAATCTCATTCACGGATCCATGGGGTGCATGATCGCGCATTATCGCATAGCAAGAGTTGTGTACATTAAAGGACAGTGTAAATTATATAAAGTGATACAGGCAGATTATGTATGATTCAAAGCATGAATCTTCTTCAAATTTGTGAAGCTAACGTGTGCAATTCTGTTGCAGGGTCTTTACGGTGAAAATGCTCCAGTGATTTTTCAACCCACAAGCTATGGGTATGCTGCACAGCCGACATATGGTCCTTATTCACCTGCAGCAGCTGTTCCAACAATTGGTCCAGATGGTCAACTTTATGGGCCAACAGCATTTCAGTATTCAGGTCCATTCTATCAGCCAAATTTGTCGCCAAATGCACAGTATCTGCCTCCTGCTTCTATGATGATAGCAGGAGATCTTGTACCTACACCTTTGGAAGCAAGCTCTCCAGGAGTTGACTTTCCTGGTGGTGTTATGACGAATGGAAGTATTGTTGCTCTAGGACCAAGACCCGGTTACCCTGTTGCTGTTGTCAGCCCACATAGCCCATATGTAAGGGGAGTTGTACCTCTGGCATTACATAGCCCAGGAGCCCAGGATGTACGAGTAGGGTATGAGACATTCAGGGCCAGTCCTCCTACATGGATAGATGTACCAAAATTCTCAGAAGCACAACAAAGACCGAGTAATCCTGGAGCACCACGTCCAACAGTTTCTGTTGCAGGACATTCATCTCAAACTCTAAGGCCTATCACACCACTTCAGGTATGGATTGCTAATCTTTGTGGAGACCACCTTCCGAGCCAGACAAATCTTTGATTCATCTTTGTGTTTAGAATCGAGTAAACCTGTAGATTGTCTTTACAAGCACATGTTTTTGTACATTTGAATGGTTATTCTGTAATGTTTGCTTCAGAGTTGAGTAATGTTAGCAAAATGAATCATCTGCTTAATCACTTCAGTTGTCCTGTAGGTTCGAGTGCCATCACCTCAGTCGCCTCAAGTTCCAAACGTGGTTACATCTTCAAGCCTTGGACCTGGATCGTTGAGTAATGGCTATCCCCCACTAGCAAGAGCGACTCCTACCTCCAGTGCAGCAGGAAGAGGACGAGGGGTAAATACAACTAGTCAGGAATCAAAATCTTCTGGACATGGTGTCTGGATTGGTGTAGATAAAAGCAAGTTGAGGGAAAGAGGGCTTATAGGAAATGGCAATGGATTTTTTGATATTTCAAGTGAGCAAAATAGAGGCCCAAGAACAGCAAGGACTCTTCGGCCAGTTCCCATGGTACTAAGGCAAACAAGAGGGCAGTTTGGTGGTTCTAGTGGTACTGATGATACCAAAAGTGCATTGCCTATGGAGAAATATAATCGTCCTGATTTTCCAGTCACATATGATGATGCAAACTTTTATATTATCAAGTCTTATAGTGAGGACGATGTACATAAAAGTATTAAGTATGACATCTGGGCAAGCACAGCCAATGGAAACAGGAGATTGGACGAGGCTTATCGCGAGGCTCAAGCCCGTGCTGCTGCCAAAAAGGGAACTTGTCCCGTATTTTTGCTCTTCTCGGTAAGTTTGTATTGTGGATCTTCATGTCTATGTATCAAAGTGAGGTCAACTTCCACCTAACCTGAAACAGTGATTTGGGTACTTTTGTGGGCGTGTGAGCACATTAATGTTATCTGTCTGTGGATTACAGACTAGATAGTCTGTGTGAGCAGCCCTGCTACCGGTCATAATCGGTAATACTATCTACCGAGCCACAGGAGCGGTGATGTGGGTAGTGCTACGATTATGGTTGTAGCACGTCTTGTTTGATTTGCTAAACATAGGTAGATAGGTAGTCAGGCAGGGTAGGCAGGTTTCTAAAATTAGGTAGGTCTTACATGGAATCATCATGTTGAGAGCCAATCAACATATGACACATAGGCAAAATTGACCCAAACAACAATTACATCAGCCAATATGCTAAATGTTCCAGGGTTTTAATATTGCTTTCTTTGTTTTGGTGTTAGGTGAATGCTAGTGGACAGTTCTGCGGCTTGGCAGAAATGACTGGAGCAGTTGATTTCTTCAAGAGTGTGGACTACTGGCAGCAGGACAAGTGGAATGGCCAATTTCCTGTCAAGTGGCACATTATCAAGGATGTTCCAAATAGCCAATTTCGGCACATAATCCTGAAGAACAATGAAAATAAGCCTGTGACAAACAGTAGAGACACGCAAGAGGTATATCTGACAACTTTTCTATGCTGGCTTATTTATGAGCCAGAAATTTGCAGTGTAGGTGGTATAATTTTACTGTAACTCTTTATACTTGTTGGAATTGAGTGACAAAGCTGAGAAAGTTTTTTCGTTTTTTCAAATGTCCTTGATATGTCTGTGCATCAACACATGAAAGCAATAGGCCTTTTCCTATCTAGAGAGACGCTAATAAAGTAGATGAAGGCTAATCATCCAGAGCTTCATATGTACGTATGAACCAGTCTCCATTTTGTTCCATATGTTTCTTGGTGCTCTTATTTGATTGTGCTTGATCCATTCCCCCCTCTTAAGACTGAATCAGCAGTTTTGAAAGTAATTGATGTAGGTCATGTTGCCGAGACTATTTAAGAGCTTTGCTTCAAAATATCTGTAGTGCTTTTCCTTGTAGTTTTACTTGTCATGAGCTTTGAGAGTCGCATAATTGTTGTGGATTGACAAGCTGTATACTGGATACAGGTAAAATTTGAACAAGGCATTGAGATGCTCAACATTTTCAAGAGTTACCCCTTGAAAACATCAATATTAGATGATTTTCAATTCTACGAGAATAGGCAAAAGGCCATGGAAGATAAGAGATCAAGGCAACTAGGTCAAGAGCAGAATCAGCAGGTATTTTCAACTATAGTTTAAATTTTGAAGCTGTCTTGGAGTTCATTAAAGTTTGAAACACAGTATAGCGTGTGTCACACATTGTCTGGTTGGTTCTTGTATTCAGGAAAATTTGCAAGGTGCTATTGATTCCAGGAAGTGTGAAATGAATGTAGTCGATCCTAAATTTGAAAGCAAAGAAGTTGTCCCAGCAATGAAAGTGAATGGTAATGTTGAAGCGCTTGAAATTGGAACACTGGGTGGAAGAGTAACTAGCCTGAGCCCAAGTAGCGAAGTTGTAGCTTCAGAGGGGAGCTCCAAAAATGAATCTCGTGTAGTATCTGTACCAAGAGATAAGGAGTCAGCAGTAAGAAGTGCTCAAAGTAGAACTAGTATTTGAAGCAATGAAGAGGAAAAATATGTTGGGACTGTACAAGAACAAAGCAGTTGGGTGTTAAATATAATAACGAGGCTGTTCACAAGATTGCCAGAAAATTGTCTACCAATTTACATAATAGCAACAAAATTGTCAGCAATGAATTTGCTGCTGAGGTTGGGATGGTTTCAAATCCTCATTGGGTGGCAGGGATTCCTTCTTATCTGGCTAACTACCTTTTATACTGATTTATATGACCTTCCATGCTTATGGCGTGCCTTTTTCCTGGTGTGGGTTGAGATATGCTGGGACATCACTGCAGAAAATCCACGAAGCATTTCTTACATTCTGCGGTCACACAATGTCACGTGGAAGGGAAAGCCAAGCCGAGATATAAATGGGGGCACCAGATCTTTCAAGATCGATGAAGCAGGCATATTCTTATTCCATGTGCAGCAGTATATAAGGATCCCCCACTTAAGAGGGATATTCTAATCAATCCAAATTATCCTATATTATGTAAGGGTTGCTAACGCACCAAGCCATTAGGGTTTTTGTTGCCCTGTAATTGTAAAGGCTTCAAAAGATGGTGATGTATTTTTACCACATTAAATTCGAGAAGAAAGCAAAGCTTGTTCGTTCCTTGGCTAATTCTTTTCAAGTCAAATTGATATGAACAGGTGGAACAAAAGTGCTTATAAATCAAGGAAAGTTGCTTGGATGTGTAAAACTACATGTCTGACTGTTTAATTCAAGCTTTATCTACTCGTTTATGTGCTGTAGAAATGCTCTAAAATGTAGATGAACAATAGCACACACTAATTTAGTTCAGTTAATATGTTGCATAGAGTTAAATATGGTCTCGTCACATTGCATAGCAGCTTTTCTAAAGATTACATTTGGTCAGCTCTCATTATCTATTATTTCATCCAATGGGTTGGTTAGCTTGGCATCCAAAGTTTCTTTGGTCTCAGATAAGTTTCCCTTGGAAACCAAGATGCATGATCATTTGACTTTGAAAAATACATATCTACCATTACATTTAGTTGATTAATTAATTATCTTATATTTATTTATGTGGATTTTTAACTGCTAAGCATCTAATACCGTGGCAATGGATTGCCATGTACTTTGTGTGTGTCAATATCATGAGACTAGGACTAGGAATTTGAGACGTTTTTTAGTGTTGGGCTTTGAGATCAAATCACATTGCATTGACATCTAAATTATAAATAAGTCGCAATAGGTTTGACTATTGAACTCGAGAACCTTTGGCTTTTAATTTGCTTGTGAATGAGAAAATAGCCAATCGAGTTCTAGTGACAAGATAGATCATGTGCCAAATTCAACATATATAGGAAAATACAAAGATTAAGGCTAGGAATTGCATCCCACATAGGAGAGCCGCGATTCAAAATTCATCAGAATTTTCAATAACTAGTGTTGGATTAGAGGGATAAAGAATACAAGCCATTGCCAATCATGTGGGTAGAGCAAATTGGACATAGCAAGGACATCCACAATCCTCTCAATCACTATAGGGGAAGGAGAAATCCAAGTATTTCATGATGCAAATGACGCAAGCGCCCCCACCATACTATATTTTTCACAAGGCCAAGTACTCATCAAATTTTACAAGTTCTTTAAAAGAATTTACACCCTCCACCAAGGTTTCCATTTGGACAACCATTGAAGCATAAAACCTTTTGATAGGAAGTTGGCAGCCAATGATTGGCTGACACATAGTGCATGGATCTTGCATTGTAAGGTGCAAGCTTGGAACTTGCAGCGAGGCGGCCCGGCTGGGGCCACCTCGAGAGATAGAGTGACAAGAGAATGACTGTTGTTGTATATTATAACGAATGGGATTCTCTTGTCATTCTATCTCTCGTTTCCGCAATATGGTATCAGAGCCAGTGGGGGTTTCTTTGTCTGTGCTTGCTTGAGTGGGGGTGTTGCGGAATGTTAGTTGCAAGCCACGTACGGGAAAGTGTCGTGGGCTTGAGCGCCCAGTGAAGGCCTTGAGAATTCTCAATGTCCCATAAGTAACTGCTTGCCTTGAACTCTCCCATATATAAGTTGGGGCTTCTGTATATCCTCTATCCCCTGGTACCAGCCCTTTTGGGGGTTAGACGGATGGCGGTGGCTAGGCGACTGGGGTTGGGATCCCAGTACGCGGCTCGCGTGGGTACATGTGTGTGCATGGCCTCAGATGTGACATCTAGTCATTGGCTATGTTCATGAACATTTCGTACATGTTTCTTTTAGATCACCAAAACAAGATGGACGCTAAAAAAAAACAATGGAATGTGGCATTGCATAAGAGAAGGCTGGCTTTTTTCACCCTAGTCTGGCAACTCCCTCTAGCTCGTCCTCGAACATCCTCCTCCCAAGGCATAAGGCCCTTACACTCCCCCTACTCTAGAAATTTGAGATACTTCATTGGTAGTTTTTAGCATGTCAATTTGTGTTAAAATTGTCACTAGCGATCTTGGTGAGTGAACAATATTAGATGGCAAATGGAACTAAGCCATAAAGATTCTTGGCGACTGATTAGTGAGTGCAAGGGGGAACAAAACTCCAAATTTATAATCTACACCTTGATAAGTGAACAATATAGAGATGACAATTGAAATTGATTCATAATGAAGCCCAATGGGTGACCATCAAGTATCGATCTTTTTCAAAAAAAAAAGTTGCAGTTCTTGACTTTAATGAGTAAATGGTATTATAGATGACAAGTAAAGTTGAGATTTGAATATAGCCCAAGAAGGAAAAAACGGTCAACACCAAAGTTGTAAATCTTGATCTTGGTGAGTGAACGGTACATATCACAGTTGAAACTAACCCATAATAAAGCTTTGCAAATGCCAAAGACAAAAAAAACCAAAGTTGTTGATCTTGAAATTGACGAGGGAAATGGGCCCTTTACAAGGCTTGAATGGGTAGAAAGTGCCAAAGAAAATTCACGAATGAAATAAAAAAAATAAAGAATTCAAAGCTATAGGTAGATCTTGACTTCAATCCATTGCCATAGATCATGAATGAAACCTACCTTTAATAAATTCCAAAGAGTGACTCACAGGTTCCAAAGAAAAAGAAATTAAAGGAATCAAAGCTGCATATCTCAACCTTGACAAGTGAATGGTATCGACTATGAGTGAAAATAAGCTCTAATGAAGCTCTATGAGTGATTGGCGAGTGCCAAAAAGAAAAAAATTTAAAAAAATCGAAGGTATAGATATAGACCTCAAGTGCATTGAAAACTTACAAGTGAATTTGAGTCATATTAAAGCTTGATGAATGACTAGTGAGTGTCAGAGAATAACGAAATTGAAAAAAAACCAACTTCGTAGATCTCAATCCAAGCTAGTGAATGGTGTAGACAAGGAGTGAAATTGAGCCCTAATAAAGCTTGATAGTGCCAAAGATTAATTTTGAAAAACTAGAGCTTTAGATCTCAACTTGTTAAGTGAATGATGCACATTAGTGAAAGTAAGCTTGAACAAGTAGCTAGCAAGTGCCAAAAGGCTATCTAAAGAGAATAAAAAAATTTGTAGAATTTAACTATAGATAGCCAGAGAAATTGAGCCCTAATGAAATTTGATGACTCGTAGAAAAGACGATATATTAAAGAAAATTATACTTTTTCCAATAATTTGCTTGTGACTAGACTAGTCTATTGTGAAGTCAGAGTGTATAACAATAATTTTGTTAGTGAGTCAATGACTTGGGCAAGTCACATAGGAATCTTAAAAACAATGTTGCTTAGATTTTTTTTTGTGACTAGCTTAGTTTACAAGTTATAAGCTTTGACTAGAGGTGACAATTTTTTTGGCTCGCTCTTTGTAGAAATTCATTATCTCAACTCCCTAAAGCATATTATTATTTTCAAGTAGATCTTGTAAAAAGCCTGGTCATTTAAACTATATGTAAATAAAAACTTTATGCATCACTCAATCTCTCCAAGTTCTGTTTCTCTATGTTGGTGGACTCTAGATTCTCAATTTTTAATTCTTTGCTCATTACTTTGTTCTTATTATGATTGGAGCACCACCAATGTAAACTTTTGATGCCATCCCGTTAAACATTCACCTTATGTCTCCTCATATTGTTGACGTTGTGTCAACAAAGCTATAAGGTGTGAAGATTTTGTCAATCATTAAGATCCAAAATCATCTGTTGATCTTTGGTTTGAAAGACAACACAATTTACACCATTTGCAATGTAGAAAATCAACATCTACTTAATGAAAGAGATGCAAAATCAATAAGATATTCATCAAACATCAAACTTATGATAATATGAAGTTGTTGTCTATATAAAAATAGTAACCTAATGTATTTTACACGTGTGAATCCGAATATAGTAAAATATGAGCATTCTACACACCAGATTGCAAGATATCATCAAGATAGTGCACCAATGGATAGATGAACCCAAGAGAACTCATGTATAAGCATGAAATGAGATAAGAGAGAAGAATCCTTTCTCCCACGAGTTTACATCATTTTATAGCAGGTCCATGCATCATTAATGAGCTTGATTTCCCTCCATAACAAAAACCCTACTAGTATTTTGGACTAGATTCAATGGACAAGGTATTCAAAATTATATCATCCAAACTCGACCTCCTAATTTTCCCTCACTTTTTAAAAGTGGTAATTCAAATGCTTTTAGAATAATAGAACTTTGAAAAGTCAAACTCTAAGTCTAATATGAAAATTGGCCTCATTGCCTAATAAACAATTATGTCCAAAATGTCAAACTAGTTGACAATTTCTCACACTCCCTCTTCAACTAGTTTTAGCATAGACTTTGAGAATACTCCAAGTGAAGTCCTATGCTTTGTAAACAAGTCTTTACCCAATGCTTTGGTGAAGATATCAGCTACACATTCCTTTGCAGGTACATGGCCATGACTTGCTCCCTCACAAAGTGATATGCCACCTCAATATGCTTGCCCTTACCATGAAATATAGGATTTCTTGCCAAATTTTGGGCTGATTAGTTGTCACAAGATTGGGCTCTCTGAAAATTCCAGCAAGTGAAGATCCTTGACCATCCTCTTGATCCATACCATCTCTTTTGTGCAACGAGTAAGGGCTTTGTACTCGGCCTCACTAGATGACAATGAGATAGTGGCTTGTTTCTTCGACATCCATGATATAGCTCCATCACCTATGAAAATACAATGTTCACTTATGGATTTCCTATCTATTTGATCTCCAGCAAAGTCCGAATCTGAAAATCCAAGCAAGCTAGGCGATGATCCCTCATACAATATGCCAAAATATCAAGTTCCCATGATGTATCTCAAAACTCTTTTTCTAGCTTCCAATGCTCCTCACTAGGATCTTGCATAAATCGGCTTAATCTACCAACAAAATAGCTTAGATCTAGTCTTGTGATGGTTAGATATATAAGTGAACCAACTAGCTTCCTATAGAGAGTAATGTCCTTGAAGGATCTTTCATTACCTCTTATAGTTAGCTTTACATTTGACTCCATAGATGTATCACAAGACTTTGCATCTACCATATGAAATCTCTTTAGAATAGAATAAGCATACTTCTCTTGAGAAATGAAAGTAGATTGAGAAGATCTAATCACTTCTATTCCTAATATTTAATGCAAATGACCAAGATCATGCACCTCAAACTCCTTCTTGAGAGCACTCTTGATATCATCAACATCTTGATTGTTTCCACCACTCAAGATGATATCATCCACATAGATTAGCAAGATAGTAACATCATTTCCAGCAAATCTAAAATATAATGAATGATCATACTCACTCATAACAAACCTTTGAGAGAGTAAAAATGTGTTAAGCCTAGCATACCAACTCCTTGGTGCTTGCTTAAGACCATACAAGCTCTTTTGTAGAAGACACACATAATTTGTCTTTGTAGATGAAATGCAGCTCTCGAGTAGCTCTATGTACACTTCCTCCTCAAGATCACCATTCGAGAATGCATTTGTAATGTCCAATTGCCATAGATCCCATCCAAAAAAAGTAGCAAGAGAGATGATGACCCAAATGCTTACCATCGTTGCCACAGGTGCAAAGGTCTCATCATAGTCAATACCATGTTCTTGTGCATATCCCTTGGCCACCAGCCTTGCCTTATGCTTATTGATAGATCCATCTTGGTTAGTCTTCATCTTGAAAATCCATTTGCATCCAATAGCTTTCTTGTCCTTAGGTAACTCCACCAATCTCCATGTATTGTTCTTCATAAGAGCTTGATACTCAAGATCCATTGCTTGGATCCACTCCTCTTTGTTCCTTGCTTCATCTACACATGTAGGGTCATCAAAAGAGGTTAAGAAAGCAAAGTATAGCTAATGTTCTTAGAAAGTTGTTAAGGACAAGTTTGAAATTAGTACAATGCTTTTCTTTTCTTGACAATGTACACACATCTCCGTCATGAGTCTAGTACGGTCATGCCCGTGCCACATACTTGCATAGGTGTTGAGACTTGATCTCCGTCAGTGGCAGCCTTGTCATGCAAGACTTCCTTAAGAAGAAACCAATTCTATGCATATACTGGTTATAGAAGAGAGAGAATATATACTTCAAGTTGGCTTTTCAATTGGGGGTCTTTTCTGACCAGCCTGTGTGTTTGATAGCTTATGTGATTTTGTAGAATAACTACACTTACGATTGATTCTATTACTCATTTCTAGATACTACACCATGGGAGCAATCTAAAAGATCCAACTCCATTAGTGTAGTAACTGATTGGTAAAACTAGTGAAACCATGAGAGAGACCTAACAAGGTGCTTCTTGATCCCAAGGAAAATGTCAAACTAGGATGCAACCAACCTAAGCTCATGAAAACTAAAATCCAACCACTTGAGATACCTCAGAAAATTTCAAAAGTCCCTTAAAAACTTGTAGTGCACCAACGCATCACGCAAGATGATCACCATTAAATGAAGAACTTGTCCATGATGTGCCACAACACTGTTGAGACTATACACTAACCTTATGAATCTATGTAAAACTAGAATTATAGTTCTCTATGCACTTAGAATAGAAAAACTTTGATACAAGGCATGACATGATAGAGTGTTAAAGTATTAAGGGCTTGATCTAGCCCTAATGTACACTAGCAAGGTCACAAAGGGAAAATTAAAATCTGCTGGTGGATTGGTGCCTTATCATGTTACCAAATCTATGAGAATGGAGCTATGCATTTAGCCAATGTAGAAGGCACCCTATTTCCTACCTTAGTGAATAAAATCCGTCTTGTCCTAACCAACTTGCCTAAAGGCATTATAAGCCCATCATTTCTTTCTTTTTTTTTGTTAATTTTCTACCTTATTGCTTGTTAACTTAAATTAGTTTTCCATTTATTGATTTTTTCTTCTTGTTGCTAACCATCTTCATTTTTTGCCTACTGCATGAGTAGATTGGACTATGTCTATTGCATGATGCATTTTTTTGGGTAAAATACTAATGATAGGCTTGAATGTAAATATTTCTCGTGAAGGTAGGTTTGCATTGCATTATAGTACAATGTGTACATGTGCATAAGATTACATCAAAAGAGGGGAAGAATTTTAGTAGAGTGCTAACTAGTGTAGGCTAGGTGAGCAACACAAATCTAAATTTGAGCACTAAACTCTCATTACTCACACCGTACTAGAGAGTTCCTATACAATGAGGAGGTAACCTTAAAACTTTAACCCTTACAAAATACAATGTACATTAGACGTACTTGGTAGGCCATGTCTTCCTACTGTTTTTCCACAAGTATTACGTACAATAGTCTTAACAACAATAGATGGGATTAAAGTGCTCACAACGATGTAAGGGTTAATTATCGTGGTCAAACACAAACTCTCTTATAGTCAAAATTATGCAAAATGAAAAGTCCCGACTATGCTTTGAGTCTTTCTTTGGGACAAGTCACAAACTTGTAGTAAGGATATTTGATTTTACCTTAATGAAGGGAGATTTGTCCACAATGCTCATACAAGTTGAGTCCAATCTCTAGGCCCTTCATAAAGTGACCCTGATTGTCTTCTCAAGGATCAAAGCATGGCTCAGAGTCATCAAAATAGGTACCCCATAGTCTTTAGGGCATAACACCCAAAAGTGTCCCCATAGATAGCCTACAACCAATGAGACCAAAGGCACATACCCTAAGGTCTTGTCCTTGCCAGCACATGCATTCATCCCTAAATTGAGGGACACTTGAGTCATGCTCTCTCTCTCTCTCTCTCTCTCTCTCTCTCTCTCTCTCTCTCTCTCTCTCACGCATGCACGCGCACATGCGTGTGCGTGCACACACACACACACACAAAAGGAGGTGCTCACCAAATGCCACTAAGAAGAAAAGGTAGCCAAAATGGTTCCACATTTGCTAGCCACATACAGAGGATGCTAGGGGGCTCCTTACAAATTGAAAACATAGAAGCGTACATTAGGGTGTTCTTTGTTAGGGCTCAGCATATGATATAGGTACATCCCATATCTACAGGCTCAACACAAGATATAGTTGCATCCCATATCCGTCAAGCCTCACATGCATCCTTCTCGCTCAATGACCTAGGCCATGACAATTGTCCATTGCCCAAATGTGTGCTTGATGAATGGTACAATCAGGTCTGAGGCAGCTAGATATGGTAGATATGGGACACAAAATCAACCACTGAGGCAACTAGATATGGTAGATATGGGACACAGAATGAACCACTCAGGCAACCTAGATATGGTAGATATGGGACACAGAATCAACGAGTCATGCACAACAAGAAGCACACACTTGGAAAGCTCTCATATGAGAGTAGTCTCATGTCATGTAAGTAGGAATTGTAAACAATCTCATGATAGTAATATAATAAGAATATCAAGACGTTCTTTGCACGAAGTGAAGAATTCTAATAAGAGTAGTAAGTGCTTCTTCTTCTTCTTCTTCTTCTTCTTGGAAACTAATGCATTATTTTTTTTATACCAAAAAACAAAAAGACGATTCAGGAAGGAGCTTTACGAGTATTATTTTGTCAGATCCATTGGTTTTCGCCTATTTTTTGCGTTGGCTTTTCATGTGGGAGCGTCCGATCCGATCCGATCCGATCACCTCGTTTCTTTGATCTGCGCCCCCCTTTTTGCTCACAACACAACATATTTATCGCAGACATAGAGTACAGCGTCTGTGTTGTGTGGTTTGATTGCGTAGGGTTTTGTGGTTTGGTGCCAGATCGAGGATGGCTTCTGTGCAAGTAGAGCCAAGCAATAGCGCAAGTGAAGCGATTGCCGTTCCTGCTGCTGCAGTAGCTGCGGTGGCAGGAGGTGGGGACATCCTCAAGAAGAACCGGATTCAGGTTTCCAATACCAAGAAGCCGCTCTTCTTTTATGTCAACCTTGCCAAGGTTAGTTTCTGACGCCTGTGTTAGATCTGATTTTTGTCAACTTTCTTTGTATCCTTTGTTGTTGGAACGATCCCAAAAGTTAAGCAGTCTCTCTGGTGGTGCTTGGAAGTGGTTTAAAACTTAAATCAGTGGATGAGTTTTGCACTTTTTAATCATTCCATAGAACATACGAGTAATTAATTCTTACAGTTTGGTATATACAAATATCTTTGAAATAAAATGTCCTGGTTGACCGCTGCCTAGTTTTGGTTGTCTTAAATTTGCCATGAACAGAGTGGGATGGGAGCGACACTTCCTTCTCCTTCCATATGTTAGATTGCTGTTGAAACCTTTCTTATTCGTGTTTGAGTAATCTGCTGTCATATCAAACTAACCTAGCAATGTAATTGTAGTGCGACCAATCGAGTTGTTTTTGTCAAGCGTTCGAATTATGGTTTCTGTCCTCGGCATGTGAAATGTTTTTTGTGAATTTGGTCCTTTCAACTGTGTGCGCCTACAGGATCAGATACAGGTTTCGTACGCTGTAGAACGTGTTCGATATCTTTAATTCTTCGTTGTAGGCAAAATCAAAGCTCGAGACCTGTGGAGCTTGATAGTTTGGTTCTTGGGATTTTTGGTGCATTTTATTAACCATTGTGACACTTCGTTCTGCTAATACTTCGAGATTATGTAATGATTATTTTAGTTGCAATCCGTCTTGCCTTTTACCTGATATCAGTCACTTTTATCTTTGCAGAGGTTTATGCAGCAATACGAGGAGGTCGAACTTTCTGCACTGGGAATGGGTGCGTAGCGCCTCTCTCTCTCTCTCTCTCTCTCTCTCTCTCTCTCTCTGTGCATCTACATTTAAACTTAAGCCATGTTATATTTTGCAGTTTTTATTTAGCAATTCTTGTAAATTTCCTCTAAACTGGCTAACAGATGAAAGCTTTGAAGTAAAGGTTATGTTGACATTTGAAGGAGTTAAAATCTGTCGGTGGTAGACGAATCAAATAGAAAACTCATAGTATTGATTTCAAAATACCATTGAAACCTTCGAACTTGAATTGATGTAAAAGAAGAACGTTCTTCTTAGCAACCTGAGCATTCTGTGGATACTCAGACTAGCAAGCCTATTTTTAAATATGTTTCACTTTTCTAGTAAGAAATGCAATGTGTGAGAGTACAATTTTCAAAGCTTGAAAATGGGGATTGATTTATTGCTCCTTTTCTGATAATTAATTCACACCCACCTTCAATTTAGGTTAAATTCAACCGTTTGAGGTAAGATCCCTAAAGTTAAACTTAATGAAAAATTCCTTGCTAATTGGTTCTAGCTGAAGATGATAGATCTTCTGAGATACTACAATTCCTCCTGTACTTTTCTATTGTATGGCTCCAGATTAGCTATGAATGATTGCTTTCCGTTGGATGCTCTTACATATATTTCAAAGCTTTGTGCTGTTCGAAGAAAAGCAAAAGGCACTTTGATAGCTAATAAATCTTTGAAATGCATAGTTAACAAGATACAAAGTGAATGACTAGATGAAAAAACAAAGAACTGGGCAATGGGTACAATAAGTTGGAACTGCAGTATGGCTTACAGTAAAAATGTGATTTAACAAGATAGAAATGAATTACAGGCAAACAACATGAATATGTAGTTTTCAGCAGAAATCCACGAAATGCACTTTGATTACGGAGTGTCGCTAACTCCTCCCACTCCCTTATCGTGGACACAAAAATCTAAGGATTTTCTACTTGTGAAAACAATTTGGCGCACTGATATTTACTATAGCGGCAATGCTTATGTCCTCAAAGAGATGAATAGAAGTTCTGACACAGGCTGTCTAGCATTTCTCATGTAGGAAGTTGCTCATGTCAAGCGGCCCTCATACATCCCTCCCTGAGCGCCTCTCTAGTCGCGGGTTTCCTAAGTTTGAAGCTTAAAGGAGTTGTGAAAAGTTATGGGTACCTCGGGAGGTTCCCATAACTTTTAAGCTATTCCCATAGAAAGTTTGAGATTCTGCTATTTTCCTTAATATGAGGGGAATTTGGTGTGAATAAACCAATAGAAAATCTATATACTAATAAAGAGAAACGTTGACTAACTTAGTAGAAACATATGTGAATCACCTCCAAGTCAGTTTTAAACTCTTAAGATGGCATTCAGAGGAGAGTTTCACAGGTGTGAATGTGCTTTAGTTTAGAGTTCAACTTAAAAGGATGACCTAAAAGTTGGTGGAAAATTGACCCTTGGACTCCTAAATCTTCATGCAAAAAATTATCCCAGTATACTTTACTGTATTGGCACCTGATGTAGGAATTTGTCATTGCTGATGTATTGTTTTGGGGGCAATCTGTGACGTGCATGTATTTTGTCTGATACCTTGCCTGATATGATGGCAGTTTCATTTTGAAGCTTGAAGAATATGTCGTGATAGCTTCTGTTATGGTGATACTTGGTTTTAAATTCTTCTACAGCTTGCCCTTGAATTCAGCACATAGTTAAAGTTAGAACCCCCTTGTTGGAGCTAGGTGAAAGATATTAGTTACTTTCAAAGCTAACTTTGTATGCTTATAATTGCACATTGCAGCTATTGCAACGGTTGTTACAGTTGTAGAGATTTTGAAGAACAATGGACTGGCAGTTGAAAAAAGTAATTTTTCTGTGCCTCAGTTTGATAATGTTACTATTTGTTATGGCGGCTGTACAGCATGACCTTGGTTGCAATAATTTAGGTGATTAGAGTAGTTTCATATGACCTTGGTTGTTTTATCTTCCAATTGTCTAGGTGATTAGAGTAGTTTCATATTGGTGAATTTGCACCTTGTAACTTAGCTAGACAATCTTTCTTTCACTTTTGAATCAGTAGATGTCTTTGTGGATGCAGAAATATCTACATCAACTGTTGATGTTGGAGATGAAACAAAGGGACGCCCGGTACAGAAAGCAAAGGTAGGTTCATGCTGTAAGAAAAGCTTGCACGAGGTTCAATTTCTATGAGCGGTAGGATCTGTGATCAAAGTTTGAAAAGTATCATTGGGATTTTTTTGTTGTATAAGATTGTGAGAAAAAGACAGCATATGTTGGGCCTTAACGTGAAGTTTTTAGATCTACCAAGAATTACTACTATATGATTTGAAAGTTCATTGTCACATGGTGAGCAATTTTGACAATCTCCTTTGCTCTTTACAGATGGAAATAATTCTTTCAAAATCAGAGCAGTTTGATCAACTCATGGCAGCAGCAGCAGCTGAAGAGAATGGGCCAGCAGAACAAACAGAATGATATCCTTCTTTATAACCCAAGCACCGCCATTCTGGTGGTAGTAGTATCTATAGTTGGAGCTAACATCATCTATCTCATTACATGATTTTGTTTATGCAAGTATTCTTCCAAGATAGTATGTACAGTCGGGTTCCTGAAGTAGAATTAGTCGCATTTGTCTCAAGGAGTAAATAGAGAAGTTATTTGAAAATACAATATCGTCAAGGTTTAAACAATGATTTGTTGTCAATAAAAGGGTGCCGTTTAGAACCATTTACTCTATTTTTGAACACGATTCTTTCATGACTTTGTTAGTTACATACAGTTATCTGGAATGTCTTAACTGAGACATGGTCCGGTAAATGATGTCCTGAGCATGATGAAATGATTTAATTTGATGTGTTTTTCAAGACTCACATCTTTGTAGTAGTAATATTTACACTTTCAGCTAATATCAATATTCTCCATGCTCATGGTTTTTTGCATGTTTTGGTCAAGTATCGCTGCCATGAGTGTGATTTATGCCTGGATCCCTAAATCAGACCAATATTACATGTGCCTTTATGTCATGATTTGAGAAGGTTTCTGATATGGTGTCCATATCAAAAGCTAAACAACAATCTGGTAAGGACTGTCTTTCTCCAAGCTCGTAAAATCTAGCTAGCTGGTGATGGGAGAATGAAGCCTCTTTAGGTCTGGTACCTGCCTCATAGTGCATGGCTCACAAGTTCTTCGGTGGGGTGATCAGACCCCTAAATGGATCTTCATGTCTCTGACTTAAGGGGGCATTGTGTAGCAACTACTAACTTCCTCTGACCTCATGCCCCGACATGGCTTTATTGAAAAATCATGTACTGAGGGTAGCACACTATGTGCTACCTTTTTGTTGAGTCATGGTCCTCTACCAAGGACAAGTGTGTTTTTTCTATCATTTTGCATGAAGGATATTTTCAAGAGTCTTATTTGCCACCATCTTATTCTACATTCCTTGCATGGATGTTTACCACCACTTGTTTGCAACCATGTTTCCAACTTGGCAAGTGTGCATATTTAAAACTGACTTGTGAATTTGGGTTAATAAAAAATGCAGAGTCTATGTAATGACCACAACTCACTTTTCTGTAGACCTTGTCCCTTTTGTACCATAACCCACTTTGGTCGAGTTCACAATTTAGAACTTCAAGTCCATTTGGATGAGTATGGTAGGTAGAACTAAGGATGAATAATTTAGTCAATACATGTGGTCAGTGCTCAATCCCTTGATATAGCACACTATTACTTCGATTGTAGATATAGCAAGATCCATGCTTGCTCCACTTGAATGTGGAGCTATTGGTCATGTGAGTTGTTTCAGCTCTCATTTTGAAGTCAATTGCTTCCCAGACTCATAAACAATGTCCAAACTTCACCCATTCTATGATCAACACATGGTAGAGATTTGTCCAAGCATCATAGTGGATATTGGCTACTTGTTGAATATAATGGATCTAATCTTACCATGTCACATTCTTATAGACTTGCAAGGAATGGGAGAAAATATGGAATAGCAAGGTAGACAAGGTCCAACATAGCAAGATAACAAAGGTCCACAAGAGCTTATTTAATAATATCAAAACAAGAGCTAAATTGATATTAGGTCCTTTTGTTTTAACAATGACAAACCTTTTGATACCTTTGAAAAGTCTTCACCTTCTATTTTACGACTATTTATAAAGTTCTAGATGACAAGACTCATCAATTTTCTAATTTTTATTAACAAATCCCTTCGAGCTTATACTAATCAAAGTCTAGTTCAATTCAAGTTAGCCTGAATTTAACTTGATGCCTATTCCAACCTTGATCTTGATAATACATTTGATTCTAGTTTTGAACTTTAAACTAATCCATGAAAAACAAGCTTACTAAGGTTTGAAATATACTCTAACAATAAACTAACATATCCATGTGTTGGCCTCAAGTTTTCTCAACTAAATATTTCATGTCATACTTTTGGTCAATAGGTTTGCTAACATAAATTTGTTAGAAGGGTAGTATACTACTTGAACTTCACTGTCTATTTTAGAAAATGTGGTTAAGATTTGACATTAAAACAAAAATTCAGCTAAAGCAGAGATAAGTTTTATTAAAATACATAGAGTTTTTTAAATTTTTAAATTTTCAAATAATCTAGACATTAAGTTACTTATTAGTTTCTTTAAGAACTACTACTATAAAAATGACATGCAATTTTAACAAATGAAGACATTCTTATTAAGAGTTTTGGCTTCACTTATAATTATCAAATTTTAAAATAGTGTATTTTAAACATATCAAGAAATGCAAATGTAAGAACATCAGATGATCTCTCTCTCTCTCTCTCTCTCTCTCTCTCTCTCTCTCTCTCTCTCTCTCTCTCTCTCTCTCTCTCTCTCTCTCTCTCTCTCTCTGTCTCTATATATATATATATATATATATATATATATATATTGCAATATGTCAAACATCTAGCGATCGGTTATATACAACATATATACAACCTAGCAATGTTATTTGGGCAATGCCATGTGAGAAGCAAGCCCCTAAGATGTCACTTCGTAGTGGTTGTATTGACAACATCATACAACTCCTTGGCCATTAACACAGTTTTCATCTTAAATCTCCATAAATGGTAGTTGGATCCATCAAGCTTGTCTACGATGAGACCAGCCTTACCTTGAGAATCCATATAGAACTTAGTCTATGTGATAGAGATAACTATCAAAGACTTAAGAATGAAATAAAAAATCTAGTGCTATTATCAAAACAAGAAAGCGATTATTTTATCAATTCGATAGAATCAAGCAAGCTGTTAAACTACGCTCTGATACCATGTCGAGGGGGATGATGGACGACCAATGGAGCTCTGCAGAATGGATGACCAATAGAGCTCTGTAGAATGAGCCTTTCCTCTCGGTGCATGAACTACACCTATCATATTCGAATCAGAATGTTGAGTCTGAGGACTTAGTTGATTCTAAGTGATTCTCACTTCAAAGTTGTCAAAATCGATAAGGTTGATTATGTAGACAAACAAATAGTCATTAGATTGTTGATTGTGGAAGTGACAGACAATTTAGACAATTTTGTATGGAGAGTAGTGTTAGATAGAACAATTAATGAGAGTAGCATACATTCACAAATACATAAATCTGAACACAATAAGACAATGGATTGATTCAGAAAGTAACAAGTACAATCAGCTGGTGAGCACAAAGCAATTGCGGTGATAACCGCATATTCTCTACTAACGCAGGTTCTATAACAGCTTCGATAATTCAAAGATAATTTGATAGCTCATTTTGACTCTTTGTCTGAATCTAATCGATGTAATAACATCTACTTTATCTACTTGATTGATAGATTATAATTCCGATGCTTCGATTGCTTGCCTCTGTCTATCGATCTTAAGTTGTACATTTATGTAGATATATATACAAAAGTATAGACACGATCAGCTATGTTGTCTGTTGTAGAATTCTACAACAAGAAAAAATCTGACTCAAAATTTTCCATCTTCAAAAAGTGTAAGTGTACAATGAAATCTCTTGAGCATATAGTGGTAGCTCGAGTTCCTACCCTAGTTAGAATGTGGTAACCCTTGAAATATGATTGGGCCCCTCATTATGAACTTCTAAACATGATTGGAACCCATAATCAAATGAGATGAAAATGTTGGATTGAGTGCACCACTTGCGTTTTTGCATCTCTACAAAATAGGACATGTGTCCTTCATAGAACTCGAGATACAGATTAATAAATCTATGCCAAATCTACCTTACGACATGTACAAATGAGTGGTGGATGAAGTTCCAACCTCATGATGATATCTAGCATGGAAATGAGCTAGCTAGCTTTTATATGCTTTCACACTACTCAACCATTATTATGCAGCATAGATCTACTAACAACTCCTAGGGCTAATCTATGAGCCTTAAGTAAAGAAAAGCAACCCTGGTGAATTTATTCATAGAAAAAACTAGCAAGTAAATCGATGAAAAAGATATATACACCCCGAAGGGGAAGTTTAAGCAGTGTAAGCTCAAATAAGAGCGAAGCTTGCACTAAAACTAAGATCAATCCAGATCTTGGCATTAAAAATAAAGGTGCAAAACCTATGATGATGTCAGTGGGAGTCTGCCAACTGACTGCAGCAGATCAGAAAAGTGAAGAGGTGGTGAGTCGAGTAATGAAGGGAGATGAGATTGTGCAAAAAGTACAAAAAGGACCAAGAGTAGATCCTAATCTGATCCTCAAGAGGGATTGGATGTAGATTTACTTGATCTATCAATCTACATAAGATTAAAATCAATCTAGATCAATTCTAGACATAAAATCCAAACAAGAACAATCATTTATTGAAGGTAAATATACTTGCTGGTTTCACACGTGTGAAACCCTGTCAGGGTACGGACTCCAACCTAAAAATCAAGTACACATTGATAGAACCTCAAAACAATCAAAACAAATGTAGACAAATGGAGAGAATCACTCAAAATTGCTTCCAAAACCAAGATTGGTGTCTCACAATGATTATGGCCAAATGTGGCTCTATATATACAATAAGTGGGAGATCGTGGTACTGATCATCCCTCTGATCCCACATGTGTGAAGGTGCTTTGTCATATGATGATTCATCATGCAAAACTGACACTTGGACAAAACCTTCTATTTTGAGCACTTTTGGTCCATTTTCCTTCTATATGGAGATCTACTTGGAAATCTTCTAGAATTCAAAATTCGCCTACTTCAGCTTATTCCACACGTGTGAGCTGTCCTCTACACATGGGATATGACACCTAACCAAAATATTTGGCTCATGCAATCAATAGATTGATGCCATGTGTCATATATCTAGAAAACTAGTTTTTGGCCTTTTTAGCCACTAGAACTTGAATTAAATCATATGTACAACCTATATGATTATGGTACATGACAAGTACACTATTTTCACATGTGGGAACAGGCTCCACACATGTGTGTTTATCTATATACAAGATTTTTGGCCTCTACCAAACTTATTTTTGCGTTTTTCACACTCTTCCTCAAAAATCTAGCTTGGTAAATCTAGCTTGATGGAAAACATGATGATCTTGAACTTGACTCCATAGGCTGAATTGGTCTTTGCTGGTTCAAAAGGTGTGAAGATCAGCCAATGAGCTTGATGTTGATCTGAAATCACCATATCCATGATAGTGCTTCTTTGATGTTGACATCTTTGATGAGTTTGAGAGCTTTGCACCATCCTAGCACCTCCAAAATTGATTCCTTCCAATTTTCATGTAGATGCTTGACCTTGAGGCTTGCTCCTTCACATGAGATATGCTCCTCTTTCCCTTGAAATGTGAGCCACATGGGTTCAACCATGTTTCTTGAGTTTCTTTTTGGAATCACAACTTGAGAAGGTGTCTCCTCCTCAATCCTTGGCACACTTGAACCTTGAGATGACTCCTTAAGATCCTCTTCATGATGCTCCTTCTTGATGGAAATCCGAGACCTCCATGTCTCATAATGATCACAACAAGTATGATCATTCAATATGCACTTCCTATGATTATCAATATTACTTATGCTAGAAACCCAGCCACCGTCGCCCGGTGTAGGATTGATAGGGCCTGAGCACGTTGCAGAGAAATGGAAATACATTGTTGAAAGAAACCACGAGAATGAAACCTGGAATACCTTGACGCTCTGCCGCCTGATGAGAACACATGCGAAGAAAATCCTCAAAGCGTCGATGCAAGGTGCCATAAGTCTCAATTGCCAGGGGAATGAAAGCATCAGTAGGGTGCCTCTTGGAGTAGTTTCTTTCCTTCTCTTGTGCTGCCACGCATGTCGCTTCTTCTGGTGTGAAGGCAGAGCGAGGCAGTAGGTCACAACACGTGGGATCAACAACAACAACATCTGCCAAAGTACGAAGCCCATCACGAGAGAGGACAATGTCAACATGCCTACGGGAAGAGTGGGACGCGGTAGAAGGAAGGGCATGAGACTGCTCTCTGAGGACATGAAATCCTCCATCTCTGGCTATAGAGACTGTTGCATCTCTGACAACATCATGCGTAGCTGTGCGATCACTTCCAGAAGGACAGCGGAGGAGGTGGATAGCAAGAGCATCAATAGGGTGACCACAAACACACCTGGAGAGACCCAAGACCGAAGGATGAGGTAGCCCCAGGCGAAGACAAAGACCCGTGGTGAAGATGGCCGAAGACAACCAAAAGGAAGGAATAACAGACCGAGCTGACAGCCAACGAGCTGATAGCCAAGCCCCTGCACTTGGACCCACACAAGAAAGAAGTCGAGCTCGATGCAACACCGAAGGAGCCTCAGAGAGCATTCTGGAAAGGGTTTGCTTGTGCATGCGCTCCAAGAGGGTCTCTTGCAGGTGATCTGAACTGAAAGTGAGGAGTTGCTCAAAAGGAGAAAGGCATGCTTGGGCAGAGAGGGGGAGCAGCTTCCGCGCAGCGATGAGGAGGTGCTGAAAAGGTAGAGAACCGCTATCCACATGAGCAATGGAATCTGCCAAGAGAGGGCGAAGGCCAGAAAGGAACCAAGAAGACAAAGCAGGGGTGACAAGAGCCCAGCTCCCAAGAAAAGTTGCAGGTGTAGAAGAAACCGTAGAGAAAAGACCCACATCTCCACAAGAAATAGGTAACTGAGCCTGGTCCCGAGCTAAAAGGATCTCACATTTCGAACCTCTAAATTGTTCTCATCTTTAATGGTGAACTCATGGCAGTGCAATCACATAGGTATACTGTGTACCTAGGGTCTTCTCCTAAGTTATTCTTGGTCTCGATTGGTACTTCTGGCTGATCCAGGTGATCGTATCGCTGGTTCTCTAAGTAGAAGAGAGTGGGCTATATCTGCGTACGTGACAGATGTGGCTTCTGTCAGATGCCAAAATCTGTCTTTTGTGAGTACATATGCTTCGAAATAATTGTACTCCCCACAATGTCGTGTTCTACATAGTGTCTCCAGGGCATAGATACTGGTAGAGTTCTGGGGTGAAAAAATAGTAGCATGGAGGTCCTCTCTGCCTTAGTTGACAGATGTCACTACGTGCAGATAAGAACTGACCCTCTTCCCCCATCATACGGGGTCCAACTCATTGTTGGTGGTATCTCACTTCTAGACCCCTACTTTCGTCTTTGATATTAGGTTATGTGTCCGCTAAAGTTCTAGGACTGTTAGGGGTATATCCATTGAAATTGTTCAGTTTTTATTGGACACCCTAGACACCATTCTTTTAAGTGGGATAGGTCAAGTGAAATGTGGTGAGTACATTACGTGTGCCATCCTGTTCACTGGACGATAGCGTTTCCCAGATTCCGGGTCTAGGTGTTTTGCTAGACAGTACCGAAAATGGTGTGCATACTTTGCAACTTAACCGTGACAACGTGTTTCATCTGTTTCCAATGGACTACCCGCTTTGGTGTTTCACAGAGGTCGGGCCCAGTTAACACTCTTCATAAATGACGAAAACGAGGAAGATGCTTCCGAACTTGACGATTTCGTAGAGTAGTTTAACTGACAGAACGTACGTTAGACGATTTAGTAAAGCATGAAGTTGAGAAAAACCTTTTCTTTATTCTTTCCTAAAGCATATTTACTTCGACTTTAAGAAAAAACATCGTTCTAATTTTTTTTTTTTTCGTATAATGACTAATGAGAAAACAAATAATTAATTCACTAATCCAACCCACCGTATAACCATAATCTCACACCAACATTCGTACTCGTCATATGACAAAACTTATCCATTAAGAAATTCCCCATTATTCCCTTGGTTGAACCAGCATAATCACAAAATGCAAAGATTGGTGAATATGTATCAAAACTCCGATCAAAGAACTTATGTCTCAAAGGAATGCAGTTAGCTCGTCCACGAAGTTGCTTCACTACAATACTTGGCAAAATTTCATTCAAATCACACGTGATTAAGACTATACTATCACCTTACGATCGATCTAAGTTACGGAATTGACAAACAAAACTTCATGGAATAGAAAGTACAAATAGATTAAGTAAACCATTACCTCAATGAACAGCTAGGTAGCCGGTTTGCCCCCAAGAACCGCTAGTCAATATGATCCATTACCTTCTTGAACGTCATGTAGCAGTGAGTATTGCCCTCTGTCACTGCGATTGGCAGCAACGGTCAGAACTGAATTATGGAACTTAGATGACAGATGATGAGGACAATACTCAGAGATGCTATGTCTGTCTGCGATGGGAGGTAGAAGCAGATTGGCAACTCATGGAATGAGAACTTCCATCAGATACATCTGTGCAGCGTTGGACAGGCAGGGCAGTGTTGAATTTTTCCCATGGACACAGATTAACAACTGCAAAAAGTCTCTCCGTCTTCATTTTTGGGTGATGCAGGTCGCACTCAGTTGGCACAGGGCCATAGACAAGTAGAATTCATCCATAGATAGGTCGCAGGGCCACAGGCATATCGTATTGGCCGCAGGCAGGCAAAAAGGGCCTCCAGCGAGCACACTGAACGTAGAGGCAGCTTGGAGCTGCAGGGGCAGCGAGGGCCAGACAGAGGTAAGGCAACGATCAGTAGGTGAGGCAGCTTGCAAACAGGCCTGAGAGGGCTACAGCGAGGGCTGGCTATGATTGTTGGTGAATTTTGCTTCTGGGATTGGTGAGGAATTGGCCACAAATATGATCTTGAAGTCTGCTATGGAGATGTTGTGGCCTCCACAGAAGGACGGGCAACTAATAGTAGTAAACGTTGGAAAAGATGGCTGTAGATGTGTGCTGCAGGTTACCAGAGAGGTGCAATTTTGCTATCCAAATGCGATTGACTGGCCACGAATATCTGTCAGAGTTTCTGTTTTTGCAATGAACGATTGAATATTGCCTAAAAATCAGTGGATGGTTGCCACAGAAGTGTGATTATTTGCCATAGAAACACTGTTGCCAGCATCAGAAAACAATGATTTTGAGTACTTTGCCAGAAAGGTGCAATTGGCTGCTTCAGACTGTATTCAATGTATAAAAAGAGGTGAGCTGCAACTGTGGGCAGCGACGACTTGTACTGGAGAGATCACTTGGCCATGAATTCTCAAACCCATATAAGCTTTTCTATGGTGCTTGACCTCAACATCCCATATTTCCAAAGTGAAATTAATAGGAGCCTAATATGAAGCAACCATAATGTTTGTAAACTTCAGAATGAAATTAGAACCAAAATTGGATGAGACTTCAACACATTAATGTGCGCGCTCTTTTAAGGTACATGATAACTAAAGGACTCCTTTTAATAAAGTTTCAAAGCCTACCAATGAATGTTTTCATTGAACAAATTCAACCAAAGAATCTTCAAATTGAAGAATAAGAAAAAGGATCTCTATTTACCACATGGCTCATGCTTTCCATTCCTCTTAGAAATAATGAAGGAAAAGATAGTAATATGACTCTCAACACTTAGGACTATCTCTCAATCATGAAGTTGATGAATTGACATAAAAACACAAACATGCATATGCAAAACATCTCAATTCATACTCCAAAACTATTTCTCACATAAGATGAAAGAGTATGGCACTCATAAGCAAAGGACATCATCCTATGATAGAGAATATTAGCCATCTATAAATATCAAAGAGCATGAGATCTCCATGATAACCTCACTCACAAAAATCAATCTTTCAACAATACCATATATCTATACCAAACCAACCCAATTGTCTCAACCAAGCAAGCTCTCAACAATGCAAAACAACCAAAGCCATTAATCATACTCCACCCCACACCATTACAAGAAAACAACTACTCTCTCAAAGATTGGATACAACTCTCCACTCAAGACAACAAGAACTCAAAAATAACTAACCTCTAAAATACTCCACTCTCAAGATTATCAGCCTCATCTCACTATCACCTTATTATCCAACTATCAACATCATCTCATTATCCCCATTCTCACATCAAACTATCACATCATCATTCAACTATGTCTTAACACAAGGAGTGGCCTCCTTTTATAGTAAATCCCAAGTGTCCCCCTTCAAAATGAGGCATTGCCAATTTTCATGCCCTTCCAGCCTTCGTTTCCATTTGTCCAATCCCCATCGATAAGTACATCAAGTGGCCTCCTTGAGGGTGTAGGGGTTGGTGCCATTTAAGGTCCCTTTCCAAAACTAGCCAAGATGCCACTTTTGTCAACAACTAGAGGAGGTATCTACCAAACTTTGCTAGTATCTAAGGCCTTCTTGCATTTATTATCCAAAAGGTGGTTGAAGACTCGCCAACCTCTCTCTCTCTCTCTCTCTCTCTCTCTCTCTCTCTCTCTCTCTCTCTCTCTCTCTCTCTCTCTCTCTCTCTCTCTCTCTCTCTCTCGTTAGGTGTCCTCTATTTCCCTTGGTCTTCCATTTCCTTGGCCTTTCATTTGATTTTTCCTTGTAGTGGGCACGGGCCGGCTTTTGGCTTTTGGCTTCTCGGGATTACCGACTGATTTGCGTACTTTGCCCATTTCCCGTAATTTGTCCAATTTTGCTCGTTAGGGTTTTTACTTAGGCCATGTGCATTAACCCATGGGTTATGCTCCTATGGTGTGACCTAAAATAAGTTCTAGATAGTTCATGGCTCATTAGCTGATGTAATTGGGCTAGGAGTTGGGGATTCTCTAGACCTACTTGATTTATCAGACTTCTGATCCACCGAACTCCATACCATGCCTGGGCTTTCAGAATTGTCCATAGCTCCGCAACAATGGTTATGGGCGAATTGACTACCTACCTGGCTCACATTGCCAGTAATGATCATGGTCGTAGGCTATCGGCGGCTAGACTATTAGCACGGTGGTTCATGGAATATGCATCCATTCGATGTGGAAAAACTCTCTAGTGTATTCGTTGATGGCAATTGCATAGGCCTATAAGGTCCTGCTTTTGAGTCGGTATATGCCGGTCATACTTCGGGTTAGGAGTTGTGAATCTCCCATAATTCGGAGGTTGCCTATAGTTTGTGCAACTTGCATGGTCATTTGTAGACCGATTAGAAGGGCTTTGTATTCGGCAGTGTTGTTCGTGAATCCTTTCCCTAATAGGACTCCTATACTGGCTAGTTCAGTCCCATTGGGATTCTGCAATACTGCTCCTATGGCACCTTCTCTATTCGATTGTCTATAGACTCCATCTACCTCCAACATATACGTCCCAAGTTCCTGGGTGAGTTCTATATCACAACAATAATTTTTTTTTTTCCGATTCTTGATTTATGAATTTTTTTTTGGGTCTTTCGCACCCTTCCGTTCAGCGTATATGTACAAGGTCACTAGGGCTACTTTTGATCCTTTGAGTGTTCACCAACTCCGTGATGCCTCTAGACCGTTCACTCCGATATCTGAAAAGGTCAACAGGATAAGGTGTAACATACTGTACAATGGTAAGCTTTTATCTTGTTTATGTTGGTTTGATGCTTAAAAGTTTCACCGTTTAACTCTGCCAGCTTAACCGTTTTATTTTCATATAGTTTCACTATTACATACGGACCGTTCCAGTGTGGCCCCAACTTTTGAGGCATCAACTCGTGTGTTTCATCGTAGAACAACACTAACTGCCCCTGCCTGAACTGGTAATCGTGCATGTTCCTATCATGAATCTCCTTTATGCGTCTTTTGTGGGTTTCTTGGTGATTTAAAGCAGCTATTCGGTGCTCATCCAGGTCTTGTAAAGCGTCCAGTCGGTGCTGTATTGATTCTTTCTCGCCTAGGTTGTGCTTCATGGCAAACTGCAAGGATGGGAGTTCTATTTCTATTGGCAGTACACATTCTTGGCCATACACTAGAAAAAAGGGCATGTGGTTGGTACTGGTCTTATAGGTGCCATTATATGCCCACAATGCCGAGTACAGTTTTTTGTCCCAATCCCTCTGTCGGTCTGATATGGTTTTCCTTAGGATTCCTACCAGTTGTTTGTTCGTGCTTTCAGCTTGACCATTGGCTTGCGGGTGGTAGGGTGTGCTTTTTTGGTGCTTGATCGTCAGCTGATCGGTAAAGGCTTTGATAGTTTTGTTTAGGAAATGGGTACCCCTGTCAGAGATGAGTTCTTTGGGTGTACCAAACCGGCCTATCACCTGTTCTTGCAAGAACCAGGCGGTTTCTTTTGCATTGTCTTTGGCCATAGCCCGTGCCTCGGCCCACTTTGTGAAATAGTCAGTGGCCACTAGGATATAATGTTTTCGGCTAGATGAAGCTGGGTGTATTGGGCCAGCGAAGTCGATGCCCCATTTTTCAAAGGGGAGACATGCATGTTTTGGAACTAATGATCGCACCCTATTATCCGTCTTGTCAACTCGTTGACATGTGTCATAGTTCTTGGCGTGTATGTGGGCATCCTGAAATAGTATCGGCCACCAGTAACCCGCCCTCAGAATTTTCTGCCTTGTGAGTTGGCCAACAAAGTGGCCCCCACAGGCATAATCGTGACACTCCTCTAGTATAAATTTGGCTTCTTCAGGAGTGACCCATCTTCGATACAACCCTTCCACACCTCGTCTATACAGTGTGCCCCCTATTAAAGCAAAATTTAGGGCTTGTAGACGTAGCTTTCGTTTTTCTAGAGTCGTCATACTACTGGGTGTCTCTAGCATGGATAGGTAGGTTGCTAAAATCGTATACCACTCAAGAATTGTGTCAACGTCTACCCTCAAAAGTTCTCTTAAGTGATCAGTCTCCCATTCATTGTCTGTTTCAGTAGCCCCTCCCAGCTCGCAAATACAAGCGTTTAACCCCTGCAGTTTAGGCGGCTTGCTTTGGAGGGTGTAGTCAAACTCTTGAAGGGAGATTATCCACTTTATTAAGCGCTCAGGAGGTTCTAGTTTATTCATCATCAAGGTGACTACAGTGTTCTTGGTAAATAAAGTCACTTTTTGATGCAATAAGTAATGTCTTAGTTTGGGGGAGGATGGACAAGCTATCACTCGATCATGATGATGGCAAAGTTCTATTTGCCAAGCACAAAGAGAGGAGTAAGAAGCAACACCATCACTTCTCTAATGAAAAAGCTAAAGACCAAGATGGAGAGGAGGAGGATACCTCTCATGCTTCTACTTCAAATCTCAAGAAGAAGAAGATCAAGTGCTTTTATTGTGGCAAGAAAGGCCATTATGCCACCAATTGCTTCAAAAAGAAGAATCAACTCAATCAAGCCAACATCACCAATGAGAAAGAAGACTATATTGCAAGTGATGGAGAAGGCTCTCTTATGGCATCAAGCTTCTCCTCTTCCACCTTCAACAAGGATGACTCATGGTATATTGATAGTGGAGCATCTTCACATATGTGTGGCTCCAAGCACTCTTTTTCATCTATTATGCCTTATGATGGAGTCAAGAAGACCATATACATTGCAAGTAAGCATGAGTGCAATATTGAAGGAGTAGGGATTATTCCCTTGAAGCTTGCATCCTCCAAAGATCTCTTTCTCAACAATGTTCTTTTTGTCCCAAAGCTTACAAAGAACATCTTAAGTGTTGGCCAACTTCTTGATAGTGGCTTTGATGTCAATTTCAATATTGACAATTGTGTGATCAAGAAGGATGGTGAGATCCTTGCATATGGATCAAGATTTGAAGGCATCTACAAATTGGATCCAAGTGAGAGTGCAAACTCTCTTGATGTTTCTTATATGTCCAATATTTCAAAGGAGGATGATCACACAAGATGCACATATCTTCTCTCTTCAATTATTATGGTGTATGATTATTCCTTATTATTCAAAGCATATGTTGAGAAGAAATTCTCATTGAAGATCAAAGCTTTGAGGAGTATTGGAGATATTGAAGGAATAGCACCATATGAAGTTTTATTCAAGATGAAGCCTAAGGTTGATCACCTTAGTGAACTTGGTAGTGCTTGCTTTGCACATATTCCCTTGGAAACAAGAAGGAAGGATGATCTAAGCTCATGGATCATGATTGGATTCTCATCCATCAAGGAGGCCTTTAGTGTCTTTACACTCTCTATTTCAAAAGTGTGTGTGAATAGAGATGTCACATTGCATGAAGATTCAATCTTGGAAGTGGCCGAGATCAAGGCTTCTCAAGAAGCATCACAAGTTATCTTTTTTGAAGGTATTCAAGTTATGATGGGGCCAATGTGTGAGGAGGAGTTTTTTCTTCATATGATTTCAAGAAGATCTTCAAGATGCATGGCCGAGTCTTTATGGCTCACCTTACATGACAAAGAGGGGCATCTTTCATGTTGTATCTACTACAACACATTCATATATGCTTCTCTTCCTTTGCTTAAAATGCTATCATGCTTCATTGAATTTTTTGGATCTCAAAGTTCAAGAAAAGCTATACTAGTTTTGTATGATGCTTATGGTATGGACATGTTTCTTGTCATTATTGACTTAGATGTGTTTCCAATACTTTTTGAAAGCAAGATATTGTATTGTCAAAAGTATGCTCTTGGTTCTAGTAAGAACAAGATTGAGCTTGGTACTCACTTTTTTGAAAATCATGTTTTCACATGTTTTGAGGCAAATTGTAAATTCCTCTTGAGATTAAGTGAAGCATCCAAAGTGCACACTTACATCCTTGAGAGAGTAACTAGCCTAAAAAAGATCAAGATAGTCTTTGATATCAAGATTAGATCCATCATGGATATAGTTCATTGTATGTGGACTAGTCAAGCTAGAAAGCATAATCTTGATAATCATCATTGTTTCACATCTTATGATCTTGATCTCCATGATCCTTATGAGGCTTGGAAGCCTCAGATTTTTCTATTTATGGTGCATCCATCATGCAGGTGGAACTTTCAAAGCAAAGATCATCATCAAGCATGGAGGAAGCCCATGATCATAGTGGCATATTAGTGGAGCACTCTTCAAAGGCATTGGCAAGAGATCTTATCATGGATATGGTGAGGGTGTTTCTATGATGGATCCCTTGGCTGATATTCACTTCATATGCATACCAAAGGATCCGCTCAAAAAGATTTACAAACTTCTCAAGTGATCTAGTACCTTTCCAAGCTATTTTTTGAGGAGGAGTGTGAGAAATTGGCAAAAATCTAGCTTGGTATTTTTTATGATAGAAGTTTGTAAGTGAATCTCACATGTGTGGAGGATGTTCCCACATGTGGAGAATTGTAAAGTAAATAAAAATGTTTGATATAGGGGTCTCATAGTCAAGCATTTAGGTGTAGGATGTTGATAGGGTCAAGTTTGGCATAGATGGCAAATTATCCATTTCCACTTGTAATGCCACTATTGAGCCAAAATAGAGTAGGAGGCCAAACTTGTGCCAATTAGATTGTAGACAAGTGTAATGCTTTTGTTTGATGAAGTTAAAGAGGTCCAATAGGATCTAGAGGTGGAGTCATGAGTGGTCTAATAGAATTTGAGGTTTGCTTGAAAATGGTCCAATAGAATTTAGAGGTGCATGGATCAATGGTCCAATAGGATTAAGAGGTGGCAAAGTGTGGTCCAATCATAGTTAAGCATAGTGGTAGCTCATGGATCTACTAGTATCATTGTACTCCTCATTTGGATCTAATTGATTTTGAGATTGAGTGGATTTTGAGTGTAAGTAATTTTCTATCTTTCTCTCTCTACCCAAGAGCTATTGATGATTTTATCTCTCTACCCAAGGAGAGCAGCTTGTTTTTACTTAGATTACTTTTGGAACACTTCCCACACGTGTGAGTGAGAGTTGGAAGTGATTGAATGCATGTAGTAGTGTGTTTTTGCCATAGAATCAAAGATAGATCTTGAATCTCAATCTAGTCTTGATCTTGGTGCATCTACACACCTTAGCAGATCACAAGTACATGTTGTGTACAGTCCACACGTTTGAAATCAACAGTATCCTTTTAGCATGGCTCGCATATCCCCTAGTTCTAGGTTAGAGCCTGTGCTCTCATAGCCTCTCTCGGGCATCTGTGCTTGGAGCCTTCATGCATCTTGTGTTTGCGTGTTCCTGCCTTGTCGAGGTTCAATAGCCTGTATGGGGCGGGGTTCCACTATGGGGTGTGCTCCTATAGCTGCGATTGGGCCTCCTCTCCACAATTTTGGGCTTAGGTTCAAGCTATTCACTGCTTGCAATAGGTGGGATGTGTGGGCAACCTCAATCTGTACGTCTTCTACCATGATTGCCTTCTCTACTGCCTCAGCCAACGTCTGGGGGTTACTCTGACGTACAATCATTTGTATGTCATTCTTGAGCCCTCGCAGAAAGAAGGTTAGTAGTAATAGGGGTGGTAGTAACATAGTGGGTTCCACTTGGTGTGACAACTCTATCAAACGACGCTAATATTGTTGGATGGATTTGTTACTTCTCTGCTATAGGGAAGTCAGTGCGAACAGTAGGCCATAAACCATTCGGTGGGGAGCATACTCAATTAGAAACAGTCTATGGAACTCCTCGATGGTGTGAATTGAGCCTCTTTGCAGACTATAATACCAGTGCCTAGCCGTTCAGACAAAGTGGTGGTGAAAAACATCATTTTATGATGTGGGTTTGTGATGGCTTTGGTAAAGCAGGTGGTCCAAAAAGCATCAATATGTTCTTCGGCATTTCATACGGTGCTCCATGAAACTCAGGAGTGGATCCACTAAGTTTGGGTAGTCCTCCTGTCTCCGAGGGAACTACACTTGGTTCAGTCAAATGTCTTGCCATTCTGTTGGCAACAGATTCTATAGCAGCAGGTGTTACGTTCACTAACGGTGGTTCAGTAGCTTCGGTTGGCTCAAGTTTCGGTAATTCTTCTATGACTTCCTATGTATCGTCCAAGTCCATTACAGTTAGTGAGACTCATCATCTATGGCTGGTGGGATAAGGGACCCACGACTGCTTCTTCTAAGCCCTAAACACACTCTCTGGGGATTTGAAGTCTCTCCGTGTGGTGCTCTCTTAGACCTAGGTGTCCTTGATATACTATATGATGTCTCGTCTAGGGTGACACAAATGATTTCTGCGTAATAGTCCTCACTTTCGGATAGCAATCAACTGTCGTTGCACATGTGTTGTATGATTTTCCCAAGTTATCCCATAGGTCATCCACCCTTCATCCACTAATACTACATATGACCTAACTAACTCTACTTGATCATTTTTTTGCTCGATTCTAATCCAACCGTATCCATGTCCAGTTTCTCTTGGTTCTTTGTACCATGTGTCATCTCTACGGCCATGTGCCGTCTCTATGGGATGTTAGGGTTGGTGGGTCATAAAGTACTGATTTTCGACTCAAGGCTCTGGTTTTCACCTTTACCCTAGGTTTCACGAGAAATTCCATTGTCTAATATGTTATGTCACTCTGCGAGCAATCTCTAGTAGTACTTGGCATCACTGTCTAAACTCCCTGCTGGTGAAAACTGTATACAGCCCCTAGATTCGTTTCAGATATTGGAAGTAGGGTGTCCTTGGTGAAGTTGGATCATGTGCAACTAGGGGTGGATTGTGAACTCATGTGTGGCAAGGCTCTAAAACGTATGTTCTAGGTGTGAGATCAGCACACATTACTATGTGATGCTAACCACTTCGACCTGTGATACTTGATATCGATTTTCTGAAAACAACGCATGCACTAGTAGCTTGCACAACGTGTGCTATCTTGCGGCTGACGGTCTAAACAGTAGAATTGTTCACAACACATCAATCTGAGATGCATGCAATTTGTAGTATGACTACCCTCCAAACACTATTCTCTTATCAGGTAACTCACGACAGACGCACCGATGTTAGGGGTTTTTCAGACATGGGGTTGGTTTCCCCAGAAATCTCTAAAAGGAGAAGGGCCCACAATGCCCTCACGGTAGGGACCGAGGACAACCGCTTCCAACCCTGGTGGCTCGCTCAATCGCTCCATGCTCTTCCAGCCAATGGAAGTTTTCCAAGCTTCCAAAAGTATGGTAGAAAGAGGGTAGGTTCTGCTTCAGTCAACTTGGTCTTGGCACAATACTACGGTCATCTCCTCACACTACTATCAAGACTGATTCTCCTAGAACAGTACTAAGACTATGACATCCCGCATCCTTGCAAGATCCACTATTGGTAGGATGCAGGGCTCTGGCGCTCTAAGGATTTCATCCCCATGGATATAATTCTTTGGTGGTGGTGTATCTTCAGCCCTAGCAAGATAGTAAGATTAGATGCGAAGTACCGATGTATGGCCTATGTCTATCTGTGATGGGAGGTAGAACCAGATTGACAACTCATGGAATGAGAATTTCCATCAGATAAATCTATGGCGGCGTTGGACAGGCAGGGCAATGTTGAATTTTTCCTATGGACATAGATTAACAGCTGCAAAAAGTCTGTCCTTCATTTTTGGGTGATGCAGGTCGCACTCAGTTGGCACAGGGCCATAGATAGGTGGAATTCATCCATAGCTAGGTCGATTATTTGCCATAGAAACACTGTTGCCAGCATCAGAAAACAATGATTTTGAGTACTTTGCCAGAAAGGTGCAATTGGCTGCTTCAGATTGTATTCAATGTATAAAAAGAAGTGAGCTGCAACTGTGGGCAGCGACGACTTATAATGGAGAGATCACTTGGCCATGAATTCTCAAACCCATATAAGATTTTCTATGGTGCTAGTAGAGATGCCAAACTAATGAGGGGAGAGAAAAGGCGAAAATCTAGATGATGCAAGAATTTTGACAATTCTAATCTAGAATTGGATTTGGAGCCATCAAGGCTCAATCATATACCTATGCACTTAATAACTTAATTGATGTATCATCAAGTGCAAAATGCCTTGAATTCATAGCTTGGCATGATGTTTATAGACACAATAATGGAACATTATGTAAGGGATCCTCTAAGAGGTGGTGAAAGATCCTTCATGGACATCACTCCCTATTAGAGTCTCAAAAGTTCCTTGTTTGTAGCTGGATTTTGTAGACACTTTTTTGCAAAGTATAATCCTTCTCCTTATCCTTTGGAGAGTATCCTTGGTTGCCTCATATATTTTTAAGCCATGACTCAAAGTTGATGTTAACTTAGAATCATTGTCTTGGAAAAGCCATGAGCTCGTATATTAGATAGATTTATGATTCCTATTATTCTTCGCCCTCCTTTGGAAACATCAAGCATCCAATAGAGATTTTATATGCTCAATGAGACATAGATATACACAACAAAGACATTAAAAACTAGAATATGTTGGATAATGTATAACTATCCACAACTTTGTGGTAAACCCTTATTGTTGTTTGCAACGTAAGGACGTATGAAGAGGTGTGTAACAAGACTCTTATCAATCATAATGTTTGACAACTTTGTTAGATTCCTCCTCTGCCAATTGGTTCAAATGTAAACTACAATGCTATACTCACCCTATGGTCAAGAATCATTTTCTAAATTATAATGTTTGCAAGATAATTTAGAATCTTATATAGAATCACCCTACAATATTCTATTTTGAAACATTGTGACAATCAAAAAATGCTTCTTACATTTTGTGTGCATTACGAAAAACAAAAATATTCTTAGTCAATCATTAGCTATTAAAAATGTGTGTAGCCATATTGAGAAAGCATAAAATAGCTCACAATTGATGGTGCCATTTCTTAGAAAAATTTGGAGATGCCCTTTGAACAAGAAAAATGAAGACAAAGTATTCTTTCACATGGTTTAAAGCATTATTGGCACCTAATAAGGATTTATATTTCATAAAAATAATTGAAAATCTAACTCTAGATATCAATACATGATAACTTCTCAAATGAATCATGGATTTTCAAATGCCATACAAATAAATAAAAATATGCAAT
Source organism: Diphasiastrum complanatum (assembly GCA_029204225.1). Taxonomy (NCBI): domain Eukaryota; kingdom Viridiplantae; phylum Streptophyta; class Lycopodiopsida; order Lycopodiales; family Lycopodiaceae; genus Diphasiastrum; species Diphasiastrum complanatum. Next base: position 19,605,450 of record CM055108.1, read on the forward strand.
TGTTGACTGAGTACAAAGGGATGTTTTCAAGACGCCCCTTCAGTGCTAAGAAGAAAATACAAAACATGACTTTTTAACCTTGGAGGTATTTTCATGAGACTTTTTCTTTAGAAAAATTATCACGTTTGATATCTAAAAAGAATATTGATATAAGCCTTCGATATGTGTTGTTGTAGGTTCAAATTTTCTTTTCACATTCTCATAGTTCCTTAAAAGGATATTCTCTTACGAGTGCACATTTACAAAGTAATTCACCTGTAGAAGTGAAATAAGGGACACTTCTTTTGTAAATCAAGCTAATAGAAGAAAAATGAAGAGATTCAAGACTATACATGAAACCCATAGTAATTCTGAAGGTAGATCTTTGAAAAGTAAAACTAGATTCGATTGTGTTTTATGTGAGCGATCCACTTTAGACATAGACTAAAGTATTTTCGTCTCTATAAATCAACAACAAGAGTTTTCCCAAAGCCATTCACGAGATTGGTGTTTGATATTGTCTAAGTAACATAAGATAATATATCACATCAAATATGTCAATTGCCCATGTATTGGGAGATGAAATTGGAACTACGTTCCATAATGGCCTCTATTTAATTGGAGGCCATGTGAGGTTGCTTATCAAATTCTTTACAAAATCCCTTAGGCATGATGTGACAATTTATGAGCTACTTAGATGTAATATGCAAATTTTGTTTTTGCTTTCATTGTGTTAACCTTTAATAACTTATTAGCTTCTTTGAGTGTGACTAACTCCAACATAGCATCTTCAGTGTTCCATGTGTGATCAGAGGCTATCATAAGAATTACATACACTATTTATTACCATTGTTATGCTTATTGATCACTGGCTTGTTGTGGGGATTTATCTATAATATTGAGATGATTTTCTTAATTAAATATTTGCCACAAGATCAAGCATCATACACACACAAAGAACAAATCTATTGAATGTAAGAGAGCAATATGAAAAGTTTTTTTTGATATTCAATGAGTTGGTTTTTAGATTTTAGTTTATTTATGTTTAAATCTTTCCCTTCCCCACAAAGGCCTTCATAAATGGTTGTTTTTCCCAAATCAAGAAAATATCATGCATCTTATAGAAAAAAACTATCCACACGATGAACTGACATTCAACAATACATTTTTAAAGTTAAATTTATGAAATTGCAAAGTCACATTGTGCTAATTAATGATAAAATAACATTAAAATAGTGAAAAGAGGATACCAATTTGGAATATTACATTATAAAAAGTTGACTATGTATTTGCCAACCCAAGGTGATCATATTAAATTTTGTTTTAAACAAAAAAAAAAAGGGTCATATAGAATCTAGTCCTATGGTGACTAATATCTCTTCACTTGCAAAGAAACCAAGAAAAATGAGTATGATGGTCATGACATATTTCAAATTATGAGGTATTACAACGAAATATATTATTTGAATCCAAACACTATGTCATATATCCTCGATAAATTACAGATTTTGTAGGCTTATGATTTGACCATCACACATCCTAATTAAATATATGTACGATATAGACTAAGTAAGATGTATATCCAACATTTGTTGATGTTTTTTCCTTGATACAACACATGAAAAATGTTTGCATTTGATGGAATCACTCTTGACTATGTGTTCTCCACAATGTTTACCCACTTTACAAATCCAATTTCTCCCAATGTTGTTTTTTAATCTCTTCAACATATTTATTTTGAGGTTGATTACCTAAAAAAAAAAAAATCCTTTGATTGTAAACAACATGGATGTTGATAGGTCAAGTTGATGGTTTTCAAATAGAGTCTAACAAAAAAAATGTCATCATAGTCAAGGTAGGCAGATTAGCACCAAGATAGGAATAAGCCTCTTGACCAAGAAAAGCTCTCACATCATGCATGGTATCAATCTCCACTCAAACAATGTGAGACTGTGATTGCCACACATTTATTTGAGGAGAATTTGAAAAATAAAGTTGAATTAAGGGAGATTACATGTGCTTTCTATCCAAATGGGATTATAAGCCACATGTAAAGAAAAAATAATATGACAACTCATGTATGTGCTCGATATTGCAATCACAATTGTATTGGTCATCAAAGATGCTTTTGATAGAAACATCCATCTGTTGGAATTGAAAGCTCAAGTTTACTACGTCAGTACAATACTTTCCATTTCTGAAAGTGTACACACGTCCTTGTCATGATTATAGTATATTGCCATGTAGGACTTCCCCAAGAATAAAAACTCTATGTATATAGTAGCTTTAGTGACGAGAAAAAAATACATACACTTTCAGTTTGCATGTTGTGGGTGCTTGATAACTTATGTTGTTTGGTAGCATAATTGAATATCTACAAGATCTTGTCAGTGTTATCAGAGCCATGGGTAAGGTGCAGGTCGATTGCTAACTAGAATAATTTTGAAGAAATTTGAAGAGCCAATAAGGTTGGCTTCAAGCTATCAACCTTGTGCTATTTGGGGTGCTGGAACTTGCAGAGGAACTACAAGTGCAAGTCATATGCAACTCACATGGATCAATTTGAAGAGGGGAGAAGCTAATATGTGCTGGATTGGTCTCCTTCTTACTACTCGACTAATCAGTTTTAATCTTCATCCATTGTTTATCTAGTTCTGTGGCTTTTCCTATGTTCTTTTACAGTCTGCAGATTTACAAGTGTTTTTACACAGTCTGCAGAAATACACGGAGATTGACTACGATGTCGCTTTTCATTTTTCCTCACTTCAACTTTTTTGCCTATTAGGAATCTCTTGTGAAATCACGGTGTCTCAATTCTCGCAGTTTAGTGACACTATCGCCTATCATGAATAATGAGTAAATGTGCAGAGTCACATTTTTTACTTTTTCCAAAGTGCCTCAAATGTTAAGAAAATGACTCTGGAAAAAGTGTAGGGCTACCCTAAATGGGATTTAAGGACATTGTCGTCTTTTTTGCAAAATCTTGACACTGTCGCCTTTTTCGCCTGCGACAGTTTAGTTCATTTCTGCAGAGTGACAGTTTTAGTTCATTTATGCAAATAGACTGTTTACGACCAATTTCCACTGCTTATCAGCAATCACTGAGAAGGAACTGGATGGATGCCAATGGACATCAGCCAACTGGCAATCACATTTGACGACCTAATTGCTTAGTATATATAGTTGTTCATATTCATACAGTTTTCAAGTTATAAACAAGAAGCATTTGAATAGTTAGCTCTCTCTCTCTCTCTCTCTCTCTCTCTCTCTCTCTCTCTCTCTCTCTCTCTCTCTCTCTCTCTCTCTCTCTCTCTCTCTCTCTCTCTCTCTCTCTCTCTCTCTCTCTCTCTCTCTCTCTCTCTCTCTCTCTCTCTCTCTCAAGCTTGCGAGCTGGTACACTCTGAGCATTCTAGCTCACTTCTTAGAGTTGTTTTAGAGATTGCTATTGCGCTACTGCTTATCAGCATTGCGCTTAATTCAAACTTTCATTTTAGCCTTTCAGATATAGCATAGAGTACGCGGCTTTGATCCGCAACTTATTGTACTCAATTACTTCTGTTTGTTTTTCATACTGAATCAATACCATTTTTATTGCGTTCAGCTTCGTCTCAGAATGTATGCATTTTTTGTAGTTCTTCATGACTAATTATTTGTCGAGCGATTCACAAATGATTCGTGACAAATTATATGTCTGATAATTCAATGCATTATTGTTTGGCTACGTAATCACTGTAGTACTAATGATTTCAAAGTTAGTTACTATAAGATCGAATGTGATTTCTATCACTATTGTTTTTGTTCGAAATTGATAGGCGTAGTCATGCATTAAGAAAGAGGAAGATAGTTTATTCCGCCATGCACGAAAAGTTTTCTTTCTAGACACTCGAATTATTTTCATTCGTTTCTTTTCGAGCTCGGCCTATCTTCTGCACACCTCTTTCTGACATTATATCAGAGCGAAATCTCTAATACTTGATATCTTTTGCGATATCAAATTGATAATCATACTCTTTAGTTCTTTTCAACCTTTCAGTATCAGAGAATTGATTTCCTATTGTTGGCATTACTACATCTTAGAGTCATCAATACAATCGACAGACTAAGTTCCAGATGGATTCCCAAAGTATAGCTGGTTTTATCGCAGACAAGCTGAATGGATCCAATTATCATTTGTGGAAATTTAAGATGAAGACCTTGCTAATCGCAAGCGAATTATGGGATGTTGTTACAGGTACAGAAGTAAAACCTGAAGACGACGACTCAAAGTGGAAATCAAAGGATGGTAAAGCTTTCGCGCTTACTATCCTCAATATATCAGATACATAGACTGGACACTACAAATCTATTATCAGTAAGTAGAATTACAGATCTAGGTCATAAGGTAGAATTCGGATCTGATCAATGCAGAATTATTGATAGGAGTAATAAGATCCTTGCACTTGGCAAGAGGCAAAGTTACTTATATAGATTGGTGCATTGTTATTCTGAGTCTAACATCTGTTCTAGTCAGTAAAGCATTACTATGGCATCATCGCTTAGGACACTTGAATTTTGCATCTGTTTTGAACATGTCCAGACAATCCATGGTTTTTGATCTCGACTATCCTTCTGGTAAGGTCGTCTCCCTGTCTACCATAGCAGCTGTTTATTTTATTAAACAGAAGTCAGAGGCTTTCATCAAATTCGGACAATTCAAAGAGCATGCTGAGAATCAACCTGGCAAACGAATCAAAGCACCGAGTTCAGATAACGGGGGAGAATACATCTCCACCAAATTCAAGGAGTATTGCCTTAACAATGGCATTGAGAAACAATACATTACCTCCTATTCGCCTCAGTCAAATGGTCTTGTTGAGAGAAAGAACAGAACCTTAGTTGAATCGGCAAAGTGCATGTTATGACATGCAACTCTTCCGAAGTGCTTATGGGCTGAAGCTATTTCAACATCAACTTATATTCAGAACAGATGTCCTAGTAAAGGTCTCTCAGACAAGACACAATTCGAAGTTTGGACAGGTACCAAACCTTCTTTATCAAACTTACGAGTTTTTGGATGTACTGATTTTGCGCAAATACCTCGTGATCTCAGGAAGAAGCTCGACTTCCAGAATATCAAATGTGTTTTCATCAGCTACACTATTTCAGATCAAGCCTACAAGTTGTTTGACCCCATCGAGTTGAAGATATTCACTAGCCAGGATGTCATCTTCATCAAATATCAGTTTCAATACCTCAAAGGAAAGGGCAGTCCCCATGTAGCCGACCTATCAGATTCTCCTGACGCATTGAACTTTCCAGCTTGTCAGTCAACTATTTCCATTGAAGGTCCAAGCTCTTCTACTTCTGACAAACAACAAATCAACGATGAATCAGAAGATGATATTACATTTCAGCAACTACAATATGATGGAAATGATCAACTTCCTCTATAACACAAAACATCATCAAGAACTAGCACACCACCTAATAGGTATATCGACGAGTCTGCAGTCTACCTTGTTCAGGAGCCGACGACTGTCAAAGAGACACTCAGTCAGCCTGATTCAGATCTCTGGAAAGAAGCTATGGATAAAGAGTATTCATCTCTTATCAAGAACCAGACATGGACAATTGTCGAATTACCCACCAGTAGAAACGTAGTTGATTGCAAATGGATTTTCAAAGTCAAGTACAACGCAGATGGCAACATCAACAAGAGAAAGGCACGACTTGTCGCTAGAGAATTCTCTCAAGTATACAACATTGACTACACTGAGACCTTTAGTCCAGTAGTCAAACATTCTTCTATTCGACTGTTGCTATCATTTGTCGCTTAAGCAGATTTGGAAATATATCAAATGGATGTACAGAAAACATATTTCAATGGAGTTATCGAAGAAGACAACTACATGGTGAAACCCAAAGGTTATATTATCGAGTGTTTATCTTCGAGCTACTATGGACTTTTGCATTTGTTATGGAGCAACGACAAACTCAATTTACTCAATGGTTACACATATGCAAGTTGGGCTGGAGATGTAGACACTCGTAAATCCACTTCTAGATGTACATTCTTCCTCAACAATGGTCCAATTTTCTGGAAGAATCGTAAGCAATCTTTGATAGCTCTATCTTCCACTGAATCAGAGTATATCGTAGCCTCTCAAGCTACAATTGAAGCAATGTGGTTGAGGAATTTACTCTCAGATATCGGTCTGAATCAATATGCTCCGATGACATTATTTTGTGATAATCAAAGTGCCAGCCAACCCTAGATTTCATTCTAGGAGTGAGCACATTGAACTGAAGTATCATTTTGTCAAAAGCAAAGTTCTCAACGAAGAGGTCAGATTGTAGTACTGTAGAACACAAGATATGACAGCAGATATTTTTACCAAAGCATTAAGTTTGGATACACACAGAAGATTTTGTGTAGAACTAACTCTTGTGAAATCACAATGTCACATTCTCGCATTTTAGTGACACTATCGCCTGTCAAGAATTACAAGTAAATATGCAGAGTCGCATTCTTTGCTTTTTCCAAAGTGCCTCAAATGTTAAGGAAATGACTCTGGCAAAAGTGTAGGGCTACTCTAAATGGGATTTAAGGACATTGTGGCATTTCTCGCAAAATCTCGACACTGTCGTCTTTTTTGCCTGTGGCAGTTTAGTTCATTTCTGCAAATTGACAATTTCAGTTCATTTATGCAAACAGGCTGTTTACGACCAATTTCCACTACTTATCAACAATCACTGAGAAGGAACTGGATGGATGCCAATGGACATCAGCCAACTGGCAATCACATTTGATGACCTAATTGCTTAGTATATATAGCTGTTCATATTCATACAGTTTTCAAGCTATGAACAAGAAGCATTTGAATAGTTAGCTCTCTCTCTCTCTCTCTCTCTCTCTCTCTCTCTCTCTCTCTCTCTCTCTCTCTCTCTCTCTCTCTCTCTCTCTCTCTCTCTCTCTCTCTCTCTCTCTCTCTCTCTCTCTCTCTCTCTCTCTCTCTCTCTCTCTCGCTCTCTCTCTCTCTCTCTCTCTCTCTCTCTCTCTCTCTCTCTCTCTCTCTCTCTCTCTCTCAAGCCTGCAAGCTTGTACACTCCTGAGCATTCTAGCTCATTTCTTAGAGTTGTTTTAGAGATTGCTATTGTGCTCTGCTTATCAGCATTGCGCTTAATTCAGACTTTCCTTTCAGCCACTCAAAGATAACATAGAGTACACGGCTTTGATCCGCAACTTATTGTACTCATTTACTTCTATTTCATTTCTCATACTGAATCAATACCATTTTTATTGCGTTCAACTTCGTCTCAGAATGTATGCATTTTTTGTAGTTCTTTGCGACTAATTATTTGTCTAGCGATTTACGAATGATTCGCGACAAATTATATGTCTGAGAATTCAATGCATTATTGTTTGGCTATGTAATCACTGTAGTATTAATGATTTCAAAGTTAGTTACTATAAGATCGAACATGATTTCTATCACTATTGTTTTTGTTTGAAATTGATAGGCGTAGTCATGCATTAAGGAGGAAGATAGTTTATTCCGCCATGCATGAAAATTTTTCTTTCTAGACACTCGAATAATTTTCATTCGTTTCTTTTTGAGTTCGACCTATCTTCTGCACACCTCTTTCCGACAATCCCGTGCTTCTTCATGTGCGTGGGTTTTTGGATATTTCTCTCATAAAATTTGATTGTTTGTAGTCAATATCACACCAAATTGGACGTGGTCAATGTCAACACAATTGTTGGAGTAGGGTTTGGCACAAAACCTTTAATCTTGAGTTGTAGGTGATCTTTTCTAAAGCTATGAAATCATGGAGTAGAGTGCCTCAATGATGCAAAGCAGCATCGAAGTGGAGCAGTGAGAGCACATGAGTAGATTTTCTCCAATAGCCATAGCTCAAAATCCCAGCAAAAGAGAGAGAGAGAGAGAGAGAGAGAGAGAGAGAGAGAGAGAGAGAGAGAGAGAGAGAGAGAGAGAGAGAGAGAGAGAGAGAGAGTTTTTAGGCTCGCGTGCGATGAGAAGGGACAAGCTACATAGCATCTCGAAGGGCACAACAGCCACAAGAAGTGAGTTGAGCACGTAGAATCAATCCCCACTGTCCGTTCAAGATCTAGTGAGATCAACGGTCCTCTATTTGCGAATCCAGTCTATAGCATCAAAGTGCACCGTTAGATTCACTTGAAAAACGATTTCTGAAGTGTTGAAGGAGTCTGACATGTAGAATCCCACTTCAACTTCATTTAAAAATTTCATGTTGAAGTATTGAAAGGGTCCTGAAAGCATGAAGTATTGAAAAGCTTCATAAGGAAATTTCAATTCATTTCAATCATTCTCCCTAAACCTCTCAATAAAAAGGGTTTTATTTGATCAAAATAGCTCCAATTTTGACCAAAATGTTGGCAGCAACTAGTTGGTGAACTCTTTGACACTCAAAAAGACAAAAAGGTGTTATTTCTTAGGGAGAAGCTTCATTTTACTTAGAATTTCACCATTTCATAGCCCAAAGCTAGTAATGGTCGGTATTACTAAATTAAGCATTTGAGATTGTTGCATTACATTCATTTCACATATAAAGCTAGTTTTAAAGCTTAAACAAGTAGTTTTTTGGAGCTATGTCCAATATGGGGGAAGCCGTACTTGGAGAGGCAAGTAAGCTTGATGGCGTATCCAATTATAGTGTTTGGAAGTTCAAGCTCAAGAATATTCTCATGGAGAAGGGACTCTGGGAGATTGTTACAGGTGAAGAAGTCTATTTCATCATTGAGGCCAATTAAAGACATACAACAAAAAGGCAAAGGCAAGCGGAAGAAGAAGAAGAACAAGTGGAATAAGAACACTTCTGGTGATCAAGCGGAATCTTCAAGCAAGAAGAAGAAAAAAGGTAAATGCTTCTATTGCCATAAGCTTGGACATTGAGCCAAGGAGTGCAGAAAAAGGATGGTCGACATCAAGCAAGGCAAGTTGAAGGACTCAAGCAATCTTCTTGAGGATGGAGATGGTGAGACTTCAAACACCTTTATCTCTGTATTGTCATCTCAATGCAATGATGAATCTTGTTGGTATATAGATTTGGGGCCTACGAGACACATGGTTGGCAACCAAGATTGGTTCCATTAGATAACCATGATTGAAGGAGGTGATAAGGTTGCAAATGCTAATGGAGAAGAGTGTCAAATCAAAGACATTAGAGTCATTCCCATCAAACTAGCCAATGATGAGATGCAAATGATTCAAAATGTGCTTTATGTGCCCAATCTGAAGAAGAATCTATTATCAGTTGGTGTTAAGAATGATCAAAACTTGAAGGTGGAATTTATCAAGAAAAAGTGTTTGGTAAAAGATATGAATTATAATTTCAAAGTCATTGCCGATGGATGTAGAGAGGCCAAGCGTGGTTTATACAAGCTAAGCACCTTATTGAAGAAGGATATTAGCAGTTGAATAGCTCACTCCCATTTATCTATGGTGTAGACACTTGGGGCCTAAAAAATAGGCAGCCCTCATTGATGCGAACTCACCATTATTTCCCACAATCTGCCTCTACACATGCATTATGTAGTTCATAACCTGCTCTACATTTATGATTTCATGATTTTGAAAAGAAAAATCAATGGGATCTTCCAAATAATCATTATTGTGTGTGTGTGTGTGTGTGTGTGTGTGTAAACGCCCCTCCCCCCCCAATGACATGTATATAGGCACATAAAGGTGCAAAAGAACATCGTCTTCTATGATGATATTTGTTGAAGAGAGATGTAGCAAACACACAAATTTAGTTCGTGGTTTTGATGACACTTACAAGACTACTGCAGATGTTGCCTAGATTAATGAATTTGTTGCATGATCAAAATGGTTCCTCCAATGCCAAATTTTAGACTAGTACTAGTGTGAGTTGGTAATTCTCCGGGTGATGAAACTGCAAGTGTGGTAGGATTATCTGGTATTATTGGATCTACTATTATCTCGTAGCAACCTATGCTTTAGTTGCCATTGCCAAGCATCTTGACTCAAAACATCCTAGAAATCTCTCCTTGTCTCTAGAACTTCCTAGAAATCAGATTTTTAATAAAAACTTTTTTGCCCATAAAACCCACATTACCTGATCACACTTGTCGAATCCCTTGTTTTTCTATCACTTGGTGACTCCCTCTCTCTCTCTCTCTCTCTCCACACACACACACACCCCACACACCCACACCTACCTATATAAACACAAAAGAATGAAACATAAAAAGTGAAATCTTTGTTTACTCTTAACCGAAATGAATTTAACAAGTGTAAGCAAGTTTGGAACATTGTCCTATCATCTATCTAATGAATTTGTCAAATTTTATATGAAATAAATAGCTTATTGAGGATGCAAAGAGGGCCCTTCCCTCATTTCATGACCCAAATTTTTTTTTATCATCCTAAAATTTCAGGACTGATGGATCGTTGGATGAGGGTGGTGTCCTTCCTCCATGACGCTCTAAGGCACGAGGCCACACGTGTTGGGCGTTTGGCCTGGGCCCAGTAGTTAGGCGCCACATAGCGGCGGTGCCTGGATCAGGTCAGTGGGGGCGTGAAAAATCTGGGCTCATCCAATTTATGTAGACACTAAAATGTCTCTATGAAAATGCAAATTTAGTAAATTTGCATGAATTTAATTTTATCCATAAAAAAAGACCTTCAACGAAGTGCAATCTGCCCGTCAAGAATGCAATTCTGACGGCCCCGAAAGCGCCTGCCGTTTTACGGATATTTCTGGCATTTAAGCGGGAAAGCATCTTACAAACGCAATCTACGCCTCCCGTGCATCTCTATGGAACGGTCCGATCTGAATCCCGCTAAGCTGGAAGTAATCACAACCGTTCAGATTTCGCCACTTTTTAAAAAATTGAGTGTTGTAAAGGTGCCACGTGGTTGTACCGCCACGTGGCATAGATCCAAGTGACGGGATTTAAAACAGGCCGTGCCTTTAGGCCCCGTCTCCCTGGATTCTGGAACAACCAAAGTACCAAAAAGCACCTGGAAGCTGAAAGACACCGTTTTGGGGCTACCGGCAGTAGCAGGTCAGTGGGGTTGGCCACCGACAGAGGCGGTCACCAGTCCCCTGTAGTAAATAAAACACCCTCTGCATCTTCCTGGATTTCTTTTGTTTATTTTGAGTCTGTTTCTGTTTTTTCTCTCAGAAAATTGAGGCATTTCTGTTTATTTCTTGCCTTCCTGATCCCATCTGCAAGGCTTTCCAGCATTCTCTGACTTTACTTGTGGATTGCTGCTGTTCCATCTTCTCATCTTGCAGGAAATTTTCTCTGGAATTTTATTTTGTTTTCAGCAATTGCTCCTGCTGCTGTGGATTACACTGCACCACTGCACCACTGCAGCTGGTGGACAGTCAGACTGAGTGTTATGGTTATTGGGTTTTGGATGACTGAACTTGCCACTTTCCCAATAGTTTTCTTTCACAATTTTCTGATTCAATGCAAGGAAATTTTTTCCTTTTTGGCTGATTCAATGCACTGAAACTTTTCTTTTCTGCTGATTTAGTGTTTTTCCTTGTGCAATTGCTGCCTTTTGGCTGTTGTGCAATCACTCTAATTGCTTTCGTGACCTCCCCCTTCGCTATGTTTTCTGATGCCATGATGTCGAGGATAGCCGGGGACTGCAGATGATTTTTTAAGAAGACAATGTGGTAGAGGGTGGGTTGATCCTATTTCAAGGTGGGTATAGGTTCTGCATCTTGAATTACATGCATGCTGCCCTCAGGAGCCAATAAGATGGCCACTCCCTGCTTGAAATCAGCTCCTGCCTCCTCAGTTTTCCATTAATTTTCTCTATTGTAGCTCAAAGAAGAGCCTTGAAAACCAATTAAGCAATTTGGGGAATGTCTGGGAGCGTAACTGAGGCATTATTTACTTCCCTCTCCATGGACAATCCCTCCACCTTGCTCTCCATGGACACGGGTACCCATGTTGATTGCATTCTCACACGGCAAGGGGAGGTGGGCAGACCTCCAGATATCAATCTGCCACTCTTGGATGAAATCCATTCTTCAGGTCAATGGCTTTCCTCTAAAGAAATCGATGCTCTTGATGTTAGCCTTTTTCCTCAAGTAGATGCTCTGGGATGCTCGCCTCGTCCCAAGTGCAGACGATGGATGAGACGCAGTGACACCATATGGGGTGCGTGGTTTTTCTTCAACCACTACTTCAAGCCAGCTTTGAAGGACAAAAGCCAGGTGAAGCGGAGGGTTGAGGGAGCGCTGCTAGAAGAGCTTGACAAATCAGATCTCAGGCTAGACCTCTTTCTGGTGCAACATGACATGGAAAATCTGTACATGTGGGCTTTCAAAGAAAGACCTGAAAATGCTCTCGGAAAGATGCAGCTTCGCAGCTATATGAACGGACACCAGAGGTTTGAAGAGCTGCAGTTTCCATTTCGAGTTGAAAAGGGCTTTACTCGCTCTCACCGAATGCAAAGAAAGCAATACAGAGGTCTTTCCAACCCGCAATGCATCCATGGAATTGAGGTTGTAAGGTGTCCAAGCTTAGCTTTTGTGAGCGAGGTAGACAGGAAGCGGTGGGTGGAACTCACTGGTCGGGAGCTGAACTTCTCCCTAACCTCAGATTCAGAAAGCTTCTCGGAATGGCGAACCATGCCCTGCCCAGATAGCGATCTGCATAGACTAGGCTTGCCATTGCCCAGCAAGCCCTCCAATGGCACCATCAAGAAGTTCTCTTCCTCAAAATCTTCCGCAAAGATCAGGGGCACAAATTTGAAGCTTTCAACCATCTGCAAGGGAAGAGGGCTGCATTTGTCCTCAGGTTCAAAAAACAAGAGCAAAATCCTTCCATCCCGTGAGATGGAACATATTGCTCCAATGCTGAGCTTCTCAAATGGCCTCACTGATCTGGAGAAAGAGCAAGAACTGGGACCACCATGGCTTTCCAGCTTCTCTGGAGCCATGACTGAAGCATCCGGCCCTGTTACTGGGGCAAAGACTATATATGAAGATGAGGATGGCTACCTGATCATGGTAAGCCTCCCATTAATTGATATGCATAGAGTCAGGGTGTGTTGGCGCAATGATGCAACACATGGAGTTGTTAAGATCCACTGCATCAGCACAGCTGGGGAGCCATTCGTGATCAGAGGGGACAGAACATTCAAGCTCACTGATCCCCATCCAGAGCATTGTCCTCCTGGAGAATTTGTGAGGGAAATTTATTTGGCCACAAGGATACCAGAAGATGCTGAGCTGAAGGCATTTTATGTTGAAGCAAGTGCAGGGTTGGAAATTGTAGTTCCCAAGTATCACAGAATCTCTGAGGAAAGAGAGGTAAGAGTCTTTTTGCCACCACAGCTGGGCCAGATTGAGGCCACCCTTTCTTAGACTGCTGCTACAGAAACCAAATCTCCATTCCATAAATTTAAGTCTGAATTTGGATAGCTTACCAAATCCTGCTGCCATGTATCCTTCTGAATTCAAAATTTTGTACATGTGTACGTTCGCTCCATTCCAAGCTTTGAACCTCCTTGCCTATCTCTTTTGAGCCTTATGACAAAATTCAACAAAATAATGCTACTGTAACCATAGCCAAGTTACATGCATACTTAGAGAAGGCACTGAAATTTCTTCCATATAGCTGGTATTTGGTGTAGGAGCTGGGGACTATGATATGCATGACGGTGGGATAAGCTCTAACATAGATTGTAATGGGTTAAACTTGTACGAATGGTTTGTACACTAATTTTCTGAGGACATAATGTGAAGTGCTCATTTTTCCTTCATATTTTGCTGTCAGCTCAAATAGTAGAATTTGAGGAACACTTAAGTGTGTGTTGTCCTAGAGTCTAAAACCTTTTGCCAAATCTCTCATGTGGACATCCAATGCAAGGATGCCTCTTATCCGAGGATCTAAGCACATGTGGCATTCAATCATTGGTTGTTCACTTGAAAATGTTGCCAAATGGTTCAGTTTTTGAGAAACTTTTATGAAAATAATTACCATTCAATCTTGCTTGGCATCTTGCAAGGGAAGGCCCATGACAAAGGTCCTCCTTGGTGTGTCGGGGGGGGGGGGGGGGGGAGGTCCCTCAACATGTCTCCCCACTAACAAATGTGAAAGATAGGGTTACAATTGATTGACAACATTCATTTTATCTGGAATTCCTCACATGATCATCACTTACCTTTATATTCAATTTTTTAGAGTATATATTGTTCACATATGCTTACATATCTTCTTAAGCAGCTTCTCACCTAGTTTATTATGTTACTTTCAAAGCTTCATAAGGCTTGACTGCTTGTTTTGGTCTTTATTATCGCACCTCGTTGTGAGACAATTTGAGCAAATACTTCTTATAGATCTAATTTATTGGCTGCAAAACATTCATGTGAGAATTTGGAGCTTTAAGAATTTAAAGCCTTAGTTGCGCTCTAAGTACTTTCTTATTCTGCATAGACCAGTCAATCATCAAATTATTTGGATGATTTCTACATCCACGAGTAGTGAGTGGCACATGTTCAAAAAGATGAACAATTTTCTTTTAAGCAATAGTTTTTGGATGTTGCATTATGGGTTAAAGTATAGCTTTTCTCAATAAAAACATAATGTGACTTGGCCATTACATTTAGTAGCAGAGAGTTCTTAAGTCAAGTTTCAGGTCCACTAGCTGGTGGACTTGTGGTGCATGCTACTATTGCCCAACATTGTTTGTTCCTTGATCTTAGTAGATAGATTGTAGAATTGCTCTCTGATTCAGAACACTGATCCATACTGAGCTAGGACTGGTTGCATGGCTTGTATATGCATGTAGCTGAGGAACGGAAGACTATCATGTAGAGATGGGGCCAAGAATTGAGGAGGAGTCACCTCGAATTTTTTCACCAAGGAGATCTCAAAGAGAGAGAGATCTCAACCGAAACAGGGAAGGGTAGAGAGAGAGGGATCTCAACCGAGGAAGAGATCTGGACTGAACTGGAACGGAGGCGTGAGGTTCGGCGTGAGGGGGAAAGGATGGTGAAATGTAGACCGAGAGGGGGGGGGGGGTTTCATGAATTATGCAGTTATATGATGACTTCAAATGGAGGATTAATTCACTTTGAGGATTAATCGTCTGCAAGCGTCTTTGAAGTTGAGCAGAAATTTAATGATGGAGCTGCTTACGGTTGTGCTGCAAAGCCATCGCTCTGAGGTCTCCCACACGTTTCATTACAGAGCTCACCACTTTGGTCCTGACCGACGTGCAGCTCAATTCTCAACCGAGGCTTCACACTCCTTACCAAGCCGAGCTCCACGACTCTCGTCTGGACCGGATAGCTACACACCAACTCTCGACCGAGCCACTACTTAAAAATCCTACCATGTCCTGAGTTACACCTCAATCGGTGCTCATCGATCAGATCTCGACCGAGCGTTTCACAAACCTTCTGTCGCAACTCAACCGATGCTTTCGGTTCAATCTCGACCGAAGGCTTCCTGTTAAATCTCAACCGGAGCCTTAAGTTATGATCTCGACCAAAGCATTCTGATCGATCTCAACTGAAGCATTCTGTAAATTCTCAACCAAAGCTAAATCTCAACCGGAGCTGTTGGGGGTATTCCCAACAAAGTGTAAATAAATAAAATCATCCAATAAAATGTGTTGCAAGGGCATGACATCCTACGTGTATAAGCCCATGGCCCAATGAGCATGCAAATAAAGTTGTAAATAAATTAAACATGACTTGGGCCTTGGAATTAAAATAAAACTAGAGGCCCAATGTCATTTTTAAACTTAGAGATTACTTTTTAGAGTTGGGTCCAAATTGGGACTCACCTGAATCTTGTGATTTCTAATGTACTTTTTGTGGACCCTTGGATCAAGTTGGGTCCAAGATGAATGGATAGGATCATTGTGAATCTTAGCCAATAGGATCGAGGGGCAAGGGCCTTCCCCATTTTATAAAAAAGGCACCATTTGTACACTATTTTCATGCTTAATGAGAAGGAGGAAACTCTACCAATTTTGGAAGAGAAGCATCCTCATTTGCAATTCAATGCTTGCTATTGCTCTTGTTGTTTTCAATTGCTTTCAAGTTCATGCGTTTTGGTTTCAATAGTTTATGTTTCTCCTTTAGCAAGTATAATGTGCATTTGAGCTAGCCTCCACCCTCTCTCTCTCTCTCTCTCTCTCTCTCTCTCTCTCTCTCTCTCTCTCTCTCTCTCTCTCTCTCTCTCTCTCTCTCTCTTTTCTTCTCAATCTCTTCTTTTCTATCCCTTCCCTTCACCCAAATCATGATGAAAGTTAGTGTAGAGGAGTAGAGTTAAAGGAGAATAGTGTTATGGTGAGTAGAGTTAAGGGACAAAGTAGGAAACCAACTAAAAGTAGCATCTATGCATAGTTAGGTACCTATCCAGTGATCTAACCCTTGTCGACAGGCGGGAGGGCTACACTACGTAAGATCTTCGACTGTACAGTGGCGCCGTTGCCGGGGATAGGTTTTCACTAACTAGTTTAGCTGCATTTTAGCTATTTTCTTGCTTTTTAGAGTAGTTTGGGTAGATTTTTGGGAGTTTAGAGTTAGTTTTCTGTATTTTTTTTGTGTTTGGATTGTTCACAGCTAGCGGAGGAGGTGTGAGAGGGTAGAGGAGGCCCTGAACAGCCTCTAAAGGCTTGAAACCCAAACCAACCAGTCCAAAAATCCAAAAAACACACTAATCTGTATTTTGGAGGAAAAAAGAGCTTAAAATCTCATCAGATTTTTATATCTCCAGAATCAGTGAGAATTAGCCCTTGCATGACTAGCAGCAGCTCCAAGGTACTGTCCCAGACCTGCATAGAAGCCTGCGAGAGTTAGTTCCAAGCAGATTGTAAAAATCAGAGAAAAATCATAAAAATTTCAAAAAACCAAAAAAAATTCAAATCTTCATAAGAACTCTCGCAGAGCCCTTTGAAGTTCCATCTCAGTGAGGCCAAGACACATAGAGGCTTGCGAGAGTTAGTTTGATATCTAAGTGCATGTGCAAGAGTTTCTAGTAAAATAAAAGAGGGAAAGTACCAATGAACCCTCACAGACAGCAAAATTTTCAGTTCCAATGGTTAAGAATTCTCGTACCGAAGAGGTCTTGATGGAATTATTCGGTAGTGTATTCTTCCTCATGAGACCACCCAGATCATTTCGCTTTCACATGAAGGCATGGGTGGGGGTCATTCTGCATCTGACATTATAGTTTGCAAGATCCTGTAATCAGGATAATGGTGGCCAACGATTCAAAAGATACGGAGGAATACTTGAAAAAGTGCGATGTGTGCCAAAGGGCAAGGAGACCAACGAGATTGAACTATGATCTACTACACCCAGTCTTATCCCAAGCACCGTTCGAAAAATGGGGATTGGATTATATTGGTCCAATTCACCCTGCAGCAAGGAGTTCCCAGGCTCGATACATAATCGTAGCCACAGACTACCTCACCAAATGGGTCGAAGCCAAGGCAGTAAGAGTAGCTGATGCCAGGACCACTGCCAAGTTCCTTTATGAAAATATCATTGTGCGCTACGAATGCCCAGTGGAGCTAGTCAGTGATAGCAGAAGCCATCTCATCAACGAGACCATCAAGGTCTTGTTGGAGGAATTTTTCGTGATCCACAAAACCAGTACGTCTTATCCTCGTGGTAATGGGCAAGCAGAATCATCCAATAAGATCCTGTGTAGCGTGCTCACGAAATAGTTGAAGCTAGCATATCATATTGGGAACACAAGTTGCATGCTGCACTGTGGGCATTCAGGACAACATATAAAGGAAGCACTGATCAAACACCCTTCCAATTGGTATATGGTCAAGATGTTGTGATGCCAGTAGAGTTTCTAGTTCCTTCATTAAGGATTGCCACTACGCAACGTCTTAATGAGTCCAAATCTCTACAGCTATGCCACGAAGCTCTGCATAAACTCTGTCCAACACGCTTACTAGTTGTGCATGCACTGGCAGCTGAAAATGAAAGTCGCAAAGCTTGGCATGATTGCAAACTACAAAAGAAGGATCTTCGTTCAGGAGATCTGGTCCCGATGTATATTTTCATGATTTTTTGAGATCCCCTAGGAGATAGCTCTTGAAAATTGGATAATTACCAGATCTGACCTAGATGCATCCATAAAAATCTCTGTGAGAGTTCCTGATGGAGGAATCATCATTTTTTAGTGTATGCAAGAGTTCCCAGAAGCTAAATTTTCAAAGCCCTCGCAGAGCATCAAGATCATCTGCAAGCTCAACTCACCATGCCGTTCCATAGCGCAATAAAATCCTTCACTGGGCTTCAACGTTATATCCATCGTAGTTTTCAGTTGCCTACTATTCTTGATGGACAACAGAAAACAGAAGAGATTCCTGAAATTCTCCAGATTCCTATGAATCTACTGAATATAGGTGTTGCTAAGGGGACTAGCATCATCTTGTCTTTGTCCTATAAAGACTATCCCAAAGTATCTGCTATCCTTGATAGCGGGTCAGGCATCAATATAATGGCTTTGTCATTGGCAAAGTCATGGGGCTTCCATACCCTCGATCAACCACAATATAAACTTTGCATGACTGATCAACGAGTTACAGACCCTACTGGTCATTTATCAAATATAAAGGTTTGAGTAGCAGGTCAAATTTTGTGATCGATTGTGTCATCTTAGACTTACCAGAAGATTCCAATACTTATAAACTCCTTCTTGGTACACCCTGGTTCCATATGGCAGATGTTGTCCAAGATTGGAAGCATAGCAAAATCACCTTTGGCAATCACAACAAACAAGTCATTGTTGACTCAACTGACCATGTCAAGCCTGCTAAAGTTTATGATGATTGGTCATAAAAAACATATGACGAATCAGATAGTGTCCAGATCCAACCCAAAGGCCACTATACGAAATCAACAGACATCAATTGGGGACAAGCACTAGCCACTGTGGAGTGTGCTGATTCCAATCGATGTCGTATCGAAACCGCTGTAGAAGTTGTGGATATTTTTCCATCTTCTACAGACATTGATACACCCATCATCCCACTTATGATGATTGACCTGATTCCTATAGCATGGTGCCCAGGAGAATCTAGTGTCTCTACCGCCCATGTTTCGAAAGAAGGTATTCTTTCCATGGATGGTGTAGAAATGACGGATGAACATGTACTCCTATATCTAGATGCTCAACGTTATCCGCCAAAAGTACTTCCTCAAGAGATCAAGACACCAGGGCCATTGGCTCATGTCCAACTAACATCCAAAGTACCCAACACACAAGCGTATAGACCCAAACCCAAAGTATACACATGGGATGTGTATCCAGACGAAGTCTGGGATACAATCGACGATGACATGATAAGTGAGACAACAACACCACCCACTCAAAAACCACAAAAATCTCGATTACAAAAAAATAAAATTATTGATACCAAATTAACCGAGCGTCAAAAACAGATGCGTGAGAAGCTTAAGTAGTCGATTAAGCCCTTGTCTAAGTAGCCAGAATCCAAACCATCAGACCAAGCTTCCACGTCTGGTAGTGACTCAACACAAATGATTCCCAAAGTTCCAAAAAGCTTTGTGGAACCACCTTTCGATCTCCCACAAAGATTTAAAGATTTTACACTGGATGACATTGTTATCCAGTTACCATAGCCACATCGGGAACCTACACCAAGTTCCAACTCCTTTTAAGGACCAGCTAAAACGATGTCATTAAACCTTAAAGATCCTGACGAGGAGATGGATCGACTAGTTCATGTTGGTGCACACCTTTCGTCCGAACAACTTTCTGATCTGGAAACTTCACTTTGCAAATATAGGGATGTATTTGCATGGAACTATATTGAAGTGAAAGGAATTTCGCCTGAAGTAGTGGTTCATACAATTCCTTTGGAAGACAACGCTAAGCCTATTTGGGCATAACCTTACAGAAGTAACCACGTATATCGCGAGAGAGTCGATGAAGATATTAAGAAATTGTTGGATGTTGGGTTCATTTATGAAGTCCAACATACTGATTGGGTACCACCCATTGTGATTGTACCCAAGAAGAATGGCAAACTTCGTATCTGTGTTGATCTCAAGAACCTTAATGCGGTTACAAAGAGAGACCATTTTCCCTTGCCTTTAAAGATCCAAATTTTAGAGGACATGGCAGGAGCTGAAGTTTTCAGCTTCTTGGATGGATTCAGCGATTATTTCCTTGTTCAAATAGTCCCTGAAGATAAACATAAAACGGCCTTTGCCACAGAAAACGGGGTTTATGCTTATAATGTCATGCCTTTTGGCTTATGCATTGCCCCTTCAACGTTCCAGAGGGTCATGCAACTGGCCTTCCAAGACTTGTTACATCGGATTGTGGAGATTTATCTCGACGATCTGGGTGTACATTCCTTAGCGGCTACGCACCTTGATGCACTAGAGAAAACCTTCATTCACTGTCGTAGATTTGGAATCTCACTAAAACCTGATAAATGCCAAATATGGGTCACCCATGGGATCGTACTCGGGCATATAATTTCAAAGGACGGTATTTCTACCGACCCGTCAAAAATCAAGGTTATAGCCTTTACCTACAACAGTGAAGTAAGTTTATGTCTTCCTCGGTCATACAAATTATTATCGCATCTTTACAATCGATATGTCGGCAAGGCACGCCTCGTTTATTTAGTTGTGGTAGATCCTCGTTGGACCGAAGAACGAATTAAAGCCTTTAAGGAGTTGAAAGCAGCCCTTACCACGGCACCCATACTCCGCTCGCTAGATTACACGAAAGAGTTTCATGTGCATATTGACGCAAGTAACTATGCCATTGGAGGTCTTCTTGCACACTCGAGTGAGTATGACAAAGACTTCCCAATACGTTTCTTGATCAGGCAACTGGTGCTTGCTGAAGTAAACTATACAACCATCGAGAGAGAAGCATTGGCTATGGTCTATGCTGTACAACAACTAAGACATTATTTATTAGGCCAGACCTTTGCATTCTACACCGACCATCAAGACCTATTATACATTGTTAATAAATCCTATAAAACGAGACGTATAGCTCGATGGCTGTTGATACTAGAGGAATTTAATTTCCATGTGGTCATTCGGAAAGGGACCCAACATTTCATGGCGGATCAACTTTCCCGACTACCTAATGCTGAAAAAGCAACCGCACCAGTCAACGATGATCTTCCTGATGCATGTCTTTTTCATATTGATGCTACACCCTTATGGGCTGAGGAGATCACTCAGTTCCTAACCACAAGCACTCAAAGAAGGCCTGAGTACGGTGGAAAAAAGAAATTTTTTGCTTAAAGCAGCGCCCTTTCAGTTAATAGCGGGACAACTTTACAAAAGGGGCGTTGATGACGGTATCATTCGATGATGTGCTTATGAATCTGAGATGCGACCGATCATATCTCAGGCTCATGAGGGTATTGGCGGTGGCCATTTCTCTGCTGAAGCCACAACTAAGATTATCCTTCGAGCAGGATTATGGTGGTCATCCTTATTTAAAGACACATTTGTTGTCATTAAAACATGTGGTGTCTGTCAGCGTGCCACAGTCATATTTTTCCTCTTGAAGTTCTTCACTTGCATCACATAGTTCCATAAAGGGTTTTTGTCAAATCTCAACCGACAGATTCTATCAGATCTCAAGCAGAGCTCCTGTCAAATTTCGACCGAAGGCTTACTGTTAATTCTCAACTGGAGCCTTAAGTCCTGATCTCGATCGAAGCATTCAGTTCAATTTCGTTCGAAGCATTCTGTAAAAATCTCAATCGGAGCCGAAGTGCTCATTCAAATCTCAACCGGAGCCGAAGCGCTCGTTCAAAACTCAATCAAAGCTCCTGTCAAATCTCGATCGATGCGTTCCTGTCAGATCTCAACTGAAGCACCTGTCAAATCTTAACCAAAGCACCTGTCAAATCTCAACTGAAGCACTCATCAAATCTCGACCGAGGCACTACTCGGATCTCGACCAAAGAACCTATCAAATCTCAACCAGAGCGCTTCTATCATTGGAGCAACTCTTCGATCTCGATCGGCGCATACTGTTAAAACTCGATCGAAGTACCTATTAAATCTCAATCGGAGGTTCCAAATTCAAAATCTAACAAACCGGCACGTCCCATTAGAGGAGTTTTGAGCTCCAAAAAGACCCTTTAAGAATTCGTGCAAGATGTAGTTTATATTATTAAAATATTATAGCACTAATACATTTGACTTGCCATAACTTTTTAATCGTAGCTCAAAAGTATGTCATCTAACATATCATTGGAAAGCCCTGTCAAGCGCTTTCCAATGCACTAAACTCCGCTAAATTTGGACTTACCACTAAAAAGTTATGTCATTTTTAGTGTGGAATCAAAATGTGGACTCAAAAACTTACTATCTTCCCAAGTGTCACCTGTCAAAAAATGCGAGGAAAAATATAGTGTCACATTTCTTGCATTTTTCGCAAAAAGTGTTTTTAGGAAGTGCCTAAATGGCCCAAAAACAACTTACATAAGTGGCGCTAAACACTTGGTTGCTCAGGAAGATAAAATTTGACGACAATGTCGGGTTTTTCACCTGTTGAAAAACCTGAGTAAATATGCAGACTATAGCGACTATTAGTTCAAATATGCAAACTGTTGAAAAACAGATAATTTTTTGCAAGTTTTATTTGAGAGAGTAAAAATCAGTGAAGGAAGAAGGGCTGTTGGGATGAGAAGAAGGCTGTTGGGATGAGTAGGAGTAGATTAAATTCCAACAGAGCTAATCTATTCTTTTGGTTTTTTTGAAACCAAAGTAGTTGTTTTTCCTTGGTTTGTTGTATTAGAACCAACCGTAGGGCTTTAGTATGCATGGGTTTTCCGGTTGGAATGCACCTTGGTTTTCAAGGGAGGCTTGAGCTTGAGACCAAAGAAACTTTGGATGACAAGCTAACCAAGTGGGCCGACCCTTGGATTTGTCGGTTGGAATGGAATTGACGCATGATGAAGGGTCAACAATTTTGAAAATTGTTGGACTATCTGTATCAATTCATTGTTGCATTTTGGACAACCAAAGTTTGTTAGAGCTTCACATTTGGTAATTTTAAAAGGAGTTCCAAAAGTGGATTTGGAATCAGCTCAAAAATCTTAAATTACTACCCAACAGGAGAAATTTCAATTTCTTGGAGCATGGGTGTGGCTTCCCAATTTTGGTAGGAGGAAATTGGTTTTTTCTTTTCCTTGGACAATATGCATGTTGTAGGCCTTTGATACTATTGCTTTTGTGTCAAGCTGAAATAATCGGTCTGAATTTTTTTAAAACCGATCTTGACAAAACGATGGTAGTGGTATGGTTCTCAGGCAGGTACTGAAGAAACAAAACGTTTCTATTACCAAAGCTTTGCTAGCTTTAAATCCTCAGTCTGACGAAAAGACACAAAGCAAAAATGTTCGCAAACATCACGAAAAGACATGAAGCGGAAATGTTCACGAACACCCTGACAAAAAGACACAAACACGAAAAATTCACGAAAGAAAATTTTTCGTGATACGGCAGGAGAAAGTCAGACAACGCAAAAGTCAAACGACTTGAAGCGACACAAAAATCTTCACGACACCTTTTTGACCTTCATGCTCCAAAGGATCAGGAAGATCATGCAAGTACCATGAAGTACAAAACCTTGATATGATATAATTACGTTAGCGGAAGAGCGTTAGGATGTGCCTAACCCACCTCTCTTTAATCCATGATTAGTTATAGATTGTTTAGTCTATCTAATTTGGTGTGCTAATCTGAGTGTATAAGATACATACAGTAGCAGAAAGAAAATATACAAACTACAAAATAGAAGTCCGCCTGCGAGCGAGACAAGTTTTTGTAAGCAAGATCCACAGAGATCCAAGAAGTCCGTTAGTAAGCGAGACATTACTCATGGGAGAACACCACTTCTCTCATGCCAACACACTGTGTGGGTCTGTCATACAACGCTCAAAATCAAGAGGATCAATAGATGATACTGTAGCTATTACGCACATATCTCTCTTAATTTTGTCTGATCTTGAATGAAATACTGTCTGTCATCGCTTGTGTATCTCATTCACTTATTTTATCAATTCCACACATTGGTTCAGTTTTGTTGAATGTTGTATTAATCTATAACGTAGATCAGCAGTGTCTATCTACTTTTTGGAGGATTGTAGGAATGATATAACAGACAGTGACCAGTAATCATATCTGAAGTCCATCCGAATTCATTTCATGAGCAATTAATTTGATTTCATTTTAGCAATGTCAATATCAGAGCTCATCCAAGTTTTGTCTTGCTTCGTTTCATTTCATCCAGTTTCACTTCGTTTCCTTTCGTTTCGTTACAGAGCTTGATTGATATTTGCAATCTACGATCAACAACAATTTTTCGCATCAATGGTATCAGAGCCCACCCTGTCATAGTCTGACATAGCTGCAAAGCTATCAGATCCAGGAGGCTAAGCATTCAAACAAAGAACCACCAACAATTGAGAACACAATTCCCAGCAATGGCTTCAATAAGTAGCATACAATCCAAGATCTGTACAATCCTCGATTCATTAGGATCTAACTTCCTAGCATGGAAAGTTAAGACCTCGTTGATACTAAAGGGAGAAGGATTATTCCCCTAGGTAGATGGCACCGAGGAGATGCCTACAACAATAGGCAAGGAGCTACGCAAATGGAGGGAGAAGAATGACAAGGCAGAAGCCATGTTATCTTCATCCATCGAGGATAGCCTAAATCTTGACCTGGCTACAATCTCAACTGACAAACCTGTAGTGGGATGGCAAAGACCTCACTTCCTTTATTAGGAAGATGAAGGATCGGAAACCTGTATTACTTGAAGGTACGCCTACTTGTAGATCAAGTGCATCAAACTCATGATGATTCGCCAGATACTCTATGGCGCAGGAGACTATGTCATATGAATTCAATGATACTATATCAAGCAAGCCATCATGGAGCCATCACATGGGTGAGCATCTCGAATGCAACCAGTTCGATGACCTGTGATGCATGTCTGAAGGGTAAGATGTCACATACTCCTTTTGTCAAAGACTCCTACAGAACTACAAAGATTTTGGAGCTTGTACATTTTGACATCTGTGGACATTTCAACGTGATTTCAGTAGGAGGCTCAAAGTATTATATAACCTTGTTGATGATTACAGTAAATTTGCCAGAGTCTACTTTATTCACAATAAATTAGAAGCATTTGACAAATTCACAGAGTATGTGAATGTACTGGTAATAAAGTGAAACAGATCAGAATAAATCGAGGTGGAGAATACATCCCAAATCAATTCACTGACTTCTGCAATGATCGTGGTATCATTCACAGAAGAACTACATCTTACACACAACGATGTTGCAGAAAGAAAGAAAGGGACTCTAATGGAAGCTGCTAGGTGCATGATGGCCTATTTAAAGGATCCAAGAGTGTTGTGGGCTGAAGCAGTAGCTATAGCTGCTTACATTCAAAACAGGACAAGAAAGTCTGGTGTTCCTCACACGACATTACATGACTCTATGGTGGGATAGAAAACCCAATCTGACTCACATCTATATCTTTGGCTATGCAGCTTATGCACATGTTCCTGATAAGCTTCGAAAGAAGCTTGATGAGGAAGCAAGAATATCTTTTAGGATATGACAATCATTCGTCATACTACAGAATCTATATGCCAGAGACAAACACAGTGAAGACAGTCAGAGATGTCAAATTCGATAAGAGCAGAACGCATTAGAGGAGTTCTCAATATCAAAAAGACCCTTTATAAAGATACTTTTATTTTTTTTCTTTAGTTTCGACCGTCACCAGACCCAATCAAAATGCACAGATTTGAAATCTACATAACATAGTTCAAATTAACTAAAAAATAAAAATGCAATATAGAAAACTTTTAAATGTGTGTCCGGGCAGCATGGACGTATCCCATTGGTTTCTTCTTCCTGTCCGACACGTGCTAATCTGCCCGGCGTCAATACCTCAAGTTAAATTTACTTGACTATGCTGATTAGTATAATGAAAATTTCTAACTATACTAGTTACAGTTATAGAAATATAGTATGTACAGTTACATAAAATATGATATATGCAGTAACTGTGACTATGTTGGCATTCACATTAGATTAAATGTGATATGAAAAATTGAAATTAAGTATCATATCAGAGAGATTTTTGGCGCCCAAGCTTTGAAAATAGCAATGGCAAGGAGATCCAGATCTACAATCGATTCTGTGATTCTTTACAATGAGAAAGATGAAGCTAATAACTGGAAGCCCACAAAATATACAAAGAACTCATGGGTATTGCTGCATCCATCATCAAAGGGCAATTTTTGACCAAAAAAAAGAGCAAAAATGACTTACAAATCTTATTGGAAAGCAAAAATTTTGGAGTTTAAAACTACCCTGGGAGGTCAATCGATATCAGAAGTCTTAGTGCAACATGTATATATGCATTCAGAAA
The DNA here is from genome assembly GCA_029204225.1 of Diphasiastrum complanatum. Lineage (NCBI taxonomy): Eukaryota > Viridiplantae > Streptophyta > Lycopodiopsida > Lycopodiales > Lycopodiaceae > Diphasiastrum > Diphasiastrum complanatum. The sequence goes on from CM055108.1 coordinate 19,631,881, forward strand.
TCAAAGTACATGATATCAATCCTCATGATCATCAAAAATGTAATTGTAAGTATATCAAAACATATGCACTCTACAACAATCATAGGTGATTTCCTTTATTGATGCTCTTCAGATTATGATGTAAATGCTTCAACATTGTTTTTTTCTATTAGATTTATATCCATCATGCATAACTGAATGGGAGCCCGCATAATCACTTGCAGAAATATTAGACGTGATTCACTCTGATGTTGGAAAGCTGCAATACATAGGAAGAAGTCCAGAGGAACTTGCAGATTGTGGTATCTATTTTTATAAATCTTTATATATGCCACAAACATATGGAGGTTTTGGCAAGCTCAAAGCAATTCCATTGCCTAGTTTTCAAAGTGATGAGTGGCCTACTCCTGACAGCATTGTTTCTGAATCCTTGATATTGTTTCTGCAAGCTACTCATTGATATTAGAAATGTTATGAAGATAAGCACAGGCTCAAAAATTGTTCACCTAAGTTGGTTCATCTCATTGCATATATTTGTTGATTTTTTCTCGAGTGCTAGTGTTTGTAGGACACCAACTTTATTTGTTTGCAAGGATTTATCAGATGAGACTTTGTCAGATCTCATGGATCAAGGCTGGGATAGTAAAACAAATAATGACATAGAATGCAGGATTAAAAAGTCCTCAATGATATTTCGTTATCATATCAAAAAGCAAATGCTCAGTCTCACATTTAGCTACCAGAGATACAAGAAAATTGAAAGTACATGGCTGCCACTGAATCAAGACTTTGAACTAAATGGTCACACAAACCGAATGGAGATAAGCATTATCTACAATGAGGAATATTTGACTACGGTTGAGGTGGAAGAGCATTGGAAGCTTGATTTTATCAGAATAGAGCTCATGCTATTACAAACCAATCTACCAACATATTTCAAATTTATCATCAACGGAAGACTCGTAAGTACTTTATGTTTATTGTCATTTCAAAATAGAACAAAATAATAGAAAATGTCATCATTTACAATTGCACATTCACTAATATTTGCCATGTCACAGATGCGAAAAAGACAGGAGCTGATAACGTGCTGCAAAGATCTACCTACAACAATCACCATTGTGGGAGAACAATAGTTTCAAATAAACTTTAGTAAAAATCTGTGTATACACTCTTTCATTCAATAAATGAAAGCCCAAGTTGGGCATCTATACATGTATTTTGTGCTCCCAAATTCATAATCTGGAGCAGCATTTGATATATCAATGTATATTTTTCTATGAAGTCTATACATGTATTTTTGTTCTATGCTATCTATATTTTTTCTGATCTTAATTTAGCATAACTACATCATCCTTTGCACCATCATCAATAACAGGAGGCTGAAGCCTTGCCCTAGCCAGTATACTCAGGATAATTTCTTGTCTAAATCTGTACACCTGGCTTGATGTGTACTCAGGAATTGTAAACTGCAAAATAGAACATTCATGTATTAGTAATGGCCAAAAACATCACCATAATAGAAAAGTAATCATGATTCCAAAATAAGAATAAACAGAATTTATTACCTTAGAAATATCAACATCTTGTTGAAGGTTGAACCACTCTAAAAACAACTTGCCATTGTATAATGTGTACCACCCACAGTTGAATGAATCATTTTGCTGGGGTGACTGCAAAATAATTCAGCACACAAGAAATCAATTATGAAACAAAATGAATTAGATTGAAAATATTTCATTAGAATACTGATTTCAAAATGCCATTAAGAAAGACAGAGTTTACCTCCAAACTAACGATCTGCCAGTCCACGAAATGGGGAATGTTTGTAGGAATATATTTACTTAGATATGGAAGGCATATATCTACATCCTTATGCGTATTTCTCGCCGAATTCATCTTGACACAAAAACCTTTAATAATATTATTATTACAAATCTCTTAATTGAGATCAAGTTTAAACTCCAGTGGTCACTGCAAAATAAGATTGAAATTTCTTTAGCTGCAATTCTGAGAACTATTTCCATTGACAATGCCAATGTTAATGCATAAAACAGCAAGAAGCATTTATCTTACTTCGTATGATAAGGTATGAGCAGATACTTTGTCGCTGGTGTGAATCCACTTGTCAGACACTGTGACAATGTGTCATTGTTCTCCTTGAAGGCCTGAAGCAGAAAGTTACTCAACACCAACAACTCATTTGATGAATCTCTTGCAATGTCATATTGCAAGAGTCTAAGCCCAGACTCTATCACAGGATCACTGATAGGAGCCCGTCTGACTTTGAGATCCAAGCAATCTATAACTCTAAAATTAATACTAAAATCAACTTCATCTAGTCTAAAGCAAAAAGGAGTACCAATAGTATCTATAGCATCGGATATGTCTTTCTCAAATTTAAGATAATCATCCGAATCTATATATGTATAAAAATTTGGATGATGAGGAGGAGGTGGATGTGTAGTATCTATAGTAATTGAAGGGGTATCCAAAACAGAGGTAGCTATATTTACAGCATTATCAACAGCAGCGTTATCTACAATGGATTCCGGGTTAGGCTTCACAGAATCTGAAGGGTTAGGCTTTACTTTCTTAGGAGCACGCTTGGGGGCTGTTTGCTTCCTAGGACGTTTCATAGGAAGATCAGTCCTATCTACATGAGTTGGTCTAGGAGCAGCAGGCTGAGATACATGTAACCTACAGTATCTATCCCTCATCCTCATCAGGAGCTGAAAATCCTTGGGCATTATGGTAACCCTCTTGGAATGGATTGCAAGCAAAAAAGAATCCTAAAAAAAAAGGCTAATGTAATCTTCAGCAGCCTCTTGAAGGCACTAAGATCATTTCTTGTTATGTTCCGGACAGCACGGTAGAATGGAGCTCTTGGGATCAACAGAGCTGTTGATCTCTAATACTTGCGTATCTCAGAGAGCCACCTGCTGCAGTTGCGTGCTCTAGGTCTAGCGGGTGGTGTGATGGCAACCGCAGGGGATGAGGATGAGCCAGGAGAGAAGAAGTTCCTCCTTGTCTGCTTTCTCCTATCCATGGACATGTACTATGTGATAGTGGACTTGTGCGTAACGGTTAGGATGAGCAGGGAGGGATGATAAAAACTCGCAGAGGACTGATATGTACGGACAGAGTGTATGGTATATCGGACCTGTGCGAGTCGAATATCAGAGAGAATGATTAATTTTGAGAAAAGACGCACAAGTGCGATATGGGATGACACGTAGGCAGACGTATCACACATGTGCGCATGGAAGACGGTAGGAGGAATTTTGATTGTGAAGGACGCGCACAAGTGCGATATGTGGAGCCTAAAAAAAAGTGAAAAAAATTCATCGAAGTTTGTGATTTTATATCACGGTTTCCACGTGCGAAAGAACGTCGTGTCACATGTGTGGGAGTTGTATGAACAAATGCAAGAGCGACATGTGTCACCCTGTCACATTACACGTGTGGAATTTGTATAATCAAATGCGAGAGCGACATGTGTTGTCGAGCAAACGAATGAACACGCGAGACGTTTCCAGGTGTCATTTCACACGTGTGCAGGTGTCACCTCACACATGCCTACGCCTGTAGTCCAATTGAAAGTTGACACGTGTCCTAAGTCCGTTGACCACACATGCAAAAATTTAGTATAAATGGCACAAAAACCGATTAATTTTTTACCTTTTTCGTTCTCGAAATTCGTGGCATATCGCTCTTGTGCATGCTCATTGCCTTCTGTTTGCTTGCAACTGTACCTACTCGTGCACAAGTGCGATATTCGGTTTCTGCCTGTCGTACACATCCCTCTTGTGCGCCATTTTGATAGTTAGTTTTGGTTCAGTTCTCCCTCGCGCACAAGTGCGATATTCACATTACTGCCATGGCCTCTTCCTCATCATCCTCATGAGATTCAGGCTTGAGTTCATTTCTTAGTGAATTTGGGATTACTGAAAACCTAGACTATTTTCACAGTCTATTCAGGCCATATCTACATGTTTTCAGGACTGCACAACCAAATTCTGACGTATTTTATGACCATTATGTCAGATTCAGAAATATACTTAGTAAGCCTGTTTTCTCCATAGGTCCACTCCAATACATGCATTATACTGATCTAGTTCATTTTTTCCCAACTTTCAGACATAGACTAGATAGAATGTTCACCAAATTGTTTGATCTTTTCAAAAGCAGTTCAATGTGTCCGTATTGCAACAAGAAATGTCGATTGGTTGAATTTCATAGTGGTTTCGTACTTTTCATGTTAGTTCAAATCCCAGATAATGATGAAGTTTCTGTTGTTGACCTTCCTTTTGCACCATCCTCTGTTCAGTCAACTGTTAAGGATATCAGTCACTTCTTATCAACACTCTTGATAAGGAAAGTGACTTTATTGATGTAAATACTGATGTTCTCCGGGATTCTTTTATTGGCCAAAATACATCTGATGATGAATCCAAATCTATGGAGGAGTCGAAATCTCTTTTCAATTTGCCTGTATATTATATTAATGACGATGTATATTTTACTATTGCTGATTTATGTAAATTTTTTTACTATTGTGAGGACGAGATTCTATGTTTATTATCCGACACAATTTCCGAATTCTCTGACTTTGTAGATTTTGAAACAGATGACCTTGTTGCTGGTATTGATTTTGATGATGAGGAGGGACTTATGACCGGTGAAGAATGCCTGAATAAGACTTTATCAAATATAGCTGAGGATGGGCGAGGCAGACCATCCGATGAGGAATTCACGGCATTTCAATCACAGATGGGCTTCCCTCATCCATCATTAATGCATTTCACTAATAATTCCACTTCAGTACGTGGTCATTATATTGATCATCTTGATCTGGTTGCTGCTGATGATAAAGAATGTGTAAGTGTTTAATCTTCCTTGCATTCGAATGTTTTCAATCACTGAATGTGTTTTTGCTAACATATTTTCTATTGCAGGATGCTCTCATAATAGATGATTTTGCTGCGAGACGAGGTGGTTTCAGACAACACGCATCCTTGTTCCAGAGGGGCAGTGGACTGGGCTACTATCTTAGGCATTTCTTGAAAAATGAGATATTTATTGCTCATTCCAAGCTGAGCCCAGTCGGGGAGAGTCTTATAATGGCAGTTAAAGCTTTATCATTTTTCCTAAGAGGACATAAATTTGTTAAGACGAATAAGATCATTTTTCTCAAAAGATCTTATGTTTTGAACATTTTAGGCTTTACTGATGGGAATGTTCCTTTAAGGAGCTCCCATTATTCATTGTATTCCACTTATATTGAGCTTAGTGGAAATAAGGATAATGCACATCTATTAGATGCATACGCTAGCAGAGAATTTCTTCATGACAACACTGCCATAGAATCTGATACAAGATCTGATGATGAATAGTTGACACTTTGTATTTTGGTATAATACAATCAATACATTTACGTTGGGTATTTCTCCTCTCTTGTTCAATGAATTTGCAAAGCAATTTTGAACATGTCATGATTTGATGACAATGATGATTTTCTACTCATCAATCATCTAATTTTCTCTTCTTGTATGAACTTGCATGCTTTTCTAAACTTGTTGTATTGTGTGGACTTTGTTATATGTCGAATCTGAACTCTGCGGTAGAACCACTGAAACAATTGACAAATGTAGTTTTGTTTTTCATTGGTTCCTCCATGTTGTGTATTTCGATCAAATGCTGCTCGTGCTTGCCAGTGTGACTTCTCCATCCCTTGTGATGACCATACACTCAAGCTTCCATATGTATTTGCAAAAAATGCTGTATGATCTCTTAGTATGTGCTGCATATGTCAAAATTATAATGTTAGTCTTATGTTTGGATCTAAATATATATGAAAATTTGAAAGCATTTTGAAAATTTTATACTAACCATGTAATGAGTGATGTGAAATTCTCCCCATGCTTTTGATACTGCATTAACAAACTCAACACAAGTCCTTTGGATAGCTTTCTTATCAATATCAGAGTATTTTTCTTTTCTTGAAATAGCAATCATACTATCAAGCTTTTTCCATACATCAACTTTTAATACTCTGGTTTTGTCGTCTTTCTCGAAGTCCTGAGTGGCAACAATAATATCTGTCCAGACTGAGTGTTGAATATTAGAAGCCTTACCAGTATGATTTGATAGAAAACGACGTGCTTTTGCTCCTCCTATGCTTGGCTTAGTTGGCATGTTCCCATTCTTTCTTGAAAGCTTTTCATCTTTTTGAATTTTGACATGTCCTTTATGGAGTCCTGCTTTTGATAAAACATCTTCTAATCGAGAGATAGCTTCCTTTGCTAATGATGCTGGTTTAGTATTCCAAGCAAAAACTATATGAAGATAAATGATCTTTTCTATTAATCTAACTTCTGCATGAAGAGTGCAAACATGCACATTTTTTAAGGGGATAGGTAGCACAGGCTTCCAGTTTGGATCTGCATATTCTCTAGTAATTCTTGTACTCCTAGTTACATCTTTTGCCATTTTCATGTAGTACAAACAAGGGTGTTTTGATGTAGCACCGTGAGAGACATTATACATACATTTTAATGTTTTCAAATCACCTGCTAAGTGCCATTCAACATTGAAGTCTCCAACTCCTGGAACATTGAGAAGTCCTCCATCCATATGGTCCCTGATGATCCTAGGATAAGATGTCCTTGAGAATATCCATGATAATATATCATGATCCTCTTTCAGCACCTGTCCAAAGAATTAATCAGACTTAGTTTACAATGTATTAATACTATTCAATGAATGTAATGTAATAATGAGGCTAGTTACTTGAAACACTGCCAACCACCATACATCATTTTCTGACTGGACACTGAATCTGAAATCTTCTTGGTTCTCTGTTTGTGATAGGGCACCATTCATGAGAGTTATACTAACCCTCTCCAGCTTCTGCCATTTCACAATTTCTGACTCATCTATCTTAAGTACTATGATTATTTTGCCATTCACCTTTTCATAGGTTATATCATAGAATGTGACGATGTATCTCAGCAAGTAATTTAGATCAACAAATAAATTGTTTGATGAATTATAGAATATCGATCTTCCATCAGTTTCATACACCTCCTCAATATGAATTGGAGTTCCAATGATCTTATGCATACCTATGTTTAATGTATCCCTCTCTTTCTTCAAGTGATATGTCCTAGGAATTGGGACTTTTCTAATTTGAACTTGCTTAAAAGCTTCTCTAATTAGTTTAAATATTGTTGCATATGCTTCCCTGCTAATACCTGCAAAATCACAAGCACCCTGAAGTATAGTCTTATCTAAATTTTTTTGAATGTCCACCATCAAAGACTCTGCTATTTTACACTTCACATTTGAAATCCTATTGTTCATCATGATACGCTCAGTGGATTTGCAAGTCAATATTGTGTCCAATGATATTCCTAGTGAAGCATTGTCTTTGATATTTCGAGGAGCTACTAATGCAGATCTGCAAAAAAAATAGATAGTTAACAAAATATCACCATAGCTGAAATTAAATCCAAATGTCATTGAAAAACTTACAAAATTCAGAATATGCTTACTTGAATGCACGGATCCTTCTATTTTGATAACCTCCTTTTGAAAGCGTTTGAATATCCTTGCAACTTTGTCGCTTTCGCTTCTTACTTTCAGCCTTCTTCTTTGCCAAATCCACATCCTTCAATAATTTTAAGTTTTTAATACGAATATACTGTAATATTGATTGCATTTGCTCTAGTTCTGATTTGATATTGATTGTTATCTTTTGTAATAATTCATTATTTTTTTTAAGTTGTTCATTTTCTTCTAATGTCTTTTGGAGATGACAATCTCTATTCTGACAATAAGAGGATATCCGAACTAACTCACCTTCTAAAAAGTGAGCTTTATTCATATAAAGTTGTTTTCCATGGTTCTACAATCTTTCACAATATCCTAGTAATCCATTATGCTCATTGCATATCCATGTAACTAAATGAGTTATTGAAGAGAATGTGGGATGTGTCAAAGTGCTTGGATCTTGTGGATATAATGTTCCATCTATCCAAAAATCCAAGTTTTTTTTTCCTTCTACCCTGTAATGAGAACGATCCTCAGTAGATATTTGAATTCCTTTGCCTTCTCTTCTCTGCAAAGGTGCCAAATCAATAGGGATATCCACATGTAGATGATATAATGTCATCATCAAAAAAATAATAGAGTAATCAGTTGCATCAAAGTACTATGACCAGATTCTATGAAGCAAAACAAAATACTCATCCTTGATTATATTATATACTATGTACAATCAATCCAATCTCCATGCTTGTATGCTTGATTCAAATTTGGAAATGCTGCTCATTTTTTCATTCCAATAGGTAGTTGGCGCTCATATTTCCATTCTCGTGGAAGGAATGCATATGTAAACATTTTGCAATTTTTCCTGATTCAAATTTGGGGATGGCGGTCATAGTCTAGATCCAGTGAAAATATTGCCCTTTTCGTAACCAATGGAGGGAATATTTTTGAATTTAGTCAAGTTATACTGCGAATTGTTAACAATTCTTAACTGTGACTATAGACATTGTGGTTAGATCATTGGGAGTTGGGGAGGCCTTGGGAGTGGTGTGGGCAAGCAAATAAAGAATATTGTTTTTTTTATTTTGATATTTTTCTATATCCTACGTGGCATTCCTTAAAGGGTCTTTTGATATTGAGAACTCCTCTAATGATGGCCAACGATGATCTTGTCAGTTATGAAGTCCTTGGAAGACAGTACTATGATCTGCCAACTGTGATAGAGGGAGCAGAGGACGAACACTCAGACGAAGATGTTCGAGTCGCACCTCATGCGAGCGATGAATAAAACGAAGAAAGATTCGCAAGCCAGCCTACTGCTACAGTACTTGTAAACCAAAATGGTTTCGGACCTAGCAGAGTTGATAAAAACAAGAGCATTACAGTTCCTGAAGGATCTCATAGAAGATCGACAAGAGAACGAAGAGCGCCAACAAGATTTGTGTCAGGTAGCTCAGCTTCTACATCAAAAGAGTTTTGTGGATTCAGTGGTGAACCACAAACATTCGAGAAAGTTATTAAATGTCCAGAGAAGGACAAATGGATCCAAGCCATGAATGAGAAGATGGAATCCATGAGGAAGAATCAGGTATGGATGTTGCAGCCATTACCAGATAAGCGAAAAACTGTAAAATGCAAGTGGGTATACAAGATGAAGTATGGACCGAATGGAGATATTTCTAAGTATAAAGCAAGACTTGTAGCGAAGGGGTTTTCTCAGAGATATGGTATTGACTATGCTGAGACCTTCTATCATGTCGTGAAACATTCATCTTTATGCTTATTATTTGCATATGCAGCTGCTTATGATCTCAGGATTCACATCGTGGACGAAAAGACATCGTTATTGCATGGTGAGCTAGACGAGGAAGTCTACATGGATCAACCTCCAGGCTACATTTCGAACTCAATTCCTACTTATGCATGCAGAATGCATAGGAGTATCTACGGTCTGAAGCAGTCAGCACGACAATGGTATAAGAAGAAAGATCAAGCCCTGAAATCCTTAGGATTCAAGCCATGGCTGATTCCAATGTTTATATAAGAATTACAGATGGGAAGATCATCATTGTAGTTGTGTATGTGGATGACACTTTGATATTCTACAAAAGTGAAGAGCTTATTGTTGAGGTGAAGTATGGCATCTCAAAATATTTCAAGATTGCAGACCTGGGAGAAGCCAGATGTTATCTTGGCTTACAGATTGACAGGGACTATGAGGGAGGTAAATTGTACCTTCATCAATCTAGATATACCCAGAAAATCCTAGAAGATTTCGAGATGCTGAGTTGCAAAGGAGCAAATACTCTCATGCTTGCAGGAACAGTCCTAACTAATGAAGACTGTTCGAAGACTGAAGAAGAAAGAGAGTTGATACAGCCTATTTGAAGACTGAAGAAGAAAGAGAGTTGATGCAGCTTACACCATACAAGAAACTGGTCGGATCACTGATGTACCTTGTAGATAACACACGTCTTGACATCGCTTATGCCATGTTCAAGATGAGCCAATTCTGTACAAATCCAGGCTCAACTCATTGGAAGATTGCGAAATAAATTTTGCAATACCTTCAATTAACGAAGGATTTTGATTTGTGTTATTCTCATGATGCAGGGTTCCAGATGCTTTCCTACAGTGATGCTAGTTGGGCATCTCTCAAGGATGACTGCAAAAGTGTCTCAAGAGAATGCACCATCGCGTCAAGAGCAACAATTCTCTAGGTCAATAAGAAGCAGACCATTGTGGCTCAGTCATCCTGTGAAGCAAAGTACATTGCAACAGCAAAGATGGCTAATGAAATCATTTGGCTCAAACAGTTCCTTAACAAACTAGGTGAAACAAGGAATGAGCCTCTGATTTTGTAGATGGACAATACATCTGCAATACATCTGACAAAGGATCATGTGTTTCACTCAAGGATGAAACACATCGCAATCAAGTATCACTTGATAAGGGATCTGATCAGGAAGAAGATGCTGCGAACTACTTTCATTGGAACAAAGGATTTGGTGACTGACTTTTTACAAAGGCCTTAGACAAAGGTCTGTTCGAGAAACAACGAAGCATTCTTGGAGTCATCAAGCTACCACGCTTTGAGAGGGAGTTGAAGAAACAAAACGTTTCTATTACCAAAGCTTTGCTAGCCTTTAGCCCTCAGTCTGACAAAAAGACATGAAGCGAAAAGGTTCGCGAACATCACAAAAAGACACGAAGCGAAAATGTTTGCAAACACCTTGACGAAAAGACACGAACGCGAAAAGTTCACGAAAGAAATTTTTTTGTGATACAGCAAGAGAAAGTCAGACGACACGAAAGTCAAACGGCTCGAAGCGACACGAAAATCTTCTCGACACCTTTTTTACCATCACGCTCCAAAGGATCAGGAAGATCATGCAAGTACCATGAAGTACAAAATCCTGATCTGATATGATGACGTCAGCGAAAGAGCGTTAGGACGTTCCTAACCCACCTCTCTTGTAATCCATGATTAGTTATAGATTGTTTAGTTTATCTAATCTGAGTGTATAAGATACATATAGTAGCAAAAAAAAATATACAGATTATAAAATAGAATTCCACCTGTGAGCGAGACAAGTTTTTGTAAGCATGATCCACAGAGATCCAAGAAGTCCACTAGTAAGCGAGACATTACTCGTGGGAGAACACCGCTTCTCTCATGCCAACGCGTTGTGTGGGTCTGTCATACAACATTCGAAATCAAGAGGATCAATAGATGATACTGTAGCTATTACACGCATATCTCTCTTAATTTTGTTTGATCTTGAATGAATTACTGTTTGTCATCGCTTGTGTATCTCATTCACTTATTTTATCAATTTCGCACATTGGTTCAGTTTTGTTGAATGCTCCTAAGAACTCCCTAATCTTGCGTAGATTGGTTGGTTCATTTAATTCTAAAATCATTTTGTCTTTTCCGATATCAGCTTGAATGCCATCTTTCAAAATTTTATGGCCTAAGAAAATGCCTTCCCTCATGCCAAAATAGCATTTGGACAGATGCAATTTAGGAGATGTCTCTTGACATTGTCTTATAGTATATTCTAATGCATCTAAATGGTCTCTAGTGGATGAGTAAACACAAAGGTCATCCATAAAGATTTCTAAGAAATTTCTTCAATTTTTTTTGAAAGTGTTGGTCATCATGCGCTGAAATGTAACAAGCGCATTATACAGACTGAAGGGCATACGCGTATAAGTGTACGTCCCCCAATTAGTGGTAAATATTGTTTTTGATATTTTTTAAGAAGTACTATGTACCCATTCCTTCAGTTAGGCTTGCTCTGGTTCCACCCAGAACTTCCCTTGACTCAATTTTTGGAAACTCATTTTCTTCTTCCTCGTCTATTTCATAACATTCTATGAAATTGATCCAAGATTCTGTAGGTCCTGCTATCTCCTCACCCCATTTCATAAGGTGACCCCCTAATGGACTGGCTGTGAGTATGCCTAGAAAAAAATTTGTTTGGTGGACCAGTTTATAATAGCATCTGCCTGATATAACCATGGTCTTCCGAATAATATTGAGTATGGTGGCGTATCTAATGGGTTTATGACAAAGAAATTCATGACAAACATCTCTGTCTCTATAATTACATTAACACCCCTCAACTCTCCTACTGGCGTGCATCTAGATGCATCGACTAAATGAATTTCATGGTGAGTAGTAGGCTGGATCTGGTTTTCTAATCCTAACTCCTTAATCATTGTTTCGGTCATTAAGTTAATGCTAGATCCTGAGTCTACTAGTATTCTATTAATAGTATGGCCTCCTATAATGGCACTTATCTCTGGGACTCCACAATCTCCTCTATCTACATATTCTACTCTATTGCTATATGCAAGTATGGACAATGTAACAAACCTCTCCCCTTCCTCGGTCCTTATGGAATGAACTCCTTCATCATCTGAAGTATAACTCAAAGAAGATGTAGGCGTCTCACCTTCACATTTGTCCTTCTCATAGGATACAGTAATATGCTTATGGCTCTTTCCTTCTAATGTCGCCATTTGGTCTCGAAAGGTAATCTCCTTCTTCCTCGAGTGGGTAATAACATCGACTTGATATGGCCATGGCCTCCCTCACTACTCACATTCTTTGTGAGATTAGGAACATAAAGTACATTGGAAAGTGTAAAATTCATTGAAGATGCAAGATTCAAAGATATACATCCAACTCCTTCAATAGAACATGTATCACCAATAGTAGTGTATATTGATTCCCGATTCTTCAAAAGGTTCAATGAAAACAAAAGAACTCTTGGTGCTACTCATGTGTGATGATGCACCACTATCAATATACCAAGATACATCTTTAAAAGGAGTAGGGGAGAAATTAGACATCATAAGAGATGCTTCTCCTTCACTTGCATGTGAGTCTTCTATGGGAAAATTGGCTTGATCTTCTTGAGTCTTCTTCTTGAAGATATAAGAATGAGTTGAATCATCTGCTACTCCTCCATAGTCTTTGTCCTTTGCTTTGTCCTTGGAAAAGGCTTGAGAAAATTTGTTCTTGCTCCTCCCTCTTGACTTGTCCTTGGCAAAGTGAGCTTTGCCATAACCACCATCCTTCCTTGAAAGTGAGTTGATCTTCAACAGCTTGTTCTTTTGTCTGCAGAACATCATGAAGAGCCTCCAAAGTTGGTAGCTCCTCCATGATAGCATAAGTTTGCACAAGATTTTTGTACACTTTTCTAAGTCCATTAAGGATTACTTGAACAAGATCACTGTTCTCTAGAGTATCTCCTATGCATGTTATCTCTCTTTGAAGATCTTTAACTTTCATTACAAAACTTGAAGCACTTCCATCAACTCTTTGAAAACTAGAAAAGATCTTATTTTTTAGAGTAAGAAGTCTTGATGTGATCTTTGGTTCAAGAATGTTCTTAAGGGTTTCCCAAGCCTGCTTGGCCGAGTTACAAAAACTTATTTCTCTCAACATCTCATCAGAGATGTTTATCTTAATAATATGAAGAGCAATTCTTGCTCTTTCGTTGAACCTTTGAGCCTCATCATAAGCTTTAGGTTCAACTTCAATTCCTAATACTATGTCCATTACACCATAAAGAACCAGCAAAAATTCTGTTCTCTCCTTCCAAACTGAATAGTTGGAGGTATTTAGTCTCTCACTAGCTTCTAAAAAAAAATCTCCTATAGATGCCATAAATGTGAAGACTCCTTGTAAATTGGACAACAAATGGAATTGGTCGGCCTTTTGTTTTTTTTCCAACATGGTATCAAAGCCTTTATCAGATATCTAACATGATATAAGAGCCACTATTTTGGTATCCGAGTAATCTATTTAGAGCATTTATTTTGATTCCAATCAGAGCATTGCATAGTAATAGTGTTCTAATATTATCATACATCATCTTTTAATCTTAGGTCGATGGCAAATCAAACTATCAACAGTCTAACTTCCATGTAGAGGTACATTTACAATATGCTAATAAGATATAATCTAATGTGTTGCAAGTCAGCTCACTCACCAATGGACCCAAGACTCAAATTGTCGAAGGACCAATTTCCTCAGACAAAAGAAAAGAAGTAGATGCACATCATTTGATAATAGGTTTTCTCATGTATGCAATGATTTACACAAGACCATACATAGCTTTTCCAGTTAGTTCCTTAAGCCAATACATGGCTAATCTAGGTATTACACATTCGAAATCTCTTATCAGAGTTATGATATATATATATATGACCTACTATGGATTAATGCATCTATTATGGAGGAGTTGACAACGACAAACTCAACATTCTAAGTATTTTTTCAAATGCAAATTGGACGGGAGATGCAGACACTCGTAGATTTACATCGGGATTTACATTCTTCCTCAATAATCCAATCTCATGAAAAAATCGCAAGCAAACTTCAATAGCTCTATCATCTACAAAATCAAAATATGTCATTGCCTCTCAAGCAACAAAGGAAGCAGTGTGGTTGAGAAATTCACTATCACACGTTTGTTTGACCAATACAATTTAGCAATTATATTTTGTGAAAATCAAAGTGCTATTGCTTTGATGGTCAGACCTAGACTTCATTCAAGGAGTACACACATTACCAACAAATATATTTAGGAAGGTGTTGAGCTTTGATGCACATAACAGATTTTGTGAGAAACTAAGTTTGAATATTAAGGCATTCATGGAATCAGATTCAGGAGGAGTTTTGGATTATTATTCTCATTCATTATCACTCTAATCCAATTTTTAATCTTCATCCATTCATTTACTAGTTTTTGCAGATTTACTCGCATTATTGCACAAACTCAAAAAATACATGGGATCGCAAAGCAAATTTACAATCACTTATGGCCACTTCCGTGTACCTATGAGCTCATGGACTTTCACATCTACTTACGGGCTCTTACGTTTGCTCACTAGCTTACATCCTACGATTGTTTACGGGTCTTTACGCTTCTTTATGACCTTATGCTTTATGGGAGTTTATGAGTGTTTTACATGTGCTCGAGCTTACGTCTTATAGCTACTTAACGAACCTTTTATGCTTGCCTTACAGACTTTCACTCTTACAACTACTTATGGATAATTTTGAATTACAAATATGAATTCTAGGCGCAATATGGCTAAGTGCCAATTGTGACCTGGCTAAATGGTTGTTGTCAATCGACATTGGGATAAGCCTATTCAACATTTCTAAGTAGTATAGATAGATGATCATTTTCTCAAGTTAAGTCAATCAATCAAGTCAATTGATTCAAGAACTCAATGTCTGATAGAGTATTGTTAGCAGCATTTCATTGCTTAGTAGTGGAAGTGTGTCAATTTATGATAGAGTATTGCTAGAAGCCTGTGATATGAAGAATATATTTGCTCTCACTAGTTTTTCAACCCAACTTACTCCTTACAACATAATTTTTTCCACTTAACCAACCCCTCCCTAATCCTAGTATTCCAACTAGGATTAGATTGATTGATATAGACATTAAATGATCAGACTCACTCCTATCATCAACAAACTGGGATTCCTAACTTTTGATCTTTTTATATACTTCTCATACATATGAATAATGATTTCAAGTTTCAGACCACTTCCAATTCCACTTCCAAATTGTTTCACACAATCTCTAGAGAATTTCTCCTATTTGAAGAAGTACCACTTATGTATCTTACTCTGGATTTGTCCAAAAATACTTTCAGATAATCAAATTTCCAAACATAATATGGCTTTCTTCTGAAAATTGTGCAACTACCGGATCTTATGATAGAATTTATCAGATTACTTCCTCCCCCCTTCCCCCTTTTTTTAAAGAAATCACCAAATTTCTATAACGTTTAGCGAAAGAGATGATATCTGAAAATATCTAAATCCATGAAAAGTGAGTAATAAGTGCCTTCCACAAAGGAGTCACTCTATTATATAAAAAACTTTTCTTTCAATATTTTCAATCTGAGTAACAATAACTATTATCCAATTGAAATCCATCTATGCATAAGAGACAACATGAGTTTAAGAAATTGAAACACAATTACCTATCATGTGCCATACCTCTCAACCCAAGCCAAACAAGCTATGGAATGGAGGCAATCACCACACCTATGTTGAAGAGAACCAAAGATGAGCAATAACCACAAGCTACCACAAAGCTCATATCAAAATGAAGCTCAAATGAAGATGGATTCCATTATGAAAGATGGAGAGTACATGGATTCATGTGATGCGGCACATGAGACCTATCAAGATCAAGTTCCCAAGGCTTACATTCACAAAGAAAGAAGAAGAGATGGAGCTCCTAGTTCTCTCAATTGCAAATGAGCCAAAAGATTCCAAAAGTGTTGTCTCTTGTCTACTTATAAACAATGCCCTAACTTAACTAGGCATAACTATCTTGAGGGATATCTAGCCTTTGTTAAGGCTTATTGTATGTACTTGAGCCATTTTTGGCCCATTATCCTTATGTACTAAAAGTACATGACACTCCCCCCTACTTAAACATTTTTGTCTTAAAAAATGAAGACACTTATTTGATCAATTTGATTGCCTCATTTAAGTAGTCATTATTGAGGATATCATGTTCAACAACTTGTTGTATCATTGTAGATCCAAAGCTATTAGGTTGATTACATTTAGCTTTAATCTACAACCCACATTCCCATGAAAAAAGTGATGGTCGAAGAAGAGATTGATGAAGCACCATATTGCTTGTTGGCAATCAATCTGCATGGAATAGACAAAGTGTATCACCGCAATATCCTCTTTTGTTTGCTTCTTATATGCTTCCTCAACATCATGTCACTTGGATGATTCACTTAATTCCTTTGGACTCACATATTTGTATTACAGTATATGGCTCTGCCATGATATTAAACAATCCATGTTGTTTAATTATCTTAATGAATAAAAATATGATTGATTTCTCAATACTTGCAAATATAAATTGTTGATCATATGTCAATGCCACATACAAAGTAGCTGATGTTGATAGTGCCAATCGAATGTATGTTGAGGGAAACCGTCGAATGTCTTGTTGTCCAAAGTAGAATTTCTCAAATTTGATCGGAGAATATACGTATAAAATGTCTATGGAACAATGTAGTATTTTCATTGCTCGTGGTATTACTTTTGAATATCTCATATTGCAATGAATCAATATTGATGTCTGAAAAATCTTCAATAGTTTTAAAATTGAATTGAAATGATTCATAGGTTGGATCTTTAAGATACTCATGCAATTCCAAATCATGGAATGCCAATGTTGAATAGTCCTCATTTTGAAAGTGCGGTAAATGACTTAATTCACCTCCTTTGAGATGAACAATCTCATTGACTTGATGGTCCATAGTTGCTTGTCTATTGATCAGGTTAAACTATTGATCTAGGTCTTGTTCTGGACTTTGATTATTACCGTGCAACTTGGAATGATACTCAATCATGAGTTGACCTTCATCTGAAGTGTCGTGTTGGAAGATTGATTGTTGCTCGAGGTCACTTGCAACATCAACTTGATCATTGAATTGGCAGCTAATACCATCAGTTTGACATAGCACATTAGGTTCTTGACACGAGCTCTGCACTTGGCTATTGATCAATTCTCTAAGTACAAAATCTTGACTGATCGAACCAATAATAACTTGGAAAGATCTCCAAAAAGATTTATTTATGGGGATAACTATTCAAAAATAATACCCAATCAAATGGAATTTTTCATTAACAAAAAAAAAATGCTTTTCAAAATTCCATGTTTATGGATCTTCAATTGTACGAGCCTACTTGTTCTCACAATCATTTTTCTAGTTTCCAAGCATGATCAATTGATTCTTGGTTTTTCTCTTAATAAAAAATTGATTCATCTAATTGACCATCATTTGCATCTAAAATTTGTCTTTCCAATTGACCATCCTTTACTTTGACAATATAATCTGCTTGATCAAATTCTACATCCTCAAATTAACCTCGACTCTATTTTTTCAATTATAACTTTCACTATATATGAATGCTTCTTGTTCCGAGTCTAGATTTTCACCATCTATCCTTGTATCTTGATCTGAATTTGACTTTCACCCGAATCTTGATTTTCACCATTTGTCGTTGCATCTTGACCTAATTTCTGAATAGGACTTTTGTTGTCTGCACCTTTTTTTAGATCTGAAATTTGACTTGTGTCATCGCTTTCTCATTTACTTTATTGTTGGAATCGTCTTCATCTTCAAAACAATCTTTACTATCGTTTTCATTTTTCTGTTGTTGATGCACAGATACCTTATATTGATTAGCGACTTTCTGCACTTGCATCTTCATTTCTCCAAACCACCTAGATTGTTTTTTTTTTTTTCCTTTTAGCTTTCAATTTTAGCCTTTGTTCTGTTGCTCAAACCCTAGTGCCTACTGAAGAGAATTCACATAATAGTTCAAACATTTCTTACACTCAAATTTTGTCTTTAGAACCAATCTCAAAAATTGCTGATTGATTTGTTGTATGGATCCAATTTGTTTGAAAAATTAAAATGATTTAATGTAGCCTGAATTTTGCAACACTATCAAAACATGCAATCTTGAATTTACTCTAAAGCCTTGTGATCATATATGACCGAGTATCCCACCATGCTCGAACTTGTCCTTGAAAGCACAATAATGTGAAACAAATTTTATCTTCATCAGAATAATGGTGATGACAAAAGTAATCTTCTAATTTAATCATCCAATCTTCAATATTAATTGAACTTGGTTGTTTATTAAAAACAAGATCATAAAGTACGATTTCAGATTGTATTTTGTCATTAGATGGAAGTCGAATGTTTTTACTATCCCAATAATCCATCATTAATGACTAACGGAGACCTGTGGACTATGAATTCACCAAATAAATTTATTCATAACGGAATTTTATAAGCTGTTGAGATGCCCTTTTTCACCCACTTAAAAGTTGTGAGTCCTCAAAGAAATAACTGTAAAATGATTGTCCTCAACTTGTAGATCATAATATAAAAAAAAAAAATTTGCTTTTTACAATGTCAAAATCCGAGGTCAAATAAAAATGAAAAATGGGTACAAAAATTTATGGTTTCGTACACTTGATATCTAATTCAAGTGCAAATAGACTATTAAAACAAGTGCACTGAAGCAAATGTACTCGAGATCCATATTAAAAGAAGAATTTTTTAAAAAAAAAATTTTGTCTGGCAACTGATATTGGTGTCCAGCAATATAGGGTAGTGAAAACAATATTGTAGAAAAAAAAAATTTAAACTTTTTTTTTTGAAATTTTTCTTTAAGAAAAAAGATAAAAAGACTTGCGAACCTTTTAAAATAAGGAAACTGGAAAAAAAAAAAAAAAAACAAAGTTTACAACAAAAAAAAAACTTTAGAATTGAAATTTTGAAGTGCTCCTCTCCCAATAAAAAATACAAAGGAAAATTCCAAAATTTTGAAAAATTTGACCCAACTTACAAAAACTCAATACTTCTAGAGAGTGTGGAACAAGCTCTATCAACTTGTAGAATCAAATCGATGATTGATAGTGATTTGATAGGCCAAATTCACAACAAGAACAGGTCTAAAAAATTTGAAAGAAGAAAACTAGAAAAAACTAGAGCTAGAAATCAAGATTTGTCATAACTTCTTGAATACTAATCCAAATGACCTGCTATATGGATCAAATGTAAGCTAAGACAATGCCTTAAAATATTATGTATGTAAATTAGAATTGAAAACTCAAATCAAATTTGAAATTTTCAAACAAAGTGAAAGCCAAATTGTAATCACCTATCTTGATAGCATTTGGAGAAATTGCAATAACTTTTGCATCTCTCACCCAAATTGCTTGCAAATTGGCGCAAATGGATGTTGAAGCAAAGGTCTAGAAAGTTGCAGTATCAAATTAGAAATTAAGAACGAAATAATATGAGAAAATTTGGTCTGAACAAACCTGAAAATTTAAAAGTTAGAAACTAGCAAAAAAACTACAAAATATATTTACAAAGCAAACTTACTATTCTTGATGTCCAACTACTTTCCCGTTTTGAATTTTCAGTCCCCTTAAAATTTCATTCTACACAAAGAAAATTCAGAGATCTATAATAAATGTGAAGTGAAATTACCGTAGGAAAACATTTGAAATTTTTTATTTCCATGTGCAAGTTATCCTATAACTGGGTTGAGTACGCGAAAATCATTTTTTGTAAATTTGTGATGCTGCTAAATTGAACTTTCATTTGTACTCAACCCTAGGATTAATCTCATGAATGTATTCACTTTTTCTTAAAACTTTAAACGGTTCCTATTACCTAACCACTGTTCCAATAAAAAAAATTGGACCGTTTTTTTATTATTATTATTAACTGGCTTGTCATTACTCCGTCAATGTCATTAAACTATCAAAAACTCAGAATATGAAATTACATGAATGAGAATCCTTCCTCTTGGATTTCAACAACTCTTAACCCGTGTCCAACAAAATTCCTTTGTCTAGATAAAGTGTTCAATCTTCATTCATTTTGACTGGCCATTTCATATTATTTGACAGTTTTAATTCAATTTTGATAAGTATCTTGCACAAGCATTTAATCAACCCATTTCTAATTATCAGATGATTAGGAACGTATCAGACAAAATAATCGATTTCAAAATTTGACCAAATTTAACAAAATTCATTATAAGTCTCTATTTGGGAGTAGTTCAACTCCATAACTCAAAATGTTATTATAGTGTTAAATTGCCAATAAATTTGCATGTATAAAAGTACAACAAGATTTGTGATTTCTTCAATCAATTTTGAATTATCTGTAACCAGAAAATAACTTAACTCTAATGAAACTTCAGTGATCAAATCTAACTTATAAAAGTAGACAAAAAATTTAAAAAAAAAACCTTAAAAAAACTTGGGTTTTTGATAAAAAAAAAATTTGGGTTTTTTTCACCATATTTTGACACAAAAACCTTCATGTAACCACTTATTGACATTCTCAACTCAAAACAACTCGTATTGTTGTCACACTTTTCTTAAGCAAGTCAAAACTATTGTTCATATCCTCTATCCACACCACTAGTCCGATTTTCGACTGAAACATACATAGAACCGTAAATCTTGCTTACTCCCAACATGCAATCATTAATTCAATAGTTAATGAAATCCTAACTAAAGGTACACTTGCTGGAACTTTAGATCTACATTGAGTTATGAGAAATACAAGAAAAACCTTGAAAATTTATAATAAATTGGCTAACATTGACAAACATCTGTGAAACCCTAGAGAACATTGACAAAGATGGATTTGAGAGATATGCAAGTGGAAGTACTCATAGAACACCCACTTGGAAGCTTCTCCTCTAGGAAGAGAAAACTGGATTGATTTCTATCATAGAGTCGATGAAAAGTTTCATAGCTCCAATCTCTTTTATCTTTGTAAGCCTTGCTTTGATACCACCATAAGAAGAAGCACCTCCAAGATAATGCTTATAAGACACACACAAACGAATAACAGTGCTGCCAAACCACCCAACCATGCAGATGCTACTGATCAATCTCCAATAGCATTACCCCGTGCCAAAGGATAGGATGCAATGGTAGGAAAAGGAACTTGGCAATGAGTTCACATAATTGGAATGGGAGTAGGGTGAGTTTCCCCTTGTGTATATAGGCCATGCTTTACCTGGGAGCTAGCCCCACTATTAATCCACCAAGGATCTTCACCTTTGACACTTGATGATGAAAATGTTGACATCATGAGTGAATTTTCATGAGAGCTCTCCTCCTCCTCCTGTCCAATGCTAGCTTGGATTTTTGCTTGCTTCTTCTTGAGCATTTCAAGGAATAGTGTCCCATTTTGCTACAATGTTTTATCTTGGATTTGTCTTTCTTGGGCTTGACTTGGCTAATGTAGATCCTTGATGATCTCCAACCTTTTCTTGCTCCTTTTTGAAACCTCCTCCCTTTCTCTTTGCTTCATCTTTGCTCTTGAGAAATAAGGCTTTTTCATCACCATCATTGATGGAGAGCCTCTCCATCCTTGCTTTGATGTGAGCCTTCCTACTCTCCTCAGCCATCAACACACTTTGAAGGTCTTCAAGTGTAGGCAAGTTTTTTATTATGACATTGCTTTGGACAAGGCTAGCATAATCACTACTTGAGCCATTTAAGGATGAGAGGACGAAACAAAGAAAGAGAGAAGGAATTATTTGCAGAACAACTCTCCCGTTGTTATGGGATGCTAACAACAAGAACAGTCTAAAAGATTGTTAATGTAGAAATGGATTCACAGCTCATGCATTCTCACTCACGGGATCGTTAAAATTAATTCATACCCAAATAAAAATGAGTAAAGTCCACTGAAGACATTATAAGAGGTGTGGTTTTACTGTAAATCAGATTCAGAGCAAAGTTCAGTTAAGAATGTAAAATGATTGTGTAGTGTGATAATGCAAGTTCTTCATGATCAAAGGCAACCATCATCTGATTAGATACTAAGGGGTTGTTGAAATCTGTGATCTGATCAGAGTGAGTGAACAAGCGTGAGCAAGAAGTAAGAGTGTAATGAAATGACAACATCATACATCTACGTTATACACAGATGATAGAACGTGTTGCTTCTATATTACAATGAAAGCTTGAACAACACTAAGTACTTCATTGTACTCAAGAAGTTGTTGACTTATAATGACAGTTGTACAATGTGTACATAAGTTAATGATCTCCTTTGGGAGACTAATATGGTGGTGCTTGTCACAACCACATGTTGACCACAACCATAGTGGATGCAGTACTCTGCCGAGCCTTGCGATGGCTAGGCAAAGCCTTGATTGCCTTGTGGTGCCTTGTCGGTGCCTTTGGGGGCCTTGGCAATAGTTTTTTGCAAACATCTCCAAGTCGTCAGAATGCACAAGTTGTCGCATGTGTCACATTTTTTGGCTTTCAGAAAAATGTGCACTGTGCAGAAAACTATTCAATTCTCAAATTGTTGCGAACGTACTGTGTTTCTGCAGACTTGTTCAAAATGGAGATTTGATGAAGTTGTTGAAGATGGCCAGGTCTTCAATGTCCTTCAGATAACTTGACTTGACATTCAAATGTGAAAAAGGAGAATATGATTGGTTAGTCTTTAGTCTTTGATCCATAGATGAATATCAGCCGGAAGCCGGATGTAGTTGTTCTTTGATTAGTTTGGCTATCTGAGTTCTGTGATTCCTATAGGTATTAGATGAGTAGACATAGAACCAAAGTAGGTTGTATCTGACCCTAGATAAATGATCATAAAAGTGCAAGAAGAATCTTGAAATAGAAATTATCACCAAGGAGTAAACTGTGGACTTAATTTCCAACAGTTTCTTTTAAGGTCACAGTGGGTCCCTTGGTGTCTTCATCAAGTTTAGCATACTGAAATTTTTTTGATGCTTGATTCTGGGAAGCACTTTGTTCACAAATTCCGACTGAATCTGTGAACACGATTTCTTTACCGTTATTCGTTCTTTCTTTTTCTTGTTACTTCTATAGTTTACGGTTCTTTACGGTTTGTCTTCTTATTAGAACGATTTCCAAGCAGAAGCGTTTCTCAGATTACAATGATTATTCCTAGCCTGTCAGTGGGGAGAAACGGGTATGTAACTCAGCTACATGCATGTACAAGCCATGCAACCAGTCCTAGCTCAGTATGGATCAGCGTTCTCAATCAAGGAGCAATTCTACAATCTATCTACTAAAATTAGGGCACAAAACAATGACAAGATTAAGCTACTCAGCAAGAAACAAGAAACAAGAAAACTAGCATCCTAACAGCATTCTAGCATCCCAAGGATCAAGAAACACCCATTTCTTGATGCTTGGAATGCCCAAGAACAATCAAGAACTGGAATGTAAGAGAATATGCAAGATCTACACCACAAATCCAGCCTATTTAGTTTACTTGAATGTTGATTCCTACATTAATCCACAAACAAGATATGAAATCTAATCCACAACTAAAAGCAAGAGAGCAAGCATGAAATCTAAATAATCCACAAACACAAAGGGAAATCAAAACATGCTCATAGGAATTTCACTCAAGAACATTGCCATGAACAAGGAGCTTTACAATCATGAAGAACTCGTGGAAGATCTTCTTTATTCACTCAAGAGAAATTGGCAATATATTCAAAGCTCCCTCACAAGAGAGGGAGGCCCTTAAATAAGCAAGAGGGCTCTGCCCATGTGGAGCCCAAGTGGCAATTCCACCAAATTAGAAATTTCATGTGGAAATTGCCCTTCCACTAGAGGTCACCATCAAAAGGTGGGTCACTCTAAATCATTTTAAAGGGGGCCTACATTTATTTACAAAGCCTAGGAAATATTCCTAGATCCTACATGGTCGTTCCTTCTCTGGGATACACCATGTAGGCTCACATAGATAATTCACTGTCATTATAGCTAGTAATTTCTTGGCTCTCATGCTCGGCTCTCAGCTTCTTCTGCTCTCCTCCTTCTAAGACCTCCTCGGTCATGGGTGAGAGATAATCTATGTCTTCAGCTTGGCTCGGCATCTGGGGATTCCCTGAAATCTGCTAGCATTATCCACCCATAATCTATTACGAGACCCACTGCAACACAGGTGATGTCGTTCCGCTCGGCACTTGGAAAAGCATGGATCTTCGTTCGCTTCCGTAAAACCAGGTGCTTATTATCTGCAAAACTGTTTCTAAAATATGGAGGTCTCTCAATGGCCGTTACATTCCAGCCTCCTTGAGAACCTCTTGCGAGTCCTGCTCGCCTTGGAAGCGGAGTTTACTTCCAAAGTTTAGTGGCCCCAGGTACTCTCTTATCTTTTCAATAATGCCCATCTCTTGCCAGTCTTCCACCATGGTCACATATCATGATGACATGAAGGCCGCTCTGTAGTATAGCCAGGCCATCATCTCATGGTCTTTCTCTGACTAGAGGGCTATGTTGGGGTTGATCTTGATCGGATCTAAACCGCGATCCAAGAAACATTCTTGCTGCATTAGAAAGGCCATAGATCGGTAGTATTCGGCACTTTTTTGCACGCATAGATTGGCACTTGTCTTGTATTTGTGCCCGAAATCAAGTAATTGCAGCCTCAGGTCATCCGGGGAGGTTCTCTCTGAAATTCCCGGAATCACTGGCCAAATCACCAACTCGACCCGTGGCTTTTCTGCCGACCATGGATTTTTGTGTTTGAGCGACATGTAGAATGGATCTATTCACTTCCATGCCGGTGCCTTCAGGTACTCTTGGAGTCGTCTTCTATACTTTAGGATCTTATTACGCCATTCCAGTTGCGGTTTTAATGTCACAATGATCTCGACCCTAGTGGAGTATTGGCTTTGATCTATATCCTCTTTACCTCCCCTCATGTTGGGAGGGTATTTCCTCTCAAATCTTTCTGATTCTCTGGTATCAGCCATTTTAGTCCTGGTCCTAGTAGGAGAAGCTGTCCTACGCAGTTGTGGTGGCCTCGCCAGATAATCATCCAGGGCCTTGGTGCTTGTATCCTTGTCTTTGTCTTGCTCGCTCGTTGATGGCTCAGCTACGCCCGTGTCTTGCCTGGGAGAGAATATTTTTGTTTTCGATTGATCTGCCAAGAAGTCGTCATTACCCCCAATGTCAGGGTTAATTTCTGGAAGGTCAGGGATGGAGTGATCTGGAGAGAGAGGTGCAGGGATAACAAGTTGGGACAGCGGTGGGTTTAACAAATTGTACGCCGCACCGGGGGAGTGGAGTTGTTGAAGGAACTCATCTCGTTGGGCCTTGTACGTGTCAGTTGGACCTTTTGATGGGCCCATTATTCTGCTAGGAGGTGGTGGATAAAGGGAAGATGAAAAAATAGGGTAAGCTGGAATGAATGTTTCAGAAAAATTAAAAGCGGAATAAGAGGAGGGGTTAAAAGTGGGAGGGGGAGGGAAAAAAGTCCTGGAAACAGCTTCGGCTCTCTGGCCACCCGATCCTGAGCTACCACCTCATGGTCGGGTTTGCCCATCCTTATTTAGCTTGGCCCAAAAAATATTTAGGTTAGCAAAAGTCCAAAGACTTTCCCATTGGTCTTTGGTGTAAACAAAAAGTTTTGGTAGAAAGAGGTAATTCATTCTCCACTAGAGTTTTGGACTATAGAAAGGAGGTAGAAAAGATGTTAGTTCTTGCTGAAATGCCTGAAATTTTGTCCTCAGTAGTGAGTATACTACCTTATTCTTTCACTTGGCACTCCCCCCTGGTCTAATTTCTCTTTGCTACGGAATGAGTGCAACAGGTAATATTGTAGTAGATGGTAATGCTGCAAGTGGTACCTCGGTTACTGCTTTGGCAACAGGCTTTGTCTTCTTAGCATCAGTCTGTACTGACTGGTCTTTCTGCACCTGCCTGAAAATTGCATCTGTCTGAGTGGCCTTCTTTGATGTGGTTGTAGCTGGTGTGTCTATCTGCACAGTGGTCTTGCTGCTGGACTGATTCTTCTTCAGAAACCTGGATTTGGCTTGAGTTGAATTTTGCTTCTTCTAGTTTGTCCTTCAGCTTCTCATATTCTGCCTTTTGGGGCTGTAGGTATTGCAACTAGAAGGATTGCATAATTTTTTCTTGGATTCTCTTCCATGTTACAAGGTCTATTATGTATCTCCCATGGGAAACAAAGGCTCTCAGGGTCACATCAGCACCGATTCGCCAGAGAATGACTTTCTCGGTCTGCTTCTTGTAGATCTGGTTCCCTTGCTTTAGCATTTCTGTCGAACTCTGCAATTGAAGAACAGAGTCCTTCAACTAATCTGGTTTGCCTCGATGTCCTTCAAATTATCTTGAAGCTTCTTATTAGTGCTTTTGAGGGCCGCACAAACATGTCACTTTTCTTGGAGTAATGTCTGTAGTGTCTGGAGTTGTTGTTTAAGTAATGAATTCTCATTCTCAGACTAATTTGATTGGTCATGCATTGCCTCCATTGTCTCTAGAGTGGAGTCGAACCCTTGGGATTCCTCTAGGGTTGTGTCTTTCTTGGTCAATTCGGCATGAGCTTCTTCAAGCTCCTTGGTCTTTTGGGACAATTCTGATTTGATTGATTCCAGCTCCTCATCCCTTTGGATAAGGTCTGTCCGCACTGTGTCATATTTACTCCCAAACTTCCTTGAGACTTTCTCCAGATTCACGAAATGCTGGATTGATGCCTAGGTGTCTGCTAGCAATGTCCCGAAGGTCTTTGTATAAAGCTCTTCGTCCAGGACTGCTGGCTCAATGTCATCGTCATCTTCTTGCTGGATATTAGGAATCTCTTGGTCTTCTTGTGTTGGCTCTTGTTGGCTATCATCCTGCATTTGGTCTTGCTCAACAACAATCTCTATTTCTTCCTTTGTCTCTTCCTCTAGATCTTGCATTCCTTCACTACTGAAAAGCGGTTTGTATTGTGATGATGGAAAGGACATCCTTACTGGACTCGCATTATGTTGTGTTGATGATGATGATGCAATCTTAGTAGATATTGCCTTTGATGTTTTCATCTAAGAGTCACCCTCGTTAGAAGGAGCTAACTCTGGCAGCACGGGTGCAATTATGATTTCTTCCTAGACAGACAAGATACCAGCATGCATACATAGTATACCAAACTACAATCCTAGTCTGGATAATTGCTTATCCTTGACTAATTTATAGAATTGCTTAAAAGCAACCTGTCCGAAGGCAATATGTTCTCCATTCAGGGCTCTGAGCAGGTATCCCATATTCTTATTATAAATTGTGTACTCTTGCTCCGTAAAAAAATGGAAGCAAGAGCAAAACAGACAAAGCTCTTTAGATTGGGGTCTTTGATATAAGAGAGCTTATATCCCCTCTTCTCCAGATAAGCTTCCTCTTAAAAGACTCCGCTTTGCATAATGAAATCAGGCTTAGTGACAAGGATGTTGCCGTCCATAGGCAAGCCAAAAGCGTGACAGTAGAATCCTTTGGTGATGACAATCTTCTGATTACGGAGAATGGTGAAAATATGTCCATCCTCTGTTTCGCTCAGATTTTGGATTAGCTCATGACATAAACATGTGAGAATCACTAATGGATCGAATTGACGAAGTCCTTCAATCCAAGCTCGTATGGCCAATGGATGCAAAATCGGTAAAAGTGGTTTTGGATGAGTTTTGAATACAATAGCCATGACGATGATAGCATGAAAAGCAGCAATGGTAGTCGTGAGCACCTTGGATCATAAGGAAAACAAGATTAATGATCGCAAACGAAACAGAGTGAGAATGAACAAAAAAACAGAAGTGTTTAAAGTGTTCGGCATATTAATGATATGTCAGCAGATTAGACCAGTATTTAATAAAAAGTGTCCTCCTAATATTGAAGGTACAGTCCTTAAAAACCCAAAGGTACTAATTGTAATGGCTTTTTTCGGTAAAATAGAATGGCCAAAATGGCCGAAAATCGCGAAACCATGTGTCGCAATTTTTGCTTACCAAAAATGGTGAATTTACTAACATGACAAATTCCACATTAGTGTCGCATTTTTTGCTAAACATAATGGGGATTATTTGTGGAGCGAAGATGTCGGGTTTTTCTAATATTTCTTATATGTTGGAAACATGGTGAAAACATAGAAGAAACAAATACAAACATTGTCGGCATTTTTGGAAAAATGGAAACAGCAAGTGGACGTGGCAAATGAACACATTAACAAAAGTGTCGGGTTTTTTGGAAAACAACTTATGGCGAAAAATGCTTATTTGATGTCGCATTTTTCAGAAATAATGCATGGTCTAAATAACAGTGTGTTGTGTCCCATTTTTCAACATAGGTAAAACGATGAACTTTACAAATGCATATGAAACGTTGATTGTCGCATTCTTCGCGAAAATTGCGAAGCTTAACTTGGTATTTCTGTTCAGAAATCAGTCATAATATCGCTTCACTCTTGAACCATTCACTCGGGTATCAAGTAAATGTCTTTGGAGTCTCACGGTGAATCCCAAGTGATGGAATGACCATGTAGGAGCTAGTATTTGTAGGCATTTGAAATAAATGCAAGTAGACCCCTCTTAAATAAAGTAGAGTGAGCCACCTTTTGATGGTGACCTCTAGTGGAGAGAACAATTCCACTTGTAATTTATGAATTTGTGGAATTGCCACTTGGGCTCCACATAAGCACTTCTCTTGGTTATTTAAGAGATCTCCTCTCTTGTGAGGGAGCTTTACATGTATCGTCTCTACTCTTGTTATTGAATAGAAGATCCTCCACGAGTGTTGGCAATCTTTGAGCTCCTTAATCATTCTAGTTTTCTTGAGTGATGCTTCTATGATCATGCACTTCCATTCTTGTATGTGTGGATGTGGAATTGGCTTAGTTTCTTATTCTATTTCCTTATGCATTGTGGATTAGAGTGGATTAGCTTTCTTGTTGTGGGTTGGTGTAGAATCAAGCTTTCAAGTAAACTAAATAGGCTAAAATTGTGGTTTAGATCTTGTATATCCATTTACATTTCAGTTCTTGATGTTCTTGGGAAGTCCAAGAACCAAGAGATGAGTGTTTCTTGATTCTTGCACTTGTTATGCATGCTAATTAGCTTCTTGTTTCTTGTTCTTGATTTCTGTTTGATGCATGTAAATTAATTGCAACTTGTTAGGATTTGTTTTCATTTAATTCAATAGCATTTTGAAGTAGGCCTTGTATGTGTTCATCCGAGTTGCATTATGATCCATCGATGAGCACCCTGATTTGAATGTTTCAAGTAATGTGAGTACGTTTTCAAGAGTGAACGTTATTTGAGCATTCTCTGACAGGCAAGATAAAACACTATACTATAACACCCGATCTTGCTGTCTGGCTGAACATTAACCAAGACTTCGTTTTCCAATAACAACCTGTAGATTCTGGTAACAGACAGTAAGAAAACCAAAACCCAAAAACGGTGCCCAATTATAATAGATCTGAAGAATCAACACATTGATAGGGAATCAATGAACATTTGGCATCGCTGCCACTTGAACACATACACAAAACACTTGAAAAAGCATCCTATGTATGTGTCTATCACAAAAACTTAGACCCCTGCAACCACTTTCCAAAACTGTCCGTGGATTTGAAGACTTTCAAACGTTTTTTATTTTGATCTGCACGCACGCTACATCCATCCACACCGCTTTGCTCCTTTCTTTTCATCCCTCTCCAACACTGCCATGTCTTTCTTCTCATGCCCACACTCTTTCTTGAAGTTTCACGCTCTAAGTCACTACCTTCGTTTTTGAGCGCTGTCTTCGTCCTTGACCGAGTCCTTGGCTTCATCCTCAACCGAGTCCCTGACTTCGCCCTCGACCGAGTCCCCGACTTAGTCCTCGTCCGAGTTACTGAACTTCCATCTTGACCGAGCCCTGAACTTCATCGCTGGACCGAGTCCTTACATTCATCATTGCCTGAGCCGAGCACCGACAGATTTAACCTTGACTGAGTCCTAGTATTGTATCTCGACCGCACATCCATCTTGGCCGGACCGAGTCCTTGCTTAGCATCTTGACCGACTCCCGAATCTCGACTGACTCCTCGCATTACATTTTGACTGAGTCCTTGACTTGAATCTAGACCGAGTCCTTGCTTAGCTTATTCCTATCATTTTCTTCTTCCCCTTTTTAAAGAAATTCCATAATTTCGATTAAAAAGTTCTCAGGAGACAACGTACAAGATATCAAAGATTCAAAAAAGTCAGTAATGAGTATCCAATACTATCACAAACTGAACTTTTTTCTCAAAATCATAAAATATTTTATCCCGAGTGATGGAAACATTACTCTCAATAATCAACTATCAAATAGAGATAAACATTTGGGCTCAGGAAATCTAAATTCCACTTAATCAGTTGAAAACATCAATTGATTCTTGAGCTATATTCACAAAACTGAAATAAAAGCATAATTTCATATAATTTTAATAGTCCTTCATAACCTTGTTCTACATTGGAAGGAATTATATGAATCTCAATCGAATTGTCTTGTATTAAAGAAATTTCTAAAAAGTAGAGGTTTTTTAAAAGTAAAAAGAAAAATAGCTTTTAAGGGTTTCCGATTTGGAATTTATTAGATACCATTGAGGGATCCGGATCTACATCTCATAACTTCTCCAAATACCCTAAACAAGTTTAACCAATGGCTTCAATTGTTAGCATTATTAATAATGTAAATACTAACCATTGGCCTATAGATCATTCTTGCATAAGAATTTCCCTTTGAAATCACTGACGTCCCATACCATCAATTTTCTCTCCAAGAAAGTTCTTTGCTTTTAGATCTGCTCAACAATAAATCAAAAAGATTATTTGACCATCCTATAACCAAATATAGGATCCGATCTTCAACCATTTCCAAAAAAAATACCTCCTGCCATTGAATTCTCCATTTCTTTAAGTTTTACGAGAAACCTCGTTCATATACAATCGAAATGACCTAAGTGTATTCATCAAAAACCAAAAGAAACCATTAAGAATTCAAATTAACTGGTATAACCAATAGATATCCAATATCTATATCCAAAATGGTACAAGGAATACAATTCATTCAAAAAGATCTTTATTCGCAATATCTGATAATCCAGAGATCTTAAAACCTCCATCAGGATTTCTAATACCAGATATGCACATATCTATTCCACCAAGTACTGGAGTACCCCATATTTGTTCCTAATGGATCATAATAATCCACTTACAAAATTGTGATTTAACAAGAATCTGTACAAGGTTTTACCGTCACATAAAACAACCCATCTGGTTGGCACTATCATTCCCAAATCCCTAGAGTCTGAGAGTTCCAACTCTTAGGAATAAGGCTCTTTACAATACAAATGCGAACCAAGTATCATTCTCGTTCCAATGTCACAATTTCCAATAACAAATAGGGTCAACTTATGGTCCTTTAGATATTCAAAATAAATTCAACTTAATGAATTCAACGGTGCTATGCAATTTTCTTACAGGGATTATTTACCAATCCAAATTACACAACATGACGACATTTACCTACTCAGGTGTCTCATTTTCTTCTTCCCTTAGATTTTTCGATCACCCAAAAAATTCCATCAGCGAAGGCACCGAAAACTCCTTTGACACAAGTAAATGCTAGGTTGCTACCTTTTTTGACTTCCTTAGCTTAAGCATTACTTCATTAAAGTTGTCTGAACCTAATTGAAAATCCATAAAATTTGGATCCGGGTACTCTTTTACGATATCCGATAAACTTAAATTTTATCGAATATAGAGCTACTTCCCAATTTATGACCTTTATTCCATTTATTCACTTTAATAAGTATCTCAAAAGCTTTAGTTTACCCAATTCTAAAGATCAAAATCATTTAGGATAAGTCTATCGGTGCACCACTAGTCCAAAAGGAAGAACAGAAAAAATATTATTAAGTGGCTTAATAGCATAGTACCAAGGAAGCAAATCCCTTTATTGGGTACTTGATGCGAAAAATCGTCGTTGGTCGCAGATTGCAAATATCAATCAGGCTCTGTAACGAAACAAAACGAAACTGGACGAAACGACGCGAAGCGAGACGAAACTTGGACGAGCTCTGATATTGACACTGCTAAAGCAAAATCAGATTAATCGCGCACGAAATGAATTCGGATGGACTTCAGATATGATTGCTGGTCACTGCCTGCTATATCATTCCTACAGTCCTCCAGAAAGTAGACAGACACTGCTAATCTACGTTATAAAACAATTATTTTGCTACAGGGCGGGAGGCATTAGGCATGATCTACTCAGTGAAAAAATTTAGGCATTATCTCTTAGGATACCCTTTTGTTTTTCATGTAGACCATTATGCATTGAAGCATCTAGTAGATAAACCCGACCTTTCAAGAAGGATAGCTAGATGGGTTCTATTATTAGATGAGTTTGATTATCAAGTAGAGCTAAGAAGGGGGAACGACCACCAAAACGTTGACTACATATCACGGCTTAGAACTAAAGATCAATCTGAGCCAGTATAAGATGAATTCCCAGATGAGCACGTAATGTGCATTCATGTGGAATCATCCATTTATGAGGACATTATTAATTTTTTACAGGCTCAAATTTATTCTGAGCATTTCAATAAACAGCAGAAGAGAGTTTTTCTTGCCAAAGTAGGACCCTACAAGATTGTAGATAAGGTACTATATAAATTAGGAGCTGATGATAACTTTCGCCGCTGTTTGGAACCCACCGAAACCACCACCGCAATAAGTGCATGACATGAGAAAGATTCGGGGGGGCATTACATGCTTAAAAATACTGCCAAAACAATTTTAAACGCTAGGTATTGGTTGCCTATACTTTATAGAGATGTTAAGCTTTTCATTCAAAAATGTGATCCATGTCAAAGGATGGGGAAACCCAGCTTCGCGACACATTGGCCACTTACACCGATCATTCCCTTAGCACCTTTCAAGAAGTGGGGAATAGATTTTGTAGGACCTATCAAGCCAACCACTCGTAAAACCCATCATCGTTACATTCTCGTTGCAATGGACTATGCTACCAAGATGGTAGAAGCCGAAGCTACAGTTAAAAACAATGCCAAAACTGTGGTAAAGTTTTTGTCTTAAAACATTATCACTCGTTATGGATGTCTCTTAGAACTGTAAGTGACAAGGGACCCCACTTTCTGAATCAAATCATCGAAGCTATGCTATCATATTTTTCCATCACACATTGTCAAACCACTCCGTATAGTCCTAAAACAAATGGACTTACTGAGCGAGCAAATGACAACGTGAGATAATAGGGGTGACTGTGTTTTGCCACTACAATGAGAGTGGTGGTGCAACAACCATCTAATGGAGATGGGAGATGACAACACCATTTTAAAGAAATGACACCACCATTTTGGAGAGATGGTGGTGTCATCTCCCACCCTTATATTTGTGGGACACACCATTACCACAACAGTGGTGGTGCAAAATACATGGAGTTCTTAGATCAGGACAAGAGTCCTACACAAGACAATGTGGGCTCTCTCTCTCTCTCTCTCTCTCTCTCTCTCTCTCTCTCTCTCTCTCTCTCTCTCTCTCTCTCTCTCAACTCACATTATTGCTATTTTTCCTCTGAAACCTAAGAAAACCCTAAAAAAATCCTAAAATATGAAAAATAGTGTCTCTCTCTCTTTATCATGATGCAAGCCTCTCCTTTTCTCTCTTGCCCTTTTATACACTTTTCTCTTTCTAGAAACTTCTCTTTCTCTCTCTCTCAATTTCTAAACTCCACATGTTCTCTCTAGAAATTTCTAAATGCACGTCATTTTCAAGCATTTCAAATGCACTTCAAATGCCCTTCAAATAAATTTTAGGGCAAACGTGAACCAATGAGAATAGACCACATTCAAATGTCTATCATTGCCCACATTCTCTCTCTCTCTCTCTCTCTCTCTCTCTCTCTCTCTCTCTCTCTCTCTCTCTCTCTCTCTCTCTCTCTCTCAACTCACATTATATTGCTAATTTTCTCTTAAACCTAAAAAACCCTAAAATATAAAGAACATCGCCTCTCTCTCTCTCTCTCTCTCTCTCTCTCTCTCTCTCTCTCTCTCTCTCTCTCTCTCTCTCTCTCTCTCTCTCATGATACAACCTCTCCTTTTCTCTCTTGCCCTTTTATACCTTTCTCTTTCTAGAAACTTCTCTTTCTATGACTTTCTAAAGTTACATGTTCTCTTTAGAAATTTCTAAATGCACGTCATTTTCAAGCATTTCAAATGCCCTTCAAATAAATTTTAGGGCAAACGTGGACCAATGAGGATAGACAAAACTCTTTTTGTCTATCATTGCCCACATTCTCTCTCTCTCTCTCTCTCTCTCTCTCTCTCTCTCTCTCTCTCTCTGGCCCTTGATTAGTAAGTCACGCAATGAGCTTTTCCCAGTAAAGAAATTGCTTGTCACATATGGAGAGCCTTTTCATCGACTCTTGCAAACCATCGTAGGGCTGACAAATACGATACACATTCCACACAGTACACATACGTCGTATGGCATACACATAGGCCCCCCAACCTTGCCTCGGCAAGTGCAAGCAAGGCCCACAATTCATTTCCCGATACAAAAAGAAACCCCCCCCCCCCCCCCCCCCCCCTCCATTGCCCACGACGTGCACTTTTCCTTAATTTTGTAAGCCTCTTTCTCATTGGCGCGCAGCGACGCTGCGTCTTCCTCATTTGGTGCTCCTTATCCAGCGCTAATGGAATAGAAGAGAGAGAGAGAGAGAGAGAGAGAGAGAGAGAGAATGCAAAGAAAATAGAGATTGTTCGATCTTTTTGGTGCAGATCTGATATCTGATCTGACCTACAGTGATGCCGGTAAGACTGTCTTTGCTCAACCGCTTGCGGCCATGCTTTTTCTGAGATGTTTTTGTGAAGAAACTGTAGATGAATGCTTCGTTTCTGTGGTGCTTGCTGGTGTAAAATTGAGAAGATGATGTCTGATTTTGGTTGTGTTTTGCATTTGCTGTACAGACCGCCACAGTGAAAGTGAGCAATCTTTCTGTAAAAGCAACGAAGCAGGACGTTTTGGAGTTCTTTTCTTTCTCCGGGGAGATCCAGCATGTGGAACTACACAGGTGCAGTCGAGTTTCTTGTCCCTCCGTGGTTTCTGCGTCTTTGGTCATGAATAATGATGGATGCATGCTGATTCGTTTCGGGTTTTTTTCTGCAGCGACGGGGAGTCTTCGCAGATTGCGTTTGTGACGTTCAAGGATCATGAGGCCCTGGACACAGCTCTGCTCTTATCTGTAAGTTTTGGAAGATCTGGGTGCTTGATTATAATGAGATAAGTTCGCCACAAATTTAGGGGTTTCACTCGCGAGTTATCTGATCTGCACAAAATTGGCTATTTCTGATAGATCAACTATTCAGGTTTCTTTTGAAATTGTACTTCATACATAAACTCCCACTTCTTTATACTTGTTCTGTTTTATCGTCAATTCTGAAAGCATAGCTGTAGATTCACCTATGAGAAGTGAACGACAGGGGGCATTGATTCTGAATCAAAGCGTGACGATTCTTCCTGCTGAAGAGTATTCTTCCGAGCATGGGTTCGAAGAACATGAAGCTTCAATATCGCAGGCAATTTACCTGCTAGATCTGCTGCTTTTTGGATATCTTTTCCGTTTTCACTTAATACGGCTACTCGTTTTTCCGAGTTTCTCTTGTTTGGTCTATATGCTTCTTAATACTGAAAGTTAGATTTCCCGCCGTGGCAATGTTATCATTGTAGTTACTAATCCCGTTGTATTTAGGTATGGTTTATTCCCTTAACTTAACCTAGATTTTACAGCTTAGGGCTCTGTACATTAACATCATCTGGCTTTGCAGACTGAAGCAAGTGCTGCTAACACTGAGGAAAAGACACAAACGGTAATTGCAAATATGCTGGCAAAGGGATATATTTTAGGGAAGGATGCAATGAGCTCAGCTAAAGCCTTTGATGAAAAACACAAGCTAACAGCCAATGCCTCAGCCACAGTCTCCAACTTGGATAAGAAAATTGGACTGTCTGAAAAGATCAATGCAGGAACTGCTGCAGTAAATCAAGGGGTGAAGTCTGTGGATGAAAAGTATCACGTGTCTGAAAAGACAAAGCAAGCTTTTGCTGCTGCAGAACAAACAGTTCAAAATGCTGGTTCAGCTCTTATGAAGAACAAGTACATATTAACAGGTGCAACATGGGTTACTGGAGCATTCAGTAAAGTTGCTAAAGCTGCAAATGACGTGACACAGAAGACCAAAGAAAAAGTTCAATCAAATGAATCTTTGAACCAGGGTACAGGGCATGAGGATCATGTAAAAGAAGAAGAGCTATCACGCCTGTCATGAGATTGCAAATTCTTTATCTACTCTTCTGGTGTCAAAGAGGAACTATTCAAATGCTTCTGGATAATATATGGTGGTCAATTCGAGCATCCAGCAATGTTTCAAAAGCTAGTGACTTACATACTTCAGACTGTAAGCATTTGGATCTTGTGGGCCATAAGTTTTCTCATAGACTGCTTAAGTTTCAGTCTGCATCTGTGTTTATAGGTTATATTTCTAGATGTACTAGTTTTTCGCTTTGTTAAGTTGTATAAGTTTTTTATGCACCTTAATTCTCTTCTTTGCACTTGGCTCCTACATCTGCATTCAAATATCTATATAATGACAACTGTACAGGTTTCATATGTTTTCTGAGCTTGTTCTCC
This sequence comes from Diphasiastrum complanatum, assembly GCA_029204225.1. Classification (NCBI taxonomy): domain Eukaryota; kingdom Viridiplantae; phylum Streptophyta; class Lycopodiopsida; order Lycopodiales; family Lycopodiaceae; genus Diphasiastrum; species Diphasiastrum complanatum. The sequence continues at coordinate 19,669,041 of CM055108.1, forward strand.
AAAGCTTCCTTGGAAACATAACCAAGCTGTTTTTCAACTGTTCTTTTTCCCCTGAAGAATTGCCTCTCAATCATCTACTTTCTGAAACAGAAAGTGATCACGTCAAAAATTTTTGAAGGATTGTACCTATGCATAACGGAAAATTTTTTACATTCATTTTACATTTTGCTCCTAGTAATTTGTTTTCAGGTTTTTTTATTGACTCTACCAAAGAGGTGGGCATGTGCCTTCATTTTTAGTTTTGCATTTTATTGAAACTGTATACAGCATTATGCCATTTTAGGTCAATCTTATGATTCAGAATATTATGTTTGTGTCTGCATTGCATGCATAGATAGAACAGTCTCCTGTACCTAAGTACAAAATTACAACTCAATTTTGCCTTGGTTTTTCTGCTTTTCAGCATAAAGATTAGTAAACAGTTTCAGGTTTTGGTCTATGTTCTAGTGACTGGCTTGTTGAAGATGCATTTCTTTCATGATGCATAATCGTGCATATTTTTAATCAGCACTATTATGTCAATACGAAGTAAATCCTAGTGGACCTGACTACTATTAAAAGTGTCAAGTGGCCAAGCCATTTGACTCTTTCTTTCTATGAGCACAATGCACAGTATGCTTAGGCTATGATGGCTCGTTGACAACTTAATCCAAACATTCTTTCTGTGATTATCAAAGCTAATATGCATGCTAGGGTTGTGTCCCAAAAGTAGAGTTTTTGCTCACCGGTGAATGAAATATATAGGGGTTTGAGATTTAAGGAACTACATTTCATTAAACAGTTTGGCTACCTTGTCAGCAAAAAGTGTGCAAAAAACAATCATGCATATGCTGTTTAAATTGCAAGACCGTCTCTAGGATTTTTACCACTCTTTGCAAATTTGGCTTGGGCTTTTAACTATATTCTTCAAAGAAATGCTGACAAAATAGGTTTGATTTCTGTGTCCTTTGGAACCGGTTTTGAAGTTTTTTGTGATGTAGTCATCAGGTATGGCTAGACGCTTTCCTTTTCTTCTCCAATGATAACCCGTGTTCCACAGATGTCTATTGATGCCTTTTATCTGAGTACCCATTTTGCTGACATAGATGAAGTTTAGGTTTCATCGTATCTAGCATTTCAAATAAGGTTGTTTTTAGATTGCAAATTCTCGGGGCATGGCAATAGTTCATGGTAATGCTATATTTAAGTATCTTTGGAGCCCTGTTTCAGTCTATCATCAACCCTTTTCAAACACTTCATGATTTTGTACTTTTTTTATTGAGATGTATTACTAGCGTGACTCACACATCAAGATGAAATGCCCATCATTTGTTTTGTTTGTTGGAGGGTCTTAGTGCATGCACTATGATTTTGGATCATATTCAAACCTTTAGATCATCTACTCTTTAGTTTAAACCTTCAGATTCAATACCTAATGGATCCCACATTTACCTTATCCAGATATGTTTTTGGAATTGCAATTTGTTTAATCAAAGAAAGAATCTGAATGTAAAGATCATGGCAAAGCTTTTCTTTTCAGGGAATATCTCTTACAGTAATGTGGTCAGTTTTAGATCTTTTTATTGTGTTTAATGTTCGTCAAGTTTTGCATCTTATTGAATTTGCCGACACTTTACTCTCTAAACTTGCCCTATGTCACTAGTTTTCTACTTTTCTTCATTTAGAATACTTTGGTTCAATTCTTGACCTATTAATCTTTTATCTTTTTGTGTGATTTGTTGTTTTAGCTCAATAGCTCTTTTTCCTAACTTTTGGGAGGTATCGATTTTTTTTTAATTTGGAACTATAATGACCAAGTTATGGCCATTTTAGTGAAACTATTCCAAGTTTAGTTAGCTATAATTTTTTATGTCTGGTTTTTCTATTTTGGCTGTACTTTTGGCCAACTTTTCTGTTTGTAAATTCATAGATCAGTAGGGATTTTGACAATCTGCAAGTAAACTTTTTGCGAGTTTCATTTTACTCATGGTTCACCAATTATGTAGCACATGGCATGCCATTTAATATAAACTGCATTTTGTCTCTAACTACAAGAAGATACTAACTAGATGCAAAAGTTTCAATGAATTTCAATGTGAAACAACTTTGGAAGTGACATAGTTTGTCTCCACTTTGTATTATTAATAATTTTCTCAATGTTTCTTGATAGGTGTCATGACAATCTTTAGCACATCTTTCATCTATGGTCTTGTCCACTTTTCTTTTTTTCGTTTTTACCTTTTTGTCATGTAATAATTTGCTCAAAGGCCTGTAAGAAAAATATGAATATTTTTCAAATCAATTTACGCCTCTTTTTGTTCTCAAGCATATTACAATACTCCAAGAAAACAACCGCTTAAAAATTTTGTCAACAATTTTAGGTTTTTTGACGGCCTTTCTTTCTTTTATGGGTAAATGTTTCATGGATTTCAAATTTTTCTTTCTAATCCAATTAATGAATTTTCTTAAGGCGTTTTTTCTAGTTCGTTAATTTTTCGAATTTCCTCATTTGATTTTTGGACTTTAAGAACTTTCTTGTTTCACCTTGGATTTCAATGCAGTCAAAAGAAAGTGATCAGTTCCATGAGTTTGACTTTGAGCATAATCTATTTTTTCATCATCATTATTTTGTTTTGTTTAAATATACTCCCTTTGGAATTGTTGAATTTAAAAGAACAAAAGTGTTCAACTTGACCTAAAGAATAAAATGGGACAAAAAAATATCGACTAATATTGAGGATTTCACTACCAGTGAGGGTGCATGTTGAAACATAAGAAATATAAAATAAGATTTTAACTAATTCTGACAATGTTCTACCATACAACAAAGTATTGAAGAAAATGTACAAGCATTGCGGCAGTTCCATATCCCAGATGATAATGAAGATGTCAAACTTTAATCAAATCCTACAACAAACAACCACCTTGCTATCGAAGTGCTGTGAAACTTGAAATCCACATTAATATTCTAGACCAGGTTCAAAAGAATCAGGGATCCAGGAAAGATGCTGATGATTTCAAGAATAAAACTTACATACCAAATTTTAGTGGTAATATAGATAGCACTGATGTGAAAGAATGGTTACATAAGTTGGATAAATACTTGCAACTATTCCCAAGGAATCGCCTATGCCTCGTTGCATTTTGAAGGTCTAGCTTATGTTTGGTGACAAAGAGTTGAGATTGATCCACGCGTTCAATAGGCAATTGGAGGCAGTTTAAACACTTGTGTACTCAAGTTTTCTTGAAACCATTTCGAGGAAAAATGTTTTTCCAATGCCAATTTTTGGTCCAACAAATTAGTTGAAAGATAATAATAACCAAATGTGTGTGTGTGTCTGTGTGTGTGTGTGTGTGTGTGTGTGTGTGTGTGTGTGTGTGTGATATACATATACATACATATATATATATATATAGATATATATATATATACTAGTTGCTTGTGCCCATCGATGACGGGCAATGGGCACTTACCACAAAAAGTGTTCATATATTTTTGGAGGCTATGTATTTTTTACCCTTTTTTAAAAACCTATTTAGATTTTCCTTTTGCAAATGGGTGACATTTTTTGCCGACAAAGTGTGACATTTTTGCCGGCAAAAACGTGACATTTTTTACAACATCTCAGACATTCTCTCTCTGAAATAGTTTTATACTATATAGATATATCTTGTCCACCTAGCACAAGTCCTTTTCCTTATACATGGACCAATTTTTATTAGCCTACACTACTCAAGGAACTTCGGGCCTATTTGCTAACTTATTAGTGAAGCTACATTATGAGTATGCCTTCAACTTTGTAAGCACACATACCTTGTCTATATGCCTAGAAAGTAGGTATTACATTATTCAATAACTTTGACACCCCCAGTTCATGACAACTTCTTTGGAATTTCAACCAACATGTTGGAAATACCTTACCACACTTTCTCTAGGCATAACCACGTGGCTATTGACTCCACCTCATTTTTATCTTATGATCTATGCATTGTCATGTAATTTATATATTGACTTAGTTATTATGTCATGCATCTTCACACACTAAATGTTGTATCCTACTCTTTTACATCCTCAAGGAATCTTTTTTTGTTTTTTTTTGTTTTTTAGGATTGTTCTTTTATTCAATTTTGATATTTTAGTTTACTTCATGCATCAAGAACATTTGGATGGTGATTGGATCCACTACTTTTATCCCTTCAATCTTGTTTCTCTCAAAGAAATAGGACTAAATTGTCCTGGCCACAAGCAATTACATCCAAATTGCCACAAAAAACCAATTGTAGATGTTAAAAATTAGACATACACTTTGAATGAAAGGTCTAGACTCGTTAGTATTCTTATATGAAATAGTTGTCACTATGTGAAATTGTGAAAAATGCAAATAATAGCTTGATTAAACCATGTATTTATGTGCATCGGGTGATTCCACACGCATAGAACCTGCTATTGCGAGTCAAGGATAGGCCTAGGTAGGCTAGTACCTAATCTTAATTGTAAGGTCATTTGTTAAGTTTCATTAAGATAGAAATCTATCTCCTCAAATCTAGATTTTTTTGCAAAGGTGCAACTTGATTGGATCACAATCAATTAGGTTGGCCTTTAGATGGATAAAGGAATGATCACATGGCACCCTCACATGTGTGAGAATAGTTCAGAACAGTACGAGCCTTAGATCTTATGTATGTGCTCTTTTTGGAGCTCATAAAAACACATCTGAGAATTGGAGAGATGAAGATATTTGGAGATCTCATGTACAAGCTTGTGTAGATCTTCCATTTGCATCAATTCCTTTTAGTTCAATCTATCGATACAAAAGCCTAATCTTCACACATGTGAAGCTAATTTGGTCAATTAGCACTCCCTTTTTTTTTATTGGTGTTGCTTACTAATCTACATTGTGTCATTGCTAGCATGCAGTTAAGGGTGTTGGCTCAATTGGTTATCTTGACATCCAAAGTTTCTTTGGTCTCAAGTTCGAGCCTCTCCTTGGAAACCAAGAAGCATTGCTAGCATGCAAATAATGATGGAGATGAAGGTAGCAATGCATCCAATCCCTCTTGTGGATTGATGAATAAATGCAAAGGTAAAGGCACCATGGATCAAGTTCAAGGTGACACTTTTTACTTGGTGGTATAGAGAGCCAAGTACAAGAGCATAAGCCATTGATCTAATGCAAATCCATTTTTAGCAAGTTTTGGTGCTAAAAACTAGTATTGAGAGGGCAAGCTAGAATCTTGATTTTGGTGAGGAGATTTGATCCCAAACTTGGTAGGGGTCCAAATCCGTACTATCCACATGTGTGGGCACCTCTGAACCTGCATTTAATGCATGGTATTCAATTGATCCAAAAAAATTCAATTTGTGAGCTGTTGGTGTAATTTTTGGTGGGGATCCTAGGATAATCTACCAAGATCATTTGGCATTGATTAGATTTGAATTTGTTTCATGGAATCTAATTAGTCTAGGCTGAGTTCAAGTCCTATTAAGGTTAAAAACAGGTCTTGAAAGTACACCAAGAAGGAAGAAAGAGATTAAGTCATTTTTTTGTCCAAAAATAGCCAAAATTGGCAAGATTTCATTGTAAGTAGATTTCACATCATCTTATCTTCATTCCGACTTTGTGAGGGAGTGCTAGAACTGAGATTATAAGTCCATTTGTTGGATGAGAGATCTAATTTGTGTGAAACACTACAAAAGAGAGACCTTAGTGAGTTTCTAGAGACAATCAAATCCATTTCTTGGCAAGATTTGTTTGAAAGTAGTTTTCACTTCATCTTATCTTCATTCCAGCTTTGTGAGGGAGTGATAGAATTGTGATTATAATCCATTTGTTGGATTAGAAATCAAATTTGAGTGAAACACTGCAAGTGTGAGACCTTTGTGAGTTTCAAGTCAATCAAATCTATTTCTTGTTTGTAGAAGTCACTAGTAAGATGGAATCTGCTGGAGCATACCTTCTAGAAGCTAGTGAGAGATTGAATTCTACAAATTATGCTATTTGGAAGGTTAGGATGGAGTCACTCTTGGTGCTCCAAGACCTTTATGAGTTCTTGATTGAAGATGAAGATGAACCTCTAGGTGCACAGGAGTTAGCTAGATACAAGAAGAGATCTAGGCTTGCACTTCATTGTGTGAAGATGAATGTGAGCAATGATTTGTTGAGAGAAGTATCAGCATGTACTAGTGCTAAAGAGGCTTGGGAGTCTTTAAAATCAATCTATGAGTCTAGCAACACTTCTAGAGTTCTTATACTTAGAAATCAAATTTTGCAAAGCATGAGAAGAAGTGAGGAGAGTGCACAGGATTATGTACTCAGAATCAAGTCTCTAAATAGGGAGTTGGCTTCCATTGGAGAGAAGATTCATGATGGAGAGCTTGTACAAATTGTCCTTAATGGTCTAGGAGATGACTTTGCAAATTTGGTCCAAAGTTTTGCCATCCAAGACACTTTGCCAACTATAGAAAAACTTCACAGTGTATTAGTGGCTGAAGAGTGTAAGATGCTCCATGCAAAATCTAGGATGAGTTCCTTGTCTTTGCAGGATGGTGATGAGAAAGCCAATTTCTCAGTCAAGGGCAAAAAGAAGACCAATGGAAAGAAGAAGCATCCAAAGGAGGCCAAAGAAGAGGATGATGCATCAAGCTCAAAGGACAAGTCAAAGCAAAAATGCTTCTTTTGTGGAAAGAAGGGGCATTATGCATCTGAATGCTACAAGAGGCTAAGAGCACAAGTGGAGGAGGACAAACAAGGAAACCTTGCAAAGGAGGAGGAGGAGGATGAAGTAGATGTATTCTTGATGGCATCTACATCCTCACCAACAAGCAATAGCAATTCAAGAGACAATTGGTGGATCGGCAGTCGGGCTAGCTCTCACATGTCTTGTGAAAAGGACTTTTTCTCAACCTTACACTCTTTCAATGCTGCTAAAAAGTTTGTCTTTACTGCAAATGATGAAGAGTGTAGGATAGATGGTGTTGGTACCATCTCTTTGTGTCTAGAATCCTCAAAATGCATGGATCTAAAAAATGTCCTTTATGTACCATCAATCACCAAGAATATGCTTAGTGTTGGTCTACTCTTAGAAAGTGGTTTGGATGTCCACTTTAAGCATGGTGTTTGCTTCATCTTGAAGAATGATGTTTGCATTGCAAAGGGATTTAAACATGGAAGATTGTTTAAGTTGGAAGCTAGTGTTGCTTTTGAAAGAATGAGCTTGGCAAAGGAGGAGATCACTCAAGAGGAGATCTTGGCAAAGTGTGACCTTGCTTGCATTGAGGAGGAGCATCAAAAGGAGGAAGATCTTGAGGATCAGCCTCAAAGCATGAGAGGGGAGTCCTCAATGACAATGGCCGAGTCATCAAATTGCATGCAAATTGTCCATTCAAGTGTGCATCTTGCAAGGGTGGTGAGCATTGGAGAGTCTACTATCTTTGAATACTTTTTGAAAAGTAGTAGTAGACATGAGGTGACTTGTTTCTTACCTTTAAGATTCATGGTGTTTATTACTTTGTATGACAAGACAATGAAATGGGTTGCTTTGAAATCTACATTTGTTGTTGATAAAGCAATTTCATTGGATAACTATTTTTGTAATAGTTTGAATAGAGTCATAAAAGATGAAACATCATTTGCTTTGAAAATCTTTGTGTCCACATGCTTTGTGCATGATCATTACAATGTAAGGACCAAAGATTATCCTATTTCAATGATAAGAATAATGGTAGTGTTTTTCTCTTCAAGTAGAGATTGTAGAATCTACATGTTTTCAACCAAAGAATTTGTCAATGGTGTAAAGGTGATCTTTCAAGAGTGGAAGATTTGTAAACTTGAAGAAGCACCTTTGGATCAACACCTTATTCAATTCATTGATGGTTTGGAGTCAAGTCAAGTGGAGGAGCGAGCTCAAGACCCGAGGACTCCAAGAAGAACCTTGAATATCAAGATGGAGCCATCTAGGCTCAATCATATGGATCAAGCAAGGCAAGTTGTCTTTGGCAACATTATGTATGCACTTAATAGTTTAATTGATGTATCTTCAAGTGCACAAAATGCCTTGGAATCCATGGCTTGGCATGATGTATAGTTTTTGAAGCGTGCTACATGACACATTTATGGAACATCTTGTAAGAGATCCTCTAAGAGGTGGTGAAAGATCCTTCATGGACATCATTCTCTATTGGAGTCTCAAAAGTTCCTTGTTTGTAGCTGGATTTTTTAGACACTTCTAAAAGCATTCATTCATCTAGCAAGAGAGTTGTAGATAGATCAAGCTAAATCTGAGGAGGAGTGTGAAGAATTGCCAAAAATTGGCAAATCTAGCTTGATCAAAAACCATGTAGAATAGTGTAAATTGTGTACACAAGTGGGTTCCACACATGTGAGGCCATGATGCCACATGGGAAACCCATCCTAATGTAGGTTAGGTCAAGTCAAGAGAGTTGGTCACGTCTATTTGGTGCTCATCCCTACTTTATAGGACCTACACCTAAGTTTAAGGTGAAAATTTGACCAACTAGCTACCTACCAAGCATAACTCTAGGATCTAGGCTAGGGTTTCATTTTAGGGCAAGAAGGGTGAGTTAACTTCCTTATTACATGCTGGAAATCCACCTAACTTCAAGAAGGAAGTCGAATTTGCTATGTATTCCAAGCTCCCATAGTGAGAAGATAGAAAATTTTTGGAGCTCATTGGCAATCTCAAGCTAGTTCACTATGTACATTGAGTTTTTGTGATCCAAATGAAACCAAATCAATTTCTATTTGTTTTTCAGGTTGAAGTCCGTACTAGAGCCTGTAGTACACACGTGTGGGCTCGGATTTCAATGTTTATCAATGCTTTTGATTGTCAATGCTTGTTGTTTGTCAAATTGCCAATCTAGATCAACTTTTTTGTGTCTAGTTTTTTGATAAATTGTTAAGCAAGCATCCAATCACTCTTGTGGATCTTTTGTAGATCCATTTATGGTCCTAAAGTACAGTACTTTCACAGTTCCGTCTACCCAGAGGTCCAGATTTGTTTTCCCGTCAGCCTGATAGCGCAAACAACTGATAAGCAAGATGCTTTGACACCTCTTTTAATCAAAGGATCACATTCTTCAGGAAGATCTATACGGAGAAGAATTTTTTATTGTAAGAAGAAAAAGTAGACTACGATCCAATATCAGTTCAACAATAAATAAATAAAAGAAACATACTCAGCCCCTTTATACATTTCACATACCAGTTTGTCATTTCACGTAGCACTTGAAGAATGAGATTGATCTTTGATTCAAATGTTGTCATGCCGCAGAGGCTTGAGGTTTGTAATTATGTTGTATTCTTCCAATTAATTCGAAATGAATATCAATTTTCATTCTCCATTAATAAGCTCCAGCATCTGAGCGTTTGTAGTCAATCTTGTGCTCTGAGAACTGAACATTATGATTTATCCATTTTTGAATCCTAATTCTGAATTTTTTTTTTTTTACATTAGGTAATCTTTTTTTACTATTGGTAAAGATATTAGTCATTTTTTACCTCCGGTAAATCAATTTTTTAAGAGGAACCTTACACTCTGTAAGGTTCCTCTAATGTATGAAGTTGTTACAGTTCTAATATTCTTCCAATTAAGGTTACTCAAAATACAGAGCAAATTTTTTTTAAGTGCTTTATGCATGGCAATTGCATTAAAAAAATTCATTTTGCAATGGAAATTGGAACCCAAATCCATAAGGGCTAATTCTTTACTAAAAAACTTCAAAATGAAGTTGTAGTTCAAAAATCAAGTAATTCATTTGGAGAGATATATCCTTGGCTAGGAGGCACCTTTTTTGGCCATTCTTGGGCCAAATTGACCCTTGAAACTTGCTGCTCAAGGCTAGTAGATAGCGATATCACCGAGCAGGGAGAAACACATTTTAAGGAGTTTCATCGCCATAGTAAATGGAGTGCAGGTGACCTAGTAGAGATGGGCTACATTCACTATTTGAGTACCGCATGGCCAAATTTGGGACAATTTTTAGTGCTGAAACTTGCTACGGGTGGTACAGTGAGACATTATCGCTTTCAAATCACATTTGCTTACTTTTGACAAGGTAACAAGGTTTTTTGGGGGATAAATGCGGTATAAGGGCAAATGAGAGCGAAATGGTGTGGAAAAAGCTAGTATTGGCGACGAAAGTGCAATTTACCGTCATGGCTACTCATTATTGATGACAATGTTGAGAGGGCAAGCAATCACAGGTGAGAGGTAGGCATGGTATGCATGTTATAGGTGGATAAATGTGATCAGGTTCAACACATGGAATTCAAATCAACCAATATCGGGTGACATTTGGAGGGAGACTCTCACAGGCATTATCGATAGTGACAATGTCGAATCAAGTGATAGTTGCATTATTGGCACATGTATTTGTAATTTGAAAATCTGTTATTTGAGGGAGAAATTTGTGCCAGCTTGGAGGTACACATATTTGGCAGTCAGAGGTGATAGAAGTACGTGGTGGTGCTGGTTGGAAGCCATTAAGCAGGATAGTGAACCTAAATTGGATGAACTATGTGTGAGACATGTGGGAGATTAAGAACGAGTCAGTAATCACACTTTGGAGGCTCATAATGTATGGTAAGTGTGAAAGTTTGTGAGTTTTGCAATTCATAAGTCATTCAAATCAAGTCATTTTAGTTGTGGAGCAGTGTATTAGGTTTGTCATCAATGAAATACTCTTCACGACCTATTCTGGGTAAGTCAAGTCAATTTGCAGTATCGGTATTGCATTAGGGATGTAGATTCCAGAAATGGCAATGTGCAACTCATTTCGTTTGGACCATGGAAGATCTCACAGGTTCATTGGAAGTGATATTGGCATGCACTGTATGTGAGGGACTTGATGGTGGCTGTGAAGTTCACATCTCAGTATTCTCAAGGAATGGTTCAGAATCATTCACAGGAGCAGCCCAACTTGCATTTGTGTAACCATTGAGAAAATTGAATTTGTCATTGTCGACTATTCCATAACAAATGCAAAAGTCTATAGTAGCTCGAAGATATCTCAAAACTCTGATAAGAGCCTTCCAATATGTAACACCAGGATTGGCCATATACTGACTTAAGAAACTGACTGTAAAAGCTATGTCTAGTCTGGTACAGATCATCGCAAACATAAGAGATCCACATAATGATACTCACGCATCTGCTCCTTCTAATTTGCAGTCCATCATATTATATCTGATTAAGACATTGTGAATGTATCTTTGCTGAGTGATGTAAATCAACTTCTGCTTTACCTAGACAGTAATGAGCTTTGCCCAGATCGGTCATGTCGAATTCAGAAGATAGCATTGTCTTAGCTTCTTTTATCAGATCGATACTGTTGTCGTCATACAAAGTGATGATAATAAAAGAATGTTGCACTGACTTGAAGTAGACATTCAAATCTGAAGCGCTTTGGGTTTATAGCCGTGATCGATAAGGAAAGTATTGATCCTTTGAAACCATGCTCGAGCATATTGCTTCAAGCCATAAAGTGATGTATGGAATTTACACACATGATTGTGTTTACCTTCAATATTGTAACCTTCAAGTTGCACCATGTAAATGTCTTCTTCCATAACTCCATTAAGATATGTTGTCTGTATATCCATTTGATGTATTTCCAAATCTGCAGCAGCAGCAAATGACAATAGAAGTCTAATAGAATAATGTTTAACTACTGGATTGAAGGTCTCCATGTAGTCGACGTTGTGTACCTGAGAGAACCCTCTGGAGACAAGTCAAGCCTTTCTTCGATCAATACTTCTGTCTGCATTTTGAACAACCATTTGCAATCAGCTACATTTCTGCTAGCATGTAATTCGACAATTGTCCAAGTTTGGTTCCGGTTTCGTAAATTGTGCAATACCACCTTGGAATCCAAACTAAACCTCAGAATTTCACAAAATACCCCATAAAATTGAACCTATGGCTTTATTTTTTCCATATCGCAAACAAGTACTAAAATTTGCCACTAATAATCAGATTTTTATAGTCCTAGAATTTCCTTTCCGAAGCTACTAATGTCCTAGGCCACTAGCTCTTCCTTTTATAAAATCCTTAACCACCTTTTTCGATATTTTAGAGATCTAAAAAAAATTCATTTGGACTTTCTATATCGTATATAAGCACATATTCATCCCAACCAAGCACTGAAGAATCCATAAATTTTGTTCCTGGTGGATAACAATAACCCACTTACAAAATTGTGAGTTTATAAGAAGGACCACACATGGTTTACCATAATGGAATTTGGCAAAAGAAAACAAAAAACAGGTTAGTCTCGCAAAAGGTTTTCATTGTTGTGTCACATTGTGCTCAACTATGGGTTCACTTGTAGTCACTAACCGTTTCTTTCTCACCTTCTCTATGTATCTCTCATGTGGTCTCAAACACACACATAAAGGTCACTTGCACATGCACATGCACTCTTTTTCTACACATTTATTGGTTGGTATATGTAGAGGGTGCAGGAAGCTACAAGCGCTAAAATTAACATGTGTTCATATTATATTGGGGTAAAAAATCCTATATTTAGATTCTTTAACTTATTTTAACCTCTAGAGAGCCACCAGTAAGTGGATGGTGGGTGTGTTCAAGACCCCTCCAGATCATGGTTTCTCATAAAAACTTGGGATGGGCAACGACCATGACTTGGAAACCTACTCGACACTTGGAACATTTGGCTTAGAAAATAGTAAACCCTTATTGTTTTTGTATGTTAACAATTTTACCATTTTGGCAATGTTGGATGACAAAATCTATTTTGAAGACCGTTATGACAAGGTTGATCAATCTATCTCACAATCCATAAAAAATTGAAGATTGGATGTCACCATTTTCCTCTCAAATTTCAATGCTGAAAAAGTCCCTTCAATCATCCTTGGTATTGACTTGCAACATTTTGACTCTAGGTAGGGAGGTGTGTGTGCCTAATTTCATTTCCTAGCTTCATCTTTATTAACCTAAATGTCCTATCAAAATCTAACATGTTTGTTTCTATTGGTTGGTAGGACACCATCTTCTATCAACTAGAGTTTAATGCTCATAGTACACATGCATAATATAAGAGAACTATGAATCCTCAATCAATTTATAGATGTTTTAATATTCATGTCATATTTTGACATCCATTAGGTGGCAACAACTTCAAATGCATAAAAAATAATGTCGATTCAACTTTTCATGCTACCAAAAAGTTAATTGCCAATTATGATGTGATATGAGTTTTCTTACATGTTACTCTTCATCATGTCACATATTGACAAATTATTTTCTAGATTTTCATCATGTATGTCAACTCCAAAAAGAAAATAAAATTATTTTAATACATTGTTGTCCAAGACAAAATTCAAAAGTATATTGTGAAAATCAGCTATTTTTGAACTAATATAAAGCTTTGCAATCATGCTAATTTTGTAGATAAGCACCAATTTTTAGTCTATGTTTTTGTTATCAAGATGGCGTTTAGCACTTAATATACATATGCTCATCCATATCACTCAAATTTAGTATATGTTGTGTGAAGCTTGTAATGTTGTAATTGTGGATGTCAGCTTAAAAGGCTAAGATTAGCAATCTTTTTCCTAATATGCAATTACTTTCACGTAAGGATTTTTTAAATTTGAATAATTTTTCAAATTGTATGATTATGCATTGAGAAAATGAGACTTCGACATTGTAATGAGCAAGACTCACTTATGCAAAGGAAACAAACTTTGGCGAATCTAGCATGTAGTTCGTTGTATATTGCATCAAAACTTTATGCTAGTTTGTAATCACATGCTACTACTATCAAGTTTATTCAACAACTTTGTGTGATTGATGTAATGTAGTGTATACATCATTGAAAAGAAGTCCATCTTTCTAGTTGACATATGAATCAATTTTTTATATGAAGATCTTTTTGCATTTAGACATTAGTGTATCACTATTTGAGTTGAAGACAAAAGGAGACAATGAAATGCCATAATGGGCACTTATATAAACTAAAAGAAGCATTGAAATGTCATAATAGGCTCTTATATGAAAAAATATATATAAGTTTCATGGCTATGATACCTCACCTAGAGTCTTTGACCTTTATTCAAAACATGCCGCCTAACCTTATATAGTTCATAACACGATCAATTCAATGATTACTATGCAACCAAGCAAAATCAAAACATCTAAATCAATCACATAAGTAAATATGGGTGACATATACTCTTCTCGCTAGCTATAGTTTGGCATGATAAGCTGTTTGTATAAAACGTTGTCCCAAGTAGGGTGAAAAGAGAATCTCAATGAAAGAAAAATAACTCCAAAATTTAAAGGATTAAAAACAGTAATCATGTGAAACTCGTATCTTGTCCATTATGAAAACCTAGTCAAATATCATTTAAAGTAGTTATAGGAGGCAAACATAGAACTTCCACTATTAAATCACATATATTCACAACAAAAAGAAAACACAATAACTTGGTGTGTATTCTATAATTTAAATAGAAATATCAACAAAAAAAGCAACATGATCAAATCAGCCCAATGTGGTGATAAGCATATTCAAACAACCAAATATATAGTATCTAGATTAGTTACAAGTAGTGGTTGAGAAAATATAAATTATTGAAGCCTTTTTGTAAACAGAAACTCCAAACATGTGTACAACTATGTGAATCTATGGGAATACAATGAAAGTTAATATATGATAAGCTTTCATTTAGAGCTATTGGTGATTCTATTTTTGTATAATTTTGTGGGTAGTAGTTGTAACCACATATTCAATAGGCTACGGGTCCCTATTCAAGTATAAATTGATTATTGTCTCTTTTCTATTTTCATTTTGAGTTTTTTATCTCTCTTTATGGCTTCTTGTCTTCAAACATAAACAATGATAGTAATGGGAATGCATTTCCCAAGTGGAAAGAGAGAATGCTTATGATTCTTGAAGAGATTCATCTACGAACAAAAGAATATGTGAAATATGCATAGGATGAGAACTTACGAATTCTTGAATATGCTAGCTAATAGACCCAAAGACATAACAAAATTAAACCTCACTATTATGAAAATGCTCTCACTATCATGAAAATGATCAAGTGAAAATAAGGTGGCCCTTTACTAAATATGAAAATAAAAATAAAGTAATTTTTTGTTTTGTTTGTATGGTTTAAAAAACAAACAACATCCAATTCTTGTTTGTAATATAGGATCAATAGCCAAGAAAAATTTTGAACTAGTACGTATGACATTAATAGCCTAAGTTGGTGTTGCTTCACTCTCTACAAGTCTGTTATTAGTAAGTAGAATTATAGATTTAGGTCATAAGGTGGATTTTGAGTCTGATCAATGTAGAATTATTGATAACACATCCTTGCACTCGGCAAGAGGCATGGATGCTTATATAGATTGGCGCATTGTTATTCTGATTCTAGTCAAGCCTTGAAAACCTCTGTTCTTGTAAATAAAGCATTACTATGGCATCATCGCTTAGGACACTTGAATTATGCATCTGTATCGAATATGTCCAGACAATCTCTAGCACTTGATCTCGACTATCCTTCTGGCAAAGTCGATCTCCCTGTCTACCATAGCTGCATTCTTGGAAAGCAAACTAGGATTTTTTTTAGATTGAGTCATGGGCATGCAGCAAAAGGTCTATTAGATGTTGTTCATTCAGAGATATGTGGACCTATGCAAACTCCTTCATTGTTAGATGCAAAGTACTTTATTGCTTCTATTGACGAATTCTCTCGAAGAACAGCTGTTTACTTCATTAAGCAGAAATCAGAGGCTTTCAACAAATTCAGACAATTCAAAGAGCATGCAAAAAATCAAATGGAAAATAAATCAAAGCACTGAGGTCCGACAACGGGGAAGAATATATGTCCACCAAATCCAAGGAGTAGTGCCTTAACAATGGCATTGAGCAACAATACATTACCTCCTATTTGCCTCAATCAAATGGTCTTGCTGAGAGAAAGAACATGACCTTAGTTGAATCGGCAAAGTGCATGTTATCACATGCGACACTTCTAAAGTCCTTCTGGGCTAAAGTTGTTTCAACAACAAACTATATTCAAAACAGATGTCCTACTAAAGGTCTCTCATACAAAACACCATTCGAAGTTTAGACATGTACCAAACCTTCTTTATCAAACTTACGAGCTTTTGGATGTACTGCTTATGCGCAGATTCCTCATGATCTCGGGAAGAAGCTTGACTCGCAGAGTATCAAATGTATTTTCATCAGCTACACTACTTCAGATCAAGCTTACAGGTTGTTCGATCCCATCGAGTAGAAGATATTCACTAGCCGGGATGTCATCTTCATCGAAGATCAGTTTATCGACCTCAAGGGAAAAGGCAAAGCCCATGTAGCCAACTTGTCTGACTCGTCCGACATATTGAACTTAGAGGTTCCTCAGTCGACTATTCTCATTGAAGGTCCAAACTCATCTACTTTCGACGAACAGCATATCAACGGTGAATCTGAAGATGATGATGTTTCAATTCAACAACTACAATGTGATGAAAATGATCAACTTCCTCTATTCCCTAGAAGATCATCAAAAACTAGCATAATACCTATCAGGTAGTCTGCAGCTTACCTTGTTCAGGAGCAGTCAATCTGATTCCATTCTCTAGAAAGAAAGCTATGGATAAAGAGTATTCATCTCTTATCAAGAACCAGACATGGACGATTGTCGAATTACCTTCTCAAAGTCAAGTACAATGCAGACGGAAGCATTGACAAAAGAAAAGCCTGACTTGTTGCCAAAGTATTTTCTCAGGTATACAACATCGATTACACGGAGACCTTCAGTCCAGTGCTCACATTCTTCTATTCGACTTCTACCGTCGTTTGCTGCTGCTGCAAATTTGGAAATACATCAAATGGATGTACAGACAACATATCTTAATGGAGTTATTGAAGTAGACATTTACATGGTATTATCGAAAGTAAACACAATCATGTATGCAAACTCCATAAAGCACTTTATGGCTTGAAGCAATCTGCTCGAGCATGGTTTCAAAGGATCAATACTTTCCTTATTGATTAGGACTACACACCAAGCTCTTCAGATTCGAATGTTTACTTTAAGACAGTGTAGTAGTCTTTTATCATTATCACTTTATACGTAGACAACACGTTGCTCTTCGTCAACAATATTGATCTAATAAAAGAAGACAAATCAATGTTATCTTCCAAATTTGACATGACCGATCCGGGCGAAGCTCATTTCTGCCTTGATATTCAAATTCACAGAGACAGAAATCAAAAGTTGATCTACATTACTTAACAGATATTAGTCAGATATAATCTGGTTAATTGCAAGTTAGCTCTCTCACCAATGGAACCAAATCTCAAATTGTCAAAGAACTAATGTCCTTGAGCAATCGAAGAGAAGGAGCAAATGCGTGAGTATCCTTAGCATTCAATAATAGGATCTCTTATGTACGCAACAATCTGTACCAGGCCAAACATAGCTTTTGCAGTCAGCTCCCTAAGTCAGTTTATGCCTAACCCTGGTATAACATATTGGAAGGCCTTATTAGAGTCATGAGATATCTTTGAGCTACTATTGACTTTTGCATTTTTAATGGAGCAGTCGACAATGACAAACTCAAGTTACTCCATGGTTACAGTGATGCAAGTTAAACAGGAGATGTAGACACTCGTAAATCTACTTCTGGATTTACATTCTTCCTCAACAATGGTCCTATTTCCTGGAACAGTCGTAATCAATCTTCTATAGCTCTATCTTTTATAGAATCAGAGTACATCGCAGCCTCACAAGCTACAAAGGAAGCAATTTGGTTGAGAAACTTACTCTCAGATATCGGTCTGAATCAATATGCTCCGACATTACTATTTTGTGATAATCAAAGTGCCATCGCCTTGTCAGCCAACCCTAGATTTCATTCTAGGAGTAAACACATTGAACTCAAGTATCACTATGTCGGAAGCAAAGTTCTCAACAAAAAGATCAGATTGCAGTATTGTCGAACGCAAGATATGACAGTAGATATTTTTACCAAAGCATTAAGCTTGGAAACACACAGAAATTTTTGTGCATAATTAAGTTTAAAGGTGAAGGCATTCATGGACTTGTGTTTTTATACAGTCTGCATAACTACTCGGAAACGGCTCACGGTGTTGACATTTTCTCTCACATTGGCTTTTTTCGCAAAATGTCAGATGCTCACATTCTCTTCATATCAGATTATCAGCATTAGAGGACTGCATGGCTGTCTCAGATGTCTAATTGTTTCTGCAATCTCTTTTTCATGGTAGTCTAAGACTCCAACACTAATAATTTTATTCAACACATAAGAACAGCTCATAATCTCCGTTCTCTAAGTAATCCACGATCATGTTAAACACATTTATTATTGTTCATTCATTATCATTATTTTTGTTTTTCATCTATAGACATTCACTCAACAGATGTGGTATTTGAGCTGATAATTTCCATCTTACAAACCACCAATAGATTGGTATCAGAGCTTCACACCTACAAAAGTGGTATCAGAGCTTCACACCTACAAATTGGTATCAGAGCAGCTTCCACCTTACAAAGTGGTATCAAAGCCCTGGTTTATTCGACTACTAGAGTCTAGGATTTATAATAAAACTTAATACGTTCTTATTTCATAAGAGCTAGTTCATTTTGTTTGTGTTCAATCTCTGTTCCTTGACTTTAAAGGAAATTTCAACCTCAAAGATCCGCTTGATTAACAAATTCAACGGAGATGACTTCCACATGTGGAAGAGGATGATTTTAATTGAAAATGACTATGGGGATACGTAAATGGTTCAATAGCCAGACTGGCAAAATTGGAACTGCTTCCAACATGGGAAGCAAAGGATGGCAAAGCACTTGCCATTGTATCCTTGAATCTGAAAGACACTCAGATTACTCACGTATCAGACAGTACCACCTCCAAAGAAATATGGGATATTCTAACAAGTATCTATAAGACTTCAGATGTATTGACTCATCTCTTTCTAAGGAACAAGATCCTCACACTCAAGATGAGCGAAGGCACCTCAGTCAGCGATCACCTGAATGAATTCAAACAGTTGCTGAATCAACTTGCTACCATAGGGTCTCCTATTTCAGAAGAAGACTCAACAATGTCTCTTCTCACCAGTCTTCCATCCTCCTACGACAATCTTCTGAGCAATACTCTCGCATTGTCTCTCCAAAAGCTGACAGCAAGCCTATTGCAGGAAGAAGTTAAGAGAAAAAGCTTATCCATGACGAGTACCAAGTCAATGGCATTGTACTCTAATAAGCAGCAGTCCAAGAAGAAGAAGAACTTCAAGGACAAGAAGACGAAGGTGGAGCAACCAGTCTCAACGCAACAAAAACAACAGCACATTCAACAATCACCAAAGACCAAACTCTTTTGCAGGTATTGCAAAAGATCCAATCACGACATAAAAGGTTGTCGCATCCTCAAGCATAATGAAGCGAGGAAGAAGATGCAGCAGCACCAAGAGGGAGGCTCTAACACTATCAGAAATCTACAAAAAGAGGATAAGATGCTGACGGTACAAGATCAACTAAGTAGAGATGCCTATCAATGGTATCTTGATTCAGGTGCTTCACAGCACATGACGCCATGTAAGAACCTATTTTCTACTCTCACAACAACATATTCAAAGTACATTTTCTTTGGCGACTCAAGTTCACACAAGGTTCCTGACGGCATCACTAGATAGCTAAATGGTGTACTTTACGTACCCAAATCAACAAAGAACTTATTATCTATTAGCAAGGTCACTGATCAAGGCTATAGAGCTTTGTTTACTGCTAATCGATGTACTATTTTTTATGAGAACTCCAATGAAATCCTCTTTGCACAAAAGAAAGAAATTTGTATATTCTGAGTGACGATTATGCACTTATTGTGAGTAACTCTGATGCTCATGTTTGGCATCAAAGACTAGGTCATTTAAACATGCGTTCAATCTTGTACAGGCATCATAACAAATTGGTCAAGGATATGAATATCAATGATGTTTCTATAGCTAATCAGACTGTCTATGAAAATTGTCTACTAGGGAAACAACCTAGAACAAAATTTCCAAGAGAACAAGCCAAAAGACAAAGTCCATTCTATCACTAATTCATAGTGACTTATGTGGTCCTATGAGCATACCCTCTTTGGGTCAAGATCTATATTTCATTACATTTATTGATGACTTCTCTCGGTTCACCAGAGTCATGTTCATAAATAACAAGCCAAAAGCATTCAATTGCTTCAAAGAATTCAAGCAATATGCTGAGAATCAAACTGGTCAAAGAATCAAGGCCCTGCGGTCTGATTCAGGGGGAGAGTATCTATTTAATGAAATGGCGGACTACTTATCATCATGTGGCATGCAGCATCAGCTCACAGCCAGCTACACTCCAAAGCAAAATGGCATAGTTGAGCGAAAAAATAGAACATTATTGGAAGCTACACAATCCATGACTGTCAATGCTCAATTACTCCAAAACTTTTGGGCTGAAGCAATTTCTACAACTTGCTATCTACAAAATTATTCCAGCACGAAGGCAGTCAACTCCAAGACACCCTTTGAAGCCTACTATGGCTACAAACCAAGTCTGAAACATTTAAGTATATTCGGATGTCTCTGCTATGCTCAAATTCCATCTGATCTGAGAAAGAAGTTAGACCCAGTAAGCTGTAATATATCTTTATTAGTTATTCAATATCACACAAGGCATATCGTATCTATGATATTGATACAGGTCAGATCTCAGTCAGCCGTGATGTTGTCTTTCTTGAAGACAAATTCCATGATTTCAAGTAGAAGCAAGCCAATGTAGGAGTTTGTCACAGTAGCTCCATTCTCCATCGATAGGCATCGACCTATGAATGTTCAAACGCAGGCGTTTGTCCCAACAGCTCCATTTACCATCGATGGGCCTAGACCCACGATTGTTCAACTACAAGCTGAAGCTATCCCAGTAATTTACCAGGAGAAACATCCACTCAAAACTATCCACATAAACACATAAGAGCACTGCTGCTAAGTCTCCTCCCAACCACTTGTTGCATAGATTGTGATGAGGAATGCCTCTCTCTGGGCTCACTTAAACACAATCCTAAAGCACTCACTTAACCCTGACCCTTTCCTAACGTCGACACATGGCAAATCCCATTCACTCGTGACACTTGCCACTTGGTAGTACCCTGACACATTGGCAAGCGAGTAGGAGGACCGTCCGACTCTTGTCACTCATGCACTGGACCAAGTGTCCCAATGAACATATGACACGTGTCTTGTTGACCGGTCAACCTCTCTACTTTTTAGGAGGTCAGTCCAGCAACCTCTAATTTAAGACACAGTACCCTATACCAAATATAAGGAAGACAACAAGTTACTAAAGACCTGCTATTTACATTTTTACAAAACACCATAGGCCGGTGTGAGCCACTAATATTCACAGATTTACAAGTCTGACATGTTCACACTAAGGCAAGAATATAAGTACATAACACTGACCCTCTAATACCATGTTAACATTTTATTATGAATCCAACAACACTTCAAGAATACTCATGCTTAAAAATCAAGTACTTTAAAGCATGAAGGGAAGTGGTGAAAGTGCACAAGAGTATGTGCTTAGAACAAGATAATGAGCTAGTGCAAGTCATTCTCAATGGACTAGGTGAGGATTACACTAATCTAGTCCCAAGTTTTGCCATCCAAGACCATTTACCTACTATTGAAAAGCTCCATAATGTGCTTGTGGCCGAGGAGAGTATGATGCTACATCTCAAGGCAAGGATGGGATCAATGTCCTTGCAAGGTGGTATGAGAAGGCCAACTTCTCTTTCAAAGGAAAAAAAGAAAACTAATCCATCCAAGAACAACCAAGGCAAGGAGGCCGAGGACAAGGATGGTGGATCAAGTTCCAAAGGAAAGTCCAAGAAGGTCAAACCAAAGCTCACATGTTTCTTTTGTGGCAAAAAAGGACATTTTTATTTCGAGTGCTTCAAGAAGAAGAATGCTCAAGAGAAGGACAAACAAGGCAACCTTGTGCTTGAGGAGGAGGATGATGATTGCAACTCATCCTTGATGGCATCGACAACGCCAACATCAAGCATGAAAAAAAAAAAAGTGGATTGATAGTGGGGCTAGAGCTCTCACATGTCTTATCAAAAGATATATTTTTCTACCTTACTCTCATATAATGATTCTAGGAAGTTCATTTTCACTGCAAGTGATCAAGAGTGTAAGATAGATGGCATAGGATCTATTCCATTATGTCTTGGATCTTCTAAAAGGATAGATCTTGATAATGTTCTTTATGTACCATCCATCACAATAAATTTGCTGATCGTTGGACAACTCATGGATAATGGATTAGATGTCCACTTCAAGCATGGTATTTATTTCGTACTTTGATTAGCTACAAGTTAAAAGAAGGACTTTAGGGCTTTTTGCGGGACTTTTACTGTTGCAGGGCCTAAAAGTCAAGTTAGTGAATTAAAGGGGTTCATGTTTCTGAAGTCAAAGCTGAATAGTGCCCGCATGGAGCAAGGAGAGCACATTCAAATGTACATGACCAGAATCAAGACAATGAGGGATGAACTGAATTCTATTGGTGAGTGCATACGTGATGTGGAGATGGTACACAATGCATTGTGCGGCATTGCAGAACCCTATCAGATGTTTGTGAGTGATTTAGCATCAAGATAAAGATTACCAACCTTTGACGAGCTCACAGGAATTTTGATGTAGGAAGAGCAACGGCGAGAAATGGTAAAAGCTAGACGTCAAAATACTGACGATCAAGCACTTGCGACACACCAAAAACAAGGCAAGGGCAAGAGCAAGAAGAAGTCTAAGCAGCAATTTGCCAAGTCTCAGGAGGATGAGGGATCTTCCAGTAAGACTGAGAAGAAAGACAAGTGCTTCCATTGTCGTAAAAAGGGCCATTGGAAGAGTGAATGTCACAAATTCTTGGCGGAACAAGGCAAGGGGAAACCAAAACAAGCAGGTAACCTTGTCGATGAGGGTCAAATTGAAGACTCTAGCATCTTCATATCTGCATTGTCATCTAATCAAGATGATCAAATGTGGTATATTGACTCGGGAGCCACAAGACACATCACAGGTAACAAGAATTGGTTCAGTAGCTTGAAAGTGTTGGATAATGGAACGTCCGTTTCACAAGCAAATGGTGAGGTGTGCAGGATCAAGGGGATAGGCACCGTTTCAATCCAACAACCTGATGGCAAAAGCAGGATGATCAGGGAGGTAATTTACGTACCAGGTTTGAAGAAAAATCTACTTTCTGTTGGAGTCATTACTGATCAAAAGTTGAAAGTAGAATTCGCCCATGATCGTTGCCTTGTGAAGGATGTGAACCAAAAGTTCAAAGTTATTGCGGATGGAGTAAGGGAGCCCAATACAAAATTGTACAGGTTGAATGCTACAATCTAGGGGCAACATGGACTTGTGTTGTCCATTCCATCGCAAACTGAGTTGTGGCATAAGAGGCTTGGTCACTTAAACTTGGGAAGCCTCATTTTGATGAGAAAATTGGAGATGGTAACAGGATTGCCTACCATATAAGATCACTTGAAATCGATGTGCGAATCTTGTGTATATGGGAAGCAGCATCGAGAGAAGTTCAATAAAGGGGGTGTTGCAAGAGCAAAGAACATCCTGGATTTAATCCACACAGATTTATGCGGGCCTATGAGGACCATGTCCTTAGGTAAAGCCTTCTATTTCATGACCTTTTATTGATGATATGTCACGTAAGACGTGGATCTACTTCTTGAAGAAGAAATCAGATGCATTTGACAAATTCAAGAGCTTCAAAGCATTGGTCGAAAATCAGACAAGTAGGAAGATCAAAGTCCTAAGATCAGATAGTGGAGGTGAGTACAAGTCTAATGTCTTCAATGATCTTTGTGATCAATGTGGGATTAAAAGACAATTTACGCAAGCTCATACTCCTGCTCTTAATGGTGTAGCTAAGCACAACAATCGTACGATTGTGGAAAGTGCCAGATCTATGCTAGCTGAGATGAAACTACCACAAGATTTTTGGTCAGAAGCATGCAGTACGGCAGTCTATCTTCAAAATAGAAGTCCTACCATTGCCATATCAAAGATAACACCTGAGGAAGCATTCACGAAGAAGAAGCCAAAGGTGAACCACTTGCGAATCTTTGGATGTAAGGCCTTTGTACACGTTCCTAAGGAAGAGAGACGTAAACTTGATAAAAGCTATCAAGTGTATATTTCTAGGATATGATGATCATGTGAAGGGCTATAGATGTTTTGATCCAGTGGAAAACAAAATCCATGTAAGTCGTGATGTTATCTTTGATGAATCCAAGATGTATGAAGACGAGGATGCTGAGAAGATAGATACATCCAGTGGGAAAGATGGTATAGTGAGGATACCACCTGATGATGATCCATTCATTGACCTTCCAAGTGATGAAAAAGAGGATATATCTCAAGATACTACTACTCAACGTCAAGAGACAGGTTGGAGAGGTAGGGACAAACCTTTTGGTACAAGAAGGATTGAAGTTGCAGGTGACAAATGCAAGGAGAAGGATGTACCGTGGGATACATTTTCACCAGGAAGCCGATCACCTGACAAGAAGCTCCCTAAGTGGTTTGAGATATTGTTGGAGAGCCACGACATGCATGACTTTCCAGGATCATCTAGCCAGGGAGAGCTACGAAGATCAACAAGAGAGAAGACACAACCTGAAAGGTATGAAGCAAATTATGCTCTCCTATCTAGCACTATTCAAAGCAAAGAACCTTCGACTTGCGGTAAAGCGAAGGATGATGACATTTGGGTCAAGGCCATGGGAGAGGAGATGGAGTCAATTGCTAAGCATAGCACATGGGACTTAGTAGAACCACCAGTTGGCAAGAAGCCCATTGTTTGCAAATGGGTATACAGGACTAAGTATCATGCAGATGGTAGTATAGCAAAGCACAAGGCAAGATTGGTGATTAAAGGGTATGCACAAAGTAAAGGCATTGACTATGAGGAGACCTTTGCGCCGGTATGTAAGTGGAATACTCTACGTCTACTTGTTGCTTTAGCTTCACATTTTGGTTGGCCCTTTTGCATCAGATGGATGTGAAATCTGCTTTTCTAAATGGTGAGTTAGAAGAAGAGGTGTTCATGGATCAACCTAAAGGCTTTGTAACAAAGGGACAGGATTCAAAAATAAAGTATGTCGCTTGAAGAAAGCACTTTATGGTCTTAAACAGGCACCACGTGCGTGGTATAGCAGGATTGATGCCTACTTTCGTTCAAAGGGGATGGTGAGAACACACTCTGATCCAAATCTATATGTCTTATGCTTTGATGGTATGGTTGCTTTGATTGCTCTTTATGTTGATGACTTGATTATTACGGGGAATAATCAAGATATGATAGATATGATCAAGAAAGACCTCATGGAACAATTCAAGATGACAGATCTCAGCCTGATGCATTATTGCCTTGGAGTAGAGGTGTGGCAAAAAGGACACGAAGTGGGTTTAACACAGGTGAAGTATGTCAAAGAGTTGCTGCACATGTTTAGGTTGCAAGATTGCAAACCAGTGAATACTCCCATTGAACCAGGTAAAAAGCTTTCTAAGCTTGATGAGTCACAGCCATTTGATGCTACGCTGTATAGGCAATTAGTAGGGAGCTTGATTTACCTTACCATGACTAGACCAGATATATGCTATGTTGTTGGCATTGTAAGTCAGTTTATGGCAGCACCTACGGAAACACATTGGAAGGCAGCTAAACGCATTTTGCGTTATGTGAAAGGCACTTCATAGTATGGCTTGATTTATAGGAAGCATGATGGTTTACATGAGTTGTGTGGCTATGTGGATGCGGATTGGGGAGGTGACTATGATGATCATAGATCCACCATAGGGTATGTATTCCAGTTTTGTGGTAGTTGCTTTTCCTGGTCTAGTAAGAAGCAAAGTACAATTGCTCTTTCCACCACAGAAGCAGAGTATAAGGCAATGTGTAGTGCAGCATAGGAAGCTATATGGTTGAGACAAATCTTGGAAGAAGTTGGCATGAAGCAGAAAAATCCCACAACATTATATAGCGACAGTCAGAGTGGCATTCAGCTAGCAAAGAATCCAGTGTTCCATGCGAGAACTAAACATATTGAGATTCGGTATCACTTTATACGTGAGAGGCTGTTGAGTCGTGAAATTCATGTTGTTCATTGTAGCACAGAAGAACAACTAGCTGATATCTTCACTAAGCCACTTGTTGGAGAAAAGTTTGATAAGTTTAGATCAAAGCTTTCTATACTTAGAGTTTGTTAACTTTAAAGCTATGTATATGATTGTATAAAGTAGACTCTACTAAGGGAGAGAGTTAGAATTAAAGTAGAATCATTGTGCTATTGTACTGTGGGTCCTATCAGTTGATAAGGATCAGTTGGCCTCGCCACGAGGCAAGTCGACGGGACACGCGTCCCGCCAACGGCAACCTGGGTCATGCATGGGTTGCCTGAGTGAACAACTATATGTACAGTGTAATCTCTTTTTGAGAAGTACAGTTGCTATGTGAGCTTGCTGTGGAGAGTGTTTTCTGTCTGTGTTACTGTGTAGCATTTTCTGTGTTCCTGTGCAAAGCAAATCTAAGTATGATAACTCTCTTTGTGGAAGAAATGTAGCCCCTATCTGACTTTAAGCACTTGATCTTTGTATTGAGTTGATTTGCCATTGCATTTTTGAACTTGAGAAAGACATCAAAAACATGATTCTTACTCAATCCAAGCATATCTACTAGAGTCATCAATGAAAGTAACAGACATTTTTGCACCTCCATTGCTTAAAGTGATAGAAAAATGTACATTCTAATGCAAGAGTTTAAGAGGCATGCTACATCCTGCTTTGTAATGGCACCTTTGAAATAAGGCCAAAGAGTGCTTTGATAGGGTAGAGAGAAAATAGGACCCAAATAGCATGTTTTACATTGTTTTTGGATCTTGAGATCAAGACCCCTGATTAGGGTGGATCCAATGATCAATTAGGTTAGAAGTTAGGGTTAGGTTATGATGAGTTCTAAGAAGCCCTAAAATGCTCAAATCCAAGCTACTAATATATAAATATGTGATGGTTTCTCCATCAAATTATGAGTAAAAATTTGGTTTTCCATCTACCAATGTTGTTGGTGATCTACATGCTTGATATTTGCTATTTGTGTTGAGTACTTTGCAATTGTGGGATTGATTTGAAAGTTCAAGTATTGTACTCTGCCTGTGGCAGTTTGTACTTTCACACATGTGAAGGATATTGCATGAATTTGAGCCTTCAACTAGAGTTCAAGCCAAGGTGAAGCTAGGAAACACTAGAAACGGTTGGTGTTTTTGCTACAGGATCTCAATTGGATCCATTCAAGGTGCTTCCTCCATCATTTGAAAGGTCTATTAGTCTTTTTTTTGCTGCATTTTCAACATGATATCAGAGCCTTGTTATGAAATGAGCTAAATTCTTGCAATTTGATTCACTAGCATCATAGATTTTGATCAATTCAAGGCATTGATTGATTCTTTATGAATATCTATGATTTGTATCTCCATTATTGATCAAATTGAGTTCTTGTAGGATCTGATTCAAAGGTGTCTAGGCTTCTAAAACCAGGTTCAAGTCATTTCTTATCTACAAGATCAAATTAGCAAGTTTTGCTTGCTTTCTCATATTTGATTCAAGGCGAGTTTTGGAGTCAATCTCGAGGAGTAGCATTCAAGCATTAAAGAGGTAGAAGGATTGAAGCTTTTGGAGTTGATTTAGGTTCTTCTCAGGTGTATGAGAGACCTCCTAAGAGTGATTTAGGTTCATTCCAAAGCATTTTGCATTTACTCATCATTAAGATCAATTTTTGTCAAAATTGTGATCTTGGTAGCTTGTGCTTGGAAGGTAGATGGTTTTGATTCTTATATAAAGTTTCAACATACCTAATCACGTAATGTTGGACATCTCCAAGAAGTGGTTTGGATGATAGTAAATAGTTTTTCATGAATTGGTCTAACCTTGCCACAAACAACATTGAACATTCTACTGGACAATTTCTCCAATCATATTCATTGTTAAATTTCTTTACCAAGTTTTCAATGTGTTGGATTTCATATCATCGCATATCAGTTGTTTCATTCAAGGTTAGGAAAAAATGTGGCAGTCCCCAACATTCCACCATGGATAGTAAATCGTTGAAGTTTCGTCGATGGCAAGATGGAGTTCTAGGTGTTTGGTCCAAGACTATATTTGAAGACATGTTTGAAGATGTCTTGCTCATTTGCTCTTTGATTTTTTGACATGTATTCAATGATGTCTTTTTCTAGAACTATAGATTGTGTGTTGGAGGACAAGAGAATCGCTTGTCTAATTTGGTACATAATCAATAGATATGGAGGGTACAATGTGAAAATTGAAAAAAATGAGCTAAATCTCATCTTAATGTATTCCAAGAAATTCATTTCACCATTATAAAAGCCATGGCCAAATGGAAATAAGAAAGGAAACAACGTTGATTCCAAAGTAATTGTTTTGTCATTGTTTTGATTTATATCCTTCGATATTGGTTGTAAATTGTATTGAGCGTTCATGTAGATATCCTTTGCTATGTAATTTGAATATGACATTGAAATGATGAGGATCACCTCTTGATTTTTGAAATATTATTTTTTGTTCTAATATTATATCAATTATAGAAAATCTTGCAAAAGCAACAAATAAATATTCTTAACACATGTGTAAAATTTATTCGATCGAAGGACATTGATAAAACCAAATCAACTCACGCTAGTTCGAGAGCAGTTCTAACAACAACAGTTTTCTCAAATGCATTTTCAATAATCTAAAACTACAAAGAAGGTGTTGTTAAGAAAATTCTAAGCTAGAGCATTTGAATCTAGGGTTGACTTGTGTCACGCTTGAGCCAGTACGTCAAGATAATTAGTAGATCTGGAAATTCCCAGTAGTCACTGAAGGAGGGTCGGTCGAGCGATGGCGACTATTCCAAGCCAAGTCCACTACTAAGATACTTGGAGTGAAAGTTTATCAATGTTTATGCTTACCTACAACCTACGATTGTTGTTACGATTAACAGTTCAATACGTGAAGATCATGATCACATTTCTTAACATATGCAACATTGTGATGCAGTCGCTACCCCAAAAATTCCCAGTACTCACCGGAGGAGGGTAGGTCGAGATTGAATAGAGAATCTGCTGCAGTTTCCAATCGTTCGGAATTTTATTTGAACAGACAATATGCCTGATAGAAGAGATCACAAGCTTTAGTCTGAGGACTCATCGGGTAATAGTACTTTATCACTAATGAGCCATTGGTGTCCGAACCTAGCAATCCCTTCTTTGAAGTTTTCTCTTGCTCGGAGAGGAAATAATTCAATCGCATCCTGAGATGTTATCTCAAGCTGTTTGGTGTTTGCGCGTGCGTGAGAGAGAGAGAGAGAGAGAGAGAGAGAGAGAGAGAGAGAGAGAGAGAGAGAGAGAGAGAGAGAGAGAGAGAGAGAGAGAGAGAGAGAGAGAGAGAGAGAGAGAGAGAGAGAGAGAGAGAGAGAGAGAGAGAGAGAGAATCAAAACTGAGATCATTCAGGTTGCTCAAATAGTAATGATGCAAATGCCATGTCTTGGTAACCTACGCTTCTTGGCGACTGTATGCTATCTGTACTCAGTCTACAACATCTCCAATCCGACCATTGCCAAAGAACTTTACTTTGTACAACTTCAGAAGCTTCGTGAATGTTTTGTTCATCATAAGACATACCTTCAAATTCTGACACGGTGTGAAAAGAATGTCTTTCCATAATCAGCATTGGTTCGCTTACAATTCCAAAGGTTGTGGGAGCTGGGTGAGGGAGTGAATGGTGCCGAATCATGCTGTAGCTTTGTGACCACATTATTTAAGGTGCATTATCGAACGGTATCATCTCTTCTCATGTCAGGGCCACTACATCATCATGTCAGACTGAAAAAAAAATGAACACATGAGCGAAGACATGTTCTACAATGAGTTCCATTTGGAGGACTGAGAGTTGTGGACAATTATTTGGCTAAGGGACCTTTCGTACCAACCAGAGAGAGAGAGAGAGAGAGAGAGAGAGAGAGAGAGAGAGAGAGAGAGAGAGAGAGAGAGAGAGAGAGAGAGAGAGAGAGAGAGAGAGAGAGAGAGAGAGAGAGAATGGTACCGAATCATGATGTAGCTTTGTGAGCACATTTTCTAAGGTGCATTATCGAACGGTATCATCTCTTCTCATTTCACTTGTCGTCTTAAGAATGAGGGCCACTACATCATCATGTCAGACTAAAAAAAATATGAACACATGAGCAAAGACATGTTCTATGATGAGTTCCATTTGGAGGACTGAGAGTTGTGGACAATTATTTGGCTAAGGGACCTATCGTCCTAACGAGAGAGAGAGAGAGAGAGAGAGAGAGAGAGAGAGAGAGAGAGAGAGAGAGAGAGAGAGAGAGAGAGAGAGAGAGAGAGAGAGAGAGAGAGAGAGAGAGAGAGAGAGAGAGATTTTGAGCCATCATCCGTTAGTGTTCTGAGCAATCAAAAATTTCGTCAATTAGGAAGTAATGTTGTTTCAGATGTAGGGCTAGGGTTGATTTAGGGTTAGGGTTAGAGATCTATTTAAGTTAAATTTCAGCTTCGAGTGATCATGATATCATGGCTGCAAAAGACATTACCTCGCTCAGAGACGTAACGTCATAACTGCACAGAACTCAGAGAAAAGCTTAGATATAAAGTAATTTTTACGCAATGGATACTTTTTCTACACATGTTCATGTACACAAGCTGTCATAACGCCTCTAACATGTAGAGGATAGTTTACCATGTAGATGCTCAGTTTTACCAGAAACACAACAACGAAGAAGCGTAGTTACAAGCCGCTTATCTGTCAACTGCGTACCTATCATGATGCTTGATGATCAGATCATAGTCAGTTAGGAGGATTTGATGATATTTGTGAAAATTGTCAACATTTCCTTGTCTAGTTTTAGGCCAAAATTGCTAAAAATGGCACATAGTTTAGGATCTGACTTTTCACACGTGTGAAACAGGTCTAGATATTTTTAGTAAGTGTATTTTTTCAGTATGAAGAAGTGTCAAACTTCAAGACCTTCGAAATGAGTCCATTTTCATGTATTTTGGACATATATGCCAATTTTACCTATATAGGGCATATTTTAGGTAAGGAGGGTCTAGAGAGAGGAGAGAGAGTCATCTCTCTCAGCTATATATAGCAGGTAGGCCGTGGAGAAACAGGTTGGAGCAGATCCATTGTATTCATTTGCTTAATGAGAGATTTTTCTATTGGGTTCTCCTTCCATTGTTGGCATTGTGTAGTGATTGAGTTCAAGCTTTGTGTGTATGATCTTAGGTGCTTTCCAAAAGTGGTAGGCTGATGTATTATGGACTGTATAATGCTATTTTGGGCCGCACTTGATGTTTATGGAAGTTTCCATTTGTGATAAATGCTTTTTGATCAAGTTCTTTGCATTCTAGGTAGCATAGAATGTGTTGCCAATTCCTAGCTTATGTAGTTTGGAGTGCAAGCATTCAAGCCAATGATCTTGGAGTTTAGATCCACTTAGGATCTGTATTTTTCACATGGTATCAGAGCTGGTTGGCTTCTATTTACAGTAAGTATTCCATTTTTGGTGATATTTGGATGTTTGATCAAGTTCTAGCATGATTTTGCATTGCTTTGTTGATCAAATCTTACTAACCTTTGTTTTGTGAGTTGAACTTGTGGATCAAAAGCATATTTCAGGTCTATTGAAGATCAGAGGTTGAAAAGAAACTATTTTGGATCAGATCATAACACCTAATCATTTGTGATTGTGAGGCTTGTGCATATTCAATACTAACAATGTTCTTTTCAATCCTATTGTTGACAATCTCCATTCTTGGATGAACACTCTCCTTAAGTGGATGAAACTTCTCCTTAAGTGGATGACAAATGCTCTTTTGAGTGAGTTGTAATTCTCCTAAAGGCTGAGCAAAGCTCCCATTTGGATGAAAGATCCCCTTTTTTGGGTGAACATATTGTAAGCTCCATTGTGAAGAGCATATTGTAAAGATTGTCATCAATTTTGGCATAATTTTTGGTGTACTTTGTTGAGCATGTAAGTAACTCTCCTTATGTAATTTGATTGGAGCATTTGCTGGAAGGTGTTAACCATTATGCAAGTGTGTTTTCAGGTTCTTAACAGGTTGAGGAACATTCTCATGTGAAGTGATCTTAGATCTACATCTAAACACCAAGATTTGACAAGATAGTGAAGCTAGTCTTGTGATTCACTAAGTGTGCTCATTCATTCACCTCTAAATCTTGTATTTATCACTTGCTGGAGTTTATAAACTTTTAGAAGTGTGGTTTACATGTGGTTTTACAGGTTGAATCAATATCTTAGTGTGTTGATCATATGTTGATCAAGTTTGTTCATTACTAGGTAATCTTGGCATCCTAGTTTTGGGTATTTTCTAAGAATGCAAGTAACTCTTCACACCATAACTTGATTTGGTCACTTGCTGGAAAGTTTGAGAGCTTAAGCAAGAGTGTGTTCAGGTTGGTTTGAGTTTGTAATCCATTCTTAGTGTGTGCAAAGTGTTGCATGTGTTTCAATCTTCCTTTCTATGCTTGAAAGCCAAATAGTTTCAAGATAGAGGTCATTTAGGGTTCTAAATCTTTTAAGATCTTCTCCTTCTTCATTTATTGAGAGAAAGGAGAGTGCTAGGTGCATTAGAACAGAGCCTAAGGACACAAGAAGATTTTAGCATCATGACATCCAATGGTGGAATCATGTTGGAAGCTAAAGAGAGGTTAAACTCTACAAACTATTCAACTTGGAAAGTGAGGATGGAGTCTTTACTAGAGTTGAATGAGCTAATGGATATAGTTGTGGGAATTGAAGAAAGACCTCTAATTCTTCAAGAGCAACTAAATTTTGATAGAAGGGCTAAAAGAGCCTTACATATCATAAAGATGAATGTTACCAATGAACTTCTTAAAGAAGTTGGTAAATGTACTTCTTCAAGTGAAGCATGGAATGCTTTGAAGAAGATCTATGAGTCCAAATCCACATCTAGGGTTCTCACCCTAAGAAGGCAAATCTTCCAAAGTTGTCAAAGAGAGGGAGAGAGTGCACATTCATTTGTCTTGAAGGTTAAATCCTTGAATGATGATCTAGCATGCATAGATGAAAGCATAAAGGATGGGGAACTAGTTCAAGTCATGTTGAATGGTTTGCTTGATGAACATTCTAACCTTGTACAATGCTTTGCTATACAAAAGTCCTTGCCAAGTGTCAATGACTTGCAAGAGATCTTGGTGGCTGAAGAGCATAGGTTGCAAGCCAAAGGTGGTGGTGCATCAACACAAGGTGGAGATGAAGAAGCTCTTTTCACAAAGGGCAAGTTCAAAGGCAAGTGGTCCAAGCAAGGTAGTTTGGAGCATGGAAAGCATTCTTCTTCTTTGCAAAGTAGGAAGCAAGATAAGTCCAAGTTCAAATGTTTTTATTGTGGAGTGAAAGGACATTTTGCAAATGAATGCCATAAGAAACAAAATGCTAGATCTAGGTTGAGATCTAATGTACTTCTTGGAGATGATAATTGTTGTGCTAACTTGGCAAGCTTTGGTGAATCTATGGTCAATTTTTTGGATCCATTGGATCTTGAAGATGGACTAGTGCTACCTACTAGTCAAATGGAGTCATGTGGAGCTAAATTAGCATCATGTTTGTACTCTTCTACTCATGGACTTCCAAGGCTTGGTGGTTCTTCAATGGTGCTAGATGGCAAGTGCAAAAATGGAAAAGGTAAGGAAGGAGCTAACTTCATCAATGGAGTTGATGAAGATTCTTCTTTGGAAGTGATTGTTGCTAATGACTTGTTTGTTCATATGGAAAAAGATGGAGATGCTAAGTGTCATTCTTTGCAAGAAGATGGTTGTTCTTCTAATTCTTTTCATATTGATGTATGTAATCATGTGGGAAAAGATGATGGTGCTTTGAGCATGCTTGAAGGAAATGGTTCTTTTACATCTTTTTGTGATAAAGTCATTTGTGCAACAAGTGGTGTCACATTTCTTCATAAAAAGAGTAGATCAAAGGTTTCTATCATGAGACTTGGTGAGGGAGATCACAAGTCAAAAGGAAGAGAAGTATGTGAAGTGTTCAAAGTAGGATGTACTTTGAATGATGTTTTTATGAACGATAGTGAGGAAGAATCATTATCATATGACTCATTACCTAAATCATTGAGTAGAAGTTCATGTTTGAAAAGAGAGAGTACTTCAATCACTCTTATGTTGAAGGTACTAAGGATTCTTTTCTTGGCTTCTAATATTCAAGAGTCTTCTACTTCTTATGGTGCAACTATCAAGAGGGAGGTTTCTAACTTTTGTGGTGCTAGCATTAAGAGGGAGTCTTGTGAAGGAAAGGGCAATGGAAGAGTGGTTCTTGGGAAGATCCAAAGCATGGATCTAACATGTCTTTATCAACTCAAAGCATTCTATGATTGTGGTGGATTGTTCATTCATGGTCAAGATGGCAAAAGGTTGGTTGAAGAAGACTACATGGAGCAACTCAAGTGGCAACTTCTTCAAGGCAAGGGAGATATCATTGGTGAGCTTATTGAGGTTTGTTATGAACTCAAGAGGGCTGTTTTGATTAGGTTTGATACTCATCTTCACCTACTCTACTTCATGTTAAATGGAAATGTTGGAATCTATCTTTTGGTTTATGATGGTGGCATTGTTTTCACTAACTATAGTGAAGGGTCAAATTTGAGCATTGATGAGATCTTGTGGGATCTTAATCATGTGTTTGAGAGGGAGTATCTTCAGAGTTTCAGATCTGAAGATGTTCACATATGCAAGATCTTTGATGTCTTATTGGAAGATCAAGAGGTTGATCTTGGATTGCTTCATCAACACCAAGAGACAAGTGGCAATTCGAAGCTAGTGAAAAGCATCAAAGAAGAGACAAATGCTCAAGGCATTTTGGATCTGTTTTTACAGGTTCTTGAAGGTTCAAGTAAGGTCTTTGGAGCTGCAAGGAAGTGTCTTCTTACTCTACCTCACTTGCCTAATCTCATGTATGAACATTGTTATGTCAATGTGTTGAAATTGTCAAATTTCAATAAAACTAGTTCCATAGTTTTGCATCCTTTGGATCTTGGAGATGGAATAGTTATCATTGCTGGTTTGTATGATCAAGTACATGAATTCATTCAGATCTTGAAAGGTATTGAAGTGGTCAATATGTTTTCTTTTGAACAAAGTTCAAGATCTAGTATTCTAGTGTTGGCAAATTGGCAACTTGTTGACATTGTAGGATCAAGCGTTGTGTGCAAATCTTGTGGAGGTACTTCAAGTATTTCAAGTTCAGGTTTTGGTCATTCAAATGGAGTAGGGAACACATCTTTTTGGCATTCATTCACTCAAAGGCTTTCATGGATTGAAGATCTACAAAGGCAAGGTGGTGATGGAAGTTCATTCATGGAGATACATGTTGCATTCACTATATGTATAGTGAAATGTGGAGGAGGCATGCAAACACTTGTTGATCACTTTCATTTACAACTTGTTTGCTGCTATTTTACAGAGAAACCAGAGATGGATACATGGAGAAATTCATTAATTGAGATTCTATGTTCTTTTACATGTACCATTTTTATGATTCTATGTAAAATTGATGTAAGAAATAGTGAAGCATCCTATATGGACACTATTATCTATATCAATTATGTTGTGTCCTATTTTGTACATATTAGGATCCTTGAGAAGAGATCTATTCTGATGATGGAGATCATTCTTAAGTTGGAACAAAGTAGTGTTGTAAAACTAGCAAGTTAAGTTGAAGAGGGAGTGTGAAAATTGTCAACATTTCCTTGTCTAGTTTTAGGCCAAAATTGCTAAAAATGGCACATAGTTTAGGATCTGACTTTTCACACGTGTGAAACAGGTCTAGATATTTTTAGTAAGTGTATTTTTTCAGTATGAAGAAGTGTCAAACTTCAAGACCTTCGAAATGAGTCCATTTTCATGTATTTTGGACATATATGCCAATTTTACCTATATAGGGCATATTTTAGGTAAGGAGGGTCTAGAGAGAGGAGAGAGAGTCATCTCTCTCAGCTATATATAGCAGGTAGGCCGTGGAGAAACAGGTTGGAGCAGATCCATTGTATTCATTTGCTTAATGAGAGATTTTTCTATTGGGTTCTCCTTCCATTGTTGGCATTGTGTAGTGATTGAGTTCAAGCTTTGTGTGTATGATCTTAGGTGCTTTCCAAAAGTGGTAGGCTGATGTATTATGGACTGTATAATGCTATTTTGGGCCGCACTTGATGTTTATGGAAGTTTCCATTTGTGATAAATGCTTTTTGATCAAGTTCTTTGCATTCTAGGTAGCATAGAATGTGTTGCCAATTCCTAGCTTATGTAGTTTGGAGTGCAAGCATTCAAGCCAATGATCTTGGAGTTTAGATCCACTTAGGATCTGTATTTTTCACAATATTGAATTTTCGTTTCTTTGCTTTCGGCCCTTGAATTCTTAAGAGAAATCTCTTTCAAGGAATTGCCCGACTGCAAAAGGAGGGAAGATCTCAATAGGGTTAGGTCAACAAACATTATTGCCAGTGAGTGGTCCACCACTCAATGACAGTATGAAACGAATCCATTCCCCCAGGCAGGCCGGCTAACAAAAAAGCCCTGAGCTTTGCCGAAGCTCTACCATCGTAAACGAGAAATAAAAGGAGGACCCACTCAAGTAGCCGACGGTAAACGGTAAGAAAGACTTTGACAAGATACATCACGATTTGCTTAAACCTCTTATCTCTTTTTGGCTCGTTTGCTCTAGAGTTTTCGTGAAAATTTCACGTTCCCCTCGCTTTAGGGCCCGTCCCTCCGTGTACACGCCTTTCGTTCGCAAAGCGAACTTCATTCTTGACCACCCAACCGGAACCCCGAGAAGCGATCGGCACCCTCAGCCCATGCCGAGGCGCTCTAAGATGGATGTGTAAAAGTCGAGGTCACCCAAACTACTATTTGTTCATAGACAACTTTCACAGTGTTTATCAAATCTTTTAGCACCAAGCTCAAGATGTCTATATAAAAGGTACTGCGAACGCATGTCCATGATCCAACAAGAATAAAGTGCCTTTCTTCTTACCTGTGATCATGATATCATGACTGCAAAAGGCATTACCTCGCTCAGAGACATAACGTCGTAACTGCATAGAACTCAGAGAAAAGCTTAGATATAAAGTAATTTTTACGCAATGGATA
This sequence comes from Diphasiastrum complanatum, assembly GCA_029204225.1. Classification (NCBI taxonomy): domain Eukaryota; kingdom Viridiplantae; phylum Streptophyta; class Lycopodiopsida; order Lycopodiales; family Lycopodiaceae; genus Diphasiastrum; species Diphasiastrum complanatum. The sequence goes on from CM055108.1 coordinate 19,706,369, forward strand.
TTTGTTCTACACATGTTCATGTACACAAGCTGTCATAACGCCTCTAACATGTAGAGGATAGTTTACCATGCAGATGCTCAGTTTTACCATAAACACAACAACGACCGTACATAAGCGCAGTTACAAGCCGCTTATTTGTCAACTGCATACCTATCATGATGCTTGATGATCAGATCACAGTTAGTTAGGAGGATTTGATGATATTGAATTTTTGTTTCTTTGTTTTCGACAATGCAACTTAGCCTCGCGGCAATCAAAGCTTGACTAGAAAAGAGATCATCTATATTCGCTTGGTGTCTTTAATAAGCGAAAAAAAATTGTCTATTCTCCTTAACTAGCCCGTTCCAAACTGCAGAATCACCCCATCCAACTTGAAGATCTTATTAAATCCATCAAGAACTAATTCACAGAAATATAACATGTGGTGACTGGACAGGAGTTAACATGTTCAAAACACATCTTCAAGAACAAACAAAAAATAGTTTGTAGAACCAAGGACGCTCTGAGAAAACAAATTGCATCTGTGCAAGTAACAATGGGGTTCACATCACCGTGCTGAGCAATAGCTCTCACACTTTTCTCACAATCCATGTAGAGAAGCAGACGCCTCTCAATTAAGTGTTAACATTGGCCATGATCATGATGAAAAGCGAAGCCGCAGATCAATAGTTGGAGCGGAAGTTGAGACAAAACGATGCAGAACGGCATAAAAAGCAAAGATCGTGGAAACTCACTCCAAATTCTAAATAAAAAAACCTCCTCTCCAGCAGAAGAATTTCGTAGGTAAAATTCAAAAGTGAAAGCATGAGTTATTACCAAGGAAAAGGGGCTGACAATCCGATCCTTGGACTTTCAAAATTCAAGACTTATTTCTGCGAGCGTCGTTTACCAGCATAAACATCCACAATACGAAAAATCGTATACACTAAACCCGAGATGCTCAGTCTGCACTCACTACATTCACCTCACGAGTCTACGCTCACTACATTCACCTCACGAGATGCTGCAAGCGAGAAGAGTGGGGAAAGTGAGAGGCATGGGAGAGGGAGTGCTGCACGCGAGAAGAGTCGGGGAGGGAGAGTGTGTGAGAGAGAGAGACGAGGGGAGAGCTGATGCGATAGAGAGAGAGAGAGAGAGAGAGAGAGAGAGAGAGAGAGAGAGATCACCCCGAGTGTGTGAGAGAGAGAGAGACGAGGGGAGAGCTGATGCGGGTGAGAGAGAGAGAGAGAGAGAGAGAGAGAGAGAGAGAGAGAGAGAGAGATCAGGGAGAGGGAGAGCTACCGCGAGAGAGACCGACCGTACACGCGTAGACGGGCGTGCGACATTTGAATAGACACACCCGATGGAAAATATGAGAGAGAGAGAGAGAGAGAGAGAGAGAGAGAGAGAGAGAGACGCTAGAGAGGGACCCTAGACGACATGTAGGACGTTTAGACGGTTTGGTGCACATCCAAGACCCGACCCATGGAAAATGCCATGTCATAATTAAAAATTGATGACGTGGAATTTTTTATTTTTATTTTTTACATGATGACATGAAATTTTCTCCTTTCAAAGAACTTTAAAATGGGTATTAGCTGGCCTTATAACCAATTCAGCTTCAATTGCTGTTGAAAGATCTCAAAATCGATCAGAGAGGTCCTGCAGTTATATTTGATGACATCAAAGCTTCATATTATTGATAAAAAAAACGTGATACTGCATTCTGATGCCAGCCGTCATGTTTCTAAATAAAAAGTTGGAAGAGGGAACAATCTCACCCTCATCCACCAACAAACGATAGATGGTGGCAGCTTTTCTGAAAAAAGGTCTTGGGGCAAGGTTTTCTTTCTTTTTAATTTAATTGGGAGTTTCAAAATTTAACGATGACAGAATTTGATGTGGCAATAAGCATTCTGAAAATGCCCAAATTCTCTCTTGCAGATCTGATATCCAGACATGATACTAGTAATGCATTAACGTTGATTAATATGCTCGGTAAAGCTAAGATTCAGTGAGTCTTTCTTATAAGCAATAGCTCCAGAAAATTGAATGAAGCAGTATACATGTATAGAGGATGCAATGCAAGCCCATATACACTGGTATTTCACCTGACACTGTTGCTGTTTTTCTGCATCTGTTATTCTTCTCTGTAATCTGCAGCTGCTAGATTCAATAACTTCCTCCATTAAATGCCATTGTAGCATTATGACTTCAATCATTTCCTCAGTACAGAACATATTTATAAAAATGACTATATCTCATCATATATTGAACCTTCAGAATCCAGCAGGGATCTCACCATTTCAACTCTAATTACCTTCAAGAAAGTGCCCTTACAGCATACATAGCTCATAATCAGCAATTCAAAGTTTATGAGAGAGTTATGAGCAGCGTATAGAAATTTCACTTCAGTGCTGACTAACAATAAAGCATTTAGAACAACCTGCCTTGGCACATTAGAAAACATCAGAAGCTCAACTGTAATGCGTCACCAGCTTAAGTAAAAGTCTGAAACATCAGTAGGACCATTGTAGCATATCAAACTGATTAAAATCAGCAGCAAACTTCATGGCTGGCCGCTACACGTTTCACTTTTTGCGCTTGACACATTAAGTAGCTAGTTGAGGTGCACATTGATTGCCACAACTGCCAAACCAGCCTTCGGCAGAATCCCGCTGTGATGCCTCTTGTAAAAATCTCAACAGCGCAGTTTTGGCTTCAGCTGAAAGATCAAAGTAGTCTAGGCCATCGCTTGTGACCATATCAGCTATCTGCAAAAAACAAAAAAATATCGCAAAGAACACAATGTTGAATTCCCCTATCTTTCATTCATTTCACCACCCATCTGAATCTTCCTTCGTGCTTTTGTACAAAACCGTCTATAGCATTATCAACAAGCCAACAACTAGTACCATTTGCATGCAAGAATGGGAACATAGATTACCTGTTGAATCCATGGGAGAGCCAGATCCAAAAAACTTTGCTCGCACAGCAGCTGTGTTACGGTGTTGAACACTTGCATTGCGGTGTCCCCGCCTAGCTGGTCCAAAACAGGGCCTGTTCTAGCCATCAGATGCACTAAAAGAAGCTCGTCGTTAGAGTCCAGCACCTCCATGTAAGCAGAATTTACATTGCCTGCTCGTAGATAGTCAAGTGCTCGACTCCATGAATCCCATGCATCACCCTTCACATTCTCATCCTTCTTGTTCCTTATGCTACCCAGACTTGGTTTTTCTGCACTACACCTAAGTGACAAGAAAGAATATCTGTCTTGTTCTGATGGCTTTGGAAGTGGCTTTTCTCTGGCGATTTGAAATCCCTTGAGAGTGGCTTCATCCTTGCAACGCTGCCTAATGCTCCTAGTAGAGGGAACTTCTGCAAAATTGGAGAAACTCGATACCCTGTCCACATCTCCATCTCCTGATCTGTCCACCTCAAGGCTGCCTTTTACCATTCGCATTTGCTTTTCCAGAAATCCAACATTAGTATTCTTATTTTCTGCACAGGCCTCAAAACGGTTTGTATATGCAAAGCTACCCTGATTCTTGGCCTCCAACTCAGTTATCCTTGATAACTCTCCATCCGTAGCTCTAGAAGCCACAGCATCAGAGGTGATTAATCTTCCAGCTGAATATTCACATCCTTCATTCATGGTTTTAATTTTGTAGTCCAGAGGATCAGTTGAATCAGTTCCTTCATGCAACTTTGTATTTTTATCATCTAAGCCGACCACTGTCACTTTGACCTTCTCAGCAGTGTCACCAGAAAATCTTGCCATAGCCTTAGTGACATCGTCAACAATCCTTTCCAGTCCTTGCAGCCTTGAATCCAATGCTTGCATACCCTCGTGGGAGTTTCCCATCATTTCCTGTGACGAATTGACATGTGTCAATTGAGACTCATCTAACAAAGCATAGGTTGTAAATAGAGATTATCCTTTTCAGCCAGGTATGCACTCTCAATAAGATTTTTTGAGACAGGAATACTCAGCTAGGCAGCACCATAATTTCAAACTCCAGAACAAATCTTAGATTAAAAAACATGTAGAAGCCATTTAACACCAACTAGCGTAACGTTCCAACGGATTACCTGTAACATTTCCAAGAGCCTAGATTGTTGCTGTTCAAGACGAGCAAGCTGTGTTTGAATGGAGGCCAGCTGATTCTCATTGGCAATCCCCTTGTTGGATCCATAATCTTTATTCGAACAAGTGCTTGTAAATGTAGCAGGTGTACTGCAGGAAAGGTCCTCAGAATCTATCTCTTGTGAACCATTATGTAACCAAGAATTTTCATCTTTCCTCGGACTACTCTGTTGTTTTATTCCATCACCGTAACTTTCAAAATTCACTGGCACAGTACTGCTCTTAAATTGCAAACAAGGTAGTCCCTCCTTACCAAAGGCTTTTGGATTATGTCCAATCTCAGGTTTCTCCTTTTGATCAAAAGATACAATTTCTTTGATTGCCGCTAATTGACAAACGTAATGATCCACCTCATCAGCTGACTTTTCTGATTCCATTCTCACATCTGTTTCGCCCACGTCGCTGCTTTGGTTTTCAGCATCTTGTTCTACTGAGACAATATTTGAGGGTGGACAACCCCGTGGGACAACCACCTCTATAGGCCAATCGTCGGAGCTTCTTCTCCCTAACTTGCGAAAGAACTCTGGATTACCTTTTTTATTAATTCCAAAAGATGATCGTTTTTTTGAGGTGCTGCCTCTGGTCATATCCATAGTAACTCCAGAAACAGGAGAAATCGTCGATGCGTAATCTACTCGAAGAAGTGGCGATTTTGCGGCAGTCTCTGTTTTGAAAAGAAATCCTTCTTCACTAGCTCGTAGTTTAGAACTCAGACTGCGATTACTGGAATTTGTAGACGGAGATGAACGTTTGGAGCTTGTATGACGAACAGTACCTACGGACATGAAATGATAGTCAGTTTTTCAATCGGCCAGCAAAATTCCAGATTATTAATATTCAACAGGAGGAACAATAAATTTACCTTTCGTATCGGTCTTAGCTTCTGGAGCAGAGATTTCCGTGTCAACAGCAGGCACAGTTTTCCACATCTCAATGGCAGTCAGTGCACTTTCTCGAACTGGTTTCACCTATTTATTTATAAACCTTCAAAGCTTAAGAGGAATCTTGCGCATGATGCGCATGAAGTAAGGCATTTACTCAAATCAAATACTCTTTATGCTTCCAATTTTTTATAGCTACGAAGAGCCTTCTGAAAATTATTTATCTTGACACAATAGTTCTGCCAACCACATCAACAAGAGACAAGGATAAATCTATGTATCTCAGGGATACAAACCTTATCAAATCGACAGGATTCTAGTGCTCCTAATGCTGAGGATCTGAATAGGGAAAATGCTGACCCTCGTTCTGAGGCTACCCGAGCCAGTGTGTCAACGGCTGCTTTCCGAATAGCCCAATCGCTGCTCTCAAGCGATGCTTGAAGATGGGGAACCATTGACGCCAAAAACTGGTCAGCCTCACCGTTTTTGGCCTGCGTGCGATAGAACAAACTTCTTTATTTTCGATACACTGAAAAGAGGAATCTATTTGAAACAAACTAGCAAAATCTTCAAGTAACTTGATTGCTGCGGTAAAATAAAAGAGAACACAGCGACGAAATTTAGAAGACATTACTTCGAAGCCAAAGGAAGAAAGCATCAGACACAGATCATCGAACTCTGAACTACGATTCCATTCACTCGCTATCGTTCCATAACTACAATCTCATACCAAGAAGCATAACTACAATCTCAAAAGATAAAACAAACCTGAGTGAGGCTTCCAACAACAGAGAGCAAAGCTGCCTTGGCTAGAAAGCTAGAGCTCTTAAGCAGCTTTACGATGCGAGGATAGAGTCGTTGCGTGCTGCTTGACATAGGATGACTGCTGCTTTCGATTAATCGTGCTAGGCACATTGCTGCGCCTATTTGCACACATTTGTTTTGTTCATTTAAGGCCTCAACAAGAGGCTTAAAAAAAACCTCAAACACACTGGGAAAACTCATTTCACAGTCATCCTCTGCACTCCATTCTTCATCTTCTGGACAAATTACGTTCAGAGCAATGGATCCAACAGCATCGACACAAGCATCTCTAACAATAGTATCCGGATCTTTCAGCCTCCGGATGATGCAGGAGATTATCTTAGGCAGATAAGGAGCCAGCAAATAACCATGCAACAATGCCAGAGTTCCAAACAGCCTAATGCATTCCCTCCTGGCAATACTCTTCTGCTCAGAATTCGTATCATAAAGACACCCCAAGCAAAGCGCGATCCCCTCAGGCGACAAACTCTCCGCAATCCTTTCAAGATCCTCCACGGCAATCTGCTGCGTGTCTCGATCAGCAAGCTTATTAATCGCTGCCAGAATCCGATGCTTCAACTCCAAAAGAATAAGATGGACAGGGGGAGGGCCAGAACCCGATCCTTTCCTGCCGGCACCACCACCATTCAAAGCCTTACCACGGCTCTGCGCCATCACAATCCTACGCCCCTTCCCCTCCACTTTCAAACCAAACCTTCTACCTCTTCCCCAACCCTGCAAAACCAGCAGCAGCTTGCCTGCTCTTACTCCACCATCTCTCCTCCTCCTCCTCTGAGCTCTTATCCCGCTGCTCCACGTCCTACGACAGACAGTTGCTCTTTTCCCTTATTATTCTGCTGCTGCTGCTGCTGCAACAGCCTGAAACGTTTGTGGGTTCTTGTTTGCTTTTCTTTTTTGTGTTCCATTTTCAGTTTCCCTCTTGAAAACGCATTTTCCAATGCTCTCAATTCAGTCAAGAACATGCCAAAACACACAAGACAAAATAAAAAGAGAAAATAAGACAGAAAAGAAAACACACACACAGAGAGAGAGAGAGAGTGTGTGTGTGTGTGTGTGTGTGTGAGAGAGAGAGAGAGAGAGAGAGAGAGAGAGAGAGAGAGTGTGAGGGAGGGAGGGAGCGAGCGAGGGAGATGGCGCGCGAGAGCTGCGAGTCTTGACTCTGGAGAGCAGTCCCCGTTGGATCTGTCTGGTCACTGGTGTCTGAAGACTGGACACCATCCCATCGACCTGGCCTCCTTTTAAAAAAAATGTCCCCCTGGGCCCCCCCCCCCCCCCCCCCCCCCCCCCCCCCCCCCCCCCTCTCACTCATTTTGTATTTGCTTGCACAAAAGGTTATTTTAAAACCTAACACAAAAACCACCACGCCTAATATCTCCTTCTTAATATGCCTTTTCTACATCAACCCTCTTGGCTCTATTTTCAGCTTAATATGACTTCTCTTTTACTGATTCAAAGCCTCATAATTTGTACATCAACCCTTATCCAATAGTTTTCGACTTTGTTGTACGTTCTCCCTTATCTAGTGATTTTCAAGTGATTTTCATTTTCCTTGATCATGATGTAGATTTGCCCATCATGCAATAACGTATATGGAATTTTTTTAAATTAAGTGCAAGGTAAACCCCCACCTAGAGGGTCGTAAGCTACCTAACGGGGCATAAAGCCTTGCCCGAGCCCTGCCCCAAGGCCTTAGGGCCACTTTCCATGCAACCAATTCACCCATCTGCCACACCATGTTTTTAACTGGGTGAATACATCACTCGTTCTCTCCGGGACCTGATTTCTCTAAAATCTGCAAACTTGCTCACCCATTCAACAACCCGTGTTGTTGGAAAACGTCACTATGGTCAGGTGAACATGTTGCATGACGTAAATTTCCTACCTGAGCCATAATGCCTACCTCAAATAGTTCCCCTGCATTATGCCCCATAATTCTTTGTCTGAGCTAGTTGCCCTGCTTGAGCCATAAGACATTCCTCGAACAGTTGCCCAAGCATTATGCCCCAGAATTCCTTGTCTAAGCTGGTTGCTTGGGCAAATATTCACGTGCTAAGAGGGCTTTACAGTTTGCAAGTTAAGTTGGATAACAGTGTGTAGTGTGTCCATAGTGTGGTCCAAATTATCTGGTTGACATCTTGGAGCAATGTGCTCCTTGTTTAGGCTTGGCATGTCCCTAATGTACCATGTATACATATGCACAAAAGATTCAAGGCTCATCAGTCGCCATGATGCAATAATACAACAACAACAACAACAAATTTTTTACCTTGTCCATGCTAGTTCTATGAGTAGCCATGATGCACTACTAATAGATAAAGATAGAAACTTGTTCACACTACATGCTGATTCACATTCAAAATTTAAAACGTCAAAAAAACATATATGTACATATCTAATCAAGCTTTATGCATGTACTTATGTCCTTATTAGATTAGTCTCATGTATCTGAAGGAATTTCAAGTGCATCGAGGAAAATCTTGAAATACTAGAAAAACTATATTCATGCAAGATGACTTTAAGAGAATCTAGCTATTGAAAGAAAAATCTAGGTGTTGGTTTGGCATTGAATAGTAGATGTTGCCCGAAAATTCAAAATTCAAAATGACAATGTTTGAATTCCATAGAGTTAAATAGTGAACGTGCTCAAATTCTACGAAACGAAAAATCTATCCAAGTTTCACTAAATAGTAGATGAGTATGCTCTTATTTAGAAAAAATGCTTCAACTTTAAAATATGCCAAAAAACTCAAATTTTGGAAATCGAATAGTGAAATGCTCAAATTTTAAAGTTTTCGTTGAAAATTTGTCCAAATATAAATAAATACATTTAAATTAATGCAATTTTTGAAATTGTGAAATTTAACTCTAGCTTTTTGAGATAATTCTAGAAATTTGAGAGATAACTAATTCACACATGAAGACTAATTCAAAGTCTATGGATAGATGTTGGAAAGTTGTGTTAAATAATGAAGAGATTGCATTCTATTTAATGGCCTCATTTTGAAACTCAATTCCAATTTTCAAATGGTAGCATGCTCTCCAACCTTTCACAATCAAGTCCTTCAAGCTTCCAAGAATGTAATGATGAATCACAAACTAGTCTCTAGGTAGGTAGGTAGCATGACATAGTAAGGTAACCAATAATGTCTAGACATATCACCAACAAGGCTGTTGGATTTAGACTTCACATCATTTGTCATTTTTTGACTTTGCACTTGAGTTGATAATACCTAGAGGCTAGGCTGATATTCATGTTGATACTAGTCGGACACCTATATACCCGACCAACATAAAAAATACCTCTTCTTGTTCCAGCAGATCAACACAATGGAAAACTTGCATCTCTCTAATTGTCCAATATCTGAATATTTCACATTGTAGAATGCCCAAAATTCAAAAACTAATTGTTGTTGCCTAGCCATTTAATAAATTAAAAAAAGGACTATTGGGCAAAATTGTGCCCAATCTCATAAGACGGTATCCTATTTCACTAGCCAATAGAGAACTAGAAGAGTTCACTACCCAACAAAAATGATATTGTGTTGCATAGTTGATATTGACTAGGAAATGACATTAGGCAACCCTCAATTGTGCCCAACTAATTACTAATTTCATGATTTGAATCAAGGGCCAATCATGAACTCCATAGTCCAATTATGAGCCAAGCCTAGAGACTACTATATATTATATCCAAAACAAAAGCAAATACAATAGCTCAAATAAAAAAACTAAACTACTTTCACACATCTTCCTACACACTCCTTCAACCTCTTTTAGCCATTACACAACCACAACCAAAAGGAGAAAACTTCAACAACATAACTACTCTACACTCCAACTTTAGACAATCAAACAACCAAAACACCCCTTGAAGCAACCAAAGAGTGACAAACCATAAATACCATAATTTCTTTGAAGTAATTTCTTTGCATCTACATATCCTTTGAGTACGTGGATTTTTGTCATGTCAGGGAAAAGGATGTGTTCTCTCGGTGTGTGCACTACGTTGATCGAAATCGTTTACGTAGGTGAACACAAAGATTTGTTTGCGCTTTGCAGAAACGGAACAGCAGACAGTCAGACAAAACAATTTGAAAGCCAAACAAGAAACGAAATAGCAAAGCATATAACACTGACAAGATCTGAATGCAATAGCAAGACATAGTTGATTCAGATACATGTATTTGAAAATACAAGTCGAATGAATGTTGAGAGCACAAAACAATTGAGGACAAAACCGCCTGCTCACTAAGCTAATTTCGCTCTATAAAAGCTATGAGCGTATTCTGACAATCAGTCTAAAAGCATCTACAATGTCTGTCTCATTGTGTTGTGTTGTTGTTTGATAATTACAATGATTATCATCTATATACAATTTACATTAGTGCATATGTAAGTACAAGAAGGTGGCGTGGAGCTGTTGTGCCGTCTGAGCTAGATCCTGGCTTGCAATCGTTGTCGATGTATAGTGATAGTCGTGAAGCACAAGCGTGAAGCACGAGCGCGAAGCAGATCGCCACCGCTACTCTTATGAAGGCCGCTACAGTCTGCAAGTGATGTACTTGCGGGACCGTTACAGTCTGTCTTGCTACCACTACATACCACAAGTGATGTACTCGCGAGACCTTTCTGGTCACCTTTTTGCGAGGCCTCAGGACTCGCTACCGCTAGTGGATAAAATCGAGATAGTCTTCTCAGTAGTTTGACAGTAGTCGATAGTCAACAAGTCATCCTCCTTCGATAGTTCGCGACAACCACACTGATGCCTATCTCCGATAATAGAGCATTTCTATAGACTGTGCGACAATGCATGTAAAACTGTAGCAACGTGAATGGAACTAGATTAACCTGGGATTTAGGAGAGTAGAGGAGTAAATCCAACACCTCCTCTTAATCTGGATCCATAAATTCCTTGATCTTCAGACTAAGCGATGCACAAATTTTGTTGTGTGCATCAGTGCCCAGTGCCTTGGTAAATACATATGTTGTCATGTTTTGCGTTCGACAATATGTATCCATTGAGAACTGTACTCCTGATATTAGTGATATTGAATCTCAATGTGCTTACTCCTAGAGTGAAATCTAGGGTTGGTCAATAAGGAATTAGCACTCTGGTTATCACAAAACACAATTGTCGGAGTGTATTGATTCAGACTTATATCTGACAATAAATTTCTCAACCAATGTTTCTTTAATAGCTTGAGAAGCAGCAATATACTCGGCTTCTATGGAGGAAAGAGCAATAGAGGTTTGCTTGCAACTGTTCCAAGAGATAGGACCGTTGTTGAAGAAGAATATAAATCCGGATGTGGATTTATGAGTATCTACATCTCCTCCCCAGCTCGCATCAAAATATCCACTGAGCCGATGGAGATTGTCATTGTTGACCTCTCCATAGCAGATGCATAGGTTCGTTGTAGTTTGAATGTATCTCATGACTTGAATAAGAGCCTTTCAATTGGTGATGCCAGGATTAGCCTTGAATTAGCTTAGTGAGCTTGCAAAAGCGATGTCAAGTCTTGTACAGACCATTACATACATGAGAAATCCAAGTATCGATTGATATGGATACTCTCTCATTTGCTCATTTTCCTGCTTTGTCTGATAACATTGGTCCTTTGACAATCGCAGACCTAGATCCATCAGCGACTGCGTTTCTTTGAAATTGATCATATCATATTTGATATGGGTTTTATTAAGATACCTTTGTTGAGTGATGTAAATCACCCATCTTGCTTTGAATTTCTAGACAGTAGTGAGCCTTGCCTAGATTGATCATGTCGAATTCGGAAGACAACATCTATTTAGCATCCTTCACCAGATTGGTACTAACAATCAAACAAAACAATTTGAAATCCAAACAGGAAACAAAATAGTGAAGCATATAACACAAGATTTGAACGCAATAGCAAGACAGTAACTGATTCAGATAAATGTATGTGAAAATACAAGTCAGATGACTGTTGGGAGCACAAAACAATTGCGGGCAAAACCGCGAAATCACTAAGCTAATTTCGCTCTGTAAAAACTATGAGCTTATTCTGACAATCAGTCTGAAAGAAAGAATCGATGCATGAAAGCATCTACAGTGTCTGTCTTGTTGTGTTGTTTGTGTTGTTGTTTGATAATTACAATGACCATCATCTATATACAATTTACATTAGTGCAGATGTAAGTATAAGAAGGCGGCATGGAGTTGTTGTTCCGTCTGAGCTAGATCGTGGCTTGTAGTAGTTGTTGATGTACAGTGACAATCGTGAAGCAAGAGCGTGGAGCGTGAGGACCGCCACCGCTACTCTTATAAAGGCCACTACAGACCGCAAGTGATGTTCCTGCGGGACCCTTGCAGTGGTCTTGCTACCGCTACAGACCACAGGTGATATACCTGCATCACCTTTGTGGTCACCCCCTGGGGCCTCGGGACTCGCTATCGCTAGTGGATAAAATTGAGATAGTCGTCTCAGTAGTTCGACGGTAGTCGATAGTTGACAAGTCGACCTCCTTTGATAGTTCGACGACCACACTGATTTATGTCTCCAATAATAGAGCATTTTTGCAGATTGTGCAACAATGCACGTAAAACTGCAACAATGTGAATGGAACTAGATTAACCTGAGATTTAGGAGAGTAGAGGAATAAATCCAACATGTCATTGTTGACTCCTCCATAGCATATGCATTGGTCCTTCCTAGCTCGAATATATCTTATGACTCTAATAAGAGCCTTCCAATGGATCGTATCAGGATTAGCCATATATTAGCTCAGGGAGTTGACTACAAAAGTTATCATGTCTACAGACCATTGCATACGTGAGAGTACCTAAGATAGAATGATAGGAGTAGTCTCTCATCTGCTCCTTCTCCTCTTTCGTTTGAAGACACTGGTCTTTCGACAATCTTAAGCCTGGGTCCATCGGTGAGTGAGCTAAATTTCATCAATTTATATCTGATAAGTGTTGCAAATGTACCTCTATTGAGTGATATATGTTGGATTTCATTTCTTCAATCATTTTATAATTTGGGAAAATTTGAAATTTGGGGGGACTCCTTTTCTATCCACTAACTTGTCTATTAGGCCTTGCGACATTTAATTCTCACAAAAAGGCCTAAAGTCCTTTCATTAGCTTCTAACTAATCAAATAACAATGTGATCATCGAGTTGGACTTACACACGCAGGGTGCCAAATCCCTCTCACTTATGGGCGTCTGATTTGTACTAACTTTATAGGCTATTATGAATGCCCATAATGCTACATGTAGCTTATGTTTTCAATCAGAACCACTTACCTCCACTATCTTAGTCATAATACTACAAAGAATCTTATTTGAAGATTCTGCTTGTCCATCACCCCTCAGATAATTCAGAGTACTAAACAGATGAATAACAAAAAATTCTTCTAGTTATACTTGATTGTTTCATTGACAAAATGTGTTCCTCGATCACTGACAATCTCAATTGGATAGCCAAATCGAATATTAATGTTCTCATATAGAAACTTGGCGGTGGGTTTTGCATCAGCAACACAAACTGCTCTTGCTTCAACCCATTTGGTCATATAATCTATCGCGACTCTAGAGTACCTCGTGTCGTAGGATGAATAGGACCAACATAATCAAGTCCCCATTTTTCAAACGGTACTTGTGCTAACACTGGATGTAAAGGCTCATAATACTATTTCGTAGGACGACGCACACGTTGACAAACATCACATGACTAAATATATTTTTCAATATCTTTATGAAGTGTAGACCACCAACATCCTGATTACAAAATTTTCGAATAGTGATATCAGATGAAAAATGTCCTCCTCCCATTCCATCATGTGAGAACATAATTAGATTAGGTACTCCATGCGGTAAAACACATCTTCTAAGAATATCATCAGCTCCACATCGATACAATTGACCAACAATCAATTGATAAGGTTGTGCTTTCAAAATCAATCGCCTTTGTTGAACTTTGTACAAGGATGTTAGCAACAAAGTGAAAAATATAAAAAGAAATAAAAGTCTGTGGCATGTGTATTGTAAGTCCACGTATGAGTAAAAGTTAATAAACTTCTACCATGGCATGTGTTTTAGTCCATGGGTAGAAGCTTAAATAAATAAAATAACTTAAACTTAGACTTAGAACTTAGACTTAAGAAAACTTAAGCTTAGAAAGATTATAAGTTATGTTAGGCTATCTTAAGTCTAGAGTTAGAAATCCTAAAGTTCTAAAGTCCTAAATTAGAAGTTTAGAAGCCTTGGAATGGCTAGTTTAGAAACTAATCTCATATATTAGTGGATGCTTATGGAAGGCCCTTCTTGCTATAAGAAGAGAGGCATTTCCCTTGTAAATAACACTTTGAGATTATGCTAAATTGCTCTCTTTTGAGATATCATTCTATTTTCTTGTGTTTCCATTCGAAGGAATTCTGTTACACCAAAAAAGTACAGTTTCTTGTCTAAATTTTCTATTTTGCAAGAAAATTGTCTTTTAAATTTTTTTGGCCAACTACAATACTGTCATGATCATATGTACTGTTATTCTACTCCTCATACTGTATCATGTCTCGATTGTGTCGAATCTTCGTCCACGACTAGAACGCAGAATTCCACGCATTGATGCACCAAAGATAGATTTTTCCAAAACTTTGATAATGCATGCTGCTTCTATGAATACACCTCTGAAACTGAAAAGCTCAAACTATTCCCTGTGGTGCTCTATAGAACTTCCAAAGAGTGGTATCTCAACCTCAAAGCTCCTGATCTCGCTTCTTGGACTACTCTTAAAGACGCTCTCATCAAGCGTTTCAAACCTTCCAAACTGATTCAGAGCCCATTCATCCAACTCACACATATTAAGATGCGTCGTGAAGAGTCTGTTAAAAGCTACATTGAGCATTTCAAACGCCTCAAGGTAGAATGTATTGACAAAAAGATCACCAAACGAATAGCCATCAAACTATTCCTGGTTGGACTTCCTAAAAATATCCGTCGTGAACTGAAACCAGTTGACCTTTATGATCAACTTAAGGACGTAATGATTGATGTCATCCGCGAAGAAGATGTGGGGTCCGATGAGGACTTTGAAAATAGAAAACAGAAATCAAAAAATCCCGAACGTCTTAATCATCAGAAGTTCAAAAATACCGCCCAATCCTTAGAACTTCTACATCAAATGGAAACTTGGCAGAAAGCTCAACAAACCCATATGGATAAACTTGCTGCTGATTTTCAGACCGCTATGAAAAATATTCCTAACAAATCATTTCTAGCAAGAGAAAATATATGGTGTTCTATCTATTCGCAGAATCACACTGCCAATGAATGTCCCCAACTGAAACACCATTATCCAATAAAACCCATACCCATGTATTGGTAATATCATGCTTACAATCCACAACAATCCATGTTGCAACAAGGAGTCTATTAACCATGACCAACTGCACCCAATCAATATCCACCATGTCAACAGTTTCATCGTTAATCAACCCACTCCACAACAAGTTGTCCATTATCTTGATCCCAATACCATCGATCCGGCAACTTATTATGTTCGTGGCATGTGTATTGTAAGTCCACGTATGAGTAAAAGTTAATAAACTTCTACCATGGCATGTGTTTCTAAGTCCATGGGTAGAAGCTTAAATAAATAAAACGACTTAGAACTTAGACTTAAGAAAACTTAAGCTTAGAAAGAATCTAAGTTATCTTAAGCTATCCTAAGTCTAGAATTAGAAATCCTAAAGTTCTAAAGTTTGAAGTGGATGAAAAAATAACATGTTTTCCAGCTTGAATGGAATTTCTATATTTAATATGATTATTCACAATATGAAAATTTTCACAATATGAATTTTTTTCAATGTTTGCTATTCCTATTGTGGATGTTTCTGGTGTGTATCTAGATGGTTGTGAATTCTAAATAATTTTTAAACCGGTAGATTTAGATCATGAAAAAGCAATGAAAAATCAGATTTAAAGATGTATTTCCATCAAAATTACCTCCTGGTTTTCCACCATCTAGGTCAGTAGACCACAAGATAGAGTTAATTCCAAGAAGTCAACCTATCTCTAAGTAGCCTTATGGGCTCTCTCAAAAAGAGGAGATAGAGATTTCAAGTCAAATAGAAAACTATCCATGGATGGAACATATCCTATAGATTACCATGGGTGCTTTTGTTCTTCTGAAAGCAAAGAAAAATGGAGATTTTCGAATGTGCATAGATTACAAGAATTTGAACAAAGGAACTACTAAGAGTAAGTATCCATTACCCAACATGGATGACCTTGTGGATTGCTTGGGTGGGGCTAAATACTTCACTAAGATTGATCTCATAACATGGTACTATCATATCAGAATTAATTTAGAAGATGTCCAAACAACTCGATTTCGTACCAAATTTGGCCATTATAAGTTGTTAGTATTGCCTTTTAGGTTAACAAATGCTCCAACAACATTCCAGCATATGATGAATGATTTTTATTGTCCATATATACTTGGGAAAGTTTGTAGTAGTGTTTCTAGATGATATTATTGTCTACAATAAGACCTTCGAGGAACACATACAACATATCAAAACTGCCTTGATAACGATCCAACAAGAATTAGTCTATGCCAAGGAATCTAAGTGTGACTTATCTTGGTCATAAGATCATTGCATATGGGATCAAGATTGATGATGATGAAATCAAGATAGTGGTTGATTGTTCTGATTGCACAAACTTTCAAGCAAGTTAAATCATTTTTAGGATTTATGGTTTTCGTTTAGAGATTTATTGAGGATTATGCCAAAGTGGTGGCACCGCTCAATGATCTGACAAAAGGGATTGTTAAAAAAAAAATTCAACCTAGTTTGCTTTGTTGTACGAAATGAGAAATTGAATCAGAGTTTTGGAAAACTTAAGACCCTGATTGTTTCGACTCTCATTTTATAGATTGTTGATCCAAATCAACCTTACATCGTGAGAACTAACGCAGTTTTATTACATAATGTCGCTGGCATTTGCAGAAAAAAATTCATTGGTCCTTAGTTATGTTATACTACATAGATTGAGACAAGTTCAAAGGGGTCTCAACTAACAAAGAAAAATAAGAAGATTGTAGGACAATTTACCATTTGAAATGGATTGCTATTTCGTAATGAAAAAGTTTGTGTACCTAAGGACGATGAGCTCAAACATAAGATTTTGTTTGAATGTCATGACATACCATGTGCAGGACATTCTGGTATATACAAGACTTTCGACTTGGCCAAAAGGGAGTTTTATTGCCCAAAACTCAAGCCATATGTTGAGTCATACATGATTAAATGCAAGCCCTGTCAACTAGCTCAGGCTGAATGCCTTAAGGCTGGTGGCTTGTTGCATCCATTGGATATCCTTGATAAGAGATGGGAGAGTATATTGCTGGAATTTGTAGTTGGACTTCCAAAGACCCAATGGCAAAATAATTCTATTTGGGTTGTAGTAGACATGTTAACTAAGTTAGCTATTTTCATAGTAGTTCAGTCAACTATTAAGGCTTTTGAATTATCCCAGATCTTTATTAAAAGATATGTTGAAAACATGTGGAAGATATGTTGGAAAGTTCTCTTGTTTTTAGTTCTACTAATAATCATGAATCAGATGGCCAGACGGAAAAAACTAATCAGACCATGGAAGATATGTTGAGAACATATGTTTCTCACAAGCAATCTCATTGGAAATATTACATTTCTCTTATTGAGTTTGCATACAATAGTAGAAAGAGTTCTACTATAGGTTACAGTCCTTTTATGCTTATGTATGGTTGTCAACCTAGAACTCTAATTAACGTGGAGACTAAATTTGTTAAAATCCAAAAGGTTGCAAATTTTCTACATTCAAGTGGCAAAGGATAGTATCTGTAGTGCTCATGACAGAGCTAAGCACTATGCCAATCTTAAGAGATCTCATAGAGATTTAAGTTGATGACTCAATATATCTTAGAGCTCCAAAATATTCTGTAGTTCGAAGGATGATTGATCACGGTTTGAGGCAGTAGCCTTATCCGATAGATCGGTTCCATCTGAGCTCGTTAAGAAGGGAGGAAGTTTCCAATAGTGACCTTCGACAAGGCAGTCATTGACATCAAGGAAGAAGTCAAAGCTAGAGAGCACTACGACGACAAGAACGAGTCTAATGAAGCTCTCTACAGCAACAAAGACCAGTCGAAGAAGAAGGCTCAACCTAAGAGGGAGTCGACAAGGAGATCAGATCCGAACCAGCAGAAGCAGGGAACTCAAGAAAGCAGATCGAAAGGAAGGAACATGCAGCAAGGCAACAACAAGAAGACATGTGATATATGCATATGTGATGGCCACACAGTGGATAAATGTTGGCTGAACCCAAAGATTGAGTGCATACATTGTCATAAGAAGGGACTTTTGTTCTTGTTCAGTGATTGTAATCACCTTGCTTTGATACCAAATTAACAAAAAAAATGTTGATTGATTCAATCACGCTAGCACAAGATAAAGCACTGTGAATACAAGATGACAACAGATTGTTTTTCAACCCACTATATATATTCACACTAAATTGTAAGTACAAGAGAATTGCACATAAGCAGTAATTAAGAGACTTGAGAAAGATTCGCCCACCATCTAGAACGAAAAGAGAGAAAGTAGCCATTAAAAAATCAGCAAGTAACCGCCACACACACAAACACACTTGCTATGACAAATGTATAATTTTATTATTGTGACTCTAATTCTCATTATTTGTGTTATAGTTGATGGTCAAGCTAGTGATCTTGATGGAGCTTCAATAGCCAATCAGAATGAAGGGGGCTCACCTCTCAAATCTATAAGAGGGAGCCATTTCCCATTGTATTTGATCATCTTCTATTCTTCTTAAGAAAACTCTGTCCGTTTTTCTCTCTCTCTCTCTCTCTCTCTCTCTCTCTCTCTCTCTCTCTCTCTCTCTCTCTCTCTCTCTCTCTCTCTCTCTCTCTCTCTCTCTCTCTCTCTCTCTCTCTCTCTCTCTCTCTCTCTCTCTCTCTCTCTCTCTCTCTCTCTCTCTCTCTCTCTCTCTCTCTCCTCATTAAGAAAACCATGGAACGATCATTAAGATCCGTAGGTAGGATTTCTTTCACTGTTCACCTCCCTTGAAAAGATCGACCTCAAGAGGAGAAGATCTAGAGCCATTGGTGGCTAGATAAGCAACCAAGAAAAGACCAAAAAGAGAAAAAGCAACAAAGATGAACGCCACACAAATCTGGACTATTCCACATGTAGATCTGAAGCTAAGTTGACAATCTTAGCAAGCCTAGATTCCCACTCCTATTTCATCGCTTAGCCCTCTCCCCATTGGATCAAATCCCGTTACTACACAACAACTCACCCAGTTGGATATCCAAAACCCTTTCTGGCCCTCTAGATCCGACCAATTAGGAGGCACGAAGGGGTCCAACACTCTGGAATCAATTACTTTATTATCTATTTTATGAAAAGTTGCTAGCAGTCATCTTGATTTGGAAGTTTTTCCCAGTGATAGTTTTTATTAGTTGGCTTCTACTGCTTGTTTTACTAAGTACTCTATTACTTTTTGTGGTCTTGGTACATTGTCTTCTATTTAGTTAGGAGTTATGTCTAAGACTTAGTATGTTATTTTGTCTTTAATTATGAGTTTATGTTCACTTTCGATTTTTTTTTGTTCTACTCCTCTGTTTGTCTCTATTTTTATACCTTGGCTAGGCATTGTTAGTTTGCTAGGTTTTTTTGTTTTTTTTTTTCTTTCATCATGGCGGTGTCATGGCTTGTTTTGCTCCTGGATGTCTTATGTGTTGTTTCTTCCATCTTGTGTTCTTTATGTTGGATTTATTCCTTCTCTCCCTAAATCCCGTAATTATTCTAGATCCATTCATGTTGCTGCATATTGACTTGCATTGTCACATAGTCTACAAAAATACATGAGAATCAAAGTAAGTACCTACGCGACAATCTAACTATCGAGAAAAGTCGAACTATTGAAGGAGTTTTGAGTGTATTTTGAGAATGACAGCAGCCACGATCACCACTTGTCCATATAGTGCCAGCCACCACTATTGCCTACATGGACAGTGACAATCATGATCATCGCCAAGATCCATTTCATATGCATAGCTCAATGTCTATATACATTTGTATATATGTCTGATTATATGTATAGCTTAATATCAAATAGATTAAAATTTACATTCGGAACCCAATGATCATTGTAACCAATCAGTAGACACAATAGATGTTACTACATCTATTAGATTCAGATAGAGAGTCAAAATAAGCTATTGAATCATCTTTGAATTATTGAAGCTGTTATAAAACCAGACTAGTTTCAAAATCATGTTAGTGTGAATGTACACTACTTTGATTTAAGTCAGAATCATCTGAACTGTATATTGCTTTTGCAACTAACCATCTATAGACTTTGTGTTTGTCTACATAATCAACCCTTTTGATTATAACATGTTTGAAGTTAGAATCAATTGATTCATTCGACTCAATATCATTATTCGATTTGATAGGCGTAGCACATGCACAGAGGATCAGAGGCTTCATTTCCCATTTTTGATCCCAACATGGTATCAAAGCCTCATGTTATCTAATCCCGATATCTAATCTCAACATTGCTTGATATAAGAACCTTTTCTCAAAATCTTATTCTATCAACCGATATAATAATCGTCTTCTTGTTCCAATAATAGCACTAAAGTCTATTTCATTCTTAAGTCACTGATAGTTATTACTATCATTTAGACTAAGTACACAAATTCGAAAAGTAAGTCTAGTCTCATCATAGACAAACTTGATGGATCCAACTACCATCTATGAAAATTTAAGATGAAAATAGTGCTAATGGCCAAGAATTTGTATGTTGTTGTCATAGATGTCGAAGTTGATGCAACAATCTCAAGATTGAAGCTGAAGGATGGCAAAGCCTTCGTGCTTATCATCCTCGATATTTCAGATGCACAAATCGGCCATGTATTTAAAGCTCAAACCTCGAAAGAAGTCTGAGATATTCCCAGCACGGGGCATAACTTCCAAGTTACATCTCAGAAGAAGATTCTTCTCCCTCAACATATCAAATGGTGATTCACTACATAATCACATAAACTAGTTCAAGAACCTCCTGCAACAGATGGACATTGTCGGATCAGTCATCAACGATAAAGATGCATTTATGACACTACTATCAAGCATGCCATCTATGTATGAGAATTGGGTGATGATCATAATGACACACTTAGATGTAACTCTCTATGTTGTTGTAGAAAGAGAATGAAGGAATGGAGCTTCTAGTTCTTCGAACATAAAGTCACACACTCTATATGCAAACAAAGGCTCAAAGAAGCAAAAGAAGAAAGGCCCAAAAAAATTCAAGTCAAATTATAAGCCAACCCAAAGTCAAGAGCAGTCGTCAAATTTACAGACAAAGAAGAAGATGTTCTACAGGCACTACAAGCACACCAATCACGAGATTCAGGATGAAAGCCAAGAACAACATCAAGAAGCAGTCAAATCAGCAAGCAAATGTAGCTCCAGAAACATTCAACTATTGACTATTGACAAAAGCTCAAATTTTTTATTCAAATAACTATTGAATCGACTATTGAATATTAACAAAAGCCAAAATTTCCAATTCGAAGAACTATTGAATCAAATATTTGAATCCTTGTCAATCTCAACTCCAAATAATTCGACTCTAGCTTGAATTGACAATTGTTGATTGTCTAATTAGCATGATACCACTTTTAATAAAGCTAGTTACTTGCCTAAACTAGTTTTAACATTGTGCAACTAATTTGACAATGACAATAGCCATGATCGCCACCTGTCCTAGTAGCAATAGCCATGCCTATCATCTATCCTTGATAGTGAAGACCATGATCACCGCCAAGATCCATATCGGACATCATAGCTCAACATGTCTATACACTTGCATATATATCTAAATAATTGTATAGCTTAGTATCGTGGATTGGGAAGCCAAGCACTGTGAGTTAAAATTAAGCATTGAATACAGTAGATGTGTATACATTGATTAGTTCAAGACAAAGAGTGTGTGCAAGCATTCGAATGATCTTTGTATCATCGAATTAGTATAGAGTTAGAGATGGTTTCAAGTACATGGTTATCACAACAATTGTTTTGTGCTCACCATTTCAATGAACTTTGTACCCTTTTTGAATTCAATTTAATCATCTTAGTGCATTTAGAATCATGATAATAGGAATGTATGCTTCTGTGATTAATTGTTCTATGCATTTATACCACTTAACTCTCGTATAGAATTGTCTGAACTATCTAACTCTTCTACAATCAACATTCTAGGGAATTTATGTTTCTCTATGTAATCAATCTTATCGACTCTGACGATTTCAAAGTTATAATCAAGTAGAATCAATTGAATCATTCACTCAACATTCTGATTCAAATATGGTAAGCATAGTTCAGGAATCGAGGAGAAAGGCTCATTCCACATAGCCCATCGATCTACCAATTTTGGATCCTTCACTACATCTACGCATGCAGAACCTTTCATCCACTTCTTCTGACATGGTATCAAAGCTTACCAACATGATATCAGAGTTTAGTTTCTTTAGAACATGATTCTATCGAATTAATAAAATAATAGTTTCTTTTTCTAATAATATAGCTAGAGTCTATTTTTTCATTCTTAAGTCACTGATTGTATTTTGATTACTATTGAAAGACTAAACTTCCACATGGATTTTCAAAGTAAGGCTAGTCTCATCATAGACAAGCTAGATGGATCCAATTATCATTTGGAAAATTTAAGATGAAAACTGTGATAATGGCCAAGGAGTTATGGGAGATGTATGGATGACAAGACAGATGCAGATGACACCACATCTCCAAATGGAAATTGAAGGATGGTAAAGATTTCATGCTAATCATTTTCATATATCAGATATTCAAATCAAACATGTATATGAAGCTCAAACTTCAAAAGAAGTATGAGACATTCTTAGCACATTATATGATGTGAGGGACGTAGCTTCCAAGTTATATCTTAGAAGAAAATTCCTCCCTCAAAATGTCTAATGGTGATTCATTACAGAATCACATAAATCAGTTCAAGAATCTATTGCAGCAAATGGCAGTTGTCGGATTAGTCATCGACGATCAAGATGCAATCATGGCACTGCTATCGAGCTTGCCACCTACATACAAAAACTGGATGATAATTATATCAACACACTTAGATCTAACTCTTCTAGTAGCAACAAAATTAAAATCATCCATATGAAATCTTTTGAGAATAGAGTTAGCATACTTCTCTTGACAAATAAAGTAGTTTTCTACTTACTTCTACTCCTAAGATATAGTGCAAATGACCAAAATCATGTGCTTCAAACTCCTCCTTGAGTGCTATCTTGATGTCATCTATATCTTGCTTATTACCACAACTCAAAATAATGTCATCCAAATAGATTAGAAGGATAGTAACATCATTTCCACTCAATATAGAGTAGATTGAATGATCATACTCACTCATGATGAACGAGAGAGTAAAAGCGTGTTAAGCTTAGCATACCAACTCCTTGGTGCTTGCTTTAAGCCCATACAAACTCTTTTGAAGTAGGCACACATGATTTGGCTTGCTTAAAAGTGTAGTCCTCGGGTTGCTCCATGCAAACATCCTCTTCAAGATCTCCATTCAAGAAAGCATTAGTGAAATCCTTAAGTGTTTTGGTGATGATGAACAAAATGCAAATGATTCTTTTGTAATGTCTTCATGCTTGTTGACTAATGAAGAAGATATTGATCCATGGTGGATTGATAGTGCAGCAAGCTCACATATGACATGTCACAAAGAATATTTCTCCTCTTTGATGGCTTTTGAAGGTGAGAAAAAATTCATCTACACGGCCAGTGATGATAAGTGTGCAATCAAAGGGATTGACACAATTCCTATTTTCCTCTCTACTGATAGGAATGTGAATTTGAAGAATGTTTTGTTCATTCCATCAATAACTAAGAATCTTCTTAGTGTGACTCAAATGATTGACAAAGGTCGAGAAGTGGAGTTTGTTGGAGATGCTTGCTTGATCAAAAAGAAAGAAATTTTGATTGCAAGAGGAAAAGGCAAGGAGATTGTTCAAACTTGATGCTCGTGTTGTTGCTAACCAAGTTGGATGTAGGGCAAAGAGCAATTGTCAATGCACGAGGTATGGCATAAGAGGTTGGGACATCTCTACTTCAGGGCATTGGAGGTGATGGCAAAAAGACAGGTTGGTGGCAAAAGGATATACTCAGGAGTATGGTATTCATTATGAAGAAACCTTTGCTCTTGTGGCAAAGATGGTAAGCATTTGAATCATCATTTCTCTTGCAAGACTTTATGATTACCAACAAAAGAAGATAGCTCACCTTCAATATCTTGCCCTTTAGACCATTTGCCCTTGCTCTTGCCCTTGAACTTGTCGTTTGAGAACATAGCTTCCTCTTCTCCTTTATGAGATGTAGAAGTAATCCTTCCTCTTGCTTGGAGTCTAAACTCTTCAGCCACCAAGACCTCTTGCAAGTCCTACATACTTGGCAATGTCTTTTGAATAGCAAAACTTTGCACAAGGTTAGCATGATCATCCAACAAGCCATTAAGAACTACTTCCACAAGTTTTACATCCTTAATGCTTTCACCAATGCATGCTAATTCATCATTCAATGCTTCATAGATAACTCTAAAAATTTGAAAAAAAATTAAAAATTTTCAATTTTTTAAATTAATTAATTTTTTAAATTGATGTGACTTAAAAAAAATTCGACAAAAAGTATAGTTAGTACAAAAGCAAACAAAATAAGAAAACCGACATATTGTTAAATTCTTGAAGTCACTCATGCGTGCCAAGCATACGACATTAACTGCAAAACGTCCTTATGAATTTTGTTTAACGTAAAATTCAATTTTACGAAATCCATCGGCCATTATATGTGTATAAAAAAACGTTAGATTGAAAAATAGTGGGTATGTATATTCACTTTGAAAAATAAACTTGGTGGTATGCTTCTTGTGCTTCATGTGATGAAGATAAGCATAGAGTTAAATAAAGCGAAACATTAATGTAGAACTTCTTTTTTCCTTGCAATAGTCAATTGAAGCCTTCAACTAGGAAGCCCCATTGAGATAATTGGTTCATGAGCACCATTTTCCATGAAGATAGGAATTTGCATATGTTAACATGCATAGTTAACATGGAGAAAAATATGCATATAATAAAAATATACCATTTAGCCTTTGCATAAAAATTAAGCATATAGATTGTCTATGAACATCATATATAGCTTTATAGGATACTTTTCTTTTTGTTGAATGGACACACATTGTATTGTTAAGTACTATTCCTTTTATGCACAAATGTACAATGTTAGGTCAAACCCAATAAAGTAGCACAAGGCTCTAAGATGTTAAAAATGCAATAGGTAGGGTTTGAGCCTAGGTTAGTGTAGTATGATCTCCCTTTTGCCCAACTCATTCCATTGTCCTTGACTCCATGTTTTCTTTTGACATATCCAATTCTTTGGGTGACAACATATTCCTCTTTCAGAATATATTGTTTAAAAAAAATTAACTTTTCTAAAACCTGATTTGGTGCCATGGAGAATGACTCTTCTCAAAACATCACATGTCTTTTTTCACTAGTTTAATAGGAGTGATGTTTTCTTCACATGCTACATTATTGTTTTACTAGTTTGCATTCTTTTTTGCTTTCATGCATTTTAGCTTCTACGTCACTTATTCCATACTCTCTTATCAAAATATTTTCAACGTAATAACAAGACAATAGAAGAGTTATTTTCAACTAACATAGTTTTTATTCTGAACAAAATCATACAATGATGTGGAAAACACTTGTATATGATGTAAACATGACATAAGCCCTCCAAGCCATTTTAACAACCTTGCTTGCTATCTCTCCCATGTGCTTATCTCCAACTTTGTACCTTTTCCACATGCTGAAGCCAGTTGTTGTTCAAACATATACCCCCACCACAATCTTAGAGAGAGAGAGAGAGATTCATGGCAAGATGCACATAAGCATTACATGTGACATCATCGTATTGTAGTTATAAGACGCACATGCAAGACTTGAAAACATATTTTTCATACATTGTCTTCTTTATATAGCCTCCCATGTCGAGATGAGAAGATATTAGTCAAATAATGCTTTTCTATCCAATTAGGATTTAAATAACATATTTCTCATACATTGTCTTCCTTATATAGCCTCCCATGTAGAGATGCGAAGGTATTAGCCAAATAATGCTTTTTTATCCAATTAGGATTTAAAATAATCATAGCAAGTAGGTAGAATACCCAATTGTTGACAAGGCTTCTTCTCTGTACATTCAAT
Organism: Diphasiastrum complanatum; assembly: GCA_029204225.1. NCBI lineage: Eukaryota > Viridiplantae > Streptophyta > Lycopodiopsida > Lycopodiales > Lycopodiaceae > Diphasiastrum > Diphasiastrum complanatum. Next base: position 19,732,565 of record CM055108.1, read on the forward strand.
GAGCAGATGAGGGTAAATTAAAAAACAATCGTAATATGTCCATTGTATCAGGTGAGTAGGGTAGAGTTGCACATTGTGTTCAAGAAGGCATAGACTCAAATCTTATTAGTGACATGTCGAAGCCCTATGCTCCAAACCCTAAGGGACTTGAGTTGGCAATATTTGTATATAATGTTTATAATGAATTTGTAAACTAGTTGATGACCTTAATACTATGAACTACCTTGATGTTGCTGCACTACGGGTAAATTGAGCACCATGGATGGAAAAAAAATTGATTTTAATATAGTGAGAGGAGTTGTAGGTGTTGAAGGTCGCATATTATTTACCTCCATCCTTGAGTTTTTCTTATTCATTCTTGCAAAATCTATCATACCAAAGAACACGACAAAGTAAAGGCTTCCCCATTTTTTAAGGAACCAATTAATCTTACTTTAAAACAACAATCAAGCCAAATTCCAAATGAAACTTACTAGCTAACAATTAGATGTTCATACTCACAACGACATTTTGGAAAAGAGCTTAAAATTTGAACATTGCAAGTAGTGAGCTAATTTGTGGCCCAAGAAATGCTTTCTTGTATTCATATAAACTTGCTATGAATATAATAATATGAAATTATCAGTATAATATGATAAGCTTGACTTATCTTTGGTGCACTATTTGATTATTCGCAATATGTAGAAGTGTAGTAGATCAAGGAAACTTTTCAAGAACTTCTATATGTTATCACCTCATTAGACATACTCAAGCTAATGTCTTCTCATTATAATCGAAATGAACCGATTAGAATATCCATCATTGGAACCGACCAAGTTATGGACACAGTCATGTGACGAACACTCCATTATTGCCCATGCATAGAGGTATTGCCATTATGGATAGTTTGAAAAACTTATGATAGGAGTTGTTTTAAGTGTTTCAAAAATTGATTGCCAAAAATTGCCAATTAAGCACTCTAATCCTTTTCCATTCTAGGGAGTCCAATCACAAAATCTATTGAAATGGTTTTTCACTTCTTGCTAGGAATTTTCAAAGAATGCAAAAGAGCAAAAACTTTGAGTCTCTCTATTTTAGTACACTAGCATCATTCACAACTTTGAACAGTCATCTCAACATGACCTTCTATCTTTTTATTAAATATATTGTAAGCCCTATTTATAATGAAATGGACACACTTTGTCATAATCAACAGTATTTCCATTTACATATTCCTGCTAGTATGATGAGTGCCATTTTAGTGGCACCTAAGATTAGAGACTTTAGACAATTGTCTTGTAACAAGGACCTCCTTATCATGTAGTAGTATCCCATCTAAAAAACTAAGTCTTCTACATGTACTTCCTTTCAATTACTTGTGAATATAGTTTTTAAGGATTGCTTGGAGTGTGGGTGCTTCTTTTCTTTTATTCTCTATGTGATGTTGTGATTGATAGTTCATTTGAATTGTAGCAAAATACACAATTGATCTTTTATGTGTTATTAGAGCCCTTGGGTAAGGTGCATATTAGTAGCTACTAGAAGTCAAACTCTAGAAGAATTCAAAGAACTATTTTGGTTAAAGGAGAACTAACTAATTAGCTACAAAAAATTTCAGTACCATGCTCAAAGTAAATCTGAATCTATCACTATATCAAAGCCTTGTCAATTCTAGCTCTAAATTGAGTGGAGAGTAATTAAAATTCAAAAATTCAAAAAACCAACAATTTTTGGAGGATTATGGATGATATGCAATCTATAAGACATTGATTGACAAATGGCCAATTACAATAAGTGACTAATAGTAGGTTGACCTCAAAGAGGTGACTTAGCTAGTGAAATAACTATGGTAGGTGAAAAATGTCCAAGGAAACTATTTTTTTGAATTGCTATATTAAAGAGAACCATCAATCTCTCTATATACAACTCGAAATTGACTGAAGTAATTGCATGGATCGGTTCATTGGAGCATAGTGAGTCATATTATAATCATGTACAACTATGGAGTAGTTGTATAACAATCAAAGATTTCTCTTGGCCACAACCAAAGCCAAGCTAGGGTTTGCAGCAACAAAAGTGGAGGTGGCTCACTCCCCTCACCAAGAAGATGGCCTGATTGTCGATACACCAAATTGGCCTATAATCCACCAGCCATACAACTGGAATATCATAGCTGATTTCCATCGGGCCGTACAAGAGTACTCCCGAGAATACATGTTTTCATCAGATCCAACAATTAGGCAATTAGCCTTATTTGCGAAAGATCTAGCTATGTTGGCGTCAGTTCAAGCACGATGGGATGATTGTTTGCCAGCCCTCTGCTTCAATCCGAATCTTTCAATGGCGTCCGACAAAGTTCAAGATCAATTGTCGATAGCGAGGCTCTAATATCGTGCTATGATGTAGGGTGGATCATGAGAGTCAAATTTTATTTCTTGGACAACGTCAAAATGGTTGTCAGGAGCGAATAAGTGCTTTTTTCGCACAATATTGATTTCAACACGATGCACTCTAATGATCACATAGTTATTTGATTAGAGGTTAATAAAAGGACTTTAGGCCTTTTTGCGGGACTTTTAATGTCACAAGGCCTAATAGTCAAGTTAGTGAATAAAAAGGGCTCCCCCCAAAATTTGAATTTCAAATGATAAGGAAGGTGGAGATTGGCCAATAGAATTTGAGGCCAAAGCCCCAAAATCCACTATATATAGTGATGGATTTGAGTTATTTTGTACATTCACTCTTCATTTCAATAAAGCAGGTGGATCCTCTTTCAAATGGATATGGAATGTCCTTGCTCTTCTTCTTTCCTTCTCTATCTCTCACATTTTCTTGGATTTGCTTATTGTTGGATTTGATGTCTGTTGGAGTTTATCTTTATTATACTTCTTGTGAGAGAGAAAGAGAGAGAGAAGAGTAAGATCTATCTTTGCTTGAGTAGTGTAATGGTTAGTGTTAGATGTGGATCATAAGCTTGTGCTTGATTATGAACTATGTTATCACTCTCATGGGAACGAATCTCCGTGTGACAACAAGATAATCCTCTTCATCTCTTTGATACTTGATTGATCTTGGATCTAGGTTTGAAAGTGGATAGGAAATTTCTGCTACAATGCTAAAATTCCTAAGAGAGTACCTAAACAATACTTATCAGTTGCAGGTGATGCTAAGAAGGGAGATACTCCTGAATCTGACGAGCAGAGAGAGCTCAGAAGATCAAGTAGAAATCAGAATTGTCCTGCAAGATTGGAAATGAACCTAGCCTTAATGGGTCAAGGCTCATGAACCAAAAGCTTTTGATGAAGCAAAGGAGCACAAGGAGTGGTGTGCAACTATGGAAATATAAATGGAGGTCGTATCGAAAAATAGGACGTGGAACTTGGTTGAGATGCCTGATGGTAAGACGCCTATCACTTGCAAATGGATTTATAAGATTAAATGTGGAGTAGATGGGCAACTCAACAAGTACAAAGCATCTTTGGTTGTGAGAGGATTTGAGCAGTAGGAAGATTTTTTATTTTGAAAAAACCTTTGCACCCATAGCTAAGATGGTAACCATACGTTCTATTATTGCTATTTCTACTTTCTATGGTTGGAAGATCCAACAAATGGACGTTAAATCTGCTTTTCTTAATGGAGTGCTGATGAAGAAGTGTATTTAGTACAACCTCAATGATTTGTTGAGCCCAGGAGAGAACATCTTGTTTGCAAGCTCAACAAAGCTATTTATGGATTGAAGCAAGCACCATGGGCATGGTACTCTTGCATTGATGAACACTTCAAGCGAAGGAAAATGGTAAAGAGTAATGTTGATCCTAATTTTTACATTCTAAGGCAGGATTCAAATATAGTGTTCATTGTTTTATACGTAGATGATTCGATTATTACAAGAAGTAATGAGAGCTTAATAGATGAAATCAAATCGGATATTTATAATGCTTTTGACATGAGTGATCTTGGATTGATGCACTATTGTCTTCGCATTGAAGAATGGCAAAAGGAAGATGTTGTCTTTCTTACACAAAGCAGATATGCTTGTGAGTCATTGACGGAGGACGAGGATGCTCCATTCCTTCTTGTTTCCTCCTGTAGCAGCATGATTAAGACCTTGGACAATGTTATATCTGAGTGTGTGGTTACCATCATCACCCAGTTTTCATAAGAGGATGGTAAACTGGTCAATAAGGTCATTACAATGTCAGAGTCTTCGACTACTGAAACTATTGCCGCCACCTACTCTAATAGAGTCTTAAATTGATTAATGTGATTTTGAACAAAATCACTTTCTGACATTCTGAGAGAGGAGAACTTTCTCAATGCAGTTTCGAAGTGACATCTCTCACTTCATATAATGTACTAAATATATGCCAAGCCTCTTTTGAAGATTGGGCTTGTCTGATCTGGCCAATCTGTGTGTCGGCGATGTTAAGGGTGATCAAGGCAAAAGCCTTGCCATTCATGAGCTTCCATTTGGAAATGGCTTGCTCATCGACACTGGGAAGTAGTTCGGTTCCAACGACTATTTTCCAAAGCTCCTTGGCCATCAACACTACCCTCATTTTAAATTTTCACAAATGTTAGTTCAAACCATTGAGTTTGTCTACCATGAGAGCAGACTGTGATTACAAATCCATTTGGAATTTCAGGAGGAGTGTAATGCAGATAGTAGATTAATATGACTGGAAATAATTATAGCAAATGTCTACACTATATCAGGACAATCGTTCTAATAATGCTACAGCTTTGGTACCATGTTGGTATCAGATAAACATGGAGTAGCAATTAATCGCTCCGATACCATGCTTTGATACCATGTTGGTATCATATAAACATGGAGTAGTAATTAATCGTTTTGATACCATGCTGGGATTTGAATGGTGGATCGACCGACAATGCCTTGTCACAACAAAGGAGCATCAACAGGGAATCCTTGGTGCATGCAACTAAGTCTATCAGATTCAAGCAGACAACGATAAATCAAAGTCTGTCCTACTTGATCACAACTTCGAAGTCGTTGGATCGACTAAGCCCATTTCCTAGCCATGCACATATACCTTAATTACAGATTTAGCTTTGTGAAATCGATTTAGGTGCGGTTATTAGAGCGACAAATTGAACATTGCTGCTTTTAGTCATATGAACCAATTTAATCTACGAATAAGTTTATTTGCAAGCATGAATCTATCTGACAATAAATTGAAATAAGCATTCAACATACACAACCTAGATTACTGGAACTCTTTAGTCGTGTAGAAAAATACAGTTTGAATGCAGATAGAGACGTGTTCTTTTTGAGACAATGCTTTGTGATAATAGAGAGAAAGAACAATACAATTGCGCCCTGAATGATCGATTGGTCATGATGAATTAGATTATTCAGCCTTTTTTTTTAGCAACTGATAAGTTGTTGGATGTATATACATGGTTAAGCTAATTAAAAGAATGGTTAATTTGTACTTTACAAGTAGGATTAAGGCACTACGTGCTGTTGGCAGTCGCACTCGGACAATATCTGATTCAGTTGGAGATTTTGTCTGGTCGTGACAAATGTACAGTTGTGCCACCAACTTGATGATGTCGACTTTTGAGAGTTGGCACTTACATCGACTTTTGAAGAAGTCGGATAGTCGAGGCCAGAGGTTCGACATACTTCGATGTTGGACTCACAAGTTGGAGACTTCGGACAATGTGTAGACTTCAGACAAGTCGAGAAGGCTGAGAAGTCTGAGGTGTATCGGACAAGTTGAAGACTTTGGATAAGTCGTAGACTTCGGACAAGTCGAGTGCTGCTCTCATGTCTTCAAAAGTCGACTTCAATAAGTCGATGTCAGGCTCAGAACCATTTGTGAGAAAAGTCGATGTCAGGCAAGTTCATGGAAGATTGTCTTCGACTTCGACTGGTTTCGCCAAACTAGTTGGAGATGGGTAGCTCACAGAAGATGTCTTCGCCTTGCATCCAGGTACGAAGCTATATGATTAATTATTTTCAAAGATATGATCCTGAAGATTTACGTGTCATGTTTTAATTTGATGAGGATTGGATTATGATGCTAATAGCAAAGTAAGAATTTATAGCACATAAAGCAGCTATTGTAGGTGAGCTATTTACTTGTTTAGCGTTCGGCTCTAGCGGGCTTGTATGGCATGGATTTGCCGAAGCTATAAGGTGCTTGGACTCCTAACTGTCTTCGTGGGAGGTCCTTGGGACTACTATGGCATGAATATGCCCTAGTACCTAGCACCGATGCAAGAGTCAAGTCTCTTTGTATTCTTTGTATTGTAAGATAGCTTCTTATGTGTAATATGTTAATGTGAACTTAATACATTCAATTCACCTTTATATTGATCAGTATGGCATCTACCCTGATACGGTTTCATTTTAGGGAGAATATATTGCTAATGATGAAATTCATGATAGGGCAGATTGGACGTATGATTTAATAAAGTAGTGAATCTTGTTTTAGACATGGATAACAACAAATGCTCAGCTATGACACATGTCTTCCTCACGTAACTAACTCGTGCGATTGTGTTTTGTGGGATGGTGGCAGGTAACAGATGAGTGTTCTGAAACTTGCTTCGCTTTATGGTACCTTGTACTGTAAGACTTTATACAGCGTTGTTTTTACCTGTTATGCTATAAATTAAAGGGTTCAAAGGGTTTGGTCTTGACTTGTCAAGAGGGACTATGTGAAATCTTTTTACTCTCTCTCTCTCTCCCCTCCCCCTCCCCTATCTCTTGTTGCTTGAGGTGCATTTGGTTTTTGAATTTGCTCAAGACTATTCTTTCTCATTGAGACTCCTAACTATCTCTTCTTTCATTGCTTTCTAGAATCGTAATGGTCAAGCACATCATTAGTTTTTTTTGTTTTGTTTTTTTTTCATATTAGCATCTATGGCAACCAAAGTATTTTTTTATCCTACTCTTGTGGCTATTATGGAGGTTAGGAATTTATCAGTATTACATCAAAAAACCATCTCTTCTTTGTAGAAAAACCTTAGGCTTGAGTTGCTCATACCAATATTGAATTATTTGAGTTGCTCTTTTTTCATTTCTCAAATTCGATGAGAAGCTCTTGAGCATATTCTAATAGGTTTGAATTCAGAGGGCTTTATTCCTTCAAAATTATGGCTTTTGTAGAAGCCTTTCCTTTTAGAATTTGCAGTTTGGTCTCCAGGTAATGCAGACAAAGTCGAGGTGGGAGGGATTGTTGGCTAGCTCTATTAGGCCTCAGGCTATTTGCAGCAGCTTAATTGAATTCTGATTCCTAAACCACATACATGAATATAAATTAGGCTGAATAGTGTATGAATATATTATAGCTGCCTGGTTGGTTATTTCATATTCACATTGCAGCCTAGGCCCGTGAAACAACCGTCAACAGGCTAATTCAGCTTTTTGTAGTTTTAGCGATGTTGATCTTCAAGAGGGGTTGGTGAACATCCAAGGCCTTCATTCCCATCATGCAGAACATCAGGAAGCAAAAAATCCACAAGTTCCAATCCATTTTAAGTTGGTAATCTCTTGCTCCTGAATGCAGTTGTTGGCTATAGCTGATGTAGAGGATTTGGACATTCATCAGATGGTGGATGTCCAAACAACATTACAAAGGAACTAATCAAAGGAACTAATGATTACAAAGGAACTAATCACTTTTGCTTTTGACTTCACTGAAACCCAAGCTAAAACAAGAAATTTATGGAAGAATAAGGAAAAAGTGAACAAAATGAATTTCACTCAACTTAGGAAAGGGCCTCCAAAATAAAATTTAGCTTTATTGAAATATTGGATTGTCAAACAAATGAACCATAAAAAAAATTGAAAATTGTTAGCAAATGTTTTTTTGCTATTGCTTTTACGAAATAAGTTGTCATAGAAGATAAGTGTCGTAAAAGATTTGTTCTCATTTTTTTCTTTCCGAAAAATATATATACAATAATAAAAAGACAATGTTTTTAAATGTCGGCATTGGAGGACGAGGGCGCGGTTGAGGAAGGCGACGACTAGAAAACTAAGAGAAAGAATCTTTAAAAAAAAATGCTTATAGAGAATCGTTAAAAAATATTCTAGGGTGAGGAGATGGGAGTTGGGCCATGGGAGGAGGGCGTAAACGGAGAGAGAGAGAGAGAGAGAGAGAGAGAGAGAGAGAGAGAGAGAGAGAGAGAGAGAGAGAGAGAGAGAGAGAGAGAGAGAGAGAGAGAGAGAGAGAGAGAGAGAGAGAGAGAGACAGAGAGACAGAGAGACAGAGAGAGAGAGAGAGCCTAGTCCTAGCTTTAAAACATCTAATCCATATTCTTCTCTTGGACAATATTGGATTGTTCTATACCCTATAGTAGTGCATTTTCTTTGCCACGAAAATAATTCAATTTTATCTCAAACCTCTTGAATTCCACCCTCATTACCAAAGAAATGATGGTTTAACCATAAGCCCTATAGCCTAAGAAAAAGAGACATAAGACAAAGACTTTATCCAATTAAACACATGTCAACTCTTAAAAAGCTTCAAAAGCACTTTGGAGATAAGGATACCTACACCTGGAAGCTCAATCTTCACATGCCAAATATATATTACTTACAACAGAATGATTTCAACATCTAATACCAAGTGGTGAAGGCTTGATTTCCATTAATTAGAGTAAGACATCATTATAATATATAAAATATCACGAGCAACAAGTTTAGATTTTGCTTATAGACTAATAAATAGCTCATTGTCCCTAAAAGCTCAATGGTCAGTGGTTCATGATACAACCTACTCATACTGTAGAAGAGCTCATGAGACATTTGAGCATTCACTTATTTTTATTGTAGAGAGAATATATGGAAAACATAGTGCTTTTATTTTTTGAGAACTAAAAACCTTTAGACCCTACGCTTGAGAGTTGTATTTTTTAGATAATAATATCTTGCACCTATGAACAAGAACTAATCTTGTAAATTTGTAGGTCGTCTACTATGTGGCTAATCTAGATTTCCTTAAATAAGTATACACCTCATTATGTGGCTAGCCATATTTCTTGTGATAAAAACATTCGCAAAGTTTTTTTTTTTTATAAGTATGACACTAGTGGCAACCTCCCTATGTGATGTGTTTGGCCAAGCCAAAATTTTGTGAGTTTCAACATCTCTAGTTGTCTTTCATATGCAACATAATGTGGGCCTTATATATGAACTTCATTAACTAGGAGCCAACCTAAGATCCAAACCAATGAGTCTTTTTTGGTGTGATGAATTTAATGGGCTAGGGCTTTGCTTTTTGCTCTTAGGGACCGCTGGTTTTTATCTCTAATTTTTTTTTTTACTAATCTTGTTGTGTATAACATCTATATATTTTTCTATATTTCAAATGATAAAGTGCCCTATGACTACAACTAAAAGGACGTTACATCAAACGATCTGCATAACTCTTCTTTTGTTCATAGTCGACTATGTAGATTTTTATTTAGATTTTCATTGTTAGATCTAATTGATACATTAGGAGTTGTTGTTTAGGCCAGATTGGAGGGTGGAATTTCTGCAATTTTATTTATTCTTTCAAGTTTCTAATTTGTTTGTTTGTTTGTCATGAGCATTTTGTAGTCTTGCTTAAATTTTTGATCTTGTCATGTAGTTATTTATTTTTTAACATAAGATTGGTGCCTCTAGCATATTCACGCCATTCGATGCGATGTTGATAGCTTGCAAGGTTTATTTTGATTTAGGACCACTAAATGTCAAAAGCTCCACTATTCTAAATACGGGTCCATGCTAATACTGTATGACATCACACCTAAACCTATTACCTCAAAACAAACTTGTGATGACATTTGCTACTTTACAAAATTGAACATACATTATTTTGATGTAGAATACCAGCATAAGCTACTATGATATTTGCTACAATTGTGGCTCAAATTCGCTTAATATGTCATGATTTACATATGCCAAACTAGAAAGATATTACTGCCTATATATTTACATGTCATTGAAAGTACTAAAAAACATACTTGACAAAATCACGTGACCCAACTTTTTAAGCCCCACAAGTTGTGATATGGATCACAAGTTGAAACATATGTGAACACCTCGATTTGCATGCGTATGTTATGTTCCAACATTGTCTGCAGCTGGTGGTAGGTGAGCATGTTCCAATTTGAGGAGACAATAGAAAGTTGAGACACTAATGTATTGTTGTATTGATTTGATGAGGTAATGAGAAATTATATTGTCAAGATACTTATAGGGTATTAGGATAGATATCTTAAAATCTTTTGTAGAGAGAGAGAGAGAGAGAGAGAGAGAGAGAGAGAGAGAGAGAGAGAGAGAGAGAGAGAGAGAGAGAGAGAGAGAGAGAGAGAGAGAGAGAGATCTGGTGCTAGTTAGGTGTTTGTACTTGTTTTAAATATGAGTAGAAAAGGTGTCCATTTTGCATACAAGCAAACTCACACACTGTCTCATTTAAGTGATTAATAGGGTTATACATGGCTTATTTAAAGAGTTTTTTTACTCAAAATTTTGACATTCTTTGAATGTTTTGTGCTAGTAGAGAAGGTGTGCATTTTGCATGCAAGCAAATTCCACACATCATCTATTAAAGAGTCTCTTCATTCAAAATTTTGATATGTTGTTCATCAATCTTCGAGAAGAAGCTAGTATAGCATTAGCAAGATAAGGTTGTATAGTTTTCCATGATGATTATGATCCAAAAGGCACGAGAGACTTTGATGAAGACAAAATGGACATTTTCTTTATGTGGTGTTGCAAATAGGCCTCTTGGTTAATAGCTATTTTCGTCAACTTGAGGTTGGCAATGCCTTTCTACTTGGCGGCACATATAAGTGCATGATTATAAAACTTGGAAAATGTAAAACAAGTCAACAAACATACGGGGAACCATTAATGTAACATCTCAAAAAATTACCATTGTAAATGAGAATCCCTTTGCTATCTATGTGTGAAAGAGTGCTCAAAGAGCCCTATAAAATCCTAAGTATGGAAGACGAGTGTTTTTTTAACATTTCACAAACGACCCAGCTGACACTAAAAATTAAAATTGTTGATATGCATTGGAACTGGCTAAGTGTTGGTGGTCCCGCTTTTGTCCTACTGGGCTTGCTAAGTTCTTGGGTAGAAGTAATTGACCCTCGCTGGTTCTAGAGGAAGTAGAGAGTCTTGATACAAGTAGAATAGGTTTCACGGGTTGCCTTTACCATGTTCCCTAATGTAAGGGATTGACAAGGAGTGACTGAGAATGCATCTTGATTTCCGAGGGAGGCTCGAACATGGGACCAAAGAAACGTTACGTGCCAAGGCTAACTAATTGAGCCAAACCCGGCTTTTGAGGGGGGCTTGAACATGGGACAAAAGAAACTTTGGATGCCAAGGTTAACCGACCGAGTTAGTCCCATTGGATGTGAATTTGAAAATGCATCTTGGTTTCCAAGGGGGGCTTGAAATTGGGACCAAAGAAATTTCGTATAATGACTCTGAAAATGTTTCTTATGTCTATCACACGTGGGTGGGAGAGCTTAACAACTCAAGCACAGTACACCAAACTCACCACATGTGAGAAGATTGACATTGCATCTGGGTTTCCAAGAAAGGCTTGGACCTGAGACCAAAGAAACTTTGGATGTCAAGCTAACCAACTGAGCCAACCGACTAGATGAGAAAATGTTTCAAAATCTATGCCTTAACTTCCTGTTTCCATCGAATCTAAAATCCGAGGTCTTTTAAGGGATTGGGGATGCTTATCTGCCTTGGGGCAAGGGTCCTAAGACAAGGATTTTGCCGCGCCTCAAAAACCTAGTTCTTTCCACCCGGCCCTTACTCGCTTTCAAAACTCCACCGTTCTTTTCTTCTCCTCCTCCTCGTTCTATTTTCTCCCCCCTTTTTCTTCTCTGCGCGCAACCTCTTCTGATCCCTCGCCTCTCTCTTCTGTCTTCTTCCCTTGGCAGGATCGCAGTGATGATGCTCTGCCACTCTTGCTGCCACAAGCTTTGCTTGCAAGAACTTGTTTGGCTTTAGGGTGGCGGTTTGTTGCTTGCTGGTGCTGCGATCCGGTTGCCCTAGCTTTTGCGTAAGCCGGATTAGAACGCTCTTGCAGGGGTGCTGCTGAAATTGCCCTATAAATGTCGCAAGGGGTGCAGCCTGGAGTGGCGTGCCTGGGTAGGGCAGAGCAGGGGATTGGCAACCCTGCGGATGTGCCATTGACCTCTAAGTTTCACGCAGCAGAGTCGGTGACGGAATGGCGCTCACGTGAGGACCCGGAGCCCTCTTCTAACTCGTCTAGTCTTCCTTCCTTTTGGGATACGGACGAGGATGAAGAAGCATCCAGCCTTTCTTCAGTTGCTGGTATATAGCTCCTTTGCTAGTATCGTTCTTATGTGGCATTCATTTTTTGTGTTCATTTGTGGTCTTTGGGCCCTTTTTTCTGTGAAGCTTTACATCTTAAACTCTCAATGTTGCTTGTTACTGAAACCCTATATTTTGGAAAAAATGAACAAAAAAGGTACTGGGCAACAAACAAGACTTTAGTTCAGCAATGTCCGGGACGTGCTCATGAATTTGCTATAAGAGTCCCCAAGTATGTCATAATTCTGGCCTGCTTTTCCGTTTCACACCAAAAATCATACCTGTGGAGTGTTATTGCTGTGTTCTGACTACTTTTGGATTTACAGTGGCATAGGAGGACTACACATAACTTGAACATGGGAGACATGTTCTCGAACTAATTTTGTAGAACTCTTCAACTGGACTTATTTTAGGCTCACCATTGCAACAACAAGGATATTTTTTACTTTAATATTTATCTGATATCGCCATCTTTGAACACTTATTGTGGCAGTCGCTTCATATTTGCTTTCTTTTTAGGGTTTGTGGCGGTAGATGCGATTTTGTTTTTATGCGATTGTGGAATATTTATCATGTTTTTTCAATATTTCAGAGTTTTGCTTGTTAGATTATGAGTTTCAAATTATTTAACAAGAGGTGAAGCTATCACAAAATTCAGATCTTGGTTGGAAACATATGATTAGGACATTACAAATGTTATTGGTGGGGACTTATTCTAAATCTGAGCTATTGTTACACACATGGCCATCTATTCGATTGGTTCCATAGTTCCTATTTTCACTTATGTAGTGGATAAGCTTAGATTGTTGGCCAAGGACCAATTTGTAGGGTGTAAACCCTCTTGGAAACCTTGCTGTGCTAATGTATACCCTAGCCATATTTGGTAACTAGTTGGCGGCGGGCGCCTGGGAAGTTTTCTCAAGAGCATGCTGAATATAAGTAGATTGACCTGTATTCATTGTACAAATGCTTTATTTGGTGTTTTGAGCTCTTTACACGATTTGAATAGGGAATTTTTTGGAGGAGGGCATGCTGTCTAATTCATGCTCAGCTCATGATAATCATGCAAGCATCTTAGTTGGACATTGTTCTATGATTCTTCAGCTGGTTGTCCTTGTCACATATGATAGGTTGTCTTATCAAGATGCGATCCATCCAAGACATCTGACAAGATTTTTTGATGGAGGAGGTTTTAGAGCACTATTTTTATGCTACTTCAAATTTTGAATCTCTTGTATTTTTTCCTAGTTTCTCAACATCGAGACAACGTATGCTAACACCTACACTGACCTTTGGCTAAATACTTATGGCAGAAGGTATTTGCTTGATTGTGCGAACTAACTCATACATGATCTCAAGTTGAAGATTTTTCCACGAGCTCCCCTATTTTTTAAGAACACATTGCAAGATGCTTTGTAGGAGGAAACTATGGAAAAGAAGTCCACAAGATTCATAACAGTCAACCATGGAAATTACGGACGTAGTTCTATGTTTGGAAAGGCTCTAGGGTGCAAGATTAGAAGGTAGCAAGAAGGTAGTTTAGGGATAATAATTTAAAAGATATGGAGTCTTATTATGGACCTCAACCAACTAGAACAAGTTACAAGTGCATAGTATTTCCTCTTTGTGAGAAGCAAAAAAGAAAGTGTCTCATCTTAAAGTAAGATAAATGTAAAATGCTGAACAATCCCAAAGAAACTTTACAAACCAAGTTGTCAAAATTTTCAAGGTTTTCCTTAATTGGAGACCAAAGTTTCATCTTGAAAGCCAATGACAAACCATATAGTGTTTTGTGGAAGGAGTTTGGAAAACGGGGAAATCAACTTGTTAGATGGCACTAATCATAGTTTTTGGAAGTTTGAGATGGAAAACTGTCATGCCCATGATTGGTCTCGGGTAGCGTGTCCACGCTAGGGACCAATAGATCATCAACCCGTAAGTTAATTGTGACTATAAGGGAATTGGGGCCCTTATGTGTATAAGGTCATAATTAATGGTTGTAGGCCTAAACTCTTGATGGTGGATTTGTATGGGTCTATCAGTGAGTCATTTAGGAACTGGATGACGTGGCCCAATTAGGCTACAGAGGTGTCCAGTGAGGTGTCACAGTGCACTACTAGTGGTGCATGGGCCTTGGAGGGTATAAGTATACCTATTGGGCTCTCACTAGGGTATGCTTGATTGCATGACACGTAGCCGTATGTTGCTGATGTGATGCCTCATCCCTCTGTGTGATTGATCCATAGCTTGGGGGCTAAATCTGTTCGATCTAGGTTTGGTTGGGTTGGTTTGACTACCATCCGTTTCCCTTGTGTTGCTTGTGATTGGCATGCTTAGAATAGGATTCTTGGTGTAGTACTTTATATTGGTATGGTGAATTTTAAGTCATTCTAGATTAGGACCCTAACTTTGGAATGACACTTAGTGCCATGTCTAAAGTAAGGGCGTTTTTGGGATTACAATCCTTATATAGGCACCGTGTGTGAGTTGGAAAAGTCTGAAACTTTCCAGATGGAAAGGACTTTTTTGGAACAACTCATGTGTCTTTTAAGAATTGCGATACACTCTTATGATATGGTATGGTCTAGGGAATCTGGAGAGTTGGGATTGGTGAATCATAACTCAGACTCTAGGATAATACTTGATCCATAAGAGAGGATTGTGTTCATGATAAGTTTACCCCGGATGAATAAACATGATTATGGAATTTTGGTACGACTGATCATCTTACCAAATCGGCTATGTTTGTTTGGGTAAAGGCCAAGTAGTTATAGAGTGTCTGTTTAGGCTTTATGGATCACCAAATGACATTATGAACATTCGCGATTCGAAGTTCACTGGTCACTTTTGGTCGGTCGTATTCGCTAAACTAGAGACGACTCTGTGAAATGTTCCCATGCCCACTTTGCACAGCAATTTAAATCTTGATTACGCAGGTAATCCTTCTTTTAAACGATCAAGTATAACTAGAATCTGAACTATGATTCGTCCATCATAATTCATCGGATTCTTGTCCTATACTGAATAAGAGAACGTGATACCCTAGCATAGGCAACTCAATCAAGGGCATATTCACTTCCCAATGAGATTGTTGCCGCAAAATATGCTCGAAGCATTTTCTCCCTCACCTGATTTGTTATTTCCGTCTGACCAATGGTCAGACGAACTTAAGCGACTTTTTCTTGCTGCAGCTTGTATTATTTGGTGTACAAAATCTTGCTTTTTAGGGTGCTGATTGTAAAATACAGACTACAGCATGAGCTAGAGTTTAAATTTTACCATATTCCTTTCTAATAAAACACACGAGCTTTAAATTCAGGGGCTCATAAATTGCCTAATCAACTCTGAAGTAGATATTAGACAATGCAGGCAGAAAAGTCATTTGATTTCTAGTTATAAATTTCAAAATCAAACTGAAACATGCATGTATGTAAAGCTAGAACTTTTGTTTTATCAACATGTAACAGCATCACTTAGTACTGAATTTGAAACTTGAAAAGGAGGAAGAGATGATGTGTAGATACACGAAAAATTTATCATGTAGAGTTATGTCCATGGACCAGTACGAAGAGTAAGTTCATGACCCATACAATGCTGTGAGCAACAGCCAGTCGATAGCACCAATAATAAACTGGTACTCTAAAAATTCTTTGGATCGCCATTCTCTGATCACCTCTGTGTACTAGTCCAAACGAATCAAACAACAAAAGATGTCAAAAGTAGCCTGAATTTGCATGAAAAAATCTCTCCAAATGCATGAAAATTATAAATGATGCTTACAAAGTAAGAATTTTGACTCCTCTCTCTCTCTCTCTCTCTCTCTCTCTCTCTCTCACACACACACACACACACACACACGCACAGACACGCACAGACACGCACACACACACTTTGGTCTGGACTGATTTAGGCCATTTAAAAGAAAAAGGGTTCGAAGTGTTGAAACATTCCCAAATGCTGCCCTCTGAAACACTGTAGCATTGGAATGCCCTGTTAGCTTACGAAAATTGTTCCAATTTCACATTTTCCATTATGTTGGTATTTTAAAGAAAAATTGAGCTTTACAATGCGTGCTACCGAATTGATGATCAGGTACCTGAAACGAAAGTTTCATGATAATCTCCCTTTTATGTTTGTTTGGTTCCTTGTTGTTAGGTCCAAAACCTTCAGATCTTTATGGAAAATTTACATGGAAGATAGAAAGCTTTTCAGAGATAAGCAAGCGTGAACTTCGAAGCAATGTATTTGAAGTTGGAGGCTACAAGTGGTAAGCTATGGCCTGGACGTTTTATGTTGCATTTGAGTATCATGTTGAAATTTTCTATCTCAAACTTCTCTTTTGTATCGTTTCATGTTTCAGGTATATCTTGGTGTATCCCCAAGGCTGCGATGTTTGCAACCATTTGTCCTTATTTTTATGTGTTGCTGACCATGACAAACTTCTACCAGGTGAATGTTTGGAAACCAATATTTTTTGCTTTGGGAAATGGAAGATCAAAAATTGTGTATTGTTCTTGTTTGGGACCAAGTTAGATAAGAAGATATTGTGTTGATATTACATCAAATCATATGCTCACCTGGGCTCAGCCACAAAACACATTGGAAACTCACATTTCTGAAATTCACTGTCCTCCCTTCGAAAATGTTGGTTGGACAATACTTTTTAGATGATTCTTTGGTCTTCTGAGCCATAGATGCATTGCATTCTGGAACGCTCCGAAGCTGAAGTTTTTTTTTTGATCCATCAATCAGTAGCTTCTTTGCCCAACTACAGGGCATGAGACGAAAAGGTACATAAACTGATCATATGGAACAATGGCGTCAAATAAACTGAACTAGTACTTTTCTATGAATTAAAACGTGACTTGTTCCAGGATTTCTACATGTGCTATGGGTGTGGTCTGAAGTCTCTGGCGGGAAGAACAAACTGCAATGTAAATGTCTTTTTCCAACCCAACCACCTGACCTAACAGTCTGATCCATAGGAATTCCACACGTCTTTTTCCAATTCAACCACCTGACCGAACAGTCTGATCCATAGGAACTCCACTTTGAAGTCCTGCTTAATTTTCATGGTGTAGGGGCAAAGAAGAGACATGCCACCCGTTCTGATTCCTTGCCACTCTGTGATTGATAGTTTTTTTCTGTAGACTGAATCCATTGAAATCCTTGGTAGATAGGAAGCCCCCTGATTTGGCCTTCGTGCGTCTCTGTAAGTTCTTCTCTATGAAATCCTGTTAGTCACCGGTTGTGGAAGAAGAGTAGATGCCATTACATTTCTAGACACCAAACAGTAAGGGAGAGGATTGGGACCCTGTGCATTAGCATGTCCCACTAGATTTATGGAAGATCCCCTCTTACAGCTTGGACGAGTGCGCGTTAAGAGCCGCGAGTCTGTTAGAGATTTTATAAAAGGGTTGAAGTTAAAAGGGCAATGTACCCCCACTAGTGTACCTGATGTGAATGTGATTTCATGGTTTAAGGTGGGGTGGAAGAAAGAAAGGAGCATTTTATCTCTTCTAGTGTCCTAAGTAACATGATTCAAATAGACAAGCAAGTTTCTACCACATAACTTGGCTACTATGACATGGATAGAAACCACACAATTTTCAAAAAACAACAAGACACTTTGGATCGTTGTACTTGGATTGATACCAATACAAAGCTTTAGATTGCTCCTAATCTTTGTCTTCCCAAACTGATACAAAGTAGAATGACGACTTGCTGCTTGTTGTGTCCATGTATAAAGTACATGTTGATAAACCAACTCCCTCTTTAAAATGAACCCTTCTTCCTTAACTGAATTTCCCACTGCTTTTCACACCTGACACTTGTAACAATGAGCTTATTATTTGCCACCATGATAAGAAATTGTGAAACAATGAAGCATCCTCTAGCTGAATTCTATTCACTTACTACTTAGATATAGACTCATAGTCTATATTTCCCATACAACTCCCTCTTAGAGATTGCACCTTTGTCGATACCATGACTTAACCTTGTCCAATCTTGGCCTTCTGAAGTTGACCTTCCTATAACTTCCGAGCACCTTTACAAATAGTCTTCCTCTTGCTTTGTCTTACATGTAACCGTCCTCAACTTGCATGTGATAAACTTCCACTTGTATGTGATTGCCTTATTGTACTTTCACCGACTGCAACTCGATCTTCACGCTCCTTTGATGACAATCCAAAGTGTAAGCAAACCCGAACCTTGACAAGTCGATCCTTGTACCTCTTTGACAAACCAAAGAACATGCAATGGCGATCCTCGTACTTTGCTATTACAACTTGTGACTTCCACACATAACCTGTGAATGATCAACTTGTTATCCTCCAATGTTCTTCTGCCCTTCAAAATCTCTTCTTGACATGCCCCGTTGGCTCCTTGATCTGTGCGCTTGTTCTGATGTAAATCTTGTGCTGGCTGCAGCCTGCCTTGACGAACAAATTCCAGCAATGATGGCTACATTCACATCCGCTAGTTGCACATTCATAAAATGGACTGACTTTTACCGATCTGCCCTGCAGATCTGAATCTTGCTGTCCTTGCATCAATCTGCTCCAGCAACATTTCAGCAACCAGTGCCTTCCAGCCAGAGTTTGTAGCAGCAAACTACCTGAAAAATAGCAAGCCTTCCTGTGTACAAACCGCAAACCAGCAGCATGATTCTTCCTCCATGCAAACAGTGATTTGTAAGCAGAAATCCAACAACACTCGCTGTTTCCTTGTAGCAATTTCCAGCAGCAATTCCTCTGAACAACGAGCAGTAGCAATCAATGTTTCATCGACATGCGTTTCGAACAAAGAAACGTGTTTGAAATGCCCTGTTCGAAACGGGCCCGTTTCGAAACACGTTTCTTACGTTCGAAACGACTGTCAAAAAAACACATTTTTTTGACTAAGGAAAGTGACTATACACAGTTTCTCCTCTTGAAATACCATTCTCTAGAGCATCTCATGAAATTGGATGTATCTTCTTGTCTTTCTATGACATGTCTAAACCCCAGAAAACCCTTAAAAACACATTTTCAAAACCAAAAAAAAACCCTAAAAAAGTTTCCCATTTTGAACCTGAACCTTCCGTTTCAAACACGTTTCTTTATTGTATGCATGCTATCTTTCCACAAATGGTGAGCTGGTGTATTGTGCCCACTCAGGTTTGATTCTCTATGATCCGATAGGTTGATAATAGCAAAAAGCATTGTATCCATGCTATATATTTCTCTATATGGTGCAACCTCATCATTTTGATTATTTTGACACTAAGGACAAGCTCTTTTGGAGGAACGACAATTGTAGGCATATCAATAACACTTCCCCGGACCTTGGGTCCCAAAGAATCATTTGTTGTTATTGGACGTTTAGTTGATACAATTTGGTAGAACATATGCTTTTGAGGTCCCTCCGTATATTAGTGATATATTATTGACTTTATTGATAATTTGGTCAATGTTGGGCCCCCGTTGGTAGGCATAGGCCTAGCCAAAATTGTTCTTTGAGGAAATCGAAATAGGCTAGAAGGCATCATCTTTAGTTAGTTGATTGCTTGAAAGCTGTTTAGATTAGAGAGCTGGCTTTAGGATAGCTTCAATTTACATTAAGCTTTGATCATTAAGTATACTTGTGGAGATTCACTTTATGCTACCTTTCTTCAATCATCAATGTTTAAATTCTTTCCATCTATGTTGGATTGCATTGATTCACCTTAACTTCTAAGCGTTCTGGCTATTGCAGGTTGGAGTCAATTTGCTCAATTTACAATTGCTGTTGTGAACAAAGATCCAAAGAAGTCAAAATATTCAGGTTTAACTTTTTTGCCTTCTACCAGCAAACATTATGACAATCATTTTTGGTTATATTATCAATGGAAGGCGAAATCTTGTTTGTTAATAGCAAGCTCCATGTTGTCACATGCTCAATCATGCAGATACTCTTCATCGCTTTTGCAAAAAAGAGCATGATTGGGGGTGGAAAAAGTTTATGGAGCTTTCAAAAGTGCTTGATGGGTTTACTGTGGCAGATACTTTGGTTATCAAAGCCCAAGTACAAGTGATTAGGTTGGTCAGCTACTCTCATTTTATCATGAGAATATGAGTTTCTTGGAACGTGTTCCTTTTTTTATCAGGCTGATTGAAGTGAAGCCCAAATTGTTCTTCTTAATATTCAATTTCACTTGTCGTTTCTTGTTTTGACGTAGTCTCATCATAGTTATCATAATTTGAAAACATTTTCAATAAATACAACCAAAACACAAAAACATGTGATGACCTTGAGTATGCATGTAGGTGAATGCACCTTGTCATAATGCCATGCTATCAAAATCCAAAAATTCTTAACATACATAGAACACAAAGTACAACTATATGTGCCAGTCTCCATCATGATTAAGTCCACCATTCACCTCTAGAAGTGATAGAAGTTAAGTACAATGGTTGTTGTACATACTACACATGTATGAAAGCTGATGTGGACATGGGCATTTGACTTGCACCTACTCTTGGGTGCTATTGAAGTGAGCGGGGATGCAATTGTATTTGATCATGCTGTGTATGATGATGTCGATGGTCTAAAATGTTGTGGTTGGACTACACAAGGTTGAAGGTTGCTCATCTCCTTTGTTATATCAGGTAGAATGGTAAACATAAGGTTGATATGTATTTTTTTCATACAACAAGAGGCAAGTATTGGGGTATTGAGATTTGTGTTCAATATTATCCTTTTGGATTTTTGTCGCATCTTTGCTACTTTAAGAAACTTTTTGTGCTATTTAGGGTTTTTGCGATATCTTTTTTTGTCAAGAATATTTGCTGATGTCTTTTTTGTAATGTGATTGTGGAGTCTTGTGGAGTTCTCTTTAGGAAAGGCTTTATTATTTTCTATTTAACACACCCAACCACACCCAAATTACACTTGCTTTAAGTCATTTTAGTTTGCACTTGCTTGGTAATATGCTGGCTCTAGTTATTTATCAAATACATTTTCTCATGTTGCTATAGTGATTTCTAAAGCAAGAAATCACGTTATTGTCTCAGATGTGTCTATGAGCAACAAGTGTGATCTAATTGTGGTTGTTTGATGTCAAAGGAACTTTTGCAGTAGATAATTTCTCTTTATAGCATAAAAGAACAACCGTCATATGTGGCTTGGATTGTACGAATCAATCTGGTGAGCCTTAAAGCGTACGCTTTCATCATTTAAATTTGCAACACTCTAGTGGGCACCATGGGTGAAAACCAAATGACATGGAGACAATATAGTTAAGTTGTTGAGTCGGTGATTTCCGGTTGAAGTGTAATGTAGTTTTTGATAATCAGCTGTAGTTTGTACCCACCCCCCCCTTATCAATGGCATGACCATGTACTCCTATCAATAGCACGAGGTTGTACTTAGGTTGGTGAGCTGTATACAAGGTCACTGGACCTATCATTCCCTTAAATAGCTATAAATGAGCATAGAACGAAGGTGTTCTAAGCGACGATATCTGCTACTCACATTTTTCTACGGAGGGATGAGTTGCTTTGGAGAGGTATTGTTGTACTTATGATATCCTTTTAAAAAATACAATTTTATGTGCATATGCTTGCCTCTTTATTTTTCACCTTGTGTTAAAATAATTCGACGATCCTTATCTTTTCTCTCTCAGTATCCTCTTTCTCCCTTTGTCTCCTCCATGCTATCAATTGTGTGAGCTCCTACATGCTATTAGTCCCTTGTTCACGATTTCTTAACATGGTACAAGACTGTGTTTAAGCAGTTTCGTACATTGTGCTAAGCTTATCAAAGCATCATGCTCAATTCTCAACATCGTATCATAGCCTAACGGGTTTTAGAATTATAGTGTCAATTTTACCCCTAATGGCTAGTTAAGCTTATAAATGCAAGTTGTACAATTGTGGGGGTAGTTAAAAAAAAAACTTTGTACCTCCCACTTTTGTAACATAACTAAATTCAGTGCAAGTGGCCCAAGTGTCCAAGTAGCTCAAGATACTTCATACTTTCCCAGACTTGTACTTGAGGAGCTTTCTTAAAACTGAATCAGATTTTCGTGTTAGCCAAGATCAAATGTAGGAGAGGTTTGCGCATTGATTCAATGAAGATTACATTGGAAATGAATTGGATTTTCAACAGAAAAACACTTTGAACAAAGATTTGAATTTATTTTGCTTAAGTCTTTATTTTTGGTTTGAACCGGGCAAATTCGAACCTCTTATGGATATTGTGTGTTTTAGATTTTGAGCCACAAACAATGAAATTTGCACTATAAAAGGATTGATTTACATACATGCATATCATAAATTTGTTTTGGTTAGGGCTCTCGGGTGCTAGTTGACAAATGTAAGGTAAGCTCAAGATTTTCAAAAGATTTAAACCCTTAGATTGTATCATTAGGTTACATAGAATCCCATTCTCCATAAAGGGGTTGTAAGGTAGTAATGGAGTATTCTTGTTATATGTAATCAGTGCCATAAGATTCAAACTTTCAATTTAATTAGGATTTACCTAAGTTGGGCTACTAGAAGATTCAGTATTCAACTAGAAAGCTTGAATCACAATAATTGCATGCATAGTAAGTTAGACTAGCAAACAATTGGAATATAGTATTTGTGATTTCCATAGATATGCAATCCAAAAGATTCTAACTTTGAATTGATTAGGCTTTGCATAAGCTAGTGTCCCTAAATTCACCAATTAACTGAGGAGATTCGAGTTTCATAAGAGTACTAAAGTTAATGACATAGTACATTGCTGGATGATTCGAAGGTCCAAATGTATTAGGGCTCATGACCTATAGATCAAATCACTGCATGTGAGTGTACACTCAAGCCTAGAAAAATTGAGTTTAAACTTGATTGGATTTTCACATGTTCGATATCTAAAAGGTTCAAACTTTAAACTCAATATATTGTGAATCAATTAACATTAAAGATGTGCAATATTTAGGTGAATGTATTTAAATAATACCTGATTTGGTAGAGAATTCAAATTTTGCTAAAATTGAAAAGATGTTTAACTCATTAGAATCTTGATTTGAATAGGTTTCTAGATGTTAAAATCAAGATTCTCATAAATTGTATTCTTACCAATTTAGTTTTTAGAGAATCTACTAAGATTTATGGCTCAAATTACAATACTTACAAGTTATGATGTGTAACATCTGCATTCCGAATAAAACATGGGGAATAGTAACTCTAGATGAGACTAGTCCTTTGTGAGAAGGCACTAAAGGTGAACGAGAGAGGTAGAAAGGACATGTTTGTATTAACATGCTTGTGAATTTTAACATCATCCTCATATCGTAGTTCTACAACAACTCCTGAGGTTTTGAAAGCTGTTTAGAAAAAAATATTGCTGTATTTGAAAAACAAGTCGTATTCTTTGAGAATGAAAACATGATATGCCACTTAATATCTTATTAGGATTATAGATATCAAAGATCAACTTTCTTTGAGAGGAGGTGCATCACCAGATTTTGATTTGGTTCCAGTTTACTTAGCTACTTGCTTGATTGTTATACAAATATGGTACAAGGTTGCCATTCAAATAGCTTAGAGATTTGCTTTTACAAGTGGAAGGTTAGTACCTTATGTTAGAGGAAAATATGTAGAACTTGTATTTATGTAGCAAAGGGAAGATATGGGTACAAATGTCAAGGTGGTAAATTTTAGAACAATGAGTTCATGAGAGAGTAATGATGACTTTATCATGCTAGAGTCTATCTGTTATCCATTCACTATGTCAAAGTTTGCTATGTTATATAATGTTGGAAAACCGACTTGCTCATACAAGTAACCCAAGACAAGATTCCTATTGTGATGAAACAATAGAACACCAGTGATGGAAACTCTAACTATTTCCCATTGCATTATGAGGTAGGGCGCCAGCCTACATATATAGTTTCTTTAGTCTATGTGAAAAGCTAAAGACAAAAAGCCAATTGCTATAATTACTACCTATATTGGGTAACGACCCAAGATGTATTTCTAAGTGGTAAAACCAAGTGCGCCCACCTACATGCATGACTAAAAAACGAATTCACTATAAATAGTAATGACCCCTATAATAGCATGCAGGCATGGCCCAATAATCCTAATTAATCCTAATTTACAACATTAATGTACTCTAACAATATATCAGTTAACATTCCTCCCCTCAATAATATCGTTTCTAAGATGTTTAGCAACTACATAAAAGGTTTGCTATATACTTGTTAAAAATTATTTTTTCAAGATCTTGGTCTCTCTTGTTCATTTTCACACCTCAAAAGCATTTCATGCCTCTTTTTAACAATGAAAGCCATCCCTAAAACATACCTTATACGATCTAAGGAACTTCTTTTCATCACAAATTTTTACTTTGCATGACCTTGACAAAGTGAGCTTCAGTTTTGTCCTTAGAAAGGTTTGATGTTATGCATGCTCTTCCTTGTATAAAGAAAGGTTGGAATCATCTAGGTTGCATGGAAATATGTTAATACTATAGGGCAAAAAGCTGTAAATGATGGAAATATTAATCAGAACCTTTTAGGGAGGAAAAAGTTGTCGATCATCAATCACTCTTGTTCTTGTGGTGACTCCTCTTCTAAGGCTCCTCATCCTTTTTGAAAGAGGCTTATTCTAAAGCAATAAATATCTTCATTCTCCTTAAGTCCTATAACTAAGAGTATTGCTAAGCTCATTTGATGTATTAAAAAATCTCTTGGAGTCCATGGTTTGTTATCAAAATGGAAAGCTAAAGTTTCTAATCATGTGGCTTTTAATTTGAAGGGGTCTCATCTCTGCCATCTTCTAACGCTCAGGCTTCATTTTTTATTGAGGAGAAGTTCTTTGCAAGTTTGCATTTCGTTAATGGATAAATGCTCAAGCAAGTTTTTATTTGGTTGCAAAAATTACATCTTTTTCTTTTGCTAATGAATGAAGCCAATTTTTTAACAGGAACTTACAGTGTCAGTTCCCTTTCTAGTAGTTACGTAGTGAAGATCTATCAAGATTTTTTTCATTCTTCTAACCTTCATTGGTACCGATATATTCCTTTTTGTAGAGCTTTCATAAAGTCCCTAAATGACATCGGTTCGCTTTTGCAACTCGTAAAATTACTCTAACTCACCTTTTCTAAGTGGTTAAGTGATTGTACTAGAGTCCCAGACATGAGGGTCTGGGCCGGACGCGGGCTTTTCGCGTCGGACGTGTCCCAAAAAAAAATTTAAATTTTTTTTCTGGACGCGTCCAGCGTCCGGACGGGGACGCGTCTGGGCCCCGGACGCGTTTTTCAAAAAAAAGAAGAAAAAAGGGCGCGCGGGCAGGCCGCAGAAGAGAGAGAGAGAGAGAGAGAGAGAGAGAGAGAGAGAGAGAGAGAGAGAGAGAGAGAGAGAGAGAGAGAGGGTTATGGTGTGTGTGTGATGAGTTCTATGTGTGTGTGTGTGTGTGATGATTGGGTGTGTGTGTGATGATTTATGTGTGTGTGTGTGTGGATTAGTTGATTTGTGTATGCACAGATGTGTGTGTGTGTGGTGATTTGTGTGTGAGAGAGAGAGAGGAAGAGACAGAGAGTGTGAGAGACAGAGAGAGAGAGGATTTGTGTGTGTGCGCGCGTGTACGAGACATGGTGTGTGTGTGAGTTTAGGGTTTAGGGTCTGCGTGCTTGGGTTTGGGGTTTAGGAGAAGAGAGAGAGAGAGAGAGATTAGATTTGCGTGCTTCTGTGTGTGTGTGTGTGTGAGAGAGAGAGAGAGAGAGAGAGAGAGAGAGAGAGAGAGAGAGAGAGAGAGAGAGAGAGAGAGAGAGAAAGAGAGAGAGAGAGAAAGAAAGCTTTATTAATGTCTTTTCCATGCCAAAAGGCATATAAGACCAAAAGGAGTACATGTCAAGTATGTGAAAACCATGGGAGCGTATATAAACGTCTCCAAGAAACAACTATGCATATCAGATAGTGTCAGATACTGCTGCTGCTGAAAAAAGACGTAATACGAGCTGTATCAGGAGGTATGGGCCGTCGCTGACGTCGTCTAGGAGGGTGAAAATTGTGTACTCTCGTAACAAGGTGAGAAGTGTGAACTGCTGCATAAGAGAGAGATGGCTGCTCGTCCCATTTGGGATGAGGTGGAGTTGATGCCCGACAAAAAGTGGCGTTGCCCTTTTTGTCAAAAGCGGTTCACAGGGAACGCCTCTCGGGTTTGAGCACATTTGGGGGGATTGCGAGTCCGACCCACAGGGGGACGCTACGGGATCGGCGTTTGTATGGTCATTCCCTCTACGGAGAGGGCTCGCATTCTCGAGGCATATGCTGAGCCGGGTGCTGAGCCCGGCGAGCCGTCCACAGAATGCCGCGGAGTCTGTTCCCATTGGTGCACCCACTGCCACCGCCCCTGCCACTGGTACACCCACCACCACCGCCCCCACCCCCAACGCCGCATCCGCACCTGCCACCGCCTCCGCCACAGCCACAGCCACCCGTACCCCCTCCGCCAGTACTCCCCATGGATCCACAGCCTCCAGTGCTGCACCTATGCCTGTGCCATCACCGTCAGATTTGCATGGTCCGTCCACATCCTCCGCTTCCGCACCTACACCTATGCCACCACCTCCAGGTCCGCATCGTCCATCCACATCCTCCCAGCCATCCACATTCCAAGGCACCACACAGATGTCCAGGCTGGGATCTTTCAGAGAGGGGCAGCACAGAGAGGCCACCAGGACCATAGCACAGATGTTCTATGACCTGAACCTTCCCTTTATCATGGCATCATCCCGCATCTTTCGAGAGGCTATCTCGAAAGTTGCAGTCTGCGGGCCCGACTACACACCACCACAGTCGACGCACTACGCGGCCCTTTGCTCCAAGAGCGGGTTGCATCCGTCAGAGAGAGACTAGCCGCACTGCAGGAGGCTTGGGATAGATTCGGCTGTTCCATCATGGCTGATGGGTGGACTGATCGTCGTAGACGTCCACTCATCAACGTGATTGTTTCTAGTTGTTACGGTTCCATGTTCCTGCACAGCATCGATGCCTCCGAGGCAAGGAGAGTGAATTCGGCCGAGTACATTAACGACATCATCCGCGCAGCGATAGAGGGGTCGGGCCACAGCGCGTTGTCCAGGTACAATTTTCTTTCATTAGTTGCTTGGTCATTTACTGCTTAATGTTGATACAAAAGTTTTGCGTAGTTTTCGATTGATTGCAATGTGTTTCCAAGATGTAAGCTGATCGTGTGAACGTATCGCGAAAGGTTGTGACGGACAATGCGTCCAACTGCCGCGGTATGGGGGAGCTTCTTATGGCAGAGTACCCCTCCATTGTGTGGACTCCATGTGCCGCACACTCACTGAACCTCCTCCTGCATTCTATCGGGCGCCTGCCTTGGGTCAGTGAGATTCTCACGAGGGCACTTGCGGTTGTGGACTTCGTCACACGCAAGCGTCGCATGACTGCCCTTTTTCGCACATTTAGCAGGTAAGATGCTACTTATTTTTGGCTCGTTCGAGATGCTTTTTTTTTTTTGGCTCGTTTCATGTGTGCCTCTCATTCCATTTGTCAATGCAGGCTCAACTTGAAGAAGCCCGCTCGCACCCGCTTCGCCTACCAGTTCATCATGCTTGAGCAGCTACACAAGCTCAAGGGTGATTTGCGGCGCATGGCTACTTCTGCAGAGTTCACCGCCATGGACCTGTCCACGACCCCAGAGGGCTTGGCCTTCCACGACATCCTCTTCATGGAGCCTTTCTAGGTGGATATGCAGCAGCTGATGGACGTCATGCGCCCCATCTACTCTGTTCTGAGGCTCGTTGATCGCGAGGGGTGCACGATGGGCTTCATTTACGAGTTCATGGACCGCATAGGCGAGTCTCTCCAGCGTTCTGAGCTGGACCTTGCCAGGTATAACTTTTTTCCGTCTCACCATCCTTTCTTCCATTTCGCACTCTGTTTTGTCTTGCTGCCGCAACACGATGGTATGTAATTGTTGCCTCCACATGGTATTTTCCACAGGTTCGAGCCTATCAGGCGGTTGTGGCGGCGACGATGGAATAAGTTTCACCAGCCCATTAACAGTGTGGCCCACATACTGCATCCGCTGTTTTAGAGCGAGAGGCAATTTGACGATGCAGAGCTGCGTGCAGACTGGTTCTCATACATCCGCCTCCTCAGCAGCGACACTGGTATCCGCAGCAAGCTCGAGGAGCAGAGGCTCAGTTACAGGTAAACTGACAGATATTGTGCTTGTCATGTGCTGCATGTAATTAGCCCATGAGTTCACTAATGAATTGCAAACTAGAATTAGTCATTAGGTCAGTTAATAAAGTGGTTCGAACAATCTCGCTATATTTGTGATTAGCGGACTTGTAATAATGGTTGTAAGGCCCAAATTAGCCAAATAAGGCCCCAAACTTATAGTAGAGGCACAAATGACCACTATAAATAGCTGAGCTTGTGCTATTGTTCATTTTGTAATTTTGAGTTTTAAGAGAGCTTAAAGCTTCTCTTTGAGAGCTTTCTTGATAGTATTGATGGTTCACGTGCCTATCGTTCAATTTCCCTAGCTTGATGAAAACAACTGCTGCTAACAGTGGTGAATGGTCATCAGAACCGTGCCATTCACTATAGGGAGTGAATGGTCATCAGAACTGTGCCATTCACTATAGGGAACCACAAGACCTGCTGGCTGGCCCGATGACAAAGGACCCTTTCCCGGACCATGGCCAGCTGTTCTGCGGTGAAGTTAATTCCAATCCGCTGCGCTTCCTTGCCCTTGCCAGCTGGGGTAGGGGGAAGCAGGTTTGAGAGTCGCAGGGCATGTGGCTGCAGCTCCGGTAGTTTCGCCATTATCTCTCGCTGGCTCTCGTGAAATTCAGCTTCTTGGTTCCATTCATTGTGCCGGCGGACATCTTCCAGGACCTGCCCCGATTAGTTGCCCATGTGACGTTGTACCTCCCAAAACCCTAAACCTATCTCATCACCTAGGCCAAGGTACTGTGTAGGTCGTGAACTTCCTGTGTTGAATGACACTGTGGAGCACAAGTAATTAGTAAGTTGTTGAGGTTAATCCGGGGAGCGCATCGTTTACCTGTATGTATATACTATTATAATATAGATTCGTCAGGGAGAGAGATAGCGAGGGCACGAGACAGAGTTTTGGAGACTCAAAAAATATAAATTGTTGCTCTTTCGTGTCCGATTCTGTAGATATCAGACATGGGAGGCATGGGGGCAGTGGTTAGGTTTGTTGCAATTTTTTTTGCAATTTTTTTTGGGTACCGTTTTCCTATTTTTTAACAGGAGGGGACAGGTGGGTGCCAGACACCCTCTAATAATTAATTCCGGGGGGGGGGGGGGGGGGGGGGGGGGCAGGGGTCATGAATTGTTTTTATTTCGCTTTGGGGATGTGGGACAGCAAGGGCAAGTGCCTGTATTTGTTTTTTTGAAAATGGGGAACTCGTCCGGACGCGGACGCACCCCTGAGGCGTCCACGTCCGGACGCGGACGCGGACGTGCGTCCAAACGCGCGTCTGCGTCCAGCCCCCGCTCCCTTAGTACTAGACCTTGCCTTCTTAGGTGAATGAAATTTGGATGAACTTAAGGATTCAGATGTTGCTGGAAATTGTAGTTAAATTCTGGACCGTTTTCTTCATTATAGAGGTAAAAAGAGTTTTTTGAATCTTCACGTACAATAAAACAAAAATTTCAACTTACGCTTCATCAAACCTTTGACTTCGTAACAACATACATGGAAATTAATTTGGAAGTTTGAAGTTTTGTATTGATAAGCTTGTTCAAGCAAGGTTACACCCCGATTCGAACCGATTCTTTCCGGTTCAAACCGGCAGGCCAGGTTCGAATCGGAAAACGGTTCAAACCGGAAAAAAATAAATAAATTTTCAGAACGTTTTTTTTGACTTTTTTGGGGTTTTTTTTTTTTTTTGTTGCCCTAAATCCGGTTCAAACCAATTTCCTGTTCGAACTGGGTCCGAATGGTTTGAAGGTTCGAACCGTGGGTTGAGGTTCGAACCGCGGTTCGATGCAACTATGTGTTCAAGAGATTTTAAGACAACAAAACGAAGGAAACTCCATGCAAACCTTTGAAAGTTCAAATGTGCCTTGCATTTTGAGTTTTGTCTGCAAAATCCAGATGTCGATCAAAGACAGATCGACTAAAATTGTTGAAGTTGATGATTGTTCTTGGCTGCACTTCCTCTTCGATAATCTGCATAATCCTCTAGGTGATTCATTTGTCCAACGAAGGATAGGTATTTTTATGGGTACTATGTAGAATTTATCCTAAAGACTCATGTGCTTCAATTGTACAGCTGGTGGTGATAAGTTCCAATCTCTAGACCATTCTGTAAGCCAGGTTACAGTCAGGTTTATCTGTTGGTATTTTTGATAAAAGATTTTAAGCCAAAATGTAGTAATTTTAATGTAATTTGTATACGTGATGTCTGTTGATATTTTTGATAAAAGATTTTAAGCCAAAACGTAGAACCCTTAATGTAATTTGTATACCTGATGTTTTCAAACATTTCTTATTTTGTTTATATGTGGAGTGATTACTTCTCTGTTATAGGTTTTCCTGTCTTTCTACCTATAGAGATGGTTTTGTAGACCAGTTAATTTATCTATTTGTTTTGTTACTCCAGGAGGGTTACTTGTTTTAAAAAATCCTGCACAGGAGTTCAAATTTTTTGGATGCTAACGGTTTTGTTTTGGTATTTCACCCTTTGGTGATTTCCAGATGATTAATCATAGAATCCAGAAAAGCAAGGAGCTAAGGAACCCTTTCTGTTTCCAATACTTTGTATTTTGTCTATTTCATGAAACTCTTGTTTACAAATTAAGGTCCACGGCCTTCCTTTGTTTTCTTGTTTCTTTTGTTTTGTTCTAGATTTTATCTTGCGGGTTGTCGTTTGCTTCTGAGTCTTGCTTCTGTCGTTGCACATGCATATTGTTTTCTAAGCTTTATGTAATGACATTGCCAACTGCGCAATTTGGATGTATTCCAATCTCACAATAGATGTGTTGTACGTATGAAAATGTTTTGATATCTTGTGTTGGCCGCTTTCAGGGAAAATTCAAACCGCCCCTTTCGTTGCTTGGATTTTCAGTACAGAAGAGAATTAGTTCGAGTCTATCTAACAAATATTGAAGGTATTTGTCGCCGTTTTATGGAAGAGAAGCGTGAGAAGCTGGGAAAACTCATGGAAGACACTGTGCGATGGGGAAGGTAGGTAACTGCACATTTAAACTATTTATAATGATACTTTCAAGTCATGCTGTAAATTCAAGAAAGAGAGACCTAAGATACTAGTCTTTTGATCTTTCCTTAAGTGATCAGAGTACTCAAATTTGATCAAAGTTTCTCCTGATTTTTAGAAGGCTTTGTAAGAAGAGTTTGCCTAGTCAGCTTCCCATTTCTCTTTTTTTTTTTTCCGCACTATCTTGTATGTTGAGATAGTCTAACTATTGTCTGCTTGATAAATTTGTGCACAGTTTTCGAAGTTTCTGGCTGGCAGTGGAAGAGCACACAAGATGTCATTTGGCACAAGAGAAAGCAGATGTTGTATTTAAAGCCATTGTTAAACGTTTTTTCAATGAGAAAGAGGTTACTTCAACCCTGGTGATGGACGCTCTTTACAGTGGCTGTAAGGCACTGAACTCTCGAAACAAGTGTTGGAAAGGAAAGCTGGATAGAACAAACTCAGGACAAGCAATTGATCCAATTGTGTGGCTGGATAAGGATGTGTTTGTTTTATCTGGTGATATTCTGACGTTACTAGAGCGAGCTGCCACAGAATGCTTGCCTTTGTACAAAGATGATAAAGGTCCTCAGAATAGAATAAAGGTTAGTTTTTTATTGTTTTGAAAGTACAAAATAGCACGAAGAAGTAGCTGCTTTCACCGTAGCTTGTCCATCGATTTGTGATCTTTTATGTCTATATTTATCCCACCAGCTTTGTACTTGTTATGTTGCAGGAGGTAAATTCATTGGATGAAACAGGGAAAGATTCTATCGAAAGAGATGAGCTTCGGTTAACAGATCTGGGAAGGCGTACTATTGAAATGTTTGTGTTGGCTCACCTTTTCAGGTTTGATTTTAGAGTTCCTGTACCTCATTTACTATAACAAGTGTGTATATGAAAATTTCACAGTTGATTCAAGTCTTTTCTTGTAAATGCAAATAATCTCCTTTTGTCTGTTCAGCTGGGAAACCTAGAATTAGTTAATGCCTTTTTGGACCATTTGACAACTCAAATATATATGCTTATTGCCCTACCTTTTAAAAATTGTATAGAGTCCAAAATATCTCTGGTTAACTTAGAATAAATTTGCCTTCTAGTGAGTTCCTCATTTGCCTGCTAAACTTAAGATTAGACCAAGTCACCCTCAGTGGATTCTGACTTTTACCTTTTGATTTGCATAAAACTTTGTATCGACTTGTTCTTTTGACTAAACTTTCGTTAACAAGCTTCAATACCACCTGCTCTTAGTCGATGTACTGTCTTGTGTTTTGATTCTGACTTTCCTTGCTTAGTCTGGAACTTGATAGTTTGACCTTACAACAACAAGGTAGCTCAATTGGGCTATACCTAAGTGATAAATATGTGGCTGGTATGTGTCAAACTGTTGATGGTAAATATTCATTTTACGACTTCTATGTATTATTGCTGTAACGTGTAAGGTGTTCTTTAAGCCTCTCTTGTCAACCCTTTTGAACGACCATCTCTTTGCAGATGATAGGATATACTTATACTCAATTTGATTTTCTAAACAATCGCTCATGCCAAATTTAGCTCCTTGACATGACACTCTCTGATGTGGTCAACCGTAGGAGTAAAATTTCATTGTCTCTTTGTCAAATGCCTAAACATCAAAGCGGTGCAAAAATCCAATTTGATTTTATCAATCAACTTATCATGACTTCTAATACTAATCAAACTTGTCAATGGACAAAACAGTGCATACAACATCACTATCATGTTGGAGAATGTGAAGAATGTGCTTGTTGATACATGCATACCACGCCCGTGGTGCTTGTTTCATATATTGCCTTCTTAGTTTGCAAACAAAATGCTCTCTCCCTTCTTCCACGAACCCTTTTGGTTGTTGTATGTATACTTCATCTTCCGGAACTCGATTCAAAGGTGCTGATTTAATGTCTATTTGCTAGAGTTTCCAGCTTTAATAAGTAGAAATAGTTACCATACAGCAAATAGTCACCATCTTAGGTATGGGTGCAAAAGTTTTTTAAAATCAAAACCTTCCGTTTGCTCAGATTCCCTTGCTACTAAGCAGACTTGTTACTTGTTCAATGAGCTATCTCTCCATATTGGCCTGATGATAGCCTCTTTGTCCTCCGGTAGTTCCACCAATACCCATGTGCTTCTATTGCCCTTGGCCCCTCTTTGTGCTATTTGTCTTAGTAGGTCCTTGGCTCGTGTCTTCATCATTGAACTCATCAGTGCCAAACAGTGTTCGGGAAACCGTTTTGAGGTTTCCCTCCAAAAACCGATATGTGAGAGTTCTTCGGCCTCTATTGAGTGACAAGCTCTAACTTGCCGGTTTTCCCCTCTAAAACCCAAGATTTACGACATAAAAAATCCTGTATGATTTTTGCCATGCCGATTTTTGGGAAAAGATGTCGGTTTCATTCTTGGACTATGCCGGCTTTCCCGAACACTGGTGCCAGATATTTCTCTAGTCTTTTTGGAGATTTTCCATCTAGCGATGACCTTCTTGGATCCATTGGTTCATTTGGTTGATTTGTGCTTGACTTGTCAACCAACTTTGCATCCTTTGTTACCCTCGGTAATTTCTCTGGTGTGTTTGAAGTTGCATATACTTGGAATCTTCTTTCATGTATTGATCCAAGTTAGGTTCTCCATCCTTTTCCAACTCAACATCTTACTCGACAATGATTCATGTATGTAGCACATAAAATATCTCTCAATCCTACACAACGTGTGATGTGATGGTAGAACCCAAGGGAGGCCTCCATGTCGTGCATTGAAAGATCGATGCAATCTGCTTCACACGTGGTCCATACGATGGCAGGATACTCTTACTCGAAAGCTCACCCATGGCCACACAATTGCTGGAAATGTCGGTGACCACCTGCACTACATGCTAGTGTTTCCAGCTGACTCGAATTGGCTGGTTCGAATTGGGTTGATCTGTCTGGTTCAAAGAGCTCTGCTCAATCCTCCTGAATTA
The DNA here is from genome assembly GCA_029204225.1 of Diphasiastrum complanatum. Classification (NCBI taxonomy): domain Eukaryota; kingdom Viridiplantae; phylum Streptophyta; class Lycopodiopsida; order Lycopodiales; family Lycopodiaceae; genus Diphasiastrum; species Diphasiastrum complanatum. The sequence goes on from CM055108.1 coordinate 19,767,076, forward strand.
AAGTTTGCTTAATCTGTTATGCTAGTCTTGGTGTGTGTGAGTGCTAATATGATTAGTCAACTCCGATCTCGAATTTGTTGATCAAATTTTGACAATTGCTCAACATTCTCTCTAAACATAAGTGGGATGTTAGTTGTATGCTTCAAATAGAGGGGGTAAAAAAATGCTTTGTGGCAACAAATTCAAGGAGAGAGAGAGAGAGAGAGAGAGAGAGAGAGAGAGCGAGAGAGCTATATTAATGTCTTATAGGTAGCCAAAGGTACAAAAGACCAAATAAGTACATCTCAAGTGTGTGTGATACACTAGGAGCGTATAAAAAATGTCTCCGTAAAATAACATACTAAATAAATACTAAATAAAAGTAGATCATACACCGAAGCTTGGCTGCGGCATGCCTACATTGTATTTCCAAGATTTGGTTTTGGAGAGAGTTCAAGGCCTGTGCAAGCTGTGCGGTATCAAGTTCAGGAGGAGGAGGTGGTGAAGATGGTCCTTGACGGGGTCCATGGCGCATTAAGGAAGGATCAAAGGAAAAAATGACAAGAGTTTGGTTACAAATTGACCTAAAGACTTGAGAGCACTACTCAAGGGAACTAAGCCCATATAAGCTCCTCAATGATGAAGGTGGAGCCTTTATCCCCCACCCACACCATTTTCCTTCCCTTTTGGCCTTGCTGGGTGGCGGGCCTTATGGGCACCAGCTAGCAAGTATACAGTCCTAAAAACAAGTGGCTTATGGGGACCACCAACCCTTAATTCACATGGCCACCACCCTCCCTATGCCACCTCACCCAAGGTCACTTGGGCCACGTCCCCACCAACACTTTTAGCCACCTCTCTTAACCCCTTGGCCTTATGGCCCCAAGAAACCCCTAGAGCTCCCCTAAAGCTTCTCCTTAGGCTTGGGAGGACCAGGTACAATTAATTGTACGTTCAATAGGAGGAGGTGAGGAAAAAAGTTTAATTTTCCTCCCAAAAAGTGGTGAGAATGACTCCTTTGTAATTTTTTTTTGTGTATGCAAGTGGTATATGACAAGGAGGATGGAAGAGGCCCAAGAGGAGGCCATAGGGAGTGGAGAGCAAGCTCACACATGCCTGTACTTGCTTTGTAGAAAATCATAAACCAAACAACAAAGCATTCAACTTAACGAATTTCAAACACACATGGAGGAGGAGACATACATTTATAGCAGACCCAACATTAGGGCAATGTCCAAATAACCTAGCTTCTTCTACAAGCTTCATTAGGTCTAACCTAACTTCACCAACAAGCTACTTAATAAAAACTAGCAAGCCCCCATTTCTAAGTTAGGGTCGTTTATTAACAAGGCCATTTGGACCCATGAGTTTTTACATGGGAGCCCCATACTAACTTAACTTGGCCAATGGAAAAATAACCAATGGTTACACATATCTCTACCTTTTGGGTCAAAGTAACCTAGAGGTTTTTTATTAGCATAGCATATCCATTAACGTATTTTAACACCCTCCTTTAACGGAAATGCGAAAAAAGAAATATGAACACTTTGTTACAAAATCAGCACTTGCTATAAAATTTAAAGTCTTTAGGCGGTGCCTTTGTGAAAACATTTGCAACATTATTTGCCGTGGGACAATAGTCGAGATCAATATCTCCCTCATGAAGTCTCTCTCGAACATAATGATAGTGAATCTTAATGTGCTTTGTCCTTGCATGAAAAACCGGATTCTTCGCAATGGCAATAGCATTTTGACTATCAAAAAAGAGAGGTGTGGCAAATTGTTGCACAATTTTCATGTCGATAAGTAATCTCCTCAGCCATGAACATTCCGTAGTGGCTGTAAAAATCACTCTACGTTTTGCTTCAGAAGAGGAAGTAACAACAATGGGCTGCTTTTTACTTAACCATGAAATAGCTGAATTACCAAGAAAAAAACAATTACCACTTGTAGAGCTTGGTCTCCACCTCAATCCGAGTCACTAAACCCATACATGTAAGCGTCATCACCTGTAGGATAAAACAGTCCAAGGTCTCGTGGGCCTAGAAGATATCAAAAGATCCTCTTTAAAACCTTCCAATGTGATGTCAATGGATTATGCATAATTGACTCATAAGTGACACACTATAAGAAATGTCTAGTCTTGAATTGCATAGATAAATGAGGCAGCCAGTTGCTTGACAATAGAAAGTGGAATCAAATGGTTCACCACCATCTTGATTACTCACCTTAACTCCCGTCTCGATAGGTGTAGCAACCGGCTTGCAATCATCCATGTCAAAACGTCTTAAAATCTGCCCAACATATCGTTGTTGTGAAATGAAAACTCTAGATTTTGATTGCATAAATTCAAGACCAAGATAAAAATGGAGCATGCCTAAATCTGAAGTATCAAAAACCGAAGCCAAATCAGATTTTAAGGTTGCAATATGCTCTTCATTGTTGCCAGTAACAATGATATCATCAACATAAATGAGAATGATGCTGATAAATGATGAAGTATGCAATACATAAAGCGTAGATTCATTAAGACTATTTTTGAAACCTCGTTCACAAATATATGAATGTATCTTTTAATACCACATCCTTGGTGCTTGCTTCAGCCCATAAAGTGCCTTCTTATGTAGAGACACCTTTTCTTCTTGACCTGCAATCAAAAAACCAGCAGGGTGTTGAAGATATACCTCTTCTTTAAGATCACCGTTTAGAAAAGCGGCCTTTATGTCGAGTTGGTACATATTCCATCCATGGTGGGCAGCCAAGGCGGTGACTACCCTTACGGTAGTCATTCGAGCATTAGGTGCAAAAGTTTCTTTATAGTCAACACCTTTTTGTTGAGCATAACCTTTTGCCACAAGTCTCGCCTTGTACTTCTCAATGGTACCATCCGACTTGTACTTGACTTTGTAAACCCACTTTGGACCAATAGCCTTCTTACCATGTGGAAGATCAACAATAACCCAAGTTTGGTTCTTCATGATAAAGTCGTACTCTTCTATCATTGCATCTTCCGAGGATTTAACTCCTTTGGCCTGCTCATAGAAAACAGACTCAACCACAAGATTATCGTTAGAAGTAAATGCATAATCAGAAAAATCAGCAGCAGGGCCTGATTTTGTGGAAGCTCGAGTCTTCCCTTCATACTAATGGCTTACTTTGCTGTCCCACAAGGTACTTCACAGCCACCTTGGGACTGTTTTGGGCTGTCCAAAGCCTTATCTTTTGCTTCACTTGGCTGTCCAAAGTGTTGCAAAACCTGTATTTGCTGTCCAAACTCTTCCGCAGGCCGTTCCGAAGGTATGTTGGGCTGTTCTTGAGGTATAATGGGCGCGAAGTTGATTGCTGAACTTGTGAGGAATGTTGCAGATCCATACCTTCAGGGTTAAGTTTCTTCATTGTTAGAAGACTTCTCAAGAAACCTGACATCCCTGCTCACAATAATCTTTTCCGTAGAAAAATTGTACAACCTATAGCCTTTACTTTCACTGCTATAACCCACAAGAATGCACTTGACTCCCTTATCATCTAGCTTAGTTAGTAGTTGTTGCGGAACAAGTGCGTATGCAATCAATGTTTGAGGGTACCTTTCGAATCGCCTTTTCGAACCGTGTTTGAATCGGGAAAGAATCGGCTTCTCCAGGTTCGAACCGGCGAATCGGTTTTAGGGTTTTTTTTTTAAATATTAATGTCACATCATACATATTACATATTACATATGTCATATTCCAATGTACCATGTGCATGGTTAGTTAGTGGTAAATTAGCAAATGTTCAATGATTCGAATTTCATGAAAATGACAATGTATACAATGTGCATTGTGGAACTTTCAACTATTAACAAGTAATAGATTATAGTACCAAGTTCTAACTTCTAATAGCTTACAAGTAACAAGTTACAATACTAAGTAGTAAGTACTAACTTTTAAATATTAACTCTTGAGTTACAACTTACAACTTACTGTAGTCTGTGAGTACAAATCCTATTCGACATTCAACATTCAACATTCATAATTGAAACATTCCAGGAGCAGGATCCTCATCAATGCTATCAACATCATCAGATGGACCACTCTCATCCTCTAAGGAATCCTTGCTGTCGGCTTCATCTTCCGAGGTCTCTGCGTCGTCTTCGTCTTCTAGTGGCTCCTCGTCCTCGTGGGCTCGAGAACCGGAACCCTCTCCCCCTGTCCTGTGACGTGCAGCAACCCGAGTGGTATGTCCTGCACGCAGGGATTGGCAAAGGGTTGCAATTCACAATCACAATTTTCAATTCTAATTTCTAAAGCTAGAACTTACTACTTAGAACATGGGATTTCCTTGCTGAATACTATTAAAATTTAGATGGCCTAATCTGAAATGCTAGAGCATATCAGTCGATGTGTGAAGAGCTTGGTTGTTTGTCAAATAGTAGTGACTAAGCCTCTAGAGGTAGCCACATCGTCTGTCGAAGGCTAAAACTTGCATTCCTCTCACATGCACTTGTTGTGCAATCCTGTGAGAGAATGCGTATGGCGAGCTTTTGCAATTGAGGACAATCACCCCCATACTTGTCCCACCATGAAATAGGGCGCAGTTGTCCTTCTCTGAGCCGCGCTCCTGGACACCCAAACTCAAGAGCCTCACGCCTACACAATGCACACGTGAGTTGTGACAATGCACATTGAAGATCATTCATGAGTGAATGCCGAGTGTGACAATGTGGGCCACTCACTTCATTGGGATTCAAGAAAGACAAAGGACTTGAAAAAATAACAAATGTTAGAGAATTGTCATGACTTATACCTGAAGACATTGAGATCATCCCTGAGTGAATCCTGCATGACAGGATCAAGATAGACCCTCTCAATGTATGTGCGCCATCCCTGTCGAAGCTCTGCATCATGGAACCTAGAGGTTTTTTTATTAACATAGCATATCCACCAACATATTCTGACAAGCTTTTCACAAATTTTTTTTGGACAGACTCAAAATCTGTCAAAATTTCTCTGATTTCAGCTCCCAAAAGTTGGAAAACAGTCCTTATGGGTCGTTTTTTCCAACTGCCAGAAAATAGTATTCTATTGACGGTTTTAAAAGCCATTTCCGACATCTAGCTATCTCACTATACGTGACGTGCGTGGTGTCAACTAAGCTTCATCAGATCCAAACTCAAGGAGCTCACCTTGGAACACAAGTAGGTCATCCTTGAGTGCATCATGTGCAGCAGGATCGGGAAAGACCATCCTCACTTAGGTGTTCCAACCCTCTCCAAGCTCTTGGTCACGAAATTGCGTCTCACTCCGCCATAAAGGATGGAGTATGCAAGCCATGGCATGCAAAGGTTGATGGAACCACTGCCATATGTCTCGCCATATAGACTTGAATTCTTCCAACCAATGAAAGTCCAAAGTCAAGGCCTGAACTGTGAACACCATGTGTGAAAATAGTCTAATAGTTTTGAGCATTGAACGTTCAAGTTAAAAGTTGCAACATTGAATTTAGACTTCTAAAATGCACATGTCTGAACTGAGATCTGTGCATATGCTCAGTTGCTCTCCCAATCGGTCCATGAACTCATAAAGAAGGCCCAAAGTGGAATCCTCTCTATTCGTGAGGCGCAAGACAATGTAAATGGGCTGTAGCCCAACGACAATAGCTCGTGTCTCATCCCAAAATGATGATGATAGCACGGCAGTCTCTCGTGATGGCCCCCAATCTTGCCAGTGGTTTGAAGCCACCATCTGCCTTAGGCTGCCATGCACCTTCAAGAGGCGCTCCAAAACGGAACATGTATGCGAACCTATACAATTAGTAACCATTGACCAGTTAGAACTTAGAAGAGTAGTATGTACTATGTAGTATCATCATGTATGTATGATAGGTCAAGAATCAATTGTCAAGACTCAAGTTTCAATGTCATTGAGCTTTCAAGCAATTTAAAAATTAGAATGCAGTATATTGTATTTGCAAATGATTGTGAAAGGAATTGGAATTGGAAACAACCTGGTGGGGGTAGGTTTTATAACATCCAAGGTCGAAAAGGAGCTGAACATACAAATGACCTTGGGCCACATGGTGATAAACCTCAACAAGAATCATGCCACTCCCACAATCTCCTGGACCCAAGGTAATTTGGCAATATCCTCAACGAGGAGGTCTAGGCAAAGGGCAACACAGGGCGTCCAGAAGATATGGGGATAGGTTTCATTAACAAGCCTTCCCGTGGCCACACAATTTGAAGCATTGTCTGTAATGACCAGTATAATCAATGATCAATCAATGTTTAAATTTGAGTGACAAGTCTTGAATCAAATTTCAATAATTGATTGATAATGAAAGGTATCTTACCTGCCTCAGAAGTGTCGATGGCGTGAAGGAACATGGTGTCCATACAAGAAGAGACCATTATATTGATGACATGTCTCTTCCTTGCGTCACTCCATCCATCAGAGATGATGGAGCACCCATACATAGCCCAGGACTTCCTACATTTTTAGCGTGTGGTTAAAGATTTATAGAAGGTTCAAGGAATGAAAAACAAGACAACATTGAAACATCATACAAATCACAATACATATTAGTAATTAATTATTGCATTATACAAGCCAAGTTGCAACTTGCAAGAGTCACGAGTCACTACTCACTTGATGTGGGCTACAGCTCTATGCTCACCTCATCTCTCTCTTGAATCAACTCTCTAGTCCTCAGCTGCTCCATGCTAGGCCCTCTCCACTCTGATCCGGGGAACAACTAACATCGCCTTCTCCCATTCAGGTGTCGCCGCAAAGTGGAAGGGGAGTTCACATACAAAGAAGAGCCTCCTGATAGCAATGTGGGCAAGGTCTGTGTCCTCTTGCCTGTACGATGACACATAAAAGTCCCGGCCTCTGGGATGGAGATGTAGCCTAACCCTAGATGATGCACCTCCACTAGCTGCAGTGCCTGCACCTGCATCCACTGGTCCCTCAGGTTAGAGCTCAGCGTCCAATGATGGGCAACTATGAGGTCCTTGAGCTGAGGAAGAGGGCATACCTGTTAGAATCGAAGAGATGCTCTAATCGGAGTAGACTAATCTTATTAGTACTCACACAAAACATCAACCACAAGCTGAAGAAGAAGAGAGATTGCAAGAAGCTATGCTTCATAAGCTGGAACTTGAGATAACCATGGAGGTGGGCGCCCATCTACTCTTATAGAGGCTGTCCACAATGAAAAGCAAAAGCTATTCTACTACAATAGCAATTGAAATGCTAATTATGAAGTCTTAACAATAGAAATCTATGCTAACTTGGTCAAAATAGATTTCTATACTATTCTAGCAAAATTGGTACTAACTTAGGTACCTATACTAAAAATAGAAATAGGCCTTCTAGCACGCAGGCTGGCCTCTACAATGAATTAATTAATCCATTAATTCCTAACAATACCCATAGGCTCTGGAGCCAATGATGTGGGAGGAGTCCGACTTTGAGGCTCAGAAGGTCCTGTTCACAAAGGGCATGAATCAGGAATCAAGATTCACAATGTAATGTGCATAATGTGCCATGGCAAATTGCAATCATTCGCAAAGAGCAATTTCCAAAGGCAATTGTTTAATTAATTATGAGGCTTAAGCAATCGATTATCATTCTTGCATATTACAATTAACATATTACGTAACAAGTTACAAGTTGAAAGCTAACAAGAACAGTCAAATATCAGATTTCAAAGTTCACTTGCTCATTGAAAGCTAACAAGAACAGTCAAATATCAGATTTCAAAGTTCACTTGCTCCTGCGTGTGCAGCATGGGGATGGGGCACATCTGCATCCTCTGCAGCAGCAGCGCTGCCAGGTCTCGCCAACCCAATGCCTCGTGGCGCCTGTGCAAGCAGCTATGCATAGACACGCACTGCCAATAGATGTGCTTGAATCCACAACGGATCGCCTATGTAGATGACATTGCAATACCTGCAAGTCCACCTCTTTGTACCCGAGCTGCCATATCTTCTTGCAGCCGTCACATGCTCCCAAGCAGGATCTCTTGCGTTGACCATGACCTCGAATCTTGACTGTACCCTAAGGGCTAAGTTTCAACTTTCAAAAATCAAGATTGCAAAAAAAATATCCTAAACTAAGCTAAGTACCAACTTCTAACTAAATTCTAACCTAAAAGTTTTAAAATTTAACATTATTACACTGACTACTAACTCCAAAGCTCTAACTATAAACTAGCTCTCCAATGTCCATCTTCTTTCACCCTTTCACTCCTCTCTCCACTCCTAACTTGTACCTCTTTCACCCATTCACTCCTGTCTCCACTCGATTAAGCTCAAGCCTACACTCTTCTAACTTTATTTTCAGCTTCTTCAAAGTTCAAACTCCACTCTCTAAAGTTTAAACTATCTCTCATGATTGAAATTTCACTCTCTCTCTCCATAAATCCACAATGTACATTCTAATTTCTCTCTCCCCTATCAATCACTACTTTCTCCCCTAATTCTACACTCTCCAAGGCCCTCAAGAGCAAAGGCGCACTTCTCTCTCTCTCTCTCTCTCTCTCTCTCTCTCTCTCTCTCTCTCTCTCTCTCTCTCTCTCTCCCCCTAAACCCGAACCGAATCGGAATCTGGCCGTCGCTGGAAAATGACCTGTATGGGGCTGCAGTACTTTTGTTAGCACTTTCAGCCTGTAGTTGCAGAAAAACTTCAAATCTGCCTGCCTGTACTTCAAAAACAGATTTGTATGGCCTTCTGCACGACCTGTATTGCCTATAGTATGAACTATACGGACGGTGCACCCCTGTTTCTGTAGATGCATAAAAAACTTCAAATCTGCCTTTAAAATTGATCAAAAATTTTTCAGGTTGTAAAAGTTGTACTGCTTCCACCTGTACTTTCCTTAAAGGACAAAATTAGGTCTGAGCCGTATTGTACGGGGATGTACGTGGACTGTAACGTCTCACAGAAATTCCTCCTCTGATACCATGATAAAAACTTATTAAAATTTTTGTCTGGGAACTTCTGACTAAGTCTCTCGTCACCTACCAAGTGTTCTCACCTACCATTCTCACCTATCACTCTCACCTACCTTGAATTTCACCCAGCTACCACGTGTGCCACATGTTATTATGACATTGGTTACTATTAATAGTTTCTATTCACTATTTAGATGTAGGAAAAAAATCAAGAAATCTAAAAATTTATGGCCTAAAACTTTAGGGGGTCAAATTATTTTAACAGGCCTAGGTCTAAGTTCTAAAAATATTTCTAAATTCACATTACTTTTTAAAAATATCTCTAGGTTCGTCTGGTCAAATAATTTTAACAGGCCTAAGTCTAAGTTCTAAAAATATTTCTAAATTCACATTACTTTCTAAAAATATCTCTAGGTTTGTCTTCGAGAAGAGCACTCTTGATGTATTCACTGTCTTGAACAGTGAATTTAGTGTATTCCATGCCTCTTTTGGTCCAGTGGCATCAATGATATAGAGAATATTTGCTTCGATAAATTGATGAGAATCTGCACTCAACGGTTCGTCTTATCAAATGCATGTTGTTATTCTTTCTCCGTGAATATGTTTTTTATTTTAAGTTTCCATATTGCATAGTTTATGGCCCCTTCAAGCTTGCTTAAGTGGTGATGACCACTTTATCCCTCGGTAGGTGCTCTTGAAAATAGAGCGTCAAAAAGAACTGCTAAAAAATCAGATTTGCAGCACGGATTGGCTTTGCAAAAGTAGCTGAAATTAGTATTGATCTGCAACTTCTAACGGGCATTTAGAATATGAGACCAACATGAGTTTCTGTCCAAAATAGTGTGCACTTCCACCAGAGACTCAATGTGCCTTACTGGTCCAAAAATAATCATTGGCCAATGAAAAGAATAACCATTGTTCATGCCAAGTAAAATGGATCGTGGGCACAGGAGTCCTGAACATATTATATGGTCATAATGGGTTAGGATTTTGTATGTTTTCAGAAAGAAAATCATTCAAGTCAGGTTACCATTTTTTTTACTGCTTTTGAGTCTAGTTATCAACACCAGGTGATACAATAAGTTCTGAAGTGAAGTTTTTAGGAAAGACAGTCATTAACTTTGTTATGTTTAGAAAATACTCATTTCTGTCATGACTATCAGTGGTGTATGTGGATGCCCCTATCCTTCAACCTTATCACAGCTATTTAATTCTGTTTGTTTGGTTTTAATGATTTTTCTCTTTTGTCGTGCATGGGTCGTTAATGAAAAGACAACTGATCATCCACATGTTCATTTTGTCTGCAGCAATCGTGTGGAGGTAGCATATAGAGAAGCTATCGCTTTAAAAAGACAAGAGGAACTCATCCGGGAGGAAGAGGCTGCCGGGCTGGCAGAGAGTGAGCTTAGGGCCAAGCGTGAGGCAGCTGAGAAAGAAAAACGTTATAAGAAAAAGCAGGTAGATATTATGCTTTCAAGCTATATTTTTTGAGAAGATTGCTTGTGTTTACTGTGCCTTACATGTACTTGAGCTTTTTTTTGCTTTAGATCAATGATCAGGATGTTTAATGTGATTTTTACTTATAAGGGCTTGTGGTTTTCTTTTTGGAAGGCTAAACAACGGAGGAAAGACCGAAAGGAAAAGGAAAAGGAAAAAGAGTCATCAGAGAAAATATTACAGGTTGAGCAGCCACAGGAGAACCACGAGGATATTTCTGGAATCAGGATTTGTGAACATCATATCTCCCCAAAGGATCCTGAGCTTTCATCTGTGAATTTGACGGAGACTGGAGATGATGAGGATGATTCAGTTGTGTTGGAAGCATCAGATGATATGGGAACATCAGCCTTAGCGAATGAGGATGGTGAATGTGATCGTGTTTTATGGAGAAGGGAGGGATTATGCCCGGTGCAGACAATGGAAGCCAGCTTCAGTGGATCTATATCTGATGATGCGAAATGGATTGCAAGTACCAATAGAAAAAACACAGCTCCTTTGGATGATAGCTCTTCAACTTGCTCTTCAGACTCACTTCCATGCAGCCAGCCCAGCTTGATTGTCGGTGTTGGCCACAGGCCAGTCCAGGTGGAGCAAAATCATTCTTTACCTAGAAGGTTAGTAGTTACACTGAACTTAGGTCTTTAAATTAGCTACCAAGGCTATTCTTTAAAGTGCTAGCAACTCCTACAGGGCTTTGCAGTAATAACGGTGGTTGTGCAGCTTTGGTTAAGTTTGTGACTCTCTGTAGGTGCATTCAGAGTGCAAAACCCATTTGTTTTGTGAAGTTACTCTTTCAGAACTGATGGTTCTGCACATATACATGCACAGGAGAATAACGACAGAGACTGCACCATTTGAGAATGGTGGAAGATTCACAGAAGTAGGTCTGCATACTTGTTCTGATGCGAGAGGCACAGGGGAAGCAAGCAGTAGCAGTGCTGCAACTCTAGATCTAGAAACTATAGTTCTTTCTTTGAAGGAACGAATACAATGGCTAGAAAAACGTCTCCTTGAAAAGGTATTGGTTACCACTTTATTGTAAAATTTTCTTGTGAATTACTGTTTACTTGCACAATCTGGTTCTCAAATTGACTGTCCAGCATGTGCATATTCCCGTTTCCTTGCAAGTTGGGACATTCTATTATATCCTCAAATTGTGCATTATGTTGCCAGGAGGAGGAGGTGGTATTGCTGCAAGAGCAGCTAAGTTTGCTCCATCATAAAACTGGTTTTGACAGGAATTTTCGGTCCCTTGATTCTCCAGGAAAGACTTTAGATCATAAAACTGCTCTAGAAAGCTGTGAGGCTCAGACCCAATTAAAACTTGAGAACAGAAGTCGGGAATCAACACATTCATCATCTAGCAACACTGGAGATGCTTTGATATCAGGAAAGGCAGGCGTGCATAAAACCTGCCTGTTCAAACCTTGCAAGAGCCTCAGACCAAATGAGCAGCTTATAAGATGTGGTAGCAATGCAGAATATGCCCAATCTCTGGGTGTGAACGGGAAGGATACTGGTGACCGTGCCACTGGGGTTATTGCATCGAAGGAATATTCAATAAGGCCAACCTTCTTTGGAGCTAAAAGTTACGAGTCTTCCCATCATGAAAAGACAAATGCATTATTCCCTGTAGGTCATGCTCCAGTTTTAGCTAAAAAATCTCATTCTGAGAGCATGAATGCAGATTGTCTAAATCATGCTTCATCTGTTACTTGTGCAACCACAAACGTGGTCCCAAACTACTCAAGGCCTTCAAGTGCTCCAGTCTTTGCTAACAGTCCAGTTCCAAGCACTTCTGTTTCTGCTTTTGATGCTGTACCAATCCTAGCACGTTCAAACAGTGCTGTATGTGGGCTCAATGGGGCTGGAGAATCTGCAAGTAGTATTAACGGACTTGCACTAAAACATAATGGGTTTGTTGCTCCTGTTGCTTTATCATACCGTAATGCTACTCTACATAATCTGCAAGCTTCTTCCTCTATTGGAGTAGTGAATCATGCTCTGCATTCTGTTCCCAGTCCAGCTAATTGTAGTGTCCCTTCAGTTACGCCTGCTTCTTCAGATTATGCCCTTTCAGACAGCCCTTTAGCATCTTTCTGTAGTACAAAAAGTGAAATAACATCTCCTGTGAGACCTACATCAGCCTCAGATTTACTGGTTTTTGATGGCCAATCTTCACCAAGGACAGGAAGCAGTGTAGGAGAAGAAGCTGCCTCTCTGAGGGGTTCTAATTTGTGTAACCTGAGCAATTTTAAGGAAGAAGCTGCAAATACATATGCACATAATAATCAGATAGAAGGCAACCAGAATGCGGTAGCTTTCACTTTTGGTACTATAACACAGGAAGTTTTACATAATGAGCACAAGCAACAAGGACAACCACCTGATAGTCCAAATACAAATGAGCAGCGACTACAGAGATGTGAGCGAGAGTCAGAACAGAAGGAACTTCAAGAGCCTAGGCAGAAACATCTCCATGAAAACCATAAACACCAACCTCAGCACCAGCATTATTTCGACCAACAATATCAAACTCCAGGACAACGTGTGGAACAAATTTTTCAGAGGGACTCCTTGGAGAGTGGTGAATCTCCCTTGTCGACAGTTCGACAAGCAACTAGACTACTTTCTGCAGTGGAAAGTGTGAACAGCAGTGCCATCTTATCAGAAGAATTTCCTCACCTAGATATCATCAATGAGCTGTTAGACGAAGATAAGAACCTTGGGAAGGCTCTTAGTGCTCTCTTACAGTATCCTAATGGTCAAAGTTTTAACCATCAGGTTTCATTGTCCAAAAGCCACTCTTTTGGTGATGCCCAAATCTGCAGCAACGAGTGTAGCCGAAATGGTGGGGCCACTGAAAACAGAAGAGGGTCCCTTGATTTACTGTTCTCCCAAAAGCAAAGTAAGCTGAACAGTATAAGCGGTAGTGCAAGTAAAAACTTACAGCACAAAGGGTCATATACGCATATTCCAGTTTCTCAGTTTCAAAATGTTTGTACCAGTGCAGCTGATGGGATTTCTCAATATTGGCCTCTAGGACAAGGTACGGTCCCACCAGATGGCTACGAAATTAGCATGCAAAATGGGTTGACTTCTCATGTTCAGTATCCCTTAGGTCATTCCCACCGTATTCCTGCGGTGGATTGCTCAGGAGTCGTAGGTTATGATGGGTTTACAGTGTTTACACCGTTGCAGTCACCTTAATGTTACAAGTGGCTTACGACATGTTTGCTGATGCTTGTGCATGCATTTGCTAGATTTCATTAGGATCCCTTTCTGTGGAGCAAGTATCTTTATTCGTTCCACTTGTTTCAAGCACAGGAGAGTTAAAATGTTCAAATAGCTTCTAAGCTTCGAAACATGATTTGCAGCATTCTGGGGCTAAAGAAAGGCGCTTTTGCTTTTCTGGTCTAATTTTGCTTCAATCTAGTTTACTTTTGTTTGCCTTGTGTAAATTATTTCGTTCATGTTTTTTGATAATCGGCTATCTATCTATATTTTGCTGTTTTAAAAGTCTTTCCACTAACTAATAAGCTATTTCAAGGATATTGTTCGTCTCTGGGTACTGAGAAAGCACTGGTACTGTAATCTGATTCCAAGACTAATCCAAGTACAGAACTTACAAGAAAATCAATTTTGTTTTCAAAAAATTGACAGTAACAATAGCACACAACAATGACCTTATTGCCAAGAGGGATACTGAGATCCAATTGATCAGTGATAGGCAATGTCCTGTTGATTAGGCCTTGACTGGAGTTAAATTAGATATTGCTTTTGGAACGATTTGTATTTTCACTTCACATGTGCATCAATCTACTTTCACAAAGACTAACATCCTATTTCCATGTCGTTAGACAGAATTCTTTGGCAATTCTTCAGGATATAAGTTCATAGACAGAATCCAAGGCATGATGATACTTGCCAGAGTGGTGCTTTTTATAAAAAACAAGTACAGAAACCCCAACAGCTTAATATCAAGAAATTGAAGCTTCATTATCTGTGCGATTCCGCTCTCTTCCTGTTCCTTCGAGTTATGTTCCTTCCATATCTTTGGTGACTCTTTTTCAGCATTGAAACCTGTACAACTACATTGCAGAATAACCCTTGTAACAATTCATGACATAAGTTAAGACATATAGAGGCTCATCAGTGTTTGGATCTTGTTAAAGAGCTATGTCATCTTTTTGCATCGAATTTTCAAATTTAATCAGGCCCTACTTAGTGTACATGACTGATTATCTTGCATGCAGGGCCTGCACATGCCTATTTCCTTTGCCTTTGCCATAGTGTATGGTTTTAGCTTTGCTATTTGCTTTTAGTTTTGTTTCCATCTTTCTATCAATGAACTAATTATCATTGATAGGAAAAACTAAAATGCTATTTATTTTTGAACTGGTAAGAGGTTCTGATGACCTATTTGTGTTGGGAGTTACATGGTTTACTGATACCAAGTCCTCTAATTATATCAATGTATATCAATGTGAATTGGAGAATGTTTGGACAATAGGGGACCAGGCCAACATTCAAGTCACAATAGTTATACAACTTCCCCTATGTAGCCACCTGCTACAATATTAAAGTACGTTGTGAGTATGCTAAATGTCTAAATATATTGGCTCAATATATTCAAATATAAGGTGGGTAATATTGCTTTGTAATAATGTTTGTTGATGTGCATACAATCTGCTACTTGTGCCAATTCATGATGTTGTCAATCATGGAGGTGAACATTTTCGAAAACTCTCCCTTGAGTAAACATCCATGATCAACACATTTTATTGTCAACAAAAAACATTCAATGAGCATGCTAGTTTCATAAACATTAACTATGCCATGAGAAAGCTTCTCCTAGATTATAGAATTGTATCCACAAAAGAAATTGACTTCCATCATTAATATTTTTTTTCTCACATTAATTTGTTTCATTTTTAGTACTTGGAAAAAATCACAAAAGATAAACAGCAAAAAGCTTCATCATAAAACTTGAATTCTTACTATGTTTGCCACATGCACAACTGCCTTCAATCACTTGATGCAAACATCCGATTCTCAAAGTCACAAATTTCATTTAATATAAGACTAAATTCCTCTACACATGAGTTTGTGTTGAATTTGAAAGTTGCATCAAACAAGGCTTATTCTAAAAGACTCACTTTCCAATATAAACATCTTTGAATTTTTAAAAAATTGCAAACTTTTAGTGTTTGTGTATTTCACAACATTGTTAATACTTGACATGATGCTATTTTTTTCACACACTTCAACTTTCATGAAACTTTAGGGTATATTCACTATAAGATTTTTACATTCTTGGCGGGATAGGATAACAAGTTCGAGCATTGCTCAACCCCGCATAAGCAGATCGACGAACTGCTAATACCTCCAAAGCCTCTAGGCTAGCCAAAGCTTGAGTTCAACAACTTCAAAGGCAAGGGCAAAGTTCCAAATGACCCTTCGACACCTGCCTCCGACACAACAATCCGAGCCTCTGGCTCAAGCATGCCCATAGTCGATTGACTACTCAACAACGAGTTAGACGAAGAAGCTACTGATACTCACAGCAATGACAAATCCAAGGATTGGATTATCAGCCACCTCCGCCTCCAAGAAGATCAAGCCGAGTGCGAGTGTCCATTGTAATGACAAAAGCTCGAATGAAGTGCTTGTGTTCCAATTAGAAATTTGGATTTTTTTTTTTGGTTTTTTGAACTTAAATTTTTGTTCTTATTTCTTTGATTCATGTCCATGTGGATGTATGGGTGTGCCAAACATTTATGTTAAAATTTAAGTTTGTCCTTAAAAGTGATACATGCCACGCCCTCTTATAAAATGATTTTTGTGTGTGGTCTCTTTTGGCATGCATGTCCAAATGTGTTGTGGTTGAGTATAGACAACCAAAGTCTTGAAAAATGCTTTTTGACAAATTTTGTGTTTTTGTAATTGCTTCATTTCGTTGTGACATCCTATGACGACTATTTCGTATCACTTTTTCATAGCTTGTACAGATTTGAATATCTTTGGTGCACTTGAGCACAATGATCATTTTGAGAAATTTCATTTTAGCTTTTGGCAATTTTGTTGGTGGATGTTTTTCCCAACAGTTTACTACATGAGCATCAACATCACATTGATAAGAGGTTCTACTAGTTGCTTCAAACTTACACTCACAAGTAGAACTATCATTATTTTGCTTAATAAAGGATTGCACTAATATTGGGGATTAGTGTATGAGTTTAGCAAAGTGGCAAAGCCTTGCTTGAACAAGGAATTATATGCATCCATCTTTTGGCCATGTAACCTAGACAAGTGCTTGCGATCTGGTCACCAAATATTTTGTCCAAAAATATGATCAATAGTAAAAAAGATAGAAATGTTATCGTTAGAAATTTTATTCTAGAGCCTTGATAATATGTTGAGCCACCATTGCTATTGCCAGTTTCACAGTGACACTTCTTTATTATAAACAAGTCTGCCCATCTATGTTGGATTTAAATCTCACTCCAAGTTCTATTCAACGTTCAAAGTTTTGCCTATTTATGCAATAATCTGTGGACTCCCATATTTACATGTGATTGCATTACAATCAAATTGAAAGAGCTCAAACGTAAATGACCATTCTATGGGACCCAATGAACTTATGCTATGGGTCCTTCCATTATCAGCCTTAAAAGGAATGATGCTACAAGGTTCTACGTACGGGTCCTTACATTACGATTTTTGGCAGTATTCAAACTACAGGTAAATAGCAACATAGCTGGCAAGGGTTGAAATAGCTTAGGGTCAAGATAGCCCAGGGTCAAAATAGCCTAGAGTTGAATTGGCTCGAGTCAAATGATTTTCACAATTATTGATAACACTCTTATTGTGCTTCTTTCAATGGACATTGCATTGCAACTCACAGCGTTCTTGTAAGTTAATTCAGTATGTAATTAGCATTCTTTATAAAATAGGGGACATTGCGTCCATTTAGTAGGGGCGTAGGCACTCCCAAATTGCACCTCTCTCTACATTCTCATGTTTGACATAGATGCTAGTTTTCAACAATCTCAACTTTGTTGCTCTATTGGAGTTCTAAAATTGGAGTGCAAACAAAGTCTCAACTGCTCAATGTATCTAGCACATCATCTTCCGTGATGGCAACTAGACCACTTGTGGAAAGACTAGATGGATGCACATTCCTTTGCACATATTATATGATACACTAGTAACCTATCAACCTCAGGCACCTATAAAGGCTCTGTTTGGTTTCTATTTTAAATTGTCACTTTCATAGTATATGAGTCAAGCGCATAAATATCTTCACATTGTCAGAAATACAACATATGTAAGGACGCACGATGACTTTTCATGCCCAAGGTGTTAAATGAGGACTAAAGTGAAGTTGTTGACAGTGAAACTCTTTTGATGGTATTTAATGAGTTCAGAAACAACAAATATTAAATCTAGTGGATGCGTGAGTTAACTAGCTCGGTCATGGCAAGCTAGCCATTACTTATTCAAATGAAAACCATTCATTTCTAAGGTGCAAGTCTTTTTAGTAGCAATGTTGATGTCTGATATTTAACATCATGGTTGTGTTTGGGGCCATTTCTATGTGCCAAGTGGAGCCCTTGCCAAAACTAGCTAATTTTGTAATTTTATGTTGATGTAAAATCATAAATTTTTTAGCTTGCAAGTTTCTTGTGCAACCTCCATCACATACTAACCTTTGTTTGATTAGTTTATAATCCTACTTCACTTCTTTCAACATGGTAACAGAGCTACATCTAAGTGAGCAATATATTTGATTTTCATAAGCATCCTTGTGCTAGTGTTAATGTGTAGTATTCTACAACCTATTAATCTTTAATGATCAATTACTATTTTCTTGGACATTCTTGAAGCTTATGGAGATTGAGGGGATCTAAGATGTTGCATGTACACCTAAGAGACCAAGATTGATCCATATTCAAGCTTTTGTACCAAAAATAACAAGTTCTCCTTGATATGTACTTTGAAGGCTTGTGCAATTATAGCTTACGATGCATAGCTTTGATATTTGATATCAAAAAGATATTTTAGCCATTATATTATAGAAGGTTGTTTTAGCATCAACCTATATTTTCAGCCATTATATAATATTATAAGTTCATAGAAGGCTGTTTTAGCATCAATATAGGTTGTTGAAGGTGGAAATTCACCATGTTTAGAGTTATTTGGAAGTTATAGCATGTACTTTGCATTTTAGCTAAGATGGATTATTTTGTGTAACTAAAGTAAGGATAAATTTGAGATAGTTTTGTATCTATATTTGATATAATCTTTCTAGCCTCATCTGAGGAGCTTAGAAATTTGAATGTTTGGTCTAAGAAGTGGCAAGATCACCTAAAGTGACTCGCATCCCTTTATGAGGCTTCTGACAAAGGTGGGACTAATTTTTACTCAAATCTACTTCTTCTTGAGCTAGTATTGAATTGTTTGAATGAATCAAAATCAAGATTCTTGTGAATCTTGTTGGATATGCAAGTAGGCTCTATTCAAGTCCCAATGCAAATGGGTTAATAGATCTACTTTGTGAACCCTCAACTTGATTCTATGGCTTCAATGAATGCCTATCTAATGAAATCGATTGATAGATTTATCCTCCACCAATTGACTATTTCAGTTTGGGAGTCATCCTTAATCTTCTTCTTCAATCTGCTCAGTAGTAGCAAAAATTGTCATCATTCTCTGTTGATCTGCCAATTTTACTTCCCATGTGGCCGGACAAGCCTTCATGACATTCTCCTGATTTTGTAATAATTCTTTCTTTTTTCCAATCACGGAGAGCATGTGAAGCATGCGGCCAAGGTCACCTAAGTAGGACCTTGTAGGACTATGGGGAACCTCTACTAGCTTCCCTTAGAGATTTTGGTATTCGTTCCGGTGCATTTCACTTTTGGGCACAAGTTACGACATACAAGGGGGTTCTTTCGTGGTCCATTTGGGATTTCATGCTTAACATATTCACTGGTGCAAATGGTCCAACTTTAGTATCTCCCTCCTTCACCAGGCAATCTAGATACGGGTGTCCATATCCACAATCCTTGTAGAGTGACACATGGTCTTGTCCCCGTCTCTTGTTATGTGAAAAATTCTACTAGTTTAGTTGATCTATTTTGGCAATTTTGAGGCCAACATGAAATTTCAACTTAGAGATAGATTCATATTTGTTGATAAAGGCTTAAATAATGTTTGTACTATTTTTGGCAAGTAGATAAATGGATGAAATTGGATTTGGACCCATTCTAATTGGCTAGTTTTCATACATTGCATCTAGACTAGAATTTCTAGGTTTTTTTATGAAGTACTAAGAAATTAACATTTGGGGCAAGTTTAGGGCAATTGGCCAAATGACATTTTGGAAGCCATAAATAGCTATACCAGCGTGAATAAATAATAATCAAAGTTTCTTTCTTTGTAGAGAATTCATCTCTTGTGTTTCTATGTCCACCTCTTTCATATTTCTCAAGATATCTTGATTTCTAGTGTGTAGAATGTCAATTTTGTGATTGATCTTGAATCCACACGTGTGAAGGACAATAGGTTGTTGCCTTTGTACGGACAGAGACAATACCTTACTATATTTTTATGCCTATGATTAGATCATAGTGATTTATAAAGTTCTAGCGTGCCAAAATTGATTATTTCCATCTTGTAGAAAAATGTAGATGTGCATCCAAATTTGGTCAAGATCTTAAAGATCCATTAAGTATGTTATGGATCTGATTTTTTACATGGCATCAGAGCAGGCCAAAGTTGGAGTATTTTCCAAATCTAGAAGTGGACTTGAGGGTGCCATAAATTCTATGTGGATCTGGAGGTGTTTCTAGCTCAAATCTTGCATTTAATATAGAAAGTGGATCTTTGTGATTCTAGCATCATTTTAGATCAAATCACTTGGAGTAGGCCGATTTTTTAAACCACTTACTAAAATGTAGAGACAAAATTTTTTCATGATTGTGGATGTTATATTCTTCTAGATGATATATCAAGATTCTAGCGTTATAGTTTTTGTTTGATGTAATATTTTGCATTTTTGGAAGAACCCTAAATTTGATAGGATCTCTCAAATTTAAGTTGCTGGAATTTTTCAAGAGTGTGTTTCAATCTTAGGTGTTGGAAAAAGCTCATCATATTGTGTTTAGATCTATTGTGATCAATAAATTAACATTCTATGAGCTAGAATTTGCTAGAAGAGAGAAAAGGAGAGGCTAGATTGTTTCCAAATCTTTGTGATTTCTTCTTGAATCATTTATTGATTTTCAAGAGAGTGCTAAGTGCATTGGAATAGGTTCAAATAGAAGATCGGATCATTGCAACATGGCAACTTCAAGTGGCTTCATGTTGGAAGGCAATGATAGACTTACCTCAACAAATTAATCTATTTGGAAGGTGAGGATGGAATCTTTGCTTGAGATGAATGATATGATGGATATTGTTGTAGATGTGGAGGAGAGACCTTTGGAACCTCAAGAAAAATTGAGGTAAATAAAGCTTTACATGTGATTAAGATGAATGTGACTAATGAACTTCTCAAGGAAGCTGGTAAGTGCACAACATCAAGTGAGGCTTGGGAATCTTTGAAGAAGGTTTATGAGTCCAAGTCTACATCTAGGGTTCTAACCCTAAGGAGGCAAAATTTTCAAAGTCTTCAAAATAAGGATGAAGGTACTCATGCTTTTGTTTTGAAAGTTGAAGCCTTGAGTGATGAACTAGCATGCATTAGTGAAAGCATTAAGGATTGGGATGCCTGATAGGCATTGTTGTGGACTACAAGATGACATGGGATGATCATCAAGGGATGGACTTAAGGTATTGGATTGGACATGACTTACAGATGAGATTCATAATGGAATCAGGACACTGCAGATGTAAATGGGCAAGGCGTGAAGCTTTGAGAGCCAGCTCTAGGTTGGAGAGCTGATGGACATCTCGGTTGGGTGTGATGGGGGAAAACACTATGGTGAGTGGTTTTCAAGTGGTCTACTAGAGGGAACACTGATGGTGAGGACTTCATGGTGTGCTCATCTAGGAGTACATGATGGCGATACATCAAGGCCAGTTTTGACATTGGCATCGATGGGGAGGCGTCTACCATCATGGACATGGATAAGCTATCTATTGCTTTCATGCATTTGGCTGTATTTGCAGGTGTATAGGCTTGGCACATATGTCGGAACCTATTTGGCTCGGATTCACATGTGGTGAGATCAGGAATCTTAGAAAAATTTACTCAAATCCATATACCTCAGTATAATTAGGGAGACAGTGGCCTCGGGATCTCGTGAGTGGCGACTCAGGGACAAGCTTGCATTGGCATGATGTAAGGTGGCACATAGCCAGGGAGAGTGAGTAGATGCTAGGAGCCAGGAGGAGCAGGTGATGCTTTGGTATTCGTGCTTTGGTATTCGACTTGTCTAGCAAGATGGTGACCAAGATGGAAGACATCATAATATGAACATAGTATATGGATGACAAGTCCACTGGGGTGGCACTCAAGGAGATGCTAGAGTTACTTAGGTATGATACATCATTGTATGCATAGTGGAAGTCCTTCAACTGATGCATCATGTGTGGTAAGGGGTGGATGGATCCTCAAATTCAAGATCGAATTCCGATCCTAGAGAGTTGACACCAGCTCCGAACTCAAGATTGATCAGAAAATCGACACAGACTCCGACAATGAGTCAACGAGTCAAATTGCATCAGAGAATCGAAGTTCAACCCAGAAGATCGAACCAATCCAGACAGCCTCCATCCTGATTAATGGATGATCCAGCCTACTACTTTGTGTAGGAACCATGCATTGTATCAGAAGCAATGTCAACTCCAGATGCTGATCAATGTAAAGCTGCAATGGACATAGAATTCGATTCTCTAATTGAGAATCAGACATGGACTATAACTGAGCTGCCAAAAGACCGAAATCTGATTCCATGCAAATGGATATTCAAAGTGAAGTATGATGCTGAAGGAAGAATAAATCATTACAAAGCTAGACAGGTCACCCAAGGTTTTTCACAAAGTCCAGATCTAGATTATTCAGAGACCTTCAGTCATGTTGTCAAACATACTTCAATTCGACTTCTACTCTCCTATGCAGCTGCAGCCGATCTTGAAGTCCCACCAAATGGATATCCAGACCGCTTTCCTCAACGGGACTATTGAAGAGGAGATCTACATGTCTCAACCAGAGGGATACGAGCTCAAGGGTAAGGAATACCTTGTTTGCAAAATCCACAACGTTTTGTATGGTTTGAAATAGTCACGAAGAGCCTACTATCAAAAAATCAATGCATTTCTAATCGAGAATGGTTTTATTCTAAACTCGACAAACTCGAATGTCTATTTGAATTTTGTATCGAATTTCTTCATCACTCTTTATGTAGATGATAGGTTACTATATAGTTACAATCTGAATTTATTGAAGGATACGAAATGCATGTTAGCAGACGAGTACAAGATGACTGATATGGGTCCAACCCATTATTGTTGGAGGTAAATCTACTTTGCTACAGTGACTAGGAGGTTCAGGTCATAGTATAGTGGCAGACCGATCGTCCACCTTCTAAGTTCTACAAACTTACAACTGCAAATAAAGAACATAACAAAAAGGGAGCACCAAGGCTTCCCAACTGGTGCTCGAAATTTAAACTAAGGTTTGGCTAAGGCTTCCCAACTAGCCAAGACCCACTAAGGGACATCGTTGATGGCACATAAGTCAATGCAAACAGCATCACCAAATGAAGACAAAGACATGGCAAGGCATTTGCCTTGATCACTTTGAATATCAGAGACTCTCAAATCAACCATATTCGAGCTGCTAAGACCACTAAGGATGCATGAGACATACTAGCAACCCTCTACGATATCAGGGATGTTACATCCAAGTTGCATTTGAGGAAGAAATTTTTTACATTAAGAATGTCTAAAGCAAATAGTGTTTCGAGCCATCTCAACACTTTCAAAAATCTCATGGGGCAGATGATTGCAACTGGCTCAGTCATTGAAGATTCCGATGTAGTGATGACGCTATTATCGAGTCTACTTGATGCCTATGAAAATTGGGTCCTGGCTATTTTGACCCAACAGCATATCACTCTATCAAGAGTCATTTCGATGCTACTTTAAGAGGAGATTAGAAGAAATGCATCCTCCTTCGGCTCATGATCGGATCCTCAAGATCTATTCTAAAAGAAAAATCAGAAGTTCAGATCGAAGAAAACTACAAAGTCAGATTAATCCTGACAGGAAGAGCAACATGCTCTACACAAATATCGACATGTCTTTGCTTGGTCCTATAAAGACATGAAAGGAGACTCACCCCAAGTAGTTGTGCATCGCATTCCCCTTAAACCGGGTGCGAGCTGTTCCTACCGATGCAATCCGGTCTACAAGGCCAAAATTTATGGCTTCCATAGATCCCTCGCTCTCATTGCATTGCCGTGAGGTCACAAAACCTTACACAAGTGATATCTTTTTGGTAGAAATCAACAATCATTCCGCAACAATGCAATTAGCCAATAACATTTTCATCCATCTTGGTTTTAATTTGCTATACTTTCTTGAGCAGTAGAATGAAAGTCTGGTACGTGCTACCTACTCCTCCTAGTCGGATGAATTCCACTCCTTTTGGATTCTCTCCAAGGATGGCAGTTGCGTCACCATCGACATTACTCCAGCCAGGATTCAACTAATTGGTTTTCAGACATTGGTGAGACAATCCATGGCAAGGGCACCAGCTATAAAAAGTTCTTACTCGATGACGGCAAAAGCATCGCTCATACCAATGATGGTATTGCCATAAAGCTGATTAAGGATACCAAGCTACATGCAGCGGTGGAAGTCCTTATAATCCTGGTTGAGGTGCACATCGTACGCATGGAACACATTCCACTTATCGATCTCTTCTCCCTCACCATGACGTTGGAAGATCTCACTTCCACCTACAAGCAGCATCGAAGATCTCCGACAAGTTGTGCCTGCCCCTCAAAACACACCAATTCCAGATCTTCTTCCATATAACCCCACGTCCTATCCAAACTATATCCGCCCACTTTCTGACATCGTACTTTGGGAGAACTTATCACTAGCTGTCCAAAAAATGGTTTGGTTGGTGAATGAGCTACAGTACAACATCTTTGGCATCTTATTCGGTCGACACACAATGAGGCAATTCGACGATGGAGCCCTTGCAGAGCTTCAAAAGGAGAAGACAAAGTTGGAGGCTGATTCTAATCAACAGCAACATCAACAACAGATTTAAGATCTGAATGCACACATCCAACAATAGCAGCAAACATTTAGCCACCTCCAAAACTAGCTCTAGCTCAAAGATCAACGGAGAGGGACGATGCCTTAGCAGCTACAACATCATCACGTTTCGCTATGAAGGATTAGCTGGAGTAGGTCAACTTCACAGACTTTGCATCTCCAGCTATTCCCAAGGGAACTCAGATTCCAGTGGAGGCATATCAAAAGTTGGCACAAAAGTTAAAGGCCACCCAATCGACACTTATGTCCATGCAGAACATGTCTAATTTCACCAATCAGGGCATTATTATGATGGATCTGATGGTGGTGATGGGGTAGGTTTCCAAGGGCCTCCATCAATAAATCAAGGCTTAGCATTCCAAGGACCACATCAAGTATCGACAGCTCCTCCACCAACGAAATCATAGGACACTGGTGGTACTTCCTCCCAACAACATCTCTTCCACTCTTTTGCTTCTAACCCCATTGACACAACTAACTTCCCCTTCATTCAACGCCAATTTTCTCCCGAAACCCAACGCATTGTTGAGTCCAATTCTTCACCACCTCTCTCCCCTCAACTAGATCCACAAGAGGAATATGCCTTGGCAGTTGAAGCACCTACAATAAGGCACATGATCACCCCAAATGTGCCTATCAAGGATTTGCTTATCTCTCAAGAGTTTGCAAAGAAGTATTAGACCAAGGAGCGAGGCGGCTGATGAAAATCTAGAAGTTTCACACGTGTGGAGTGCCAATTCCAATTGTGCATGATCTTTATTAAGCTTTGTGTTTAGCACATAACCTGATTCTAGATTGAGTATCAAGATCTAGTTCAAGAATTGATGACTAAAGTACAAAGAAATTAATGCATTAGCATAGCCTCCTCCATGAGTTAGAGAGAGAGAGAGAGAGAGAGAGCAAAATTCAAGCATACAAGGTTAAAGATCCAAATTGACAAGAAGTAGCTTCAATGCTTGGTTCATCATCAAAATTTGTGAGAGAACCCTCGTACATTTATGGTGGATGGAATAGCTCGAGGTAGAGCTAGCATTCATCTGCTTTGTTCCACATCTAAAAGTGAAAAGTAACAAACTAGTGACATATGTCACTTTACATGCATATCTATCTACCTACTTCTACCATGTGGCAATTTCTAAACTAGAATTGTCCAAATCACTATGCATGTGTCCATTACACTTTGTGTGTGCTATGCATGTCACTTTGGAACACTTTCAACCTTTGTATGTGATATGACTCGTGTTTCTATAAGCCTATAGCCAAACTTCTATATGCATGTTGTACTTGACCAACTAGATTATATATAACCATGTAGCTCGAGTTTCCTCTAGGCCAAATTTGGCATTTTCAATATGGACATTACATACATGTAGAAAAAACTTTTTCATAGCCAAAAGTCAAGATAGATGATTTTCCATTTTCAACAGCGGCTACATTCTTCCAAACCTCGATCACTGCAAAACCCAAAATCCTTGATCCACAACCAGCCTGGTGCCATCAACTATTTTTACAGAGCAAAACCTCCATGGAATAGTATCTCAAAGCACCCGCCTATATGCACACCAATCCATATTATTATCCGATGGCGTGTCGAGAGCCGTTTCCTACTACAAAGGTGAAGAATAAGATTTATTGGCCCACGCTCATAGGAGTGAATACTGGCAACCTAGTTGATGACATGATCACAAATACCATGTCTTCTACCAAAAGCACCGTGGCAACCCTGATCGCGATGTATGTTATTTTGTGGATAACTGCAGTTTGGTGACATTTTTGGCAGAGTTAAAAGGTTATTGGGATCGGGGGCTACCACCAATTGCCATTGGTATCAATAAGCCTTTAAAGACTCAAGAAGACCACATCAACATAGCGCGGCTTTATTACCAAACAGCCCTCACTTCGGCGCTTCATGCTGATATGGTAGAGTTGTGGAAAACCCATGAATTTCTACAAGGTATTCTCCACTATTATAAACAACTGCCCTTCCTTAATAAATTACGCTGGAAAATGATCAAGCGGATCAGCAACAAGATCTACCAAAACCACCAACAACACTCTCGCCTCTAGGAAGCTCAAAAGATCCAGGACGAAAAAGCTTTGATTGGTGTGGGATCACCAATTCAATAAGGAGGGGAATAATGTTAGCAACACAGTGAAAAAAAAAAAAAAAAAAAAAAACTCCGTGGCATGTGTATTGTAAGTCCACGTATGAGTAAATGTTAATAAACTTCTACTATGGCATGCGTTTTGTAAGTCCATGGATAGAAGCTTAAAGAAATAGAAACTTAAACTTAAACTTAAGAAACTTAAGCTTCTTTGGCAAGTAGTACTACTTTCATCTTGAACTTTCGAAGATGGTAGTCCTCTCCGTCGAGTTTGTCAATCAGAGATGAACTAGAAGATGGATCCATTCTAGTGTAGAGAGTGAGATCGTTGGTAGAAACAATGATATAGAAATATTGTTGGTTGCGCGCTTACTGAAATGATGTCTTGGTAGAAACAAGATCGATAACCTGCAATAGAAATGCAGATTACTGAACCATCCACTCTGATACCATGTCGTAAAACTGTGGAATGTCATGGAAGTATCAGATTGATATCGGATTAGTAGAGCTCTGGTTATAGCAGAAGCTCTGATATCGGGCTCAAAATGCATAGGATAGCAGTAGAAGTTTTACAAGGGACGATTGCGAATTGGAAGTGCATTAGTTACTAGCAAGAGGATCAAGATGAATGAATAGTAGCAATGTGCAATAGAACAAAAAGAAGTGTGGACAAAATGCAGTCTGATTGATAGAAAATGAGTACAAGAGCTTGAAGCATAACTCAAGACAGTGTAGCGCTACTAAAAAAAATTGTTGCATAATCAGCCCTAAAAATTTTGGCTGAAAGATACAGACTTTATTTACATGTCTTACAGTTTAGTACTTTTAATCTACCTACTTAATCAATTAGAGTTGCCTTGTAGTAGGTAGTCATCTTTGTAAGTAGTAAAGTCTATGTACAAGTAGGTGGACTATCAGTGTCATCTGACAGTACATGGATCGAATTTTCTCTGATGAGGGAGTCGAGTAAGTTGAGCTATTTGAGAGCTGATGAAGTGTTGATGAAGTCGGGTTGTCGATGGAGTTGATGGAGTTAGTGTTGAAGTCGATGTCGAGTAAGTCGGGTATGTCGATGTCAAGTAAGTCGGGTGAGTCGATGATGTCGAGTAAGTGATGGAATGTCGATTGTTGAATAGTCGATGTCGAGTAAGTGATGGAATGTCGATGGATTAAGTTGAGTATATACATGGAGAAGTCAAAGTCGATGAAGTCAGACTTCGGACTTCGAAGTCGATAAAGTCGGACTATCGACAAATTTTCCAGGATGCTTGTCATTGAATGGATTTTGGACCTAAGCATTAAAATCCAACATGGGGTCGGAATTCCATGTTTGATCAATGGTTTTGATTGCTCTTGATTATGGAGTTCAATATTGCTTTTTTAGATCAAGATCTTGTGACAAGTTTTGCAATAGGTAGGTGTATCAATCAATCAATCAATCACTCTTGGAGCCTCATGTAAGTTCATTTATGGTCCTTTTTACTTTACTTTCAATATTTTTGCTCAATCATCAATGCTAAATTTGTGAGAACTATCAATGGCCTTCATAAGCTCAAGATTATTCTTGTGAAAGTACTATACTTTAGGACCATAAATGGATCTACAAAAGATCCACAAGAGTGATTGGATGCTTGCTTAACAATCTATCAAAAAACTAGACACAAAAAAAATGATCTAGATTGGCAATTTGACAAACAACAAGCATTAACAATCAAAAGCATTAATCAACATTGAAATCCGAGCCAACACGTGTGTACTACAGGCTGTAGTACGGCCTTTAAGCTGAGAAACAAGTTGAAATTGATTTGGTTTCATTTGGATCACAAAAACTCAATGTACATAGTGAACTAGGTTGAGAATGAGCTCCAAAATTATTCTATCTTCTCACTATGGGAGCTTGGAATACATAGCAAATTTGACTTCCTTCTTGAAGTTAGGTGGATTTTCAGCATGTAATAAGGAAGTTAACACTCTTCTTGCCCTAAAATAAAACCCTAGCCTAAATCCTAGAGTTATGCTTGGTAGGTAGCTAGTTGGTCAAATTTTCACCTTAAACTTAGGTGTAGGTCCTATAAAGTAGGGATGACCACCAAATAGACATGACCAACTCTCTTGACTTGACCTAGACTACATTAGGAGTGTGTTTCCACGTGTCATCTTGGCCTCACATGTGTGGAATCCACTTTTGTACAAAATTTACACTATTCTTCATGGTTTTTGATCAAGCTAGATTTGCCAATTTTTGGCAATTCTTCACACTCCTCCTCAAATTTAGCTTGATCTATTTACAACTCTCTTGATAGATGAATGAAAGCTTTTAGAAGTGCTAAAAAATCTAGCTACAAACAAGGAACTTTTGAGACTCCAATAGAGAATGATGTCCATGAAGGATCTTTCACCACCGCTTTAAGGATCTCTTACAAGATGTTCCATAAATGTGTCCATATACATGTAGCACACTTCAAAAACTATACATCATGTCAAGCCATGGATTCCAAGGCATTTTGTGCACTTGAAGATACATCAATTAAACTATTAAGTGCATAAATAATGTTGCCAAAAACAACTTGCCTTGCTTGATCCATATGATTGAGCCTTGATGGCTCCATCTTGATACTCAAGGTTCTTCTTGGAGTCCTCGGGTATTGAGCTTGCTCCTCCACTTGACTCGACTCCAAACCATCAATGAATTGAATAAGGTTTTGATCCAAAGGTGCTTCTTCAAGTTTACAATCTTTCATCACATTTCCATCATTGACAATTTCTTTGGTGGAAAACAAGTAGATTCCACAATCTCTACGCAAAATACTGCCATGATTCCTATCATTGAAATAGGATAGTATTTGGTCCTTACATTGGAATGATCATGCTCAAAGCATGTGGACCCAAAGATTTCCAATAAAAATGATGTTTCATCTTTTATGACACTATTCAACCTATTACAAAAATAGTTATCCAATGAAATCGCTTTATCAACAACAAATGGAGATTTGAAAGCATTAATTTTCATGGTCTTGTCATAAAAAGTACTAAACATCATAGACCTTAAAGATAAGCAACAAGTCACTCCATGTCTACTAATACTATCCAAAAGTTATTCAAAGATAGTAGACTCTCCAAAGCTCACCATCCTTGCAAGATGCACACTTGAATGGACAATTTGCATGCAATTTGATGACTCGGCCATTGTCATTGAGGACTCCTTTGGAACTCTCATGATTTGAGGCTGATCCTCAAGATCTTCCTCCTTTTGATGCTCCTCCTCAATGCAAGCAAGATCACACTTTTCCAAGATCTCCTCTTGAGTGATCTCCTCCTTTGCCAAGCTCATTCTTTCAAAAGCAACAGTAGCTTCCAACTTAAACAATCTTCCATGTTTAAATCCCTTTGCAATGTGAATATCATTCTTCAAGATGAAACAAACACCATGCTGAAAGTGGACATCCAAGTCACTTTCTAAGAGTAGACCAACACTAAGCATATTCTTGGTGATTGATGGTACATAAAGGACATTTTCTAGATCCATGCATTTTGAGGATTCTAGACACAAAGAGATGGTGCCAACACTATCTATCCTACACTCTTCATCGTTTGCAGTAAAGAAAAACTTTTTAGCATCAATGAATGAGTGTAAGATTGAGAAAAAGTACTTTCACAAGACATTTGGGATCTAGCCCCACTGTCGATCCACCAATTGTCTCTTGAATTGCTATTGCTTGCTGGTGAGGATGTAGATGCCATCAAGAATACATCTACTTCATCTTCCTCCTCCTCCTCCTTTGCAAGGTTTCCTTGTTTGTCCTTCTCCCTAAACCCTAAACCCTCTTGTAGCATTCAGATGCATAATGTCCCTTCTTTCCACAAAAGAGGCATTTCTGCTTTGACTTGTCCTTTGAGCTTGATGCGTCATCCTCTTCTGTGGCCTCCTTTGGATGCTTCTCCTTTTCATTGGTCTGCTTTTTGCCCTTGAATGAGAAATTGGCTTTCTCATCACCATCCTGCAAACACAAGGAGATCATCCTAGATTTTGCATGGGGCATCCTACACGCTTCAACAAATAATACACTGTGAAATTTTTCTATAGTTGGCAAAGTGTCTTGGATGGCAAAACTTTGGACCAAATTTGCAAAGTCATCTCCTAGACCATTAAGGACAATTTGTACAAGCTCTCCATCATGAATATTCTCTCCAATGGAAGCCAACTCCCTATTCAGAGACTTGATTCTAAGCACATAATCTTGTGCGCTCTCCTCACTTCTTGTCATGCTTTGCAAAATCTGATATCTAAGCATGAGGACTCTAGAAGTGTTGCTAGATTCATAGATTGATTCTAAAGACTCCCAAGCCTCTTTAGCACTAGTACATGCTAATACATTAGAATTAAAGTAGAATCCCTGTGTTAATGTACTGTGGGTCCTATCAGTGGATAAGGATCATTTGGCCTCGCCACGAGGCAAGTCGACGGGACACGCGTCCTGCCAACGGCAACCTGGGTCATGCACGGGTTGCCTAAGTGAACAACTATATGTACAGTGTAATCTCATTTTGAGAAATACAGTTGCTATGTGAGCTTGCTGAGGAGAGTGTTTTCTGTCTGTGTTACTGTGTAGCATAATCTGTGTTCCTGTGCAAAGCAAATTCTAAGTTGGTATCAGAGCCGTACAGGGAGTGTACACAGTACAGCATCGGCGTTGAAGAGAGCTTCGGGAGAACTGTCTTCTGAGAGTTCGGGACGGGTTGAAGACGGAAAGAGAAGCACTGGTGCACGATTTCTAGTTTATAGAGGCTTGCTAAGCTCAGCAGAGGGATTATTAGCCTGTGCATAGCATCAGACATGTAAAAGGTGAAAAAAGCCACTTTGTCAAACTGAGCTAAAATCACCGTTTCTCCACAGAATTTCTTGAGTGAACACTCTATAGATTTGGAATCAGTAGGGCGACCCTGCTCCAGGCCTCAGATCGTGCTCAAATCGATCCATAGGCAAGTTAGATCAAACAAAAATGAGTGTGGGGAGGGCGGCCACAGACAGGGAGGTCGCAGACTGTTCGCGCGTGGAATTAGGGTGAGAGCATAGCGTTTTGGAGTGGGTAGTGCTTACAAGACTCTCCATTAGTGCACAAGAGTGCTTAGATCCGTTGGATAGAGAAGCTACAAGATCGATGGCTCAGATTGTGCTACCCAAAAGGGATATCCATAGTTGGATCAGATTCAACCACTGGATGGAGTCTGAAGGGTTGTTGAAGAGGGCCCTGAAGAAGTGAAGTGCATTTTAGCCTTCAACTTCATTAAAAAATTTCATACTAAGATTGGAGTTGGGTCCCTTCACAAGTGAAGAGTGAAGTTTCTTCAAGGTGAAGAAACAGTTCAAAAACTAGAAAAGTCCCTATTTTTGGGTCCTTTGCCCGTTTTGACCCAAACGAAAGGCTATAACCTCCAAACGAAGGGCACCCGAACTGTACTTGCAAGTACGGTACAACAAAACAGAGTGATTGCAACAGAGAAAGTGTTCGGAGTACGCCAGAAGTGATTTTATCATTCCATTGGGCACGTTGTTGGGAGTTGATGACTGAGTGCATTTCAGAAGGCGACGCCGATTTGGCTTTCACATTGGTGGAAAAGCGGCAAGTGGCCTATAAGGGAAAAAGTGCAGGTCATTATTTTCAACTTCTGACATCACTGTTGGCCTCGGCACACTGTTTTTAGCCTACGGCAGAAGTTTCAAGCATTTTTGCGATGGCAAACATGGGAGAGTCCATTTTGAGTGAAAGTAGCAAATTGGACGGGATTTCCAACTATGCAGTGTGGAAATTCAAAATGAAAAACATACTGATGGAGAAAGACATGTGGGAAGTCGTCATAGGGGATGAGAGAAGGCCGTCAAATGAAGCAGATATCAAAGTGTTCGACAAAAAGATGAGGAAAGCTTTGACCTTCATTAACTTGTCAGTGAAGGATCACATCATTACCCACATTTGTAATGTTGTTACACCCAGACAGACATGGGATGTGCTAAATGAGCAGTTCGAGACATCAAATCCGTCAAGAATCATGTTTCTGAAGTCAAAGTTGAATAGTGCCCGCATGGAGCAAGGAGAGCACATTCAAACATACATGACCAGAATCAAGACAATAGCTTGAAAGTGTTGGATAATGGAACATCTGTTTCACAAGCAAATGGTGAGGTGTGCAAGATCAAGGGGATAGGCACCGTTTCAATCCAACTACCTGATGGCAAAAGCAGGATGATCAGGGAGGTACTTTACGTACCAGGTTTGAAGAAAAGTCTACTTTCTGTTCGAGTCATTACTGATCAAAAGCTGAAAGTAGAATTTGCCCATGATTGTTGCTTTGTGAAGGATGTGAACCAAAAGTTCAAAGTTATTGTGGATGGAGTAAGAGAGCCCAATACAAAATTGTACAGGTTGAATGCTACAATTAAGGGGCAACATGGACTTGTATCGTCCATTCCATCACAAACTGAGTTGTGGCATAAGAGGCTTGGTCACTTGAACTTGGGAAGCCTCAGTTTGATGAGAAAATTGGAGATGGTAACAGGATTGCCTACCATAGAAGATCACTTGAAATCAATGTGCGAATCCTGTGTATATGGAAAGCAACATCGAGAGAAGTTCGATAAAGGGGGTGTTGCAAGAGCAAAGAACATCTTGGATTTAATCCACACAGACTTATGCGGGCCTATGAGAACCATGTCCTTAGGTAAAGCCTTCTATTTCATGACCTTTGTTGATGATATGTCACATAAGACGTGGATCTACTTCTTTGCATTTGATAACTTCAAGATGCATTTGATAACTTCAAGAGCTTCAAAGCATTGGCTGAAAATCAGACAGGTAGGAAGATCAAAGTCCTAAGATCAGATAGTGGAGTTGAGTACAAGTCTAATGACTTCAATGATCTTTGTGATCAATGTGAGATTAAAAGACAATTTACGCAAGCTCATACTCCTGCTCTCAATGATGTAGCTGAGCGCAAGAATCGTACGATTGTGGAAAGTGCCAAATGTATGCTAGCTGAGATGAAACTACCAAAAGATTTTTGGTCAGAAGCATGTAGCACGACAGTCTATCTTCAAAATAAAAGTCCTACCATTGCCATACCAAAGATAACACCTGAGGAAGCATTCGAAGAAGAAGCCAAAGGTGAACCACTGGCAAATCTTTGGATGTAAGGCCTTTGTACACATTCCTAAGGAAGAGAGACGTAAACTTGATGTAAAAGCTATCAAGTGCATATTCCTAGGATATGATGATCGTGTGAAGGGCTATAGATGTTTTGATCCAGTGGAAAACAAAATCCATGTAAGCCGTGATGTTATCTTTGATGAATCCAAGATGTATGAAGATGAGGATGCTGAGAAGATAGACACATCCAGTGGGAAAGATGGTATAGTGAGGGTACCACCTAATGATGATCCATTCATTGACCTTCCGAGTGATGAACATGAGGATACATCTCAAGAGATACATCTCATGAAGATACTACTACTCAACCTCAAGAGACAGGTTGGAGAGGTAGGGACAAACCTTTTGGTGCAAGAAGGATTGAAGTTGCAGGTGTCAAACGCAAGGAGAAGGATGTACCATGGGATACATTTTCACCAGGAAGCCGATCACCTAACAGGAAGCTCCCTAAGTGGTTTGAGAGATTGTTGGAGAGCCGCGACATAGATGACTTTCCAGGATCATCTAGCCAGGGAGAGCTACGAAGATCAACAAGAGAGAAGACACTACCTGAAAGGTATGAAGCAAATTATGCTCTCTTATCTTGCATTATTCAAAACAAAGAACCTTCGACTTATGGTGAAGCGAAGGATGATGGCATTTGGGTCAAGACCATGGGAGAGGAGATGGAGTCAATTGCTAAACATAATACATGGGACTTAGTAGAACCACTAGTTGGCAGGAAACCCATTGGTTGCAAATGGGTATACAGGACTAAGTACCATGCAGATGGAAGTATAGCAAAGCACAAGGCAAGATTGGTGATCAAAGGGTATGCACAAAATAAAGGCATCGACTATGAGGAGACCTTTGCGCCGGTTTGTAAGTGGAATACTCTACGTCTACTTGTTGCTTTAGCTTCACATTTTGGTTGGCCTTTGTATCAGATGGATGTGAAATCTGCTTTTCTAAATGGTGAGTTAGAAGAAGAAGTGTTCATGGATCAACCTGAAGGCTTTGTAGCAAAGGGACAGGAAAATAAAGTATGTCACTTGAAGAAAGCGCTTTTTGGTCTTAAACAAGCACCACATGCCTGGTATAGCATGATTGATGCCTACTTTCATTCAAAGGGGATGGTGAGAACACATTCTGATCCAAATCTATATGTCTTATGCTTTGATGGTATGGTTGCTTTGATTGCTCTTTATATTGATGACTTGATTATTACGGAAAATAATCAAGAGATGATAGACATGATCAAGAAAGACCTCATGGAACAATTCGAGATGATAGATCTTAGCCTGATGCATTACTGCCTTGGAGTAGAAGTGTGGCAAAAAGGACATGAAGTGGGTTTAACACAAGTGAAGTATGTCAAAGAATTGCTGCACAAGTTTAGGTTGCAGGATTGCAAACCAGTAAACACTCCTATTGAACCAGGTAAAAAGCTTTCTAAGCTTGATGAGTCACAACCATTTGATGCTACGCTGTATAGACAGTTAGTAGGGAGCTTGATTTACCTTACCACGACTAGATCAGATATATGCTATGTTGTTGGCATTGTAAGTCAGTTTATGGCAGTACCTATGGAAATGCATTAGAAGGCAGCTAAACGCATTTTACGTTATGTGAAAGGCACTTCAAAGTATGGCTTGATTTGCAGGAAGCATGATGGTTTACCTGAGTTGTGTGGATATGTGGATGCGGATTGGGGAGGTGACTATGATGATCATAGATCCACCACAGGGTATGTATTCTACTTTTGTGGTAGTTGTTTTTCCTGATCTAGTAAGAAGCAAAGTACAATTGCTCTTTCCACCATAGAAGCAGAGTATAAGGCAATGTGTAGTGCAGCACAGGAAGCTATATGGTTGAGACAAATCTTGGAAGAAGTTGGCATGAAGTAGAAAAATCCCACGACTTTACATAGCAACAGTTAAAGTGGCATTCAGCTAGCAAAGAATCCAGTGTTCCATGCAAGAACTAAACACAATGAGATTCAGTATCACTTTATACATGAGAGGCTGCTAAGTCGTGAAATTCATGTTGTTCATTGTAGCACAGAAGAACAACTAGCTGATATTTTCACTAAGCCACTTACTGGAAAAAAGTTTGATAAGTTTAGATCAAAACTTTCTGTACTTAAAGTTTGTTGACTTTAAAGCTATGTATATGACTGTATAAAAAGTAGACTCAACTTTAAGGGAGAGTTAGAATTAAAGTAGAATCACTGTGCTACTGTACTGTGGGTCCTATCAGTGGATAAGGATCAATTGGCCTCGCCACGAGGCAAGTCGATGGGACACGCGTCCCGCCAACGGCAACCTGGGTCATGCATGGGTTGCCTGAGTGAACAACTATATGTACAGTGTAATTTCATTTTGAGAAATACAGTTGCTATGTGAGCTTTTTGAGGAGAGTGTTTTCTGTCTGTGTTACTGTGTAGCATAATCTGTGTTCCTGTGCAAGGCAAATTCTAAGTAATACTTCTCTCAACAAATCATTGCTCACATTCATCTTCACACAATGAAGTGCAAGCCTAGATCTCTTCTTGTATCTAGCTAACTCCTTTGCACCTAGAGGTTCATCTTCATCTTCAATCAAGAACTCATAAAGGTCTTGGAGCACCAAAAGTGACTCTATCCTAACCTTCCAAATAACATAATCTGTAAAATTCAATCTCTCACTAGTTTCTAGAAGGTATGCTCCAGCAGATCCCATCTTACTAGTGACTTCTACAAACAAGAAATAGATTCGATTGACTTGAAATTCACAAAGGTCTCACACTTGTAGTGTTTCACTCAAATTTGATTTCTAATCCAACAAATGGACTTCTAATCACAGTTCTATCACTCCCACACAAAGTTGGAATGAAGATAAGATGAAGTGAAAACTACTTTCAAACAAATCTTGCCAAGAAATGGATTTGATTGACTCTAGAAGCTCACAAAGGTCTCTCTCTTGTAGTGTTTCACTCAAATTAGATTTCTATTCCAACAAATGGACTTATAATCTTAGTTCTAGCACTCCCTCACAAAGTTGGAATGAAGATAAGCTGATGTGAAATCTACTTACAATCAAATCTTGCCAATTTTGGCTATTTTGTGGACAATAACATGACTAAATCTCCCTCACACTTTTTGATGTACTTTAAAGACCTGTAAAACAAGTTTAGAGGACCTGATTTCAGCCTAGATTAATTAGATCTCATGACCCTATGTCAAATCTAATCAATGGCACTCAATCTTGGTAGCTTATCCTAAGATTTCCACCAAAAACTACATCAAAAGCTCACAAATGGAATTTCTTTGGATCAAATGAATACCATGCATTAAATGCAGGTTCAAAGGTGCCCGTACATGTGGACAGTACAGATTTGGACCCCTACCAAGTTTGGGATCAAATCTCCTCACCAAAATCAAGATTCTAGCTTGCCCTCTCAATACTAGTTCTTAGCACCAAAACTTGCTAAAAATGGATTTTCTTTTGATCAATGGCTTATGCTCTTGTGCTTGGCTTTGATGCCATGTGAAAGTACTGTACTTTAGGACCATAAATGGATCTACAAAAGATCCACAAGAGTGATTGGATGCTTGCTTAACAATCTATCAAAAAATTAGACACAAAAAAGTTGATCTAGATTGGCAATTTGACAAACAACAAGCATTAACAATCAAAAGCATTGATCAACATTGAAATTCGAGCCCACATGTGTGTACTACAGGTTGTAGTACGGCCTTCAAGCTGAGAAATAAGTAGAAATTGACTTGGTTTCATTTGGATCACAAAAACTCAATGTACATAGTGAACTAGCTTGAGATTGCCAATGAGCTCCAAAAATATTCTATCTTCTCACTATGGGAGCTTGGAATACATAGCAAATTCAACTTCCTTCTTGAAGTTAGGTGGATTTCCAGCATGTAATAAGGAAGTTAACTCACTCTTCTTGCCCTAAAATGAAACCCTAGCCTAGATCCTAGAGTTATGCTTGGTAGGTAGTGTGAAGGATTTCAGATCATTCAAGTCCATGTCCTTGATCTTTGGTTACAAAAAGGAGCAAACCAACAATCCTGCCAATGTAAAAAAATCAGCATCTACATACAAAGTGAGATGCAGACTCTAAGAGATACTGATCAAACATGAACCAAAACATAAAATATGATTGATGTCCGTACAATTACAGTAATCTACTGTATTTCACATGTGTGGAACCAAAAATAGCAATAAATGATCATTCTACACATAGAATTGCAAGATAACATCAAGATAGTGCACCAATGAGTAGTAGAACCCAAAGAGAACCATGTATAATGATCTCCAACCAACGTTTTGCCATCTCGATCATGAGTGATCAATTCACAATCATAGGTTCCTTTGAGTTGATGAAGAGATGTGAGATCCATGTTTTGGATCTTCCCAAGAACCAATCTTCCATTGCTCTTTCCTTCATAAGACTCCCTCTTAATGATTGCATCGTAAGAAGTAGAAACCTCAAAAACATTAGAAGCCATGAAAAAAATGATTAGTACCTTCAACATAAGGATGATTGAAGTACTCTCTTTTTTCAAACAAGGAATTCTACTTAATGATTTAGGTAATGACCCATATGATAATGATTCTTCCTCACTATCATTCACAATGACATCATTCAAAGTACATCCTACTTTGAACTCTTCACATACTTCTCTTTTTCTTGACTTGTGACTATCTCCCTCACCAAGTCTCTTGATAGAACCATTTCATCTACTCTCTTTATGAGGACATGTGACTCCACTTGCTGGAAAAATGACTTTCTTGGAATCATAACAAAAGAATGTGGAAGAACCACCTCCTTCATGCATGCACCTAGCAACATCTTTTTCCATATGATCAAAGAAATCATTAACAACAAGCTTTTTCAAGGAAGAACCTTCACCTCCATTGATGAAGTTAACTCTTTCCTTACCTTTTGCATGCTTGCACTTGCCATGAAGAACCATTGAAACACCATCATTATCCTCAAGACTAGCCACGTTAGCACAAAGATGAACATCTCCAAGAAGCATATTAGATCTCAACCTAGATCTAGCATAAGGAAGCTTTTTAGACTTTGCATAAGATCCACCAATCTTATTGATGCTAAAAGGTAACTTTGGAAAGTTGAGACCAATCTCCTTTTCCATTCCATACTTTTTGTTAACCATAACAAAAGCATCAAGCTTGAAAAGTCTACCTTGTCTATTGCCCCTAGCAACCAAGATTTCTTCCTTTGTAATGAAACAAGCATCACCACCAAACTTTACCATGTATCATTTCTCTATCATTTGACCAACACTTAGCAAAGTCTTTGAAAGTGAAGGAATGTAAAGAACACCATCAAGTCTTGCTTTCTGATTAGTAGAGAGACAAATAGGAATTGAACCAATACCACACTCACCACCATTGGCCATGTGAATTGCTTTCTTGGCTCCATCATAAGTGATCAAAGAAGTAAAGAACTCCTTGTGACTAGTCATGTATGAACTAGCTCCACCCACCATGAATCTTTGTCACCTTCACTTGATATTAGACTTGAAGAACACATCAAAAGATAATCACAACCACCTGGATCCTCATAATTAGTAGTAAAGTTGATTTGCTTGCTACCTTCATCTCTTTGCTTCTTCAAACATTCATTTGCAAAATGCCCTTTGATTTCACAATAAAAGTATTTTAAATTAGACTTATCTTTCTTTTTGCCAAAAGAAGAAGTCTCACCTTGATCTTGCCCTTTAAACCACTTGCCTTTGCCTTTGCCCTCGAACTTGCCTTTGATGAACATAGCATCCTCTTCATAATGAGATGTTGATGTAGATCCACCTCCTCTTGATTGAAGCCTATACTCCTCATTCACCAAGATCTCTTGCAAATCCACAATACTTGGCAAAGTCTTTTGAATAGCAAAACTTTGAACAAGATTAGCATGATCATCCAACAAGACATTAAGTATAACTTGAACAAGTTCTACCTCCTTAATGCTTTAATCAATACATGCTAACTCATCATTGAATGCTTTAACCCTCAAAACAAAAGCATGAGTACTCTCGTCCTTCTTTTGCAAACTTTGAAAGATTTGCCTCCTAAGAGTAAGCACTCTTGATGTAGACTTGGATTCATAAAGTTTCTTCAAAGCTTCCCAAGCCTCCAAAGATGATGTGCACTTACCAATCTCCTTGAGAACTTCATTGGTAACATTCATCTTAATCATGTGTAGAGCCCTTTTAGCCCTCTTGTCATACCTCACTTGATCTTGAGGTGCTTGAGGCCTCTCCTCCACACCCGCAACAATCTCCATCAACTCATTCATCTCCAATAAGGACTCCATTCTCACCTTCCAAGTAGAATCGTTGATTGAGATAAACCTATCATTGCTCTCCAACATAAAGCTTCCACTTGTAGCCATGTTGAAGTGACCTGATCTTCTCTTTCAACCTGTTCCAATGCACAAAGCACTCTCTTGAATGTCAACAAATGAACTCAAGAAGATATCACAAAGATATGGAACCTCTCAAATCTCTTCTAGCACTTCTAACTAGAAAATCAACACATAGAATAGTGAAATCTTGATCAACTTATGATCTATCCTCAATCTAATGATTCTTGCCACTTCCTAAGATTGAAACACACTCAAATGAAGTTCAGTAACCTCACAAACTAGAGATCCAATCAAAATTAGGGTTTTGAAAAAATCACAAAAAATTGAATATCTCAAATTCTACATGCAATTTCTAGAAACTTGATATATCTTCTTGTAGACTCCAATGAGACCTTCCTAATGCACCAAAAGTCATCTAATTCCAGTAAACCAAGTGTGAAATCGGAATTGATCAAGTATATAATCCTATATTGAGTTTTGAACTACAAAAGATCAATTCTACACATGCAAAAATGCTGACTTTTGAGTAGAGATCAATCTAGCATGCTCTAGCATTGGTAACTCCTCCAAATCCTTGCTAAAGATGGCTGATCCTTTTATAACCTGAAACACAATAGCTCTGATACCATGTGAATAATTTCAGATCATTCAAGGTCCAATCCATGTCCCTGATCTTTGGTTACAAAAAGGAGCAAACCAACAATCCTGCCAATGTAGAAAAATCAGCATCTACATACAAAATGAGATGCAAACTCTAAGAGATACTGATCAAACATGAACCAAAACATAAAATATGATTTATTTCCGTACAATTACAGTACCCTACTGTATTTCACATGTGTGGAACCGAAAATAGCAATAAATGATCATTCTACACATAGAATTGCAAGATAACATCAAGATAGTGCACCAATGAGTAGTAGAACCCAAAGAGAACCATGTATAATGATGAAATGAGAGAGAGAAGAGAGAAGAGAGAAGATGTGTCTCTCCACAAGTTACATCCTTTTATAGAGTTTCCAAACCCTATTTGGCCACTTGGCTTTCCCTCCAAAATGTAAACCCTACTATTTTTGGGTCTAGATTCAATGTACCCAAAGTTCAAATTTGAATCTCTCTCAAACTTGACTACCAACTTTCCCACACTTTCAAAAAGTGTTTATTGAATGGATTTTAAATTAATATAACTTCAAAAAGTTTATCTCTAAGTCTAAAATGAGTTTTGGCCTCTTATTGACAATTTACCAAAATATGACTAAACTAGACTAAACTAGTTGAAATCTCTCACAGGTAGCTAGTTGGTCAAATTTTCACCTTAAACTTAGTTGTAGGTCCTATAAAGTAGGTATGACCACCAAATAGACATGACCAACTCTCTTGACTTGACCTAACCTACATTAGGAGTGGGCTTCCACATGGCATCTTGGCCTCACATGTCTGGAATCCACTTTTATACAAAATTTACACTA
The DNA here is from genome assembly GCA_029204225.1 of Diphasiastrum complanatum. NCBI lineage: Eukaryota > Viridiplantae > Streptophyta > Lycopodiopsida > Lycopodiales > Lycopodiaceae > Diphasiastrum > Diphasiastrum complanatum. Next base: position 19,808,937 of record CM055108.1, read on the forward strand.
TTCTTCATGGTTTTTTATCAAGCTAGATTTGCCAATTTTTGGCGATTCGTCACAATTCTAAGCTATCAACATATATATCTTCTCTACTGCCTCACAATAGAATGTCCATTTTCAAATACTATTCTCTCAGTGTTGAACAACCAACAATAAGAGTCTCTATTAGATGAAAATTTCATGCTTGCATAGTTTTGTAAGTGTATGTTCCATTCTTTTACAAGTAGAATTTAGCTTCCTCTTTTTGAAAAATTATTCTACAAATTGGTCTTCGTGGCCTTGTATATTTTCTGCAAGGTCTTCATTTGCAGATTCTTTTCATTGTGAACATGTCCCCTTTCCCTATTCATGACCTAAGTAAGGGTCCTCATTTTTCATTCTTCATTTCAGCTTGCTTGTGCTTTCCTTTATTAAATTTGTCATGTCCAAGTTCTCAATGGATACCTTGTGTTGTGTGGACTTCCTCTTGGCTATTTTGGCAAAAAAATTCAATCCTACAATTGATTTTTTTTATTGGTTTTTAATATTTTTTCTAACATTATTTTTTCTCATCCTTTACCTTTGCAAATCTATCTAAAAAGAAGTGTGGCTATAACATGAATTCAAACTTTTCTAAATGCATGTAATGTGCAGCTTGCATTTCCTCAAACCTTTGGCTACATATGTGGCCCAATCAAATTCTTTCCCTTTCAAATATGTCTCAATAAGAGAGACTTTTAAGAGCTTCAAACAACTTATCAATGGAAGCTCTTTGTTGTTAGATATTTTTTTTTTAATGTTGCACAATCTTGATCAACATAAACAAAAGAGGGACTAGGATCCCTAAACAAAGACTTTACACATGTTTCTCGGATATAAGAGTGAAAGCACCCACTAGAGAACATCAACTATGTCCTTTAACTAGACTACATGAAATATCAATAGGCACAATTTAGAGTTTCAGTTTGGTATCTAGACTATCTAGTTTCAAAAAGATGTCACTCGAAGAGTCAAAGTAATTAAACCATCTTATATAAGTTTGGAAGGAAAGATTGTGCTTATAAGATCAACATATTTGACTGATCATATGATACATTTTTTTTTTTCTCACGAGAGACGTTACTTGTCATTATCATGAAATTAATAGTCTAGAATATTACCATTCTTCAACATCAAATCTATTGTGATTTGTTTTTTGAGCTTTTAGCTACATCTCACTCTGTCCTTTTGCACAAGATAACATACTTGTATATTTATCTAGAGGTAGTCAATTGTTAAAGAAGTTCATGCTTCTTGAAGAGCTATGGAAGTTTGGATAGATATTAAATTTTAGTATTTCAAGCATTTATCAAGAAAATGTTCCGCTATAAAGCCTGTGAATGCATGTCATGATTGTACTTGTGTTAGACTCAAATTTGAATCAATCAAGAAATAGATGTGCCATAAGAGTGAAAACTTCTCAAATATACATAAGGTACCTTACTCTCGAAGGAATTTTATCTCAATATTTAAAATATTTCCACATGCATGTCCTTCTGGATGTAAATAATGTAGAACATGGGGGCCTTTATATTGATCTTATTGTACTCAAACTAATATCAAATTTAATATATACTATCATTTAACCACAAACATGACACCTACTAACTTGAAAGAACTGTTTTACTAATCATATATATAAATTCTTTGTTAGATAATATTTGGGACTTTCAATAAAGAATAGATATATTTTCTTTCTCTTGCATCATAATGAAAACTCTCAGAATTGCATGAGCATGCACAGTTTTCAATGTTAGTCAAATCCAAAATTTGTAGAGTCAAATTAACTTTTCAATCTTTTTTGTGTTTTGAATAGAAATTTATAAGACGTCACTTCGTAGACTTTTGCACCAATGTTTGTAGAAGCTACATATGTGTAGTTATTATGAAGACTTCAAAAATTTTGACCTATCAGATTATAAATTACTCTTGGTTTAGATTGTCTATGTGTCACCTGAGAATGTAACATTCATTTCAAGTAACTTCAATATGATGGCGTGTCTTTTTGGAACTCAATAGTATGTAAAGTACTTCGCTCACTTTTTATTTATTGAGCATTGCATAATACTATGCAAGTAATAATGCATATTCAACTACATCTTGGTCAATTCTTTACTTTTCGTATGTTTCCTATAATGCTAACAAACTCTATATATAGAAACATGCAAATGAGTATTGCAATTAGTTCGTCTAGACTTCCTTAAAAGTATACATACTTCCCAAGCACTAGAAGGATAAATCATGACAATCATATACATAGTGTAATCAAAGAGATAATTGGAATATGAATAAACAATTTAATAATATCAATATGAGTGATCTAACAATTGCCAAAAGAGTGAATATATTAAGTATATGATTTGCAATTTTATATCTAGAGAAGGGCCATTGATTTGTATCAAGCACCAAACCATAAAGGGATCTTAAACTTCTACATGGTTTGTACATGTTTGAAAAACAAATGGCTCTCAATTTTGCTTATCCAAAAATAGTCTATTGATCTTGTTCTCAAGTTCGTTGGTTGAATTAAGATATGACTGAAAAATCAAAACTACCCTAGATAGCAAGAGAGAGTAAAATAATTCATCATGTTATTTTTTTTATCATGTTATTTATTATCTTCTCTTGCAGTCAACAAAACCAGTCTAAAATTCAAAGATAAAGTACCAACTTATTTTACAATTTAAAAAAATCTTAAAAAATTATAGTGTCATGGTTATGATAGACATTCAATCTAATTCATTGTTTCATGTAGTTGTTCACTTGTGAAATCACTTTAATTAATGCAAACCACTTGCATACATGTAATATATACGACACAATTTTTTAACCCTCCATGATGTGCATCCAAATAGTCGTGGCTAATCTTATTTACTTATAAAATCAATCAGGCCAATTAGAAGGGCCTTGGCATTTTGCGAGTAAATATTTTGCGAGTTTTGTTAGTAACACAATGGAATACCAAAGTATAGGAAATTTTTGTAATTAAAATTAATTTTTAGTATCCAAAGATAGCATGTCGGCATGCCAAGGAATTCCGCCCAAATTTTTTTTGTTTTCCAGCGATGGAATTCGACAGCACGTCGGCGTGTATCTTTGAAGGTTGGCACTCCAGCAAAAATAATCCTGAAATAATATTTTTACTCAAAATTTGGTTCTCAAAAGTGTCAAAATACCTTTTTCTTTATTTAAAATTGAAAATTTTAAACGTATCAAACCTATAAAATATCCACAAAAATATGATCTAATACCTTAAAACTAGATATCGTTTATGATAGTGATGGTTTGATATCTGAATTGCCACATACAACACAATTCGGCACTCTCATTATCACATAGACTATCTAATTTGTTTTGCATGAGAAAGTTGAATGATTCGATACAATGGCTCAAGCTATGGTGTCCAAGCCTTTTGTGGTATTGGAAAATGAAAAGCCAATTTTAATATATGGCAAAAAAGAAAAAAACACAATCACATAGAGGGAAGATGTGCTAGAGATTGTCATGGCATGAGTGGAGACAAACAATTTCACTTCCAAAGTTGTCTCGCATTGAATCTTTTGCATCTAGCTAGCATCTTCTTGTAGTTAGAGACAAAATGCAATTAATATTACATGGCATGCCATGTGCTACATAATCAACTACCATGAGTAGAATGAAACTCGCAAAAAAATTTACTCCCAGATTGTCAAAACCCCAATTAGAATGCATTTGTTGACTTAAAGTGATTGTTCCTTTAGATGTTTTCTAGTTTTAATACTAGCCTTTGGGGATGCAAACATTGTTCTATATTCAATGAATAAAGATTTTCTAATAAAATCTTATCTCTTGATGAAACCTGTGGTCTTGATTAGGAGTTTTGCAATTTATTAAAACTGTATTTCATCCAACAAACTCAATCTTGGTTTATAGCCTTAATATGGGGCTCCGCACTAGTTTTGATATGTTCACCCGAAGGCACTTTCCAATCATTAATTCCTTGGATGCTAATTACATTCATGAGACTAGAATGACCTAATTCTAATGTTTGTAAAATTAAATGCAATACAACATTCATATTTCTTCTCTTCTTCTGATTGTGACTCTAAATGAAATATATCTCATTGAAATCTTCATATTGAGATATATTGAAGGAACCCAAAGTTCAAAGTTCATTTTCAAAAACACATTCTCTTCACAATGAAAGAACGGTTTAATTTTTTTCAAAAAGGGATAATTAACACTACCAGCAACCTAATTTGACTGTTTTTAAACTATTTCACTTCCAAAATAGAGGGAGAAGGTGTTGTATAATTGTAATAGCATTGCCATTGGACAAAGAGTTTATCCCATTATGGATAATCATCAAAATTCATGTCCAATGCAATCATTGTAAAGTTGTCATTGAATGTAACATTTTAATCTAGACATCGTGCCATCCTAAAAATAGATGGCTGATTTGAAAGCCATAAAAGCATGGTGAATTTTGAGAAAGATGGGGAAGTACTCAAATTTGTCTTCCAATGATCATGAAAGTCAATTATGAGTGCATTTTGAGTGGCATAGTACTAGCTTAATGCTTTGGGCATATTTTTCCAAAAACTAGTCTCAATGAGAAAAATGCATTTTCCTTATTAAGTTTGTTTATAATGAAAATAAACATTCGGCCACAAGTTTGAAACCATTTATGCTTATGTATGAGTTTTGGCCTAGATAATTCATAGTTGTTGAGACTAAGAGGATTAATAAAAATGGTGGTTGTTTTATTGCATGACATGTAGAGAATTTTATGATTGGTAAAGTGCTCAATATTGGGCTAGATAATAGGTGAATTTAAAGAAACTTCCTTATGAGTTTCAAGTTAATGAATAAATTCATCTAATTACACCCTAAGACTCAAAATTAAGACATTGAAAAACATTATAAGCTCTCCACAGGGTATTGGGGACCTTATAAGATAGTGAAAAAATTAGATCTTAGGCTATCACTTAGAAAATCTCAAATGAATTAGAGTGCATCAAAATTAGAGTGTATATGGTGTTTCATGTGAGTCGACTTAAGTTAACTTTATATGAGTTGGTCCTAATAATGATTTAGACTTAGTAGAAGACATTTCATCTTGAATATATTTCAAGTCAAAGAAATGTTGGATAGTTGAGATGAACATTTGAGAAAACATATTGTTCTTTAGCATTTAATCTAATGGAAAGATTGATTCGAAGACGATTCTATGAATGAGCTGATGGTTTGGAGAAGAATTATTTAAAACTTTTAATATTAAAGATAAAAATATTCTAAAGGAGAAATAATGCTGTAAAAGTTCCATTTAGGATGTGGCTACTATGATAATAGATCTCAAACATACAAACCTAGCATGAAAGGAAACTAAGAATGAAAAATATTGGACAAGTTGCAACAAATTGTTAGAATAGTAAGCCTAGTTTAATTCTGATCTTTTTTTGGTTGATATACTATTTTAACATAATGGTAATTTTTTTGTTTTTTGATACATGCTACAATGTTGAGTGCCACGTTGATAGCACTCAAGTTAGTGAATCGATGATGGTTGTCCCATAGTGGAGACAAGATTGCCATGCAGTAGTACCACATAAAAATTAGTACGTAACTTTATGTATTGTTTTTCTTTAGTTTGAATATACAGTTCTCAAAGTGTTGATAGGGTGTGGTGTACTATTTGTTTCAGTTTTTTGTGATAGCTTGTCTAATAGATAATGTTAGACTGCAAAAGTGATCTCTCACATGGTATCAAAGTGAGGTTGGAAGCAATTCTACATGTATTAGAGACCAAATTCTAGGACATTATGGCTGGTGAAATAGGCTACCAATTCAATTATGAGAAAAGTGCAATTTCAAATTGTTTTAGATTTCACTAAAAAGAAAAAAGGGGCTCATCTTCTTGAAGAATATAAATCATCAACGCAAGTTATGTCGTGATTGGCTCTCTTGAAATATGGAGAAAAGCTTCTTGCGTGATCCACTATTCTCACCTTGAGTATGAGACTTTTGTTGTTGCTGCTGCACAATAGTCTTTTTTCTTGGTGTATAGAGCCATGGATTTGTCTTTGATAGATAGGCTGTCAGTCTTTCTCCACATTTCTTTTTGAAGTAGGTGACCAATCACCTTTTGAAGAGTGAGGTCGGGTTGTGTGGAGATCATCACCACAAAGTGTTCATACGACTTTGGAAGAGAAGAAAGCAAGATCGTAATGACATCATCTTCTTGAATAGAATATCCTATAGCTAATAACTGATCCAATAAAGACTTGAAGCTGTTGATGTGAGAAGCGATGGCAATAGAATCAGACATGCTAAGAGTAAAGAACTTCCTTCTCAGATGTAATCTAGTGGTTACATCATGAGTCTCATAGAAATTTGACAACAAATCTAATGCATCCTTAGAGATTTTGCATGTGGTAACGTGGGATATTTGGGAGTCGGCCAGATTGAGTGTGATACATGCTAAGGCCTTATGATCTTTGATCTTCTATGCCTTCGCTTGATCACCATCTTCTGGTTTCAGGTCAACACCTTCTACCACATCCCAAAGATCTCTATCTATCAACATCATCCGAAGTTTTAACTTCCAGATGTAGAAGTTAGAACCATTGAACTTGTCAATGATTCTAGTTTCGTTGGATGATGAAGACGAAGAGGTACCTATATGAGACATACTAACAGTAATACAAATAGAACACACTTAATCTCTCAGTTTATATGAGCTAGGATCTGATACCAATCTGATGGGGCAAGGGAGCAGAAAGAACGCGAACGGAGAAGAGAGTAGGAATATTGCGGAACAGTTCTCCCATTACAATCAGCTGCTAAGTGCAAAAACAATCTAATAGGAGGCTTATGCAAAATGCAATCACAGCTTTAAGTGTTCTTAGTTGCCCAACAAGATCTTAAAAATTAATTCATACTCAAAAGCAAGAGTATAGTCCACCGAAGAGATTAGAGATGGTGTGTGTGGTATTATTGAAAAATGGATTCAATGAGAAGTTTGGTTATGAAATAGACTGCAATAGCAATATGATATCGCGAGTCCCTCAGGCATCAAAGACAACCATTGTCTGATCAGAAACTAAGGAGTCGTAGACATCCGTGTTCTGATCAAAGTGAGTAAACAAGCGCAATCAAACAACTATAGAGTGCATTCAATTCACAATAAGCATTCATCTACGTTATACACAGATAAAAAACGTATTGCTGCTATATTACACTGAAGCACAACAATGGCAGTTACAAAACAGAATGACGACGTAACTGGGAGGCTCACATAATATGTCTTATGGACGGAGTGTCTCATGTAATATGTGATGGGATGATCTATTTATAGATTGCATCCACGTATTAACTACAATAAATGATTGTCATCCAATTAGGTAAGCCGTTGTACTTGGAAGTATATGGCTTCAGTGACAACTGTACATAGTGTATACTGTCAATAATTTGGGAATGTAAACGTGGATGAGGACATCGCAAATTCTCTCACTTCGCATTTTACGTGAAGTGGTTTTCTCTCACTTTGCAAATTTCGGGAAGTGGCTGAGAACGTTCCTTGTTCAAAAAGTAGACAACCTTCGCTTTTTCTCTCTTCGCATTTTTCGGGAAAATGCGAAAAGGCGAAGGTGCCCTTAAAAAGACGAAGGTACCCTTAAAAAAGACGAAGGTGTCCTTTAAAAAACAAAGGTGTCTTTAAAATAGTTTAACTCATGAAAATAGATGACCTTCGAGAATTTTCTCTCTCTTTGCATTTTTCGAGAAAATGTGAAAAAGGCGAAGGTGTTTTTGAACTTTTGAACTGCACCAGTTAAACTCTTTGAACCGTTGCAAAACTGTTGAACTCTGCTATTTTCGCATTTCGAAAAATGGGACACTGTGGTGAACATAGTTCATTTCTGCAGATTGTCACGACACTTAGAGTATTTTTGCAGAATGTCGCGAAAGCAGTGTAAATATGCAAACTTGTTGCAAATGCAAGTTTGTGGAAGTCTTTGAAGATGGCCAAGTCTTCACTGACTTCAAGTTATTAAACTTAACATCTGAACTTGAAATTATGACAGGATTGGTTACCCTTTGCTGGAGATCAGCCGGAAGCCCGTTTGTAGACGTTCTCCAAATAAATTGGCTGTCTAAGTCATGATTCCAAGGAGACAACTGTGGGGTTAAATTTCCAACAGGTGGCAACAACAATCTCCATGCACCTTGGTCCAAAAAAATGGGACTCTACACATTTCTTAGTAGTTCTCCTACTTTCTTTCCTACATTCTTGCAAAGATTCTCTTTAGTCTTTATTCCATTTGAGTAGATATTTTTAAGGTGGTTTCACATGGAGTGGGGTTTATGTGCAAATGACCCACATACCTTTTTTTGAGAAGCCACTCTAAGTGGAGCCTCTTATTTCACAAGAAATGCTTCTTGGTTTCCAAGGGAAGGCTCGAACTTGAGACCAAAGAAATGGAGTTGGAGTTGCCTCTAGGTAGCATGAAAAGTGCAGCTCGGAGTAAGTCAAGATACCAATGGTGGGCCTTTCTCTCCCCTCCAATAAAAAACAAAAATGCCTTATCTAACTTTATCTAATTTTAATTTAGGCATTATATGCCTTTACTTCCAAAAGAAAGGGGGCTTCACATGGCATGCCCTGGTCACATGACATGCCTTGGGCTTTCAAATTGGGGGCGTAAGTATATATTTTAATATGAACTTGGCCCTTCTAGTGAAAGAACCCTCAAAGGTATATATTTTGATTGGCTGGCTCCCATTGACACCCTACAAGGAGTGTGAGTTGAAACATTAACCTTGAGTTATATTTGCCTTGACTTAGCAAAGGATTCTCACCATATCATGCACACATAATAGTGCCTTAACTTGGCAAAGGATCCTCAACACCGCATGCACACACAATAACAACTTAATCTAAATATTGGTGGTAGGAGTGCATTATTTCATTTCCTTACTTCACCTTTGGACCAATGGGATCCCTTCATTTATTGTCTCTATTTTTTTAGCAAGGAGGATTTTGATGGGTTCAAATTTGAAGGTAGCATTTGTGAAGAGTGATAGCAAACACATGGCATCATAGGCTTGGTTAATCCCAATTCTCAATCATAGCAAGGCTTCCAGAGTGTTTTTGACTCCACACCTTAGAAATGTTAGTATAGTATTGGCCATCCTGGGCTACCTACTATAGGGTGCTTCTAGTTGCTAGGTATGTACTAGTTATCCTTGCTTAGGATGCTACAAGCAAGTAACCCACCTGCATATGAAGGATACCTACTACATATCTAGCAACTAAAACCACCCTTAATAAATGAAATAGATTCATGGGTTTTTCTTTGTGGGTAAGTAGAACTTAGAAGCAAGCCTGGATGGGCATGCCTATAGGCCAAAGGGTAAAGGCCAAGGGTGGAGAGGGTAGGCTTAAATTGAAGTTAATGCTTCTTGGTTTTCAAGGTGGGACTCTAAACCATTAAATTGAAGTTAATGGTGGAGTTATGGTCATAATGGCAAGAGTCATTGAAAGCACAACTTCTCATCATGGGAATGCAGCTTTGCATGCCTCTAGTACTCCACATAAGCCTATTGCCCATTTGATTTTTTTGTTGCATTTATTTTGGCCAACTTCCATAACAAATTGAATTTAGAGGCCCCAAGTGTACGAGCATCAGTAATTAGCGGGGCAGGAAATAAAACCCTTTCTTATTGGAACGTGAAAAGACGTGGTACGAGCGCGCTCAGTAGAACTTTTTTAACCGCTTCTTTTTACCAGATCGAGAGTGGTGACTCATTTTTACCAGAGGGGAATACGGCGGTCGGCGTGGCATCGTGCGGCTCGTGCCTATCCAATCCGGATCGTCGCCGTCGGTGTCAGCGGGAATAGGTCGCCGGCAGCGGTTACCGTTCGCGCTAGGACACGTGGTCGGGTTTGTTCGCCGGCGAAGGACGGATTAGTCACGGGGGAATTTTTGATTTGAGGGAATGGTGACCGCCGGCCGGGAGGTGGGGCCCGGGAAAAGCAGCGGTGCCGGTTCCAACGAGAATGGGCGGGAATCAGAGGAGACAGAATCGTACATAGACAAGACAGATATTAGAGGGGGCGTCCCCCTTCAAATTGATGGGTGAAGCCCTTTCAAATTGATGGGTGAAATATTAGATGAAGGGCGTTGAAGAAAGTCCCTTTTTCCATGCACTTCAAAATGAATTCATGGCTTTGCCTTCTAAAATTTTATGTCAATCCATCACCCTATATGGTGATATAGGGCTCTTGGTGTGGGATCGAGTCGGAGTGCTCGAGTTAATCCACTCGTTGTGGTGATAGAGGGCTCTTGGCGTGGAGTTGAGTTTGAGTGCTCGATTTGATTCAACCTTTGTGTTTTTGGTGTGGGATCGAGTTTGAGTGCTCGACTTAATCCACCCTTTGTGGTGATAAGAGGGCTTAGATTTCTTTGAAGATTATTACTCATAAAGGGCTTGTACGCTTATATGAAAAATCGTCAAAATTTTATGATATGGATTTTTGAGAAATTATGTTGGTTTCATTCCTATACTTTGCCAATTTCCTCATGCACTCGGATTGACCAACCAAGTTCAAACTTTGTGCACATTGGGCGATGTCCGAGAACTTGTTTCCTTATCTATATAATATAAATAGTGCTGCCCCACAACCCCCCCCCCCCCCCCTTCTCGCTTTCCTGCACAAGGGCAGCTCGCGCTGTCCGGGACCCCCTCCCTTTTTTTTGAAATTTTTTCCCTCCCCTCCCAAGGGCCGATAACGCTCGAGCCTGTGGGAGGGGAGGGCAGAGCATGAGCTACCCGTCACGCTCTTTGCCCACCCGCCCTACCCGCCCAAAACGCATGCCCACCCGCAGACTTGCAGGCTCACATCGCTAGTTATCATCAAAAGGAGAGTAGAAACTCAAAAAAAAAATAGTATGTTTAGAAAGAAAAATATCAAGTTCATAAGGAGAGGAGCGGAAACACTAAAAAAAAGCAATAAATCAAACTCAATAAATTAAAGCTATGTTTTAATTTTATTTTAAAAAGGTAAAAACCCATATGCATGATAGATTATAATTAATAAATTGAAAGTTTGTGACAATATGTGAAAAAAAAAATGAAATTCATGTCATCTCTACAATTGTTGGTCAAATATTTGGCATTGATCAACCCATTTCTAAAGATATTTTTCACCAATTGACTTTTATGTGAAATTGGTGTGTATGGGCATTTATAAGAAATGATCACAATGGGCCCCTTATGGGCTTTTATAAGAAATGATCAAAACGGGTCCCTTCAAGCCCTGGGATTGAAGGTGAGAGGGATGTAATCTTAGAATCAACTAACCCGATGGAGAATCTAAAAATCTAAATTTTGTACGGCTTGTGGAGGAGAGTAACTAAAAAATCTCCACATAAGACAACAATATAATCTTTCCCAAGATAGACTTCCCTTGGAGAAAGGGCCTTAAGTCATTTAACAAATTTTAGCCATTGGTAAAGTAAACGACGATTTCTTATTGTGGGATACAATGGTGCGTATTCTTGTATCATCGACGATCTCTTGACTAAGCTTTTATGGACTAGATAACGGCCTCCAAACAACCATTATTTGGCCCATAAAAGCCTAGTCAATAAATAGCCATTTACTTTACCAATGGTTAAAATTTCTTAAGTGTGAGACAAGCAATTATATTCTTACCATGGGCCAACAAATACCTACTGTCATGTAATGTGTGTCACAAAAATTTGAAAATTTTTATAAACATAATTTTCAAGATTTCGTCAATGATTCCATCCGTGAGGGCTTACTTAATTTCAGGATTCCATTTGTGAAACTTATCTGTTTTCAAGATTCCATCCATGAGAGTTAAGTATTTTCAAGTTTCTAGCCATGGCTACTTTCTATTTTGAGTGCTGAAAATTACAGCCCTACGTATGCTGGATCGTTGATTTATGAAAAAAAAAATGAGGTCCCATTAATATGTCCTACGTATTCGGATCGTTGATTTATGGATTTGATTAGACACACATTTGAGGCAGTCTTCATGGCCCGTAGATGTGACCTCCACGCACCAGCTTTTTCTGTATTCTTTCTATTTCTAACATCCCCATGCAAATGCATTTGATGCATTCTTGGAATCAAGTATTCTGTTAGCTCGAAGATGGCTCGCAGATGTGACCTCCACGTGCCATCTTCTCCTCTATTCTTTCTAATTTCAATGTCCCCATGCAAATGCATTTTACGCAATTTTTGGAATAGAGTAATTTGTGATCCAGGAGATTCTCAACCTTTGAGAGGGTTGGGATGGGTACCTTCTAGACTCCGAAATAACAATTCCCTTCAGAAAGCTTTTTTTGCCTCTTAGTTTGGTTCTTCCATGCAATATTCTCCCTTTGCCTTCCTTTCATTCCTTCTCTAACTCCGAACATATTTGAGAAAGGCAGCAAGCTCATCGGGTGCACCCCCCGCCAAAAATGAGCTTTAGGAAAACCTCAAGATCACACAGATTCTACTTATGGCCCACTGAGTTTCTCTGGGCCATGGGACCGACCGCCTCTTATGATGTAATGCTCTCTTCAAAGAGGTTGCTTTGTTACTTTTAAAAGCACAATGTCCAGCCCCATCTCCTCCTAAGGTGTAATATACATGCTCTATGGGTTTTTCATTTTTAAAATAAATAGAAATCCACATAATATTCATTATTCAATTTGAAGTGCTATGACTGGCTTGACTTTACCCTTAATTATAGATCATCAGAACTCTTTAGAATAATCTCACGAGCACTTTTCAATTTGCCAGTCAAATCGACGACTTTCACATGTCCTTTTAATGATTTGGTTGGTTTATTAAGGAGATTGACGTGCCAATCGCCAGTCAAGTTTCAAGACTGCAGGGCAGATGGGCTCTGCATAATCCCCTCAAAGCAGAGAAGGATCGAACAGAGATGATCAAAGAGAGATGGATCAAACAGAGATGGCGTTAATGTATGGCGATCAGATTAGCTGGAAGATGCATAAATTGTTAGAAAGGTGCATAGAAAGAATCCTTGTTCTTACTTGTTTGCTAACTGCAATTTTCAATGCTTTTTTGGTGGTAAGAAGTTGTGGCAGTGAAGCCTTTTCATCTATCCAGATTCTAGGCTTCATTTTGCTTCGATCTTATCTTAACGGTTCCAGTTTCGGCGATTTGTGATGGGTGGGGCCAGTTTTCTGCTCCACTCATTCCTGCAATCTCTCAGGAGCTCGGGGTTCTATGTTGTAGATGCTCTCACCTAAAAACTTTTTAGTCTCAAGTGGCTACTTTCTTTGTACTCGAGTCTCGAACTCTCTTGGCTTTTTGTGTGGTTTCCATAAATAACACTAGATGTTTCTTGTAATGGCAGATTTCTGACTGTAAGCTTCTCATAGCTGAGGATTTGCTAGTAACTACCAGTTTATTCTGCTTCAACCGAGATTTTCTGAAGTCTTGGAATCAAGTTTGACGTAGCAGATTGTAGAATCTGCAAAATGTAGACGGATGAGAACAACTTGAAGCGCGGGAAGGGTTGTGACAAAACCTTAAGACTCTAGAGGGATTCCAAATGATATATTCTAGCATTCTAAGCTTCAGCTTGTTCTAGCTTTGCAAGGTTTTTGTAGCAGCAAAGGCATATATTCTTGCAACGATATTTTCAGGCATTTCCCTCTGCGAAACATGTAAGCGGTTCTATTCTAATCTATTACCTTGCTTTCCTGCATGCAAGTATTCCATGCACAATGGCATCCGATGTTGCGAGAATACACCGAACTTCTCTTGGCGGAAATGCTCACAATGGCGCTGATTTCCTAGATCAGACCTCTTCCTCTGTAAAGTATTTACCTCTGACGCCATCTAAGTCGGGGGAGCTATCTGGATATGTCCCTCGTATGAGAGATTTTACTCCACCGTATCCAAGGGCTGATGCGTATCGAGCAACATTTGGCTCTTCCTTTAGTACTGATGTGGAACTATTAAGGTGCTCCAGAGTGTGTAATCAAGACGATTGTTGCATCGCTAGTCTTGCCGAGCAGATGGCACGTTCCATGCTTAATGATGATCACGAAGAAGAGGCTGAACCGAAGAATTTTTGTGATCAGATATTCGATTCCGAAGCAGCAAGCTCGGAAAAGTTCTATACTACTTTGCCTCCTAACAAATTAGATCATCTGGAGCAGGTCAAGGTATGTAGTTCTCTCTTTTCTGATTGATTGTAAATTTGGATGTTCCAATTTTTTGGCTCCACTTATACTCGGTGCATGTATGTGTTTCCAAGAAGAGTTTCTCCTTAAACGAAACGTCCACCGATATAGTGTGCCCTTCATTAATGATTCAAACCCGAAAGTGTTGTTATACAACAAAGTCACGACGTATTCTGAAAAAGCAGATCTGTGAAGATGCGTATTCGTATTCATGCCGCCGTTGAATCTTTATTATTTTGTTATCAACGAAACGAGGAAGTTTCTATCGTATTTCCGACTAGTAACTCAGGTCGTATTATTTCGTTACTCTAGTCAGTGGACAGTAGTTTTAGTTCCGTTTTGTAGTTGTCTGAGTTATGACGAACATACAGTCCCGATCAGTATCCGAATGTTTTTTTTATGTCTAGAGGAAGCGTAACCCAGTGTTTTTTCACTCCTAATTTAGACTTCAAGAAAGCTTTGAAAACACCACAGGGAAGCTATGTTCAAGCTGGCCTCAAGCTACGTCCAAACCGGCCTGTGCTATTTACTTAACCTGAGTTGTTTGATAAGAGTAAAAGCTAGTCCAATTCCTAAAACAATCATAGCCCAATCTGTCTTCACTGTGAAATCCTCAGAATTGCTGCAGCACGGCCCAGGTATCGCCTCAATTTGAATTGATTAGTAAGGTTTCTAACGAGCTACCATTTAAATTGTTGAGGACTGATTTCGTTTTTTGGAGTCGCATGATTATATGATTATTGTATGATTATATGCTTTGACCTGATTCGCTCGGGTGGTTTTGTTTTGGATGATCTTTGTGACGTCGTATTTGTGATGTCATATGTTACTTGTCTGACGTACGTGCTTGCATCTGGCAGCATAACTGGTCGACAAGAGCCTGTAACTCTAGAAGCAGCGTAATCTCGGATCACAATTTCTCTCCAGACTTACCTTCATTGAATCCTTACTATGCGAAGGAGGATAAATGTCCAACTCTTTTACAAAGAAATGAGATATCAAGGCTTATGTTAAGTGATGCATCGACAGCTTTGAGGCATCGAAATTTAGTTGCGCTAACATGTCGAGAATGGGAAGCTCTAACTACCTCGACATCCGTTCGATCGAAGATTGTTCCAAGAATGTCATCTTCTCAGAATCGACCATCGTTTGAGCTCTTGGATTCTATGAAATCATCCTCAACATCTTGTATTCCCACGACTTGGAAAAGCAACCATTCAGAAAGTTCCAGTACATGTTACAATCGGAGACCTACTGAGGACGATTTCAAGTACTCAAACATCGTAAGATCTTCTGCGACCTTGGATATGTTATTGCATTTGCTTAATCTTCATCTAACTACAGTGATCCGCCAAGTTTGTGGGTTACATTTTTGGTCCTTAGTTACTTAGCTAGTGCTCTAGATATTGTCGGCTGTGGATATTGATTTCCGGCTATTCTTTTGAAACGTCCGAGCTGCAGAATTTGTTCAAACAGCATCCTTCGTTTTCGTGGAACCGACTCAACAAAGTCCAGCAACAAAACCCAGAAAATATGAGATCGTCCCATAGAAAGTCTCAAGATGCCTCTGTTTCAAGCATTTCTCATTGTCGATCCGTTCAGTTCAACGGTGGTGGCTCCGGCATGCGTGCTGTGTTTCTTGGAGGCAGAGGTGCAGGTCGAGAGTCTATTGGTACAGGCGTGTTTCTTCCTCGCTGTCGAGGAGTTGGTAACGTATCTAAAAGAAAGCCAGGTAAGGTTGGCTATAAAAGTAATGGTTTAGCATCTTTACGTCCAGTTAATTTGTTTTTTTAAACTAAAGTTGAGTATTGTGATGCAGCCTGCTCAACAGTACTACTTCCTTCTAGGATAGTACAAGTCCTAAATCTTCAAGTAGAAGATGTGCGATCTTTACCGTTGGTGCCTAATGGGTTGACAAGAATAGGTAAAGCCATCTTCTGCCCCCAAAGACCACAATAGAAAATTGTCTTTTCCAACAAATTTTAAAAAATGTCAGCAAACTCACTAACTTTGTTTTGGATTCAGGATCTCAACCTCCGAAAGTAACGGTTCCTTCCCGAAGTTTAGGAGTAAATGGAAACATCAAATACGCGAGTTCTAAAGTACATGCGACCGAAAAGTTCGCATTTCCCTCACAAGTATACCACCAGCCTTCTATTGAGTCCAGGCTGCCAAGCGAATGGACATACTAGTGATTGTGGCAATGGCCAGTTACAAGTTGATTTCTCGTTAGATCTTGTATAAACAATAAGTCTGTATATGAATAAATGTCGCGCAATGCTAGATAAGAAAAGATACTTAGCCATTGATGAGAATTATGGCCTCTATGTACAGTACTAATCGCTGGTGGGTAACTGTATGTCGTTCAATAACAACGTGCCTCAACTCAATGTGGACATAATAACATCTATTATATAAAGCTCAAGTAAAATTCCGTACGTTTTTTGATTTGTCTTTTAATAAAAATAGCTTAAGGATTCTCGGGCTTCTTGCCCTGATCAGACTCTTTACTAAAATATTTTGGAAGCAGAAACAAATTGGGTATTAGATTCACAAGTAGATATATTAGGTGAGAGCAATCGTAAACAATATCAGCATTACGCTACCTTAGATTAAAGCTGTCTTGTAAAGGTCCTCGCGACACTCGTGCCATATACTGATCCTAATTTAACCCCCGCACTCCTTTGATCTGTGCGAAAGCAACAGTGAAAATGCATCATGCCGGATTTCTCAATGATGATGCAGCAACCATCTATATATAATACCGCTTTGGATCTGTTCAAGATGTTTGAGTTGTCATGTTGACGGACTCCCGGAATAGTTCTGATTCTAGTAAATGGATGTTATTATTATTAATCTTCTATCTCCATGAAACTGTTACCAGAAAAGTAATAGGTGAACTGCCTTTAATATAACTTTTACTGCCTCTATCACAAGTGGGGTCCCTACTTGATACGCTTCAGAAAATGTCTTGATGGAAACTGCTAAAGCGTACTTGAAGACAGCTTTTAAACATTTTAGACAATTTAATAATGTTGTATAATAAATACAATTCAATAAAATAAATCTCTCTGGACTCGGAGAGTATGCAGTGAACTGATTTGACTAGAACTTGAGAAACTTTGATTTGGGGAAAATTGTAAACCATAGTTTTGGGAATGGAGCATATTCAATAAAGAAGACTTGTTATCGTCGGTCATCGACTGGGGGAAAAATAATTATCCTTAAAAGTCCAACCCGCTTTCTATGGCTTGGAAAATACTCTAAACATATCGAAGGACTCTGAAGGCAAGTTGATTGTGAAATTTGTACTGAAACGTATGCAAAGCCCTCATAAGTAACAAAAAAAAATGACGAGTCTTACATTATATTGCTCACATGATAAAATTTGGAAAACAATTTTCAGTTGTATTTTGTGTGGGCTAGTACTTGTACAATCATAAACACACCCCATAATGCTCCGAACGTTATGAAACAAAATTATGTGGGAGGAAACAAAGATCTTTGCTTCCATTAACTAAAATCGGTCATTGGTGAAAGATTAATGTATAAACCTAGGTTTAATTTTGCTACACTTAAGAATATTTACAAAAAAAATGATGTGAGCAAAATTATTTTAATATACGCAACTGGGATGGCACACATTAAGACGGATTGGCACACTCAAGTAAAAGCTGATAATTCTGTATATTCATTAAGTGCAAAAAAAATAGTGATTGTAATCTCACTTTTTGCCATGTGGAGTGTGTTTTGTATGCTCTAGAGATGGGTTCAACGTGAGAGATTGAGTTGATTAGCTTGGTTAATAATATGAATTGAGTGAAAGTGTGAAATTGATCTCGTTGTAAATTGGTTGATTATTTTAATTTCTATTATGGATGTGAATGTGCATAAAACTTGGCGGGGCTATGAATTATGGAGAAAACTAAATATCTGCACATAAAAGGTTTATCTAGATAAATGAAGATGACCAAGCCATCATTAAACAAAAGAACCAAAAGACATTGGGATTGCACAAGATAGATAAACAAAAATTAAAGATCCACTTGCAATTGATAAGATTGTGGCCAACAAGAGCTTTTGGTGACCATGTTTGGTTTTTCATCAAAGAAAAATATTTTGTATCCATTGTCTCTCCAAAGATTGGAGTCTAGTTGGCTAAGTGCCTCATTGACAGATGTTGATTCTTGCATTAGCAGCTTTTGGTGACCATGTTTGGTTTTTCATCAAAGAAAAATATTTTGTATCCATTGTGTTTCTCCAAAGATTGGGGTCTAGTTAGCTAAGTGCCTCATCGACAGATGTTGATTCTTGCATTAGCAGTCCTCGGGAATTATACCTTGTGAGTTGTGTGTGCTTGATCTCAAAGAAAATGTCAGATGATGATTTAATCTTTGGATTTGTATTTGTTAAGATGGCAACATCTTCATTTCATCTAACTCGCTGTCGTGTAGTGGATGAACTATGGGACCACTTGAGTCAGTGGCTCGAATAGTTGTGTCAATAGAAGGCGTTGGAGGCTCATCTAAAAGAATGCCTTTGCCTTTGAGGTTGATGAATTAATCTTTGATAAAGACTTTTTTTCACTCGTTGTCATATATTGGATGAACTATGGGCATGCTTGAGGCAGTGGCTCAAATAGTCGTGCCAATGGGAGGCGTTGCAGGTTAATCTAGATGTTTCTTGCTGAATAAGATCTTGCTAGGTATCAGGGTCGTACAACTTGTAGGTGTTGTCAAATTCCAATGAGGATTGGCTTGAGACCTTGGAAGTCGAATATTTTTCTTTTCTCTTTCGAGATTTTTGTGTAGGCAATGCATTCGAATATTTGTAGGTTTTTCATTGAAGGCTTTGAGCCTGTCCACATTTCATGAGGTGTTTTGCTAGAGAGGGCTTTAGTCGAACATCTGTTTTGGATATAGTTTGTAGTGGAGACAGTTTCAGCCTAGAAGTCTGTTTTGGATATAGTTTGTAGTGGAGACAGTTTCAGCCTAGAAGTTCTTTGGCAGAGATGAGTGTGTCACCATACATTTGGTTGATTCGACCAAGTTACGATTTTTTGACTCGGCTAAGCCATTAGATTGAGGATTGTAAGGATTAAGGAGTGATGACTTGTTGCTCAATGTCTTGGCTTTAGGAGTACTTAAAATCAGTAAAGATGAACTCTTAACCATTGTTTGACCTGAAGGCTTTGATCGTCTTTCTAGTCTCTTTTTTTGCATGCTCCTTTAAGATTTTGAAGCAATTGAAAGCTTTTGATTTTTTCTTGATAAAATATACCATAGTTCTTTTGGAAAATTTATCAATAAAAGTTATAAAATACTTTGCATATTTTAGTAAAAGATTTTTCATTGTGCCATAGATATCTGTATGTACAATGTTTAGTAATCCTTTAGCAGCTTGATCTAAATGGTTGTTTGGTATGTTTACTGACTAGATAGTCTTGACACACATGGAATTTGACTTTCTTATTAGAATAGTCAAGATCAAGAACAATGGATTGCTTAGACATTTGTTGTACAGAAACATGATTCAAATGATCAAGTCTATAGTGCCAAAGTAAACTTTTATTTATTTGAATAGAAGTACCAAGTGTCTAACTAGAGGCAGAAAAGCAATGACTTAATCTTTACAAGTATTCATGCACTCTTTTCGAGTGCTAGGATCTTGCATGTCCTATCGATTACTTTATATTGACCAGATTCAAATTCTATTTTATGTCCTAGATTTGTAATCTTGCTAGGAGAGAGCAGGTTTGTTGACAGATTTGGTACATGGACATTTTTACATTGATTATTGGCAAAGCTTAATCTTAATGTATCTTCACCTTTGATAACTTGAGTGATGTTGCCAAGGTAAATATATCGCTTGGTATTATAAGGCGTATAGGACTCAAAGCAGTCGATATGACTGGTCATATGCTGTGTGGCTCCGGAACCTAGAAACCAAGACCTGTTGTTGAATGTTTTTTGATGGCTTGTCATGAAGGCATCATGATCCGATTCTTGAGTAGGTTGTGGGGCTTTTGCAGTTGTATTTGCCACTTGATTCGACTGTCCCTTGATGTTGTTCTTGGCTTGCAGTATTCAACAGTTTTGGATCTCATGGTTGGAACACTTGCAGTATCTACAAAACAACTTTTTCTTTGTCGACTAATTCGACTGCTCTTGACGATGTGTCGGTTTGTGATCTTTCTTTGATGACTTCAGGCCTTTCTTCTTCTGCCTAGTCGAGCCTCTGTTGGTGTATAAGGCGTGAGAGTTGACAGTCGAAGAACTGGAGGCTTCGTTCTTTCGGGTGTCTTTTTGCAACAATATTGTGATGACTCTTGAAAGAGTCAGGTTTGGGGTGTGTCGTGATAATCATCACCTAGCTATCATATGAGCTTGGCAAGCTTGATAGCAGTGTCATTACTGCGTTTTGATCGTCTATGACAGATTTGCATTAGAGGAGTTCCAAATAAAAAAAGACCCTTCAAAAATTGTCACATAGGCTGCCCGAGCGGGCAGCCAAGTATAATATGACTAAAAATTTTCAAACAATAAATGACAAAAATAGAGAATAAAGATTGTTATAAGAGTCTTGAAAAATTCAAAATTAAAGTGAGATCAGGGTGCAAATTTTTTTAAAAATTTGAAAAAACACACACTTTAAGACAAGTTAAATTTTTAAATTAAAAAAAAAAAAACTTAAGTTAACAAATGATGGGAGAGAGAGAGAGAGAGAGAGAGAGAGAGAGAGAGAGAGAGAGGTGCGTTTACTTGGAGGCACGAGCAATAGGAAGGGGGTCGTGAGCTTGATTGGGGCCACCTGGCCCCATCCCCACCCCCCCAAGCCCACGCCCCACAGTCACCCCTGGCACTACGGTGGCTGGCGCACCCCGGGATCTCCTAGTGGCCCTGAGAGGGCGCTAGTAGCCTGGGCATGGCGTGCAGTATGGGGGCCACGAGGCCTCCTGGCTAGTGCAAAATACTCGTGGCCCATGTAGAATCTTTGAGTCTTGAATGTCGTGGCCCTCTTGAGGGCACCCAGGAGGTCTCGGGGCACACTTGCGCCAGTCTGCCAGCTCAGTCCAAGGAGGGGAAGGGGCAACGACACATGGACAGGAGGCAGGTGGCTCCAATCAATGCAACGGGCCCCAAACGGGGCCGTGTCCCGAAGTGAGGGCCTCTCTCTCTCTCTCTCTCTCTCTCTCTCTCTCTCTCTCTCTCTCTCTCTCTCGTTGCATCTCCCCCTCTCTTTTTGTTTTTTCCAATGTTATTAATATAATTTTTTTTTTCCCCTCTCTATGTTACATCTTCATTTTCAAAAAATTTGCTCAAAAAATTTGGGCAAAATTTTACTTTACGTAAATGTACACATGTACAATTATTATTGGTCCAGAGCAAGCTTTAAAACTTGAAAAAATAAAATAAAAAGCATCTTTACAAAGGGTCATTTTGAAACATAGAACTCCTCTAATGACAGCGGCCATTTGCTTCAGCAGGTTCTCGAACTGGTTGATGTGATTTTGCAGGGAATCACCATTTGTCATCTTGAGGGAGTAAAATTTCTTTCTGAGATGTAGCTTGGAAGCTATATTTCGCATTTCATATAATGTGCTCAAGATGTCTCAGACTTCTTTGGATGTCTGAGCTTCAGACACATGGCCGATTTGTACGTCTGATATGTTGAGGATGATCGGCTCAAAAGTTTTTCCATCATTTAACTTCCATCGGGAGATTGCAGAATTGTCGGCCTCGGGTCTTGCCTCTGTACCTGTAATAATGTCATACAACTCTTTAGCCATTAGCACAGTTGTCATCTTAAATTTCCACATATGGTAATTGGCTCCATTAAGCTTTTCCATAATGGGACTGAATTTCCCTTGGGAATCCATGTGGAAGATTAGTCTAGATGATAGTAACAACTATCAGGACTTAAGTATGAAAATCTAGCTGCATGCATATGGTTTGATCTAAAAGGAATCCTAGCTTGCTTTCCAAAAATGCAGCTATGACAGACAGGGAGATCGACCTTACCAGAAGGATAGTCAAGATCAAAGACCATGGATTGTTTCTTCATGTTCAAAATAGATGCATGATTCACGTGTTCTAAGCGATGATGCCATAGTAATGCTTTATTGACTAGAACAAAAGTTTTCAAGACTTGACTAGACTCAAAATAACAGTGTGCCAATCTATATAAGTAATTTTGCCATAGCAATATCTAAAACGACTTTAAGAAGTGAGCTAGAATGCTCAGGAGTGTTCAAGCTCGCATGCTAGAGAGAGAGAGAGAGAGAGAGAGAGAGAGAGAGAGAGAGAGAGAGAGAGAGAGAGAGAGAGAGAGAGAGAGAGAGCTAACTATTCAAACGCTTTTGATAATTTTGATTTTCAATGAATTAATTTGTATGAAAATGAACAACTATTTATATTAAGAAATTATGTCGTCAATTGCAATCGCCAGTTGGCTAGTGATTCGCTGGCATCCATCCGGTCTTTGTCATTGATTGCTGATAAGCGGTGAAATTGACCGTAGACGTTCTGTCTGCATAAATGAACCAAAACTGTAGCTCTGTAGAAATGAACTAAAACAGCCACAGGCGACACTGTCAGGTTTTTCGCAAAAAAGCAAAAAAGGCGAAGGTGCACTTAAATCTCATTTAGGGTTGTCCCACACTTTGCCATAGTCATTTCCTTAACATTTGAGGCTCTTTGAAAAAAGCGAAAAATACGACTCTGCATATTTGCACGAGATTTCTGACAGGCAAAAAATGCAAAGCACTCTCAACATAAGAAACTTGTTTAACTTTATATTCATGGTTAGAGTGACCTGGAGCTCCACATCTTGTACACCAGATATTCGGATCAGAAGAAGGTGCTTTCTATCGCTTATCCAATACTTCAGATATCTGTACTTTTGAATCTTGCATTTGCTTCGACAGATCTGAAATATTCTTCTTCCAAACCTTGTCGGTCTTTGGAGATGGTTCCTTGAAAGGCTTGGATTTCTTTTTAGTCTTTTTCTCCTTCATGTAGTTCTTATCATCTTCGAAAGAATTTGAGCTCTCTGTGTTGAAATTAGCGCTGGAACTTGATGACTCTGAACTATCGAATGAATCTTCTTCCGGGCTTGAATCATCAGACAAAGATGATGACTTCTTCTTTGTCTTCTTGTTGGAACGATGCTTCCGAAAAATCTTTGACGTTTCATAATTTTCTGCTGTTGCAATAACTTCATCCAAGGTATTCATGGGTCTTTGTCGGTAGTACCTGTCAATCTTACTTGGTAGCCCTGCAAGGTACCATTCTATTTGCATTGCAATAGGATAAACATCCACCAATTTTCCAATTAAGTTTTTTACCTTGCGGGTGTAGCTTCTCAATGACTTTTTTTTTTCTTTTCTTTTGAATAGAGTTCAGTTGAGCAAGCACTCAGGTAGAGTAACCGATCTCGTGGAACTAAGTCATTTGGTTGTACCAAATTCGGGCTTGTTTTCGCAGCAAACCAGAGAATATGCGTAATTTGCTTGCATTCGTTCTCTCACTATTGGAAACAACTAGGGATTCAAACTGGGATATGTAACTATCAACTTCATCTGAAGAGGTTCTTTTAAAGTAAACATACTTGATTTTTGAACTAGAATTGAATCGTGGTTGAGGTGGGTCCATTTCTGGCTCAGAATTGGGATTAGGATTAGGATCAGGATTTGTATTTGGATTTGGATTTGAATAAGAATCTGATTCAGAATCTGACTCAGGATCAGGATCAGGATCAGGATTACCAACAGTCTCAAGAAGTTCAGGTTCAATTTCTGTTTCGGGTTTATTGAGTAAGTTATTAAAATAAGCTTCAATTTTCCAGCATGATTTGTATTCCTTTTTATCTTCCCAGCAAGCTATCAGACCTATAAATTGATGGATAGAGGCTTATGTTTCAATTCCATCAAGTTTGTAGCAATTTTGACTTCTAGAAACCAAGAATTCATGGTTCTCGGCCCATACTGCTTCATAGGATCTGTATGAGGGCTTCATGAAACTCTTAGAGACCATTTAAGACTGTTTGGATTATCAATTTTAGGCTTGGTTGAGTGTTTGCATGTTTTTGGACAGATTGGTCTTGAAAATGTGCGCCGTCCTACAACTTAATTGGTTGTTCTGAACTCGCACGTGTGAGTCCTAGGTGGCAGACTGACATGGCAAGTGTCTTGTTTACTAAGTCTTCCTCTATATTGAGCTTTACATCACCCAATTTGGTGTCCTGTAGTCGAAGATATGAGCATATGAAGTTTTGCAATTTTGTGAGCAAAATTGGTAAATTTTCAAATTGTTCTGATTGCATGCATGACAATTTCCTATTTTGAGGTACTGTGCTTGCATGGAATGTCTGCATGTGGTTTCTCTGAGTGATTCTGACATGCATAAGTTGGTTAGATCTATTTTGAGTGGTCATACGCATGTACTCTGACGGTTAGATACAAAATTGGATTTTAAAGTTGACAATTTCCGTAGAACTGAATTTTTACGTAAAATTTTGTAAAGTAAAAAATCAGTTGAATGTCGAATGTCTTGCATGCCCGATGGACATTAATGAAATAAAATTAAGAATCGAACAGTAAATCAAATTTTCACTTTCGATTGCTTAATAAATTACCGTGATTTTTTATGAATTTTTAGAAAACATAAATTTTTAAAAAAAAATTAACAGTGCGAAAACTCGAAATTTTTAGTTTTTTTCAGTTTCTTCTAAAGTTTATGAAATTGACTAATAATCGTGATTTGACCATACTGCAATCAATTTCAGTCAGTTTTTGTTCAACAGTACTTCACTATGAGTTATTCAGATATTAACTAAATTTAGTAATTTCCAAGATGGATATATCGAGATGGCCGAAGAAATTTCAAATCAAGCTGGAAATCCAGGTGCGCTATCTTATATGGTGATTTGTCAGCAGTTGAGTACAACACTCAATGATATGAACAATCGTAATCAGATGAGAGATCAGCAAATAGAGGTTCTTTTGAATCAAGTCAAATTGATGTCTTCACCCAATCTCGATTTTCAACCGAAAGTTTATGCGGGCGAGAAGAAGGAGAAGAAACTTGAGGTCGTCGAGGACTGGCTTGCCAAGTGGAGTAGTTACTTCAATCTGCACGGTGTTCCTGATAAGACGAAAATTGAAAGTGTCGTGCTGTTCTTACGTGGCAAAGCATCATCGTGGCGGCGAGATTAACCGATTAAGCCAACTACTTGGGATGCATTTGCGGAAGTTTTCAAAAAAGCTTTCGTAGTTGCTGATGACGTGGACTACTACCTAAAATTCGTGAACATCAAGCAGCATCGGAACCCAGGAAGCCGAAGAGAAAAAGATTCAAGAAAAGTAGAAAAAACTTAAAAAGCGGCAACGACACCAATGTTGGAAATAAATCTACTTCGCTACGGTGGCTAGGTCTAATGAAGGCTCGGGTCGTAGTATAGTGATAGACCGGTCATCCACGTTCTAAGTTCTACAAGCTTACAACTGCAAATAAAGAACATAACAAAAAGGAAGCACCAAGGCTTCCCAACTGGTGCTCGGAATTTAAACTAAGGTTTGGCTAAGGCTTCCCAACTAGCCAAGACCCACTAAAAAACTAAACTCTTGCTAAGGCTTACCCAACTAGCAATGATATTTACTCTAGATCCTATCTTATACCCAAAGAGAGATGGAAATAAGATTGCAGCTAATTAAGCATCAAACATAAAAAGCATGCCACAATTAAAAACTGATGAAAAGGAGGCAAGTGGAGGCCCGAGCACCTTGCCTCAAGCTATGCACCTTCCCAAAGGGAACACAAAGAAATAGAATGATAATCTCAAATAGAGAGCAATTTAGCATAATCTCAAAGGGAAATGCCTTTTAGGCTTATAGCAAGAAGGGCCTGCTTCCACTAACTTATAGGATTAGTTTCTAAACTTGCCATTCTAAGGCTTCTCAACTTCTAACTTAGAACTTGGAACTTTAGAATCTCTAAACTTGAGTCTCTAACTTTAGAACTTAAGATAAATTAGAATCTTTTATTTTTGAGCTTAAGTTTAAGTTTAAGTTTCTATTTATTTAAGCTTCTACCCATGGACTTAAAAAACCACATGCCAGGTACTGCGGTCTATGTTAAGAAATGCGACTAAATATGTAGAATGGCAAAACATAAGACCATGATTCATGCATGTATTAGATGAGCAGACAGAAAACCTAAAGAGGTTGCATCTGATCCTAGATTAATGATTAATTATTTAGAGATCCTACTAGTGACTGATAAGGATATTTTGACAAGTCGAATGTCTCACTTTTGGTGTCGGCACAAGAAGGTTTGGTCAATATCATACCTAGGGCAATTGGTGTATCAACTTTCGGTGTCGTCATAGGAAGGTTTGGTCAATATCATATCTGGGTCCGTTGGTTTATCAACTAGTTTGCAATCCATTAGGAAAAATACGGGCTCAAAATGGGCCCTTTAAGAAGTTTGACTTTAGAGAGAGATTACGTAGAGAGAGAATGGAAACCGGTATCGTTTGGTTGTCATATTTTGAGTTTCCAATAATGCCCGCATTCTAACTACTATGGTTAAAACTAGGACTAACTTCAAGCATTAATTAGTTAAGCGTGCTTGTAATAACAGCCATACATTTGTCATACAATCTGGGCTATAAATGTCCACCAATAATAGTATTGTAACATGGTACACGGGCTAAAAAGTAATGAATGGTCTATTTTTAAAGCCTAATGGTCACCGAATTCCATACCTAGAGATAAGATACGTTCGCGGAAACTCACGAGGGCCATCACTTCTGAAGCTCCACTCTATATAAGCACAAACATGACCATAAGAAAAACTTTACGTTCAAGTTACATTCAACTTTCACTTCCGGATATCGGTTCAGTACACACAGGTACAACACCTAGTCCTTGACTTGGCTATTCGCGCGTTGATTCGATATGTACGGACAATAGGCAATATCAATTCAATGCGCACAAGTATGACCTCTGGTACTCTAAATAGTTGTCTACACGTTGAACCAATATTAGTACCGATACATGCAATATCGATTCGACGCTCAAATGCCTCTCGAGATTTTTTTGGGCTTCGCGCGTTGAACTGATATTAGTACGAATTACACAAAAACTATGTAACTTTTGAACCACCATACTAATATCGGTTCAACGTGCGAAAGCCCAAAAAGATCCTAAGAGGTCGTAGATTTGCACGTTGAATCGATATTGCACGTATCTATACTTATATTGTTTGAACGCACAAACAACCAATTAGAGTACCAGAGGTTGTACTTGTGTGCGCGCTGAATCGATATTGTCAGTTGTAAAAAAAATTGTAACTTTTGAATGACAACTTGGATTGAGATGATTAGAGTGCCATTAGAAAGCCCTTGACGAGAGCTTTTCAATGATACCAACATGAGCAGCTCCGAGCTACAATTAAAAAGACATTCTCAGTCAAAGTTTTGGACAGTCAGTCAATGGTCAATCTGATATCGGTTCGACGTGCAGTTGACTAGTTTGTGCAGTCAAACTGGTCAACCGCATGCCGAACTAATATCATGTTGACCGTTGACTGACTGTCCAAAACTTTGACTGTATAAATATTTAGAACAACTTAATGAATGGATTTGATGATCAAATTCAAGATGCACAAAAATTCTTGCGTGCTTTCTGATTTAACCCTTTTGTAAATATATCAGTTGCCATGTACTGGGTTCTGCAAAACTTCAGACTTACCTCCTTGTTGAGTATCTTGCCCTTGATGTAGTGGTACTTAATCTCGATGTGCTTGCTCCTAGAGTGAAATCTGGGATTGATTGATAATGCAATAGCACTCTGATTGTCACATTGTATCATTGTTGGACCAAATAGTCTAAGACCATGTCAGACAATAAACTCCTCAACCAGATTATCTCTTTGGTAGCTTGAGAGTATGCAATGTATTCTGATTCTGTAGATGACATTGCAATGGAGGTTTGTTTTCGACTCTTCCAAGATATTGGACCATTGTTGAGCAGAAAAGCGTATCCAAAAGTCGATTTTCTGGTGTCAATATCACCTGCCCAATTTGTATCTGTATATCCATAAAGAATATGGATATCGGATGGATCTCCATCACCATAGCAGATACAAAGGTCTGCAATGGCCTGTACATATCTGATGACTCTGATAAGAGCTTTCCAGTGGATCATGCCAGAATTGGTCATGTATTGACTCAAGGAACTAATGGCGTATGCAAGATCTGGCCTGGTCGAGATCATTGCATACATTAGAGATCCGATAATGGTTTGATATGGATATCCCTTCATTTTAGCCTTCTCCTCACCTGTCTGAGGACATTGTTCCTTGCATAACTTAAGACCTGGATCCATGGAATTATGTACAAGCTTGCAATTTATGATATTGAATTTCATCAGCAAATTGTAAAAGTACCTCTGTTGAGTGATATAGAAAAGTCGTTTGTTTTTGTCTCTATGGATTTGAATCCCGAGACAATAATGCGCTTCTCCTAGATCTGTCATCTCGAACTCTTGGGATAGCATCCTCTTTGTATCCTTTGTCAGAGCAATGTTGTTGTCGAACAACAATGTATCATCCACATAAAGTGTGATGATGACAAATAATTGATTAACAACTTTGAAGTATAATTATAGTGTGCAGAGCTAGGTTGAACTCCATGATCGACCAAGAATGTGTTGATTCGATGAAACCATGTAGAAGATTGTTTCAAACCATACAAAGCTTTATGGAGTTTGCATACTTGGTCTTTTTGACCATTGAGGATATAGCCTTTTGGCTGGATCATATAGATGTCCTTCTCGATAACTCCATTGAGGAATGCCATTTCTACATCCATTTGGTGTACCTCAAGGTTTGTTGCAGCAACATGAGAAAGTAGTAGTTGAATAGAGGTATGGTTGACAACTGGGCTGATGACTGGGCTGAAGGTTTCAAAGTTATCGATATTGGAAATATTTGAGAATCCCCTTGCCACAAGTCGAGCTTTCCTTCTGTTGATATTGCCATCTACATTGTATTTGATCTTGAAGATCTAGTCGATTATCTTTATGTTTGCTGGCAGATTGGTGACATTCCAAGTGTTGTTCCTCAACAGTGAATTGTACACTTTGTCCATTGCTTCTTTCCAGAGATATGAATCGACCTGTGATAAAGCTTCCTCAATTGTGGTTGGCTCTTGAATAGTATAGTGAGCGAACTCATCTGTGAATTGGATAGGCTGAGTTCGAACTCTTGTTGATCTCTTGGATGAAGTTTCTGGCTGCGAAATTCGACCTTGTGTTGGCTGCGTCGGCTGCTCCTGAGTTGCAGCTTCTTCTTCTTCTTCTGGATCGGACTGTATTGTTGACTACGGGAAGAAATCGAAATTGTCTTCCGAGAAGAGTCAGTTGTCAGGGCAAAAATTGTAGATTGCATCTTTTCTTTGCCCTTCAGATCAATAAACTGATCTTCTATGAAAGCCACATCCCTGTTAGTAAAAACTTTACAGGTGTTTATATTATACAGTCTATACATTCCATGAGAAGTACAATAGCCAACAAAAATAGTCTTAAATGAATGCTCATCAAGATTCTTTCTATTGTCTTTTGGGACATGAGCATAAGCTGTGCATCCGAATACTTTCAAATGTTTGATTGAGGGTTTGAATTCTGTCCAAACCTCATAAGGAGTTTTGCTGTCAGGAAGGCCTTTAGTTATGCATCGATTCTGCACGTAGGTTGTTGTTGAAACAGCATGTTGCCAAAATGATTTGGACAAAGAAGCATGTGTTATCATGCATTTGGCAGATTCGACTAAGGTCCTGTTCTTCCTTTCGGCCAGTCCATTCGACTGTGGAGAATAGGAAGCAACAAACTGTTGCTCAATGCCATTGGCTGAACAATAATCCTTGAATTCATTTGATATGTATTCATCCCATTGTCGCTCCTGAGAGCTTTGATTCTTTTCCTTGTCTACAACTCAGCATTTTCTTTGTATTTCTTGAAAAACTGGAAGGCTTCAGATTTGTGGTTCTGGAAAATATACAGTAGTTCTTTTGGAATAGTCATCTATGAAAGTAATAAAAAACTTTGCACCAAGCAGTGATGGTGTTTGCATTGGGCCACATATATCAGTATTACAACGTCTAACAAATCTTTGGAAATATGTTCTTGATTTGACTTAAATGGCTTTCTTGTCTACTTTATTATGATACAGCTTTGGCAGGCAGGAGGGTCAACAATTCGATAGTCTAAATCATGAACTGAAGAATGTCTAGACATGTATCCTATTGACGTATGATTAAGGTGACCAAGTCTATAATGCCAAATCAATTCTTTATTGATAGATGTAGAACTGCTTAAAGCACGATCAACCACAATATTACAATGACTAAGCCTATAGAAATATCCTTGTCTCTTTCTGAGTCCAAGAACTCTCCTACTATTATCAAGAATTTGACAAGAATCTGTCTGAATCTCTACCCTATGTCCTAAATCTATGATACGACTGACAGACAACAAATTTGTTGTCAGGTTTGGGACATACAATACATTTGGTACAAGTTTCGACATTCCACTCTGAAAATTCATCCTAACAGTACCTTCACCTTCAATTATGTGGGAGCTGCTATCTCCAAGGTGAACAAATCTTTTGGTGCTATAGACCAAAAAATGGATGAACCATTCATGATGGCTTGTCATGTGTTGTGTTGCTCCAAAATCAAGGAACCATTTTTCCAATTGTTTGACATGGCGATGGCTCACCATGAAGACTTCCTACTCATCATCATTTTCTTGGTTCTTCTGTTTCATGTTGGCCGCATGGGCTTGCTGATCCGGTTGCTTCTTCTTGTCATTGTTAAATTTTAAGATTCGACAGTCTTGGATTTCATGGTTTGCCCTCTTGCTGCAGAAGAGCCTCTTCTTGTTCTGAGCAGGTGGATGATTCTGGGTCTTCTGTGTCTGCTTCTGATTGCTGTCATTTTGTCGGACAACTTTCTTCTTCTGTTGCTTCCTGGTGTTCTTCTTCGAGAATAATGCTTGTGAGTTGTTGATGGAGGACGAGGATGCTCCATTCCTTGTTTCCTCCTGTAGCAGCTTATTTAAGACTCTGGACAATGTTATATCTGAGTGTGTGGCTATCATCATCACCCAGTTTTTATAAGAGGATGGCAAACTGGACAGTAAGACCACAACGACGTCAGAGTCTTTGACTATTGAACCTATTGTCGCCATCTGCTCTAATAGATTCTTAAATTCATTTATGTGATTATGAACAAAATCACCATCTGACATTCTGAGCGAGAAGAACTTTCTCCTCAGATGTAGCTTTGAAGTGACATCTCTCACTTCATATAATGTGCTTAATATATCCCAAGCTTCTTTCGAGGATTGGGCTTTTCTTATATGACCAATCTGCGTGTTGGAGATGTTAAGGGTGATTAAGGCGAAAGCCTTGCCATACCTGAGCTTCCATTTGGAGATGGCTTGCTCATAGACAATGGGAAATAGTTCGGTTCTAGCGACTATCTCCCCGAGTACCTTTGCCATGAGTGCCACTCTCATCTTGAAGTTCCATAGGTGGTAATTCGAACCATCGAGTTTGTCTACCATTAGAACAACTGGAACATTGACAGATTAGTCGTGTAGAAAATACATTTTGAATGCAGGTAGAGAGGTGTTCTTTTTGAGACAATACTCGGTGATAATAGAGAGAAAGAACAAGACAATTGCGCTCTCAACAGATAGAGAATTCAACTAACCGAGCAACTGATAAGTTGATGGATATATACACATGGTTAACTAATTACAAGAATGGTTAATCTGTAGTTTACAAATAGGTTAAGGCACTACATGTTGTTAGCAGTCATCGTCAGACAATATTTGATTTTGTCCGGTCGTGATGTGTGTACTTGTTGATACGCCTGATAGTTAAACTACGATCGATTGTTCAAGATAGGCCGAATAAGAAAACTGTCCATATGGTCCAGGATGAACGACCAATCGGGTATGGCCGAACAATTGATGATAGCCGAGTAAGAGAAGGTGGCCGACCAAGAAGAGGTGGTCGAACTATCGGGTGACACTACATTGTCACCAATTCCTTTGTATTTCTGTAGACTGTCAGGAAACAAATGTATTTCTGCAGAGCATGCAACTGTATAAATATTTAGAACAACGTAATGAATGGATCTAGATTAGCAGAGAATAGGGATGGAGAGGATAAAAATCCAACATGTTGTTGAAAAGCTCTTGTCGAGGTCTTTCTAATGGCACTATAATTGTCTCAATCTAAGCTATCGTTCAAAAGTTAAAAAAAAATTAAGCAACAAGCAATACCGAATCGGCGCGCACAAGTACGACCTCTGGTACTCTCACTGGCTGTCCATGCGTTGAAATGATATTAGTATAGATACATGCAATATCGATTCAACACGGAGATGTACGACGTCTCGAGATCTTTTTGGGCTTTCGTGCGTTGAACCAATATTAGTACGAATTAGATGAAAACTAAAGAGAATATTCTAATTTTTAGAAAAAATATTCTAAGTTTTCCACTTCGGTGTGGCGGCTACATCGCTTCTAATCTGCAAAGATTTCAAAGTATGTGATCGTCCAGAAAACAAAGATCAGTATGTGAAAAGTATGAAGACTCATATTCGATCCAAAAACTTGACACAACGAACAATGGCCTATACTCACCTGCGCGTTGATCTGATATCGACTACTGTCGACTTGCATTCTAGGGTTATCGGTTCAACGCGCGTCTCCTATATTG
The DNA here is from genome assembly GCA_029204225.1 of Diphasiastrum complanatum. NCBI lineage: Eukaryota > Viridiplantae > Streptophyta > Lycopodiopsida > Lycopodiales > Lycopodiaceae > Diphasiastrum > Diphasiastrum complanatum. The sequence continues at coordinate 19,841,958 of CM055108.1, forward strand.
CTTCACTGCTGACCTGTACACACGCGCGTTGATCTGATACTAGGACAACGCATGACCCACAATAAGCTCGCCTTCATCCTGGCCCGCATCAATGGTTCCTCTTCGTCTCCAATTATATGTTACCATTAGTCCAGGATTAGTTGACTACAATTTACGACTATTGACGTCAAATCAACCTCGAGTGTACAAATACGGGCAGCAAAAGAGTATTCTAGCAGTAACTGTGGTCCAATCACAATTGTTTGTTCTGCCCGGCAAGAGTTTTGAAAATCACCAAAATTTGACTGGAAAAGGTGTTGTGGGATAGAATTTGTCCGGGCGTGATAGCGTTGAGCCGCCAAATAATTGAGAGTAGATCGTGACTACTCGATAGTTCAATGAAGGCCGAATAGCCAATGATGACTACCATATAGACGATGATACTCAGATTGATAGCTCGGTCATGCCAACAGAACACTTTCATCAAATTCTTCTGTATTTTTGCATCTACAGAGTATGCGACTATACAAATATTTACACACAACAAATGAATGGATCTAGCTTAGCAATGAGATAAGGGATGGAGATGATAGGAATCCAACAAGCACCCCCCCCCCCCTAATTTGGATCCTTGATTTTCAAATTTAAGATAGCACAAAAATTCTTGTGTGTTTATTGAGTTAATTATTTTGTCAAGATATCAGTTGCCATGTACTGGATTTTGTAAAACTTTAGACTCACCTCCTTGTCGAGTATCCTGCTCCTGATATGTAACTTAATTTTGACGTGCTTGTTCCTAGAGTGAAATCTAGGACTGATCGATAATGCTATAGCACTTTGATTGTCACATTGAATAATTGTTGGAGTAGTCTGTCTGAGACCAATGTCAAACAATAGATTTCTCATCCAAGTTGTCTCTTAAGTAGCTTGAGAGGCTGCAGTGTACTCTAATTATGTTGAAGACATTGCAATGGAGGTCTGCTTTCGATTGTTCTAAGAAACTGAACCATTATTGAACACAAATCCAAAAGTTGATTTCCTGGTGTCTATATCACCTGCCCAATTTGCATCTGTGTATCTATGAAGTGTATGGATATTGGATGGATCAACTTCTCCATAGCAAATGTGTAGCGCAGGCATCCCAAAGGGAGCCGGGAACCACGACTTAGCTTCCCAGCCTTCAACTCTTGCCATCCAAACCCACTTGACATACAAGCAGCCAACTCGCCAACAACGATCAGACTTAACCAACTTGAAGTTCCGAAAACCAACATTGAGATCCAACCTGGCGCCATGCCAGATCGGGGGTCCCGACGTGGGTGACTTCCCTCCAAGCAAGCCGCCCGACATACATCAAACTTAACCAACTCGAAGCTTCGTTACAAACGAGTAACATCCATTCCAAGCAAGCGGTTTGACTTACATCGGACTTAACCAACTGAAAGCTTCGTCACGAGCGCTGGAAGCCAACCTGGCGCCACACCAGACTGGACAGCCATAAACAGGTAACATCCACCCAAGCAAGCCATCCAACTCAGCCGACAGGTTAGAGCCCGTTCCCCAAGAGCTTAACCCATTCACGTTCATGCAAGGAACACTCAGAACCACAAGCCGCGACAGATATGGAAACAACCAGTTCTTGGACCAAATGGTCCCGACAGCATACCGCTGGCGCCACGGACCGAATGGTCCCGACGGCATACCGCTGGCGTCCCGGGATACGACCCTTAGCTATGTGCCAAGTTAAAAATTTTGAAAGCGGCCTTACAACTGGCGCTTTTACCGAACACTGAAACCCAGAAGGTAATCAGAGTCAGTTTGAGGAAAATCCCACTTTATTGATAAATCTGAGAAGGTTACATTTCAAGTGTGTGACCGACCCTAGTCTCCGGGGCGCTAGCATGCCAAAGCGAGAGCCATGACAACATTCCAGCAAGGGAGGCTGAGACTTGGTTGGAGCTCGCCCTGAGTCGCAACCCGCACTCCCCTAGAGTATTGGTGTGATTCGGCACCTCCCCTCATACCAAGCACTCTACCTAAGCTGGAAAAGCACGTTTTTCTCTCTCTAGGATTTTCTCTTTCTAGAAAGTCATTTTCTCTCTCTAGATTTTATTGATCCCCAGGCTTCCTTTAATCATGCCTAGATCGTGTGAGGTGATTGCACATCGATCTGAGCTCTCTGGACTCCGCTAGAACAGATCAAAGATTTTCAGCCATAGGAACTTGGCGCCGGCTGGATTCTGGTCACAGTGGCGCCGGGAGCGGCGCCGGGAGCAGCAGGGGCGCTGCTGGCGCCAATGGCGCCGGAAGTAAAGCTTGTAAAGGTAGCTTTACAACAAAATGCATAGGTCGATAGTAGGTCATACATATCTGATCACTCTTAGAAGAGCTTTCTAGTAGATCACCCAAGAATAGCCATATATTGCATGTGGCCGATCTGTGTGTCGAAGATGTTAAGAGTGATCAAGGAGAAAGCCTTGCCATTCTTGACATTCCACCTAGATATGGCCTACTTATCGACACTGGGAATTGTTCAGTATTAGAGACTATCTCTCATAATTCTTTGGCCATCAGTACGACCTTCATCTTGAGTTTCTATAAGGATAAATTTGAACCATCGAGTTTGTCTACCATTAGAGCAAATTGTGATTGGAAATCCAATAGGAAGTTCTAGATGAGTGTAGACAGATAGTAGATTAGATGATTGCTAAACAATTTTATAAGTGTCTACTTTGTATCACTAGAACAATCGTTTTGATACTGTATGCTCTATTTCACTGACAAATCAGAGACCAGGCTCTGATACCATGTTGGGAATAGCGGCGGAGTTGGCCGATAATCCTCGGTGCATGAATCTACATCTATCAAATTCAAGCCTTGCTTCGATCATTCGAAAAGAGCTCTACTTGATTCGAGCTTCGAAGTCCCTTATATCGATACATACGATTTGTAGACATGCATGAATTAGATAGATTTACATTTAATTGCGAAAGTAAAATGAAATAGATCTCAGAGCATTACAATCAACACAAATTATCAATCATATGAGCAATTGAATTTATGAATCAATTGATCTGCAACTCTACAACTCTGACAAAAACAAAACAATGCAAACGACTTGACACGACAATGTTTGAGTTTCTGGAACGAGTTTGACTTAGTCGAAATGCATACAAGTCTGAATGCAGTTGCAATCGCGATATTTTTGATACAATACTTTGTGATAGCAGAGAGAAAGATCGAATAAGGCGTAATTGCAAAATAACGTAGCATCAGAGTAAGAGTAACATTTTTGTCACTTGAACAACTTTTTGTAACCTCTTTACATAGATTGTTATTGAATATATACACATGGCTATCTGATTAAAAGAATACTTAATCTGTACTTTTACAAATAGGATTAAGGCACTACGTGCTATTACCAGTCGCCGTCGGACAGATTTTGATACTATTAGAGATTCTGTTTGGGCATGATAGTGTAGAGCCGCCGAATAATCGAGAGTCGATCGTGACTGCTTGATAGTTCGATGATGGCCGCCATATGGACGATGATACTCAGATCGATAGTTCGACCATGTCAACAAAACATTGTCATCGAATCCTTTGTATTTTTGCAGACTGTTAGAAAACTAGTGTCTGTCTGCAAAGTATGCGACTATACAAATATTTGCACACATCAAATGAATGGATCTAGATTATCAACGAGATAAGAGATGGAGAGGATAGGAATCCAAGAGATTTCACTAAATGTAGCATTGGCAACCTTGGGTGAGTTGAATTCAAATTATTTGACAACTCAGTACAATCTCGATATCATTCTGTTGGTGAGGAAGGAATTAATGACAGATTTTAGGCCGTAGTGGAATGAGAGGCCGTCGCGTCCCCAACAAACAGAGACAATCAGCTTCAAAATCCAACACTCTATCTTGAATATGTGTTTTTTTTCCTTTGAATGAAGAATGATCCACCGTATTACTCTATGAATGATTCCCTGAATGTGTAAAGAACGAGTGAGCAATCCATTTAAGAATCCATATAGGCACAGTCCAGACGGTGCCTATGGATTCTTGAATCACAAAAACAAAGGCCATGGATAGAGAAAAAGGAGAGGGCAATCACTGCTATCTGACAACCGCTAATGCTGATCTGTGGCTGGCAAAGCACTTCTGCGACTGACATCATCAGTTCAGCTACTGTGAAAAGAATGTATAGAAAAGCAACCCATGTGTACATCCAGAAGGTGTCACCATAAAACAAACCTACACTGCAAAAACAAAAAGATTTTGATCTTTTAAAGACCACAGCATTGATTGAATAGGCAGATCGGCCAGAGCCCTGGCCAGAAACTAGCGCGCAAGAAGCGGGCCGGCGAAGGTAGAAGACAGCGAGCAGAAGAGAGCGTGCGGCAGGCAGAAGAGCAAGGAGAAGGAGCAACGGGGTTGGAGGAGAGAAGAAGAGACGGGCCAAGGGGCATTGCGTTAGACAAAGGCCCCAAGGTATTTCACTCAACTGGACAAGGTGAAGACTAGAGTACATCTTAGACAAGGTCTTTCACTCAACTCCACAAGGTGAAGACAGAGGCCTCAAGGTCTTTCACTCAACTGGACAAGGTGAAGACATCTTAGACCCAAGCTAGACTATACCTGAACTGAAGTATGCGTTTTCTTTTGTATCATTCTGACTCAATGAATCGTCATGTCCTTTGAATAAATGGCATGTGTGGTGTTAACCTTACTCGTTACAATGGCTTTGATGGTATAAGTGGAAAATGTTCGATTGAATAGCCTTAAAAGTATTAACACCCACCATTTGCTTGATGTTGCTAGGAACTACGAGGTTCTTAGTACTCTTTGAGGTAGAATGCAGATGGCTGCTTGGATGATTGATCATGGGTTGGTAAAAATATGTTTTGACTGCATTCCTATTCACCTTTGGCATTTGCTAACGATTTGATGTTTAGTTGATGGAAATGTTGTTCGTTGATTATGGCCTAGAAAATTTGTGAGGTTATTTCCTTTCGCTCATTAGCTCACAATGATGTGTGTACTTAAGGATTCACTACATGTTTGGTATTGGATGGAAGCATAGTACTCAGAAGTTGAAGTAACTAATGGTGCATGTATGCCTGCTATAAGTTGCGTGTATGTGATTTTCTTTTTTTGTTATTGTAAAACCCTCGTAAACCCTCGTCAACCCTCTTGAAAAATAGAGGCAACATTATACTCGTTGAGGGTGAAACACACCTCTCAAGCTAGGAATGAACTAAGTTGTTACTACAATATCTAGAGCACCCCACCCATGCCATTTGTGGAAACACACAAACCTTGGGTGGTGAGCACCTGGATACCTAGCAAACAAGGTGCGTCGGTCACCAAGCACTATGGGAAAAATCAAGCACTCGATCTCAGAAACACATGATCATGCAAAATCAAGCCTAAAGCACTCGGAGGCAATTGTATAGTGAGTTGTCATTCTCCACTATCTCCCACAAAAGTAACAAAGCGAGTAAGGGATCGCACTTGACAAACCATCTCATGAATTGAAATGCATCCCTATAGCTTAACGGGAATAGATGTCGGGAAGGGACCTACAACATATTGCTCTGACTCTCAAAAACCATGAGTCATGCTCTTTTGACATACACGAACACAAGTTAGAAAACAACTCTCAGTGTGGAGATATACTCAACGAGACTATGACCTTATGAAAACACCCTTCCACAAGTGACGTTGACTTTGATTGTATGATCATGGATCTTATCAACGCCCTTTGATACAAACCAAGTATTTCATACGGAAATATCCAAAGAAGGAGAAGGATATCATAGAGGTAGAAAGGCAATTGAATGACATCAAAGTCATTATTTGAACGTGATTAGACCTAGATCTCTCAGATGCAATTATGAATGAAATCCAGAAAATGAGCCTAGGAGAAGAATCAGAAAAGGCTTGTTTTGACACCCCAACTTGATCTTGGAGGCTCCAAGTGAGCACTCCTCTGAGGAATCTGCCAATATTGCTAGAGGAAGAGTGAGAACTGTTAAATTCACACGTGTGGACTGTCCACAACATGTACTTGTGATCTCCAGTGTGTAGATGCACCAAGATCAAGACTAGATTGAGATTCAAGATCTATCTTTGATTCTATGGCAAAAACACACTACTACATGCATTCAATCACTTCCAACTCTCACTCACACGTGTGGGAAGTATCCAAAAATTATTCTAAGTAAAAACAAGCTGCTCTCCTCGGGTAGAGAGAGAAAATCATCATGAGCTCTCGGGTAGAGAGAGAAAGCTAGAAAATCACTTACACTCAAAATCCACTCAATCTCAAAATCAATGAGATCCAAATGAGAAGTACAATGATACTAGTAGATCCACGAGCTACCACAATGCTTAACTATGATTGGACCATTTTCAAGCATATCTCAAATTCTATTGGACTACTCATGGTTCCACCTCTAAATCGTATTGGACCCCTTAAACTTCATCAAACAAAAGCATTACACTTGTCTACACTCTAATTGGCACGAGTTTGGCCTCTTACTCTATTTTGGCTCAATAGTGGCATTACAAGTGGAAATGGATAATTTGCCATCTATGCCAAATTTGACCCTATCAACATCCTACACCTAGATGCTTGACTATGAAATTCTATGAGACCCCTATATCAAACATTTTTTATTTACTTTACAATTCTCCACACGTGGGAACATCCTCCACACATGTGAGATTCACTTACAAACTTCTATCATAAAAAATACCAAGCTAGATTTTTGCCAATTTCTCACAAGAACAATCTAGACGCATGGGTCAATCTAAGACAAACCTCTCGTGACCCGATTTTAGAATCTCTTCGAGCCTTACTAACATCCCATAGTGGTCTGGATCCTATTAGGACTAAATGGTTTCTGACTTAAGTCTCCCGAGGTTCGATTAGATCCTACCTAAGATCATAAGTCTCTGAATTTGCCACCCGATAGCATCTTCTGTACCATGGATTGGTAAGCTATTAGATGGTCGCGCCTCTTAGGTATTGTCAAGTATTACATATTCAAGGATGGAGTAGATATGGGACTCGAGGTCCATCTATATCTTAAAATGGTATTTTATATCAAAACAGCTTTTAAGTAGTCACAAAATCATGACAGACGGAGCTAGTGATTTTTTGAGGTGGCTACTACTTTTCATGTATCTTCTTTCTCAACTCCTCAAATAATGCAAGAATAGGTCTAGTATAAACTGTCCTAACAAAATCAAACCGTCTCTTAGATTTTGCACTAGTACACAGAAAGAAGGCGAACACAGTAAGGTGATGATTGCCATGGATGCAAGTACTAATCATATCATTATAAACAATTGCATGTTAAGAACCCATCTTCTCCATTGTCTAGCCAATATCAATACACAATTATCACAGCTCAATGTTATGTTAACATGGAAATTTTAAAATACGTGCTTATCTAGATGTTTTCGGTAATGAACTTTTTTCATGCAATATATATAATGTAAAATATTTCAATCCATGTAAAATTAAAATGTGTAGTTTTGTCTTTTTAAGAGAGTTTTCAACAAATTGCTTCAAAACCTCTTGATACTACTGAAAATGAGCATCTTGCTCATAACTTTCCAATGAACTCATTTCTGGGCTTAAGTTGTAATCTCATTGAATAATAATGATGTGTTTGTGAGTGTTATGTCAAGTCTGTAAACTCATTTCTTCCAAAGAATGTTTGACAAGTTTTAAGATAACCCCCACATCTCGAAGGCACTAGTTTTGAAGAGTTCCTAATCTTGCAAATGCATAGGTTTGTCATACCGCATGATAGTAAGGAGTGCCACTTTTGTAGCAAGTAGCCTATGTAATATATCCAACAATCATACAAGAAGGCTGGTCTAACCATGCAAACGTCTTTGGGGTGCAAGAAGATTATGGTGAATGTGAGAATGGTGGCATTTAAAACTTCATGGAGACTATTATAGATGTGTGGCTAGGATTATACTTACGTTAACAAATGTTGGTATGAATATATTTGTTTACTTTAAGGGTCCTAGTTGCATTCAGCTACTATGTTGATGATGAAGATTTCTTCGAAAGAGTAGCTCAACCTGATATCAGAAATGTGTCTTTTATGGATTAGTAGATCAATCTTAGAATGTTGCCTGTGTTGAGGAAATTCACTTAGAACCACAATTCCTTTGTTAGGAACTTAGGAGTTTTCCATGAATGCATGCAACAATAGTACACTATGCTTGATTATCTAGACCATTGATTTCATAATGCTAAAATGTCAATTTCATAGATTTTTTAGTTTGATTGTTAAGTGAATGGAATTTTAAGCAGGAACGAGTCCTTTCACCACATGCTACAACCATACACCTTTGAGCAACTTCATGAGGAATGGAGCAAGGTTTCCACGCAAAGCTTCTCTTGCAAGTTGCAATGATAATTCAGCAACTCCTTTAGCTAGCTACCCACCTTCAAATTATAGACATATCTGCCACTTATTGATAGGCAGCACAAATTAGATAGGCGAAGTAAGCCAAACTTGAATGTCAGAAACTTACATCGATATTTTGTGTCCTTATTGTTCTCAAGCTCTTTCATATGGATCTTCCCACACACAGTGAGTTGGTGTATTGTGCTTGAGTTGGTGGACTTGCCCTCCCAAGTTCAATTCTCTGTGATCCCATGGGTTGATAATCCCAAAAAGCATAACACAAGATATTGACATGAGTTCAATTTGTGAATTCCCTTGAATCAAATGGTAATTCTAATGAAAAGGATGTACTCTACATGAATGAATCTTTTATGCTGTCCAGGTTAGATGAGTTGCTGGAGTCATGCAAAACCTTAGAGTTTCAGCTCTAACTCAAAGCTCAGCTTGCTCCTTTGCCTGCTGCATTGTCCAGTAGGTGTGTGCCTGTATCACTCGCTCCAATAGTTCTTCAGGCACTGGCTCTCCACGCCGCTGGTGAGGTGCAATGCGAGCGGTGTGGACGAGTGTTTTCCATTTGTCCTGCATATAGGGATTAAAGTCAAAGTACATAAAATCACATTTTACAGTCTGATGTTCCCACTTCAACAAATTCATCAGACGTGTATACCTGGGATCATCGCTAGTGTACCTAAGGTGTCAAGGGTTTCTTTATTTTAATCTATTGAAAACTTGTCATCAACAGAGAGGGCTAATTATATACAGGCTGCTGGTGGAGAGTGTCACCTTAAGGTCCACATAAGTACGATGCTTTGCTTGATCAAATGCCCACAGCTTTACATCTCTCCATCTGGAAACATCAAAAGGCAACTTAAAACTGAAATTAGAATGAGCTTACCCATTTTCTATTGCCCTGTACTTAAATACACCAATGATATCCCATATGGCCAGCTCTAATAGCGTAGCACAAGATGAGTTATATATTTTTAGAAGGCTTGTATTGCACCTGCCAAGACCAAGCTTCTCCACAGCAAAGACCAATGCTTCCACCTCTCCAATACTGAAAGGTCTCCTCATTCTACGCTTACTTCCATCTAGCAAGAGTGGCTTAGGCTTGATGGCCATTAATCCTAACTCGTGCATGGCCTCTACTACATTGTCCGGGTGCTGAACCATGATCCCTGGAGCCATTGAATAGACTCCAGGATACTGTTCATCAAGTTCTGTAGAGGACGTAGAGCCATCTTGTTTACAAGGAAAACTCCTACTTTTCGTTGTCACGAAAGGTGCTAAAGAGCTCACACAAGCAACATTTGTCGAGCATGGGGGAACGGATATTTCCTCAACTGGAAAACTTATAGTGCAATGTTTTGGGAAACCCGGAACAATAGAAACTTCTCTCTGGCAAAAAGTTGTAACGTCATTTTGAGCATTTTTTGGGAGATGTGTCCTTGGTGCTTGTGTTGTAGCTGCTTCTGCATGTCTCTTTTTTTTTCTGAATTTCGTTCGTCTAGATGCTATTCTACGAAGGTGTCCGTTTCCATGAATATGAGCTTTGTCTGATTGATACCTGTAGAAGACATAAGTTAGAATGACACGTATATCATTAGGTTTTACGAAAGGCATTATTCACTGTAAAAAAATGCATTATTTATATAGGTGTATCATGAAAAAGAAATTGGTGTCCCGCCTCCCGATTGAGATTGGGCCACCTACAGTGGAAAAGGTCGGACTGCTGCAGCGTTTGAAAGCATGTGAAGAGGATCTCCAGAACTTAGAGGCGGTGTGGGCTCTAGCATGAACTTCAAAGAGTTAAGCTTTTCAACATGGGAAATTCCAACTTGAGCCAATGTTGCATTTTCATCACGGACTTTTGAGCCATTCAAATAAACACGAACTCTTAAACCTCCACTTAAGAGGTTTGTAGTAGCATCCATAACAGCATTCTGCACACAATGAAGACGACCAGTTAATTGGTCAGCTTTGACAATCTTTTTCAGATAGATGATGAAATAGCAGTAGTTGCAACGTGGCATCAATCTAAGCAATGGTAAAACCAAAAAATAGGAAAGGGATTTTTGAGATCTTGCCTTCAGACTAGCAACTGTTGCAGATTCTGGTAAATCAATAAGAAGTTCTGGTACATTGAAGGATTTGATGCTTAGCTTAACTGCAAAGGTCATGTAAACTAATTTCAAAATGCGCTCTTTCAAATGGTTGCTTTACTTACTTCAGAGAATCTTACAAGCAATGAACTTTTATAGACAGGCAGAGCACTGACAATAATAAGCATGTAAGCCCATTAGCAATATATGGGCAAGATCATAGATTTCTAAGTCAATAAGAAGTGATCACAGAAAGTCTGCCAGAAAACCTTTATTAATCTGGGTCACTTAGATACAGTTGGCTGGATTCAAAGCAAGCAGAATCTCGTTTCCATGTGCTAATCAGACCTGATGTTAATCCGATAGAACGTTCAATGCATTCACCAGGTTGACAACAAAGGTTGATATAACTTCTCTCAAAAATGACAAGGAAAGCTTCAAGTGCATGATCTTCAATAGAGGATATTACCTGTTAATATAAAGTAATGACTAATGTGTCACGACTTTTCTTGGATTCGTACCTTCAAGAAGGTATAGACCAATAGATGCATACCGTTTGATAGTTAGCACGATTCCTTAAAGTCACATACAAGTTCCATGTGAACAGTATCTCTCAAAGTAAGAGAAGGTAGATGAGAGAGCCAATAAAAAGTCAGAGAAAATCAATGAGGCTTGGAGAAGCAAGATAGTTCTACACTAAAACCAAATTGTGAATGACAAATTTATAATAATCAAAAGGTTTCACGGAATTGAGTAGCAGATGAACCATGATTCCTGTATAGGTTATAGCAAATGAATTAAAATACTAACATTGAGTTGACGTATTGCACTTAACTACATTTTCCTGCAAATGATATATTCAAGAACGAAACTAATATAGAAAGCCCTAGGCCTTAGGGTACTCGTATATATTCACAAATTGTTGTAAGCCATAAGAAAATAGTTGGAATGGATCCAAAATTGGGACACAGGAATGACACCAAACCCGGAAATTTTATATCCACTTGGAGTGGGTTGGATCAAGGACCAGAAGTTGTAACTGAGAGTGATATGGGAGGCCTCTCCTAGAAATCAATGCTGAAACATTAAAGGTAGAATCACCTATCCTAGTGTAGACACTAGAAAGACCACATGCATGCTTGACCAGAAACCAGCTATTACGCAGAACTTCCTGCATAAGATAGGCAACTCCCTAAAAACATAATTCTGAAATAAGATAGATAAACTGCTAGATGAGCTGCTAAATATAAGGCATGGAAATACCATACAAAAATAAGAATTTGGAAATTTGAATGCACCACACTAAAATTGACCAAAATGAAGAACTTTTGAAAGAAATAATGATTATTGTTTATTAATATTGTGGAAAGTGTTATAGTAGTGTCTAGATGAGCACAATAGGTAAAATTAGGACGAAATATAAAGATCAATGTGCAGGGTTGATGACTGTATTGATTTTATTTCGATAGAACCCAGCTCATGTATGCAGAAAGTATGAAGCAAAGTCATATTGAGCTACAGATTTTGCCCCCTTTGTCACCAACAGTGAACCAAACAAGACGAGCATGCCTCTAGTATCAAAACTAGTTGCAGCATGCCAAAGCTTGACTATATGGTTTCAGTATTTGTACAAAAATATTATTGGCACGACCATGGGTCTCCCAAGTTGATATCTGACTTTGGCTCCTATGGTTTAGGTACTTGGCCCTTCATTTACTGTTTAGTAGAGCCTTTTACTAATTATTGATTACTATTATTAGGTCCTACAACAAATACCCTTACCCTAGTCTGGGCCCTCAGATGATATATATAAGGCTCCACACTCCTCATTCTAGCTGACTGAGAGTTGAAGATTGGTTATAGGAAATCTTTAGCATAGCTTCATATTATAATCAAACTAGATCATACACTATACTCAGTGAACATTCACATTGAATTATTGTCCTACATTAGATTCCGTTTTACATTGCAATGTTCTCTCTCTATGTCTGCTGTTCTGTTGTTTTGCTCAAACTTGGTATCGAGCACATTGTCGGTGGAGAGAGTGGTTTTACCAATGTCATGCATCACAGATCACCCCATCAGATGCTAGAATCGCCTACATGAGATTGTTGACCTGATGATTGCAGATATCAAAAGAAATAAAATATTGATGCGCTTGATATCATGTGTGACCGAACGTGCTAGAGCCTATGCAATATCTTACGACAGTCTGCATTGTTAAAACCTATGAGCATAATAACAGCTACCAGTGGCCTGATACCGGCTATACAACCTGTCATTTCCCTATGCAGAATCTTTTCGATTTCTCCTTACTCCTAAGAGCACTCTTTGCCATCTCATATAGATTTCTGAAATTTTTGTTTTCTTCAAGTGATGAAGCAACCGATGGTATAAAAACATTTCTACATAGTATTCGGAATTCTATCAAGTCCAAGAGATGGAATAGAGAAGACAAAAAAAGCTGTAGGATCTCAGCAGCAGACAAAGCACTTGCTCGATCAGATTAGAACATCTCAACAACAATCTAAAGCCAGCACATTGGATGAGCTCAGGTCAAGAGATAAACTATCGCATTAGCAGTTTTATGGTCTCAAAGGGCTCTCTTTATCCACCCGTGCATTGTTGTCGAGGCAGCCCTAGATGTAACCCTGCATTTGTCTCTTAGAAAGCAGGATGGAAAAAAAACATATTTGAAATCAATGCAAGCATGAAGTTATTTAGTAACACATTGGAGAAAGAAACAGCTTAAGTAGATTTCTGAAATTTTTGTTTTCTTCAAGTGATGAAGCAACCGATGGTATAAAAGTGGTCAACCACATTAATATATAGTATACGGAATTCTATCAAGTCCAAAGATGGAATAGAGAAGACGAAAAAATCTGTAGGATCTCAGCAGCAGACAAAGCACTTGCTCAACCAGATTAGAACATCTCAACAACTATCTAAAGCCAGCACATTGAATGAGCTCAGGTGAAGAAATAAACTATCGCATTAGCAGCTTCATGATCTCAAAGGGCTCTCTTTATCCACCCGTGCATTGTTGTCGAGGCAGCCCTAGATGTAATCCTACATTTGCCTCTTAGAAAGCAGGATGGAAAAAAAACACATTTGAAATCAATGTGCATTCAAGCAACCCAAAAAGTCAAAGGATCTAAACCAAAACAATATTATAGAATCAAAAACACAAAAAATCTTAGCCAAACAACATTGCTTATGTCTCATTAGTACCCAAGCATAAGTTGCTAATTGGGTTTTGAAAGAACAAGGCTAAGAAACCATCACATGCGCCTAAAAATTAGGGTTGACTTTTGTCCTTACATGAGAAAGAGCACATGTGAAGCTTTAAGGAGTAAATGGAGAAGTTTAACTTTGAACTCTTAAAGAGCACATGCATCTATATTTACAAGTACAAGAGATGTGGCAGTTGACCATCCATCTTATGGTGCCATGTGGCATACAATGAACTAGATAGATTTTAACTATTTCACATTCATCTCTTTTTCCTTCTTGTATCTTATTCATGAACTAATCATGTTTGTGCCTATTTTTTTATATGGCACTACATTTACATTTCACAACTTATTGCCTGGATGTCTCTAAGTTAAGATCTTGCATATTACAATATTCAATCCATCATAATGCAAGCTAATTCCACTTAGGAATCTTGCTAAGCTGATAATTAGACAATCTTTAGAAATGAAGATAAGTTTTGAGTGTCTGAAAAAAGCAAATGCCAGAGAGGTTTTAACATCATGTTTGAATGTTACAATTAAGGATCTTGCTGAGCTAATAATCAAAAAATCTTCAGAGATGAAGAGAGGCTTTGAGTGTTTTGAAAATGCGGAGAAGTTTTAGCATCTAGAAGGAATGTTTGTTAGTTAAGAGGTTTGATGAGACATAGGCACACTGATATACAGATAAAACAAAGTATATACAACTGTGACAAGTATATACAACTTAGACACAAACATAGGTATCTACACAAGTAACAGGGACACACAAATGATTATTATGTAGTCTATTTCATAGTCGTGTCCATCATATTGTCTCTTTAGAACCACTACACATCATGTGTTGTATCTCCTACTTTTCCTTCATCTTTCTCTATCACTATTGTTTCTTTACCTTCCATTGTCACATTTACTATTAAAACGTGCATATAGGTGACAGTCAGAGACACTGATTTATATGCATACCCTCATGCTCCTCTCTCCAAAACTACTACCAAGGCATGTGTTATATGTCTTGCATGATCTACATATCAAAGTACACTATGTATACATAAATATTATAATGCAAACTCTACAATGAGTATTAGTCTATATAAATGAACGAATAATGTCATTTGAAAAAAGAAAATGAACCTGTCTCGGAGAACTAACACATAACAAGAGTCAAGTGAATTGTGTACTCAAGAAATGCCATGTAAAGGCAATATGAAATGGTCCAAAATACACGAACACACACCAACACAAAAAGAGAAGCCCAAGCTATCCATATGGAGCAAGATTTCCATGCAGGAGCACCAAGAAAGACTATGAGTGTTATATCCCTTAAAACACCAATAGAGCGGAATATAGCTATGTTGACCATGAAGAGAACAGCAACATACGTTCATGTTAAAAAAAGAACACTCTTAAACCTTGAATGGAAACAAGATGTTGTGCTATGCACATGTCAATGCCCACATGCCTTGTCCCACCATAGGGATGGCTATAGAAAGCCTAAACCCTATAAAAAAGGTCAAAAACTTAATGAAAAGTGGATAGGTGGAAGGAAAAAGGTAATACACCTCTAAAGTCACCAAACATTACCCCATAATGCTAATAGATGCACACTAAACCTGTTGCACACAAGCTCACAAAAACCTAAGTAAATACACAGAATTACCCAGCAACGTCCCTTTATCAATCCCAAGCAAATTTACATAGATCAACAAGCAAACATGAGAGCTCTGCTGCAAGTCTCCTCCCAACCATAGTTGTATAGGGATCCAATCAGGAATGCCTGACTAGGCTCACGCTATATCCCCCCAAGCACCCCTTAACCGTGACACATCCTAACGCGACACATGGCAAACTCCATGCATAGTCGACACTTGCCACTTGGTAGTACCCTAACACATAGGCAAGCTAGTAGGTGGACTGTTTGACCCGTGTCACTCATACGTTGGACCAAGTGTTCCAATGAGCATATGACACGTCCTGTTGACCCGCTCGTTGACCATCCGACAAGTGTCACTCATGCACTGGACCAAGTGTCCCAGTGAGCATATGACATGTGTCACGTTGACCGGTCAACCCTTTCTACTTTTTAGGAGGTCAGTCCAACAGACTCTCATGGGACCCAATATCCCCTTGGCCATCTCGGAATTAGTCACCATGACTAATATTTACATTGCAATTTACAATTGTCTCTACAAGCCAGTGACTTAGCCATTTACAATTTACAAATTACATTGGGCAAAGGGATTCAAAGTACATGTGACATCCCTTCCCTCCTCAGATGACATCGTCCTCGATGGCAAAGTCTGGATATTGTGCATGCAACCGATGCACGATCTCCCAAGTAGCATCACTGAGAGGTCCTCCATGCCATGCAACCAAGTACTCAAGAAGCAAACGCAATCGTCTCTACCTCTGGTCCAATACTCTCGATGGTCCAGGCATCACCTCCCCATGCTCTTGAAACAATACAAGGCCATCAGCCAACAAGTTATCACCGTCATGTAAAATCTTCTTAAAGCATGAAACACGAAAAACAGGATGAACCTTACAACCAACAGGCAAATCCAATTCATAAGCGATGCTATTAATCTTTTTAACAATTTTCCAAGGTCCACAGTATCTAGGTGACGGCTTATAACACTTCCCTGTCTTCAGGGTTTTCGAGTCCTTTGGAATCCTGAGAAACTCTTATATTTTCCTTTGCTAACTCCAACATCTACTGCATGTAAGTTAGAAATTCCATAGCACTAGGTGTCTTATGACGCATACCTATAGTAACTGGACTAGCTGGTCTAAAACCATAGTTTAGCTAGAAAGGACTCATCAGGCAAAACTCCAGCAATGGTAGGTAACGTTCCCATTGTGTTTGCCTTTCACTCACATAAGCCCTAAGCATGTCTTCCAAAGTTTGATTAGCTCTCTCAGTCTGCCCATCCGTTTCAGGATGATCAAAACTACTCATTCCCAACTGCACCTCTAACTTCTCAACAAATACTGCAGCAGTCCAAAAACTGCCTATAAAACGAGAATCTCTATTAGACACAATGGATCTAGGTAATCCATGAAGTCTGAATACATGCTGTATAAACAAATCAGTGGTACCAGGTGCATCAATCTTATTACTAGTTGGGATAAAATGAGCCATTTTAGTGAGTCTGTCAACCACAACTAGGATAGCATTATGTTGTTGCTATGTATGTGGTAAACATGTAATAAAGTCCATGGAAATATTCTCCCATCTCCCTTTTGATACTGGTAACGGGCGTAATAATCCAGGCACTTTAATCCTTTCAGCCTTATTAACTTGACACTTCAAACAATGTGTCACATAATGGTTTACTTCTCTCTTAAGTCCAGACCACCAAAAGTTACGTAGTATCAACACCAGGATGACTGGCACTAGGGCTATCGTGACAAAGATGCAAGATCCTCTTTTGTAGCACATAACAAGCTGGAATAAGAGCCTTGCCATTTCTCATCACTATTCCATCTTCTATGGAATACTTACTGCCACATGATTCTTGGCACCTTTCTTGTACCAAATCTCCATTAGGACTTTTTGCATGAGCTCAACCGACCTCTAAGGTTTGGTTGCTTACAAAATGATCTCAAGGCATCATCATCAGTGAATACCTCAAATTCTGATCCATACAAATAATGCCTCCATGCTTTTAATGCATGAACTATGGCATACAACTCCTTTTTATGATTTGGATAATTTTTCTATGCAGGGTTGAGCTACTTGCTCTCAAAGGGCCCAGGCCTACCCTCTTGCATTAGAACTGCTCCCACATCAATGTCACTCGCATCCGTATCTATAAGATAGGGTCTTTGAGGGTCTACAATCTTTAGAGTGATGCACTCAGCAATAGCTTGCTTTAACTGATCAAAGCTTGCTTGTTGCAGTTTAGTCCACTCACCAAATCTATCTTTTAAAGTCAAATCAGTCAAAGGTGCTGCAATATAGGAGTATCTCTTAACATATTTTCTATAAAATACTGCCAGTCCAAGAAAAGAATGGAGTGCTATCAAATTAGTTGGCAAAGGCCATGCAACGATCATAGCAATATGACTGATCCTAAGAAGGTTGCTATGATCGTTGCATGGCCTTTGCCAGCTAATTTGATAGCACTCAATTCTTTTCTTGGACTGGCAATATTTTATAGAAAATATCTTAATTGTAAATTGTAAATGGGTCAGCAGATATGACCAAGATACTCTATTTTCTTCTAAATAATTCACATCTTTTACTATTGGCAAATAAAGTGTTCTCCCTGACTCTTGAAAACGATATGTGGGTTCAACAATCGTCTCAGTTTCATCGTCTATGCCACACATCTAGAATGCTTTCTCCCATTTTTGCAACTAATTCTCAACGACATTTCTGGTCCTCATAGATACTCCTCCAATGAACTTCAGAGGTTTTAGATCCTTGATAGTAGGTAGCTTCCTCTTTCAAAACCGCAACTCAGCTTCATGGTCCGTTGACAATGTCATTTCTACTTTCATAGCCGTACCACTGACTCTCTCAGGACCACTAACTCCTTTACCTTTGAGTTGCTCCAAAATTAGCTTAAGAGTGGCTTCGATAGCATCCACCTTGGAACATACTGCATCTAATCTCTGTGAATCTTGACTGGTGTTGCTTGCGAATGCCATAGTAGAAGAATAGGTAGCAGAAGCAAACCAATGCACAAAAAATTATGCAAAATCAAACAGCTAAAGTTCTTGAAACAAGGCAAAAACAAGCTCTCAAAACATCAAATCACTATACAGATAGATTAACTGGATATAATAGACCTCCTACAGCCAAGTTCTAATATATCCCCCCAAGCACCCCTTAACTCTGACACATTCTAACGTCGACATGGAAAACTCCATGCACAGTCGACACTTGCCACTTGGCAGTAGCATGACACATAGGCAAGCTAGTAGGTGGACTATCTGACACGTGTCACTTATACATTGGACCAAGTGTCCCAATGAGCATATGACACACGTCCTGTTGACCCGCCCGTTGGTAGGTCCCTTGTTGACCTGTCTGATAAGTGTCACTCATGCATTGGGCCAAGTGTCCCAATGAGCATATGACATGTGTCACGTTGACCGGTTAGCCCTTCCTACTTTTTAGGAGGTCAGTCCAGCAGCAGACTCTCATGGGACCCAGTATCCCCTTGGCCATCTCGAAATTAGTCACCATAATTGATATTTACATTGCAATTTAGAATTGTCTCCACAGGCCGGTGACTTACCCATTTACAATTTACAATTTACATTGGGCAAAGGGATTCAAAGTACATTTGACAAAACCTCTAAACCCTAAACCTAGAAAAAAACTATGCGAAAAGAAATTCGTGCACATCAACCACATGAATGCTCATGCTGAGCACCCACGCCTAAAGAAGCTTGAGAATATGGAATCACTCTCTCCCTAGCAACTCTATAGCCAATCCAAGCAACAAGAATCACTCAAATGATGCACCATAGCCTCCAAACAAAGCAAAGTAAAAATGGCGAAAACAGTCCCACAAGGGTGTTTTGCTTGCAAATCTCCACACAATCACTTTTGCCCTCTTATATGTGCTACAATCACCTTCTATAGATCACTACCTTCACATAGAGTGTTCACACATCCTATTTGGCTCCTATTGGTCTAGTAATCTGAAATGACAAAAAGATGTGTAATCTCTAAGCAGACTCTTATTTAAGAATGCAGCATTCAACTCCAACAATGATCGATTTCTGGAGGAAAAGTATTTTAGCTTAAAAGATGGAAAAGATTCTTCTTTTAAGCTCAGAATAGTGATAGCAGAGCATCGACCGTCAAGGTAAGATTCATTAAAGGAATTATGACAACCTTCAATGAGACATATGATGCTTCTGAAGCAAGGTGTACGTCAACTAGTAGGATGATCATTATTACTTCACTACTGCAATAACGGGGTTGGCCATTGAGTGTTGTGAATGAGTTCATCAGTGAAATTTATCAGCTTTAAGTAACGCTGGTCCATTCTGAGTTACATAGACTGGTGTGGAAATGATTATTTAAAAATGAGCAATACTATATCTGTCTCTGAATGTGATTCTAGATTCTTACTTGCATTTAGGCCATTAGGTGAGATACATCATATACTACAGGACCATGATTTCCAGTTAAGAACTTCATTGGAGTCTACGTGAATTTTGGAAAAGAAACTCATAGTAGCTCTAGCCTCACCATGAAACAGATTAAGAGAATTAAATCTGTATTAGCTTGATATATTCCAAACAATAAATTCAAAGCATTCAGAAAGACCTAAGAGATTCACCTGACTCATTTGACGAAGGGATTCTTGTTGAAGAAGCTGGAGAAGATGCCAAATTCACTGCTTCAGCTGCAGAAAAAGGAAAAGCGTAAGACATTAATAGTTTACAATAACATATCTGCATCTGTGCTCGCATAACCTGTTCAAGAATGGTGACGACTTTGGTAAAATAGTATTTGGTCGAAGTAAGAGAAGTCCTTGATAAACGGCAAAAAAAACATATCCTCTGAAATGCAAGCTGCAACATCAAGCTACATGCTATGAAACAGATTTCACAGATCTTGTAAGAGCTAGGCACCGAAACTGGAGCAGCATTATCAAAATGATGGCAAATAATGGCTCTTCTGTATTAGCTTTGATCAGATGTACAACAATCTTCAAGCACGTAGACTAATAGTCACAAGTTTTTGTTCTTTATCATCTTGTAAAACAAGGTGATCTTGTTGACGTTCCTCTTCTTACCCGGTAACTCTCTGGGCACTTTAAGCTGCTTCTTGATTCTTTTGAACCGTCTAAGCTTGGTATTCTGATCAACTTTCCCAATATTGCCATCTTGTAAAAGCTCACCAGCCACTGCTGCTAGCAACTCAAAGAGTCCTGTTCCTTGATTGATGCTAGCTACTTCTTGAACACGTTTCTGACCACTCTATACAACAAGACATGGATTATAAACAAACATAGCACACAGGTTATCAGCTACTATCGAAACAAACCCAAAGCCCGTGGTTTATTTTCTTGATCCTGGAGACCTTATTATGATTCCACCATCAACTAAATAAAGTACAAATGACAACTGTAAAATGCAAAAAGATTATAAGCATGTCTTCTACATTAATATAGAAAATGGTATCTAGTCACCGTTTTAAGGGACTGGAGGTGGCAAGAGTGCATGGAATTGGTGACAAAGATTGTCCCACATTCAGATATAGTGTTGCTGCACTGACGATCAGCCTCCATTCTTGAAATCCACCCAGCACAATAAATTGCAAGTGGCACTTCCAAGCTAGAATTGCAAAATTGTAGGGGACATGGTCCTAGATAACTCACTCAGCTCTCTTGTGTAGAAATCATATATAAGACTGGAGGTTTCAATAGAGTAGCCATACAAGATGATTGTAAGCTTAAAAGTGCTTCTGCACATCATCTTGTAGCTAAACTTGGAGATTCAAAAATGAGACCTAACTGGCCTAGGAAGATGATCACAAGGAGTGAATTAGTCCATATCTTCACAGGGAACACAATCCAGTCCATTTTCAAGATTCACTTCTTCCAAGCCTAAGGTAAGGCCTGCATTAAACAAGCATAAAAGAACCCAATCAGATTCATCCTTTCAAAAGCATCTCACCGTTAATTATATGGATGCTTAAACCAGACAGGCTTATCTGAACATACAAATGGTTCTTTAATTACAAAAAGTTGAAGGGCGACATACATATAGCTAATTGTAGAGCGTATGATAACAAAAAAACCTTCATAATTCACTTCTAGACCAGAAGATTCTTGAATAAGGATAATCACTCTGGAAAAAACTCTTTGTAACTTCATGAAATGAAAATTTCATGCAACCCATTACGTAAATCACTAAATGACTAAAAACATGAAACATACATGTGTATACTCCTGAATAAAACTCTCGATTAGAGAAAATTCCAGCAAGTATATGTTTTTTCTAGAAATTTTGAAAATGCAAGATATTGATGACACAAAATTTGCCATGTGATTTTACGTTGTACACATTTTCACTAGAAGCGTACTCATGACGATCAATATGTTTAACCCAACAAGCTTGCAGGAAACTATAGATATGGCTCTTCTCTCAACGAAAAAGTCACTCTGAGACGGTCCTCCCTTAATTTGTTCTGGAATCATACGATCATACTCACATTGGCTTCCTATTACTTCAACTTAGTTCAGGTCAAAGCGGCACAACTAGCAGGCCTGCAAATGTTGATGCAGTGCACAGAAAGCGTCTTTAGAAAAATTTCGACGCATCCACATATATAGGCTCATTTTTTAACAATCAGCAATCAAAATTTCATTCTATAAGATGAAACTATAAGCTGCCAAATATAATCCATTGTTGTCTTTCAATCAATTTGTGTTGCAGTGCAGTGATTTTCCAAATGTACATTTCGATTTACAAGCTTCAAGTGTAAAGATTGAAAGTGTGCTAGTCTTGAAATTATTCCATATTATCGCAGTTTACCAGGTCACAAGACTTCAAAGTGTGAGAATTGTCACCAAAGAATGATTGGGTCCTGAATAGATAGTAGATTTATGACCCCAAGGGATGGGAGGGGAAATTTAGTAGAAAGTACTGACATGATTAACTATCAATGAGCAGAGTCCGGCAAGATTGTCTGTAATGCACTCTTGTTTATAATCTCCAGCAAGTAGCTGTAGTGGAAGGTTAAAGAAGAAAAAGGCCCATCTGGATATTAGGACTTTTGACACACCAAAATATCAAATTATGTTAAACAACTTGTGGATCTGGTAATGAGGCAGTTCAGTAGGTACTCAGAAGAAAAATGCAAGAAAGATTGTACTACTTACTTGCGAATCCTTTCAGGCAAAGTTACCCTACAATGAAAGAAAATGTGACTCCTTTAAAGGAAAACGTTTTCCTCCAGATTTCTGCGGAGTTCATCATGCTCATTATGAGAATGAAAATCATTGCATATTGCAAAATATATGGAACTCCGGTCACAATAAACAACGAAATTGACAAAGCAAATTTCTCGTCAAAAACTCTACGAATCCTTTTCTTCCACTAGATTTGATCTGCAGAAGAAAATTGCATGCCTTTATGGCATCAGATACATTCCGAAAAGTTCAACAACAATAGTATTAGTATCGAAGTAGATAGTTTGTCGTTTGACGGTTATATCTTTGTACTGAAGTCTAAATGTTTGCATCTTGCCTCTGAAGCCTAAGTTTGAACAGGTATTCTATAAAACGGAATAGATCAGTTTCAATCTACTTCACCTATCTTTTCTGCATCACGTCAATGGATACATCTTGATTGTAGGAAAAAAGGTTCGAGTTTCTTTAACAGCCATCTGCCGGCCACCAATTGGTCTTCCAAACCGTGATTCCCGATTCCATAACGAGCCGGCACCTCTATAAGTCCACCCTTACATCAAACTCCCCCATTTGCTTATGCCGGCAAGGCTGTCACTTCACACAACTCACATACCAAGATCCCGGCAGGGAATTCCTGAGCCAAATCCACCAAATTCCACACCCAAACGAATTGCTCCCGGAACACCAATACAGCTTCTACAAGCATCTAAAACCCCGCACACAGATCACAAACGATTCATCACAGGATCGGATGAAAGAAGAGCGCAAATGCGAGGCAGTGGCTCATTGAATTGGCAGTTAATTCACCGTTTCCGATCCTTAACAAGATCCAAACAATTACATGCTCCTAATCATCATTACTCCCTCTCAATTACTCCCATCTTTCACCCCCCCTTCTTTCCTCCCTCCCCCCCTCTCTCTCTCTCTCTCTCTCTCTCTCTCTCTCTCGCTCGCTCGCTCGCTCTCTCCTTTTCTTTCTCTCGGCAACAGAAGAGAAGAGGAGACAGAAAACCCAAGAAAAGCCTTCGAGAAAATCTAAGGGCCTCAATGGGCCGCTACATTCCAGCCCTCCCCCTTAGATGCTGGCCACGCGTCCCTTTCCACGTGTCACATATCGAGCTCTTACTACTGCATACGTCGTGTCAAGATCTGAATGCTTTATAACCATCCAACGGTGGAGCGCTCAGAGCACCGGAGTGCGGTTAAGATTCGCCACGGGGGGTTTGGGGGAGAGTAAACAGATGCTCTAAGGGAAAGAAGGGTATAATAGTGACCGGATATAGTCGGTCACTGGGTAAACATCTCCGTCGGACGACTGGCACGTGGATAGTTTCACCGGCTGAGCCCGTAACCCCGCTGCCCCGTGCATGGTTTGATTGAAATTACGCGTATCGAGCAGAATAACGCGACGATACCATGGCCACCGTCGGATTAAGCCACGTAAGCTCAGCGACGAATCGGACGGCTGCGAGGGTAGGAGCAGGGGGCTTTATGATTTAATAAACTGCGAAAAAAACAAATATAAAAATATTCTTTTATTAAAATAGGATAACCGCCCGATATTATTGCCAGGCAAGGACCGAGCCTCGAGGCTCGGGCCGAAGCAAGAATCAACACATGGGATTACGACCTATATATATTTTTATATTGAATTAACAGATGGGATTATTTTAGGGGGGGGGGGGCGGGCACACATGGCTTGCTGGATTCAATTGGCAAAAAGGAGGGTGGGCTCCCTCTCTTTCATGTGACACTTTTTCATGTGAATGTATGAGCAGTTGCACATGGGCTTTGCTTAAGCCAGTGTTGTTGCTCAGTGCCAATTTTCCTTGCATGGATCTGTGATATTGTTTGCGTTGCAAAGCTATGTCCAAGCAAGCACATAAACTGTAATCTTGCACTCAACAATTTCCAATGACATCACATTTGTATAATTGTCATCTTCGACGACAAAATTGACGAGCGAATCATGTGCAGCAAATGAACTATACGATTTATTTACTCATTGTCTAGGGGTTTAGTATGTGCCTTGATGTTATAATAAACATTGAACAATTCTATACTTTCAAAGATTGACATAAAATAGACTTGGTGGAGGTCAAATAGTGTCCATCAAGGTAAGGCCTTGAGTTGTCATATTTATGATGCAAATAAACATTCAACAATTCCTTACTTCCCGAGATTGACATAAAATAGATTCGGTAGAGGTCAAGTAGTGTCCATCAAGGTAAGGCCTTGAGTTGTCATGTTTATGGTGCAAGTAAAGTAATGGTTTTTAAAGCAGTATTTGGCATCAAGTTTTCATACATTAAAGAATCACGAGCCTATAAGAAAATTTGTGTTTAAAACAAAGTGACATAAAATATCATGAGAATCTTTTCCCTATGCATGTGCTCTCAAGAAGCATTTTATATGGAAAAAGAAAAAACAAACATTGCAATAAAAAAGAATCAAAACAAGGAGAAAGAACTCATTATAATTCTCAGCCTCACCTAGGAGCAACACTTTAGCTTATGAAAAGAATCATACCGACATCGGGACAAGGCTAACAAATCAAACTTACCTTGTTAACTTGTATACAACTTAGAACAATATATTAGTTTGTCTAACATAGACACATATACATGGTTGGGATAGCGTATACCGCACCCTCAGAGGGTGGTGTGGCAGCCATCCACTGGTGGTGGGATGGTCGTACCACCCATCCCATCACTGGATGGCTTTCACACCCTCACGTGAAGGTGCGGAATACACTGGGCCTACATGGTTAGCTTATGCAATTGTTAGAATGTGCATGGTGATCACCAAATTTTCAAAGTGACCTTGGCACACCACGCAAGGCCATACACTCAAGTGTGTGTCATGTACTAAAACACAATCAAGTTATGTCTTACTAACATGAATTCCTAAAATTATGAATCTAAAATAATTTGGACAGTCTATAATCTTTCTTATGGTTGATGGAAGGCTTCATGCATGTAAAAGAACTAACTCCAAAAATGTAAAAAGGGTGTTGTCTTCCAATCAAATATCACACGTTATTGTTATTGCTATTGGTGGACCGTCTCATTATTGTCCATCTAATCCTTTCATATAATATCATCTCTCGTACTAGTGATTGTAAAAGTATTTATAGTGTCAATTGTATTGATGTATTGACAAACTTCTTCTTTCCTAGAACTAAATTTTTTTTGTAACTAGAAAACATCTATTATTTTGTAAAGGTGTGATAGTGCTCCATTGGGCATGTCAATAGATGGAGATACAATATTATGGCCATTTTGATTTGGTCATATTGTTAACACTGTGCTTGGAAGTTTATTGAGAAAAAACCAATAATGTCAACATCTTATGATGAATTACACCCCTTTGGTTGTCTAATTGCCATAATTAGTGAAAGAAACTTAATTAAGTTTTATCCAAGTCAAGTATATATATATAATATATATATATATATATATATATATATATATATATATATATATATATATATAGCCCACAAATGGCAGGTGTGTGTGTGTATGTGCGCGCGCGCGTGTGGATTTGTGTGTATGTCTATATAGGTATAGGTGTATGTGTATGTTTATGGTTATGTATATATGTATGTATATGTATATGTGTATGTATACGTGTATGTGTGCGTGTATGAGAGAGAGAGAGAGAGAGAGAGGGAGAATTTCTGGCCCATTTGTGGGGCCTGGTGGTCCATTTGTGTGTATGCTTTTAGTATTTTTGTGTGCGTTGTCTGTTTTGATATCAACGATGGCCTTGTCGAAGGTCGTGGCAAGACCTTTTACCAGTAGGGCCCGGGTAGTTTGGAACGATCTTGGTAAGGAACATAGCAGGTAACTGAGCTACTTCTCTTGTGAGACTGCATGCTTTGTTCCAGCATTGTGTAATGACAGAACTCCCTTACTAGGAACTAGATACTGCTAGCAATAAGTCATTGGTATGATAATATGCCTATGCTACTGCAAGACTGCATTCATCGACCTCTCTCTCCCATGTTTCTCTTTTCACAATGTACATCTATCCAATAGAACCTGAAAGCTGATCCACATCCATTCCCCATGCTCCAAGCACAAGAGTCTACCAAGGACTCAATGAATGAATGTATGCAAATCTCACCATAGGCTATATATGAGTAGCTCGCCCATCTCCCAGAGATACTGATGATGATTTGCCTCTCCTACATCCCATGTAGGCTCAACTTTCCATGCTTGACATTGCCAACTCAGATTTGACCAGTATATAGGCCTCCCACCAAGGAGCCTATCTCACCAACACATCCATCATGTCAATCCAAACCAAAGCAAACACAAACTAGATCCACTATCATGATGAACAACTCACCCACGATCCATAGCATATCAGGTAGGATAGCTCCAGAACCTTGTACCCTGTACCATCTGATTACTAAGCATCCATTACCCACTGATAGCTTCCCAAGAATCGGTGCACCTGTAGTGCAACTAGACTCCAACTGGATCTAACCAAAAGCTGCATCTTGCTTATTAAATAATGATGGATAACAACAACATGTGACGCCAACCTAGAGACTATTGTGCATATAACCATGCAGCTCACTTGATCACTCGCCAAAGTATCAGCTGTCACTCCCTGAGCAACCATCTCCATCCCTGTCCGCTCACAACCATGGGCATGCTGGATCCACATCACCCCATAATGCACTCCATGCCCTCAGGATATGTACCACCCCAGGTACACTCCACGCCACCTACCTCCAAATAGGCTTGACCCGTCGTCCCTAGGTCACCACATGATGCACCAGCTGAAGATTATCATCCATACATCAAATGACATATCATACTTGAGCAACTGTAGCATCTCCCTGAGTGCCATCCCAATGTCTTTAGTCCATGGTTTAGTTGTAGTGTTGTTTGAATACTCAAATCTAGAAGGATCCAATCTGCGAGCGGAAAAGGGTCTGAGTGTTCAAAATACTTCTAAACAACCCTCTTAATCCCGATTTATGCCAAAACAATGATTAAAAATCTATTAACTAAGGCATTGAATAAAGAGAGACTGATAGCATCAAGAAAGTCAAAACATGGAGACAAAGCATGCTTACTCTGAAATGCAAATACTATGGCTATGAATTATTTGCTGCTCGGATCAACAGACAACAACTAAAAGCAAATGCAATGACTACGTACTATTTGTTGTTCGGATCAAAAGAAAAAAATCAAAACCAAATGAAATGACTATGTACCAAATGAAATCAAAATTTGTCCAAATGGACTGAAGTGATGGAATGTCTGAGCATCCTTTAAAACAATACATCGCTCTTTTGTTTTTTTCTTGTTCTTGTTTTTTTTTAATGGAAACCATTGTCCAAAAACCCATAGGTTCGCTGCAAAATATACGCCTCCAACATCCCTGATTCCGACTCTGATTTTGATTTCGTTTTTGGTTTAGCTTTAGAGAGTGGCATGATTGCACCATTATTTTGCTTCTGCTTTGCTTCCCCCTTCTTCTTGTCTCTGAGTTTGCAAGAAGACGCACTAAAGGAACAAAAACCTCAACACAAAAACAGAAGAGGTGTGGCAGATGCTCCCCATGTCCCTGAGGGAATTAGATCATCTTCGCTGCACCATCCCCCCTGCGCATGCATGTCACAACTGAGAGTCCAAACCCTTTCACCGATCATCTGAGTCTCCTGCTCCTGCTCTTGGATCGAGAGAGAGAGAGAGAGAGAGAGAGAGAGAGAGAGAGAGAGAGAGAGAGAGAGAGAGAGAGAGAGGGAGGGAGGGAGGGAGGGAGGGAGAGAGAGAGAGAGAGAGAGAGAGAGAGAGAGAGAGAGAGAGAGAGAGAGAGAGAGAGAGAGAGAGAGAGAGAGAGAGAGAGAGAGAGAGAGAGAGAGAGAGAGAGAGAGAGAGAGAGAGAGCAAACAAGCAGGCGGGAAGATCCTGTTTGAATTTTGAATTAGGATGGGGACTAATGTGCATGCATGGGCCAAGATGCATACATCCTCCTCCCCATGCATGCATCTAAGAATTTTAGTTAATTTTTTTGAAAAAGTAGATGGTAGAAGGATGCACCCATGCAACCATACATGCATCCTCCTATCCCATGCATAGGCACAAATGCGACACACAAATATCTTCACACACACACACACATACACACACACACACGTGTGTGTGTATACACACACAAACACACACACACACACACGTGTGTGTGTGTGTGTGTGTGTGTGTGTGTGTGTGTGTGTGTGTGTGTGTGTGTGTGTGTGTGTGTTAAAACTATCTCCTTCCATTGATCATTTACATCATTTACACTCCATCATCTCAACTTACATAGGTGATTAGATTAAGCTTTTGGATCACAAAGTACACTAAATGATAAATCTTTCCATTGGATTAGATCTTCTTCAGATCCAAATATTTTGTAGACATTCATGATGTATTTTCATACGCACAGTCCTATAATCATTTGGAATTTTGAGAAGTCATCAACTTTGAAATGTCTAAGAAATCTCTTAAGAATAGCATGTCTTGAGCATAATTAAAAGGCAAAAACATCAAGCTTTGCATTTTGTCGAGGCTTGTATACAAAGGTTCAATCCGACACCTTTTGCATAGTCAATGTCAATATGTAAAGTCATTCATTATGTAATGCAATGCAAAACAAGAATTACCTCAATGTTGTGTGTGTGTGTGTGTGTGTGTGTGTGTGTGTGTGTGTGTGTGTGTGTGTGTGTGTGTGAGAGAGAGAGAGA
Organism: Diphasiastrum complanatum; assembly: GCA_029204225.1. Lineage (NCBI taxonomy): Eukaryota > Viridiplantae > Streptophyta > Lycopodiopsida > Lycopodiales > Lycopodiaceae > Diphasiastrum > Diphasiastrum complanatum. The sequence goes on from CM055108.1 coordinate 19,871,345, forward strand.
GAGAGAGAGAGAGAGAGAGAGAGAGAGAGAGAGAGAGAGAGAGAGAGAGAGAGAGAGAGAGAGAGAGAGATTTATGTTTCAAAAGTAGCCAAATTTATAATAGTTATCTTTATTCAAGCTTTGACATTTATCTATAATAATCGCAAATGGATGGCAAATGGCCAATTGGGTGTGAAATGAAATGGATGTTGATGATCCTCACAAATGCATAATCATGCATATGAGAATTGAATATGGGATGGATGTTGATGAATGATTTTACAATATGGCAATTCGAATGATGGACGTAAATAAATATGATTAGGATGATGGGTTTTGAGTGCAAGATTATTGTTCCAAAGTACCAATCTTTTTTAACATGCTTCAAGAAGATACCATTCTCCAAACAGAGAGAGGATAAAAAAATTCAATGTCTAGTTGGCAAACATATAATCCAACACATAGACTGCCTCAAAAGCCAAGCACGTGCATTTGATCATTGATGTAACAAAAAAATCAAAAGATCCAATTTATTTTTCTCAAAAATTAAAATGACCAGCTTTCTCCTATTCCACAAGTTTGGCTTCCAAAGAGCTAACTTTGTTAGCCAATTCTTCTCTTGCACAACCATACAAAGGTTGGAAAGGCAATAATTGAGTATAGCCCATACTATGCGTCTCTTAAATCAAAGTTCTCAAATGTTGATATAAGTGCTAAATTCTGATTGAGTAACCAAAGAATTTCCAAAAAAGAATGAAAGAACCCAATACTTGAATATATCTCGTGTCCTTGGCTCTTAGGTAGTTTCAAAAGACTCGAATGAGAGCTTATCCTACCTTCCTTAGATGCCAATAGTTCACAAAGATGACTTTGGTAAAAGCAGAAGTAGCAAAAGTGGAAAAATTGAATGTTTCAAGGAAACTCACAAACAATGGAGTGAATTGAACTTCTTGAGCAATGCCTTCAAGATACAGGGCTCTAACTCCTCCCCTTCATATGTCCACAAATCAAACAGTGCTAAATAGGTCATCTGTTTCCTTTGTTCACACTAGTCATCCTGCTTATTTACTTACGCCACCCTTCAGCTATAAATCCATAAAGCAATGCCTGAAGCATCATTCTCATTAGCTTCAATGGCAAATGTAAAGAGACAACTACCTTGCAATCATGATGCTAAAAGTGCCCATGCTCTAAGGCATTGTGAGTGCAAGAATTTAATATACATAAATGATCCAAAGGACTACCTAAGAGCCATAATAGTAGAATTCAACTCTGCTAGCATAGAATGGCCATAATTCAGATACTTCAGAATTAATCAGACTACAGCCCTTACCAAGACTTATGACACAAACTTTCATGCATTATTCATACTTGTGTGTGTGTGTGTGTGTGTGTGTGTGTGTGTGTGTGTGTGTGTGTGAGAGAGAGAGAGAGAGAGAGAGAGAGAGAGAGAGAGAGAGAGAGAGAGAGAGAGAGAGAGAGAGAGAGAGAGAGAGAGATTCTACAATGTAGCTAATGCTCATAACTTCATAGATAAGCAATACTGAACAATATCAAGTGACAATCACGAAGCTGTTTTATGCTTGTCCAAATGCTTGCAGAAGGGCAACCTGAAAAATTGCAAATCCTGGAAGAGGTCATATGTACATCACCATCGAGCATTGCATCACCTGAATCACTTTATTTGAGTGCAAACATAGTCTTGCAGCACATTTGAAGCCATGACGATGTGACATTGTGCTGGGATCTGTAGAAAGCAATTCTATGGAAGGATGTACACTAGCTTTGGTTCATACAGATAATGGGTGCACATGTTCAGATGGTGGGAAGTGGGATAAAATCATTGATCTACACATTGCTCTGTCCAAATTGCAGTATTTTTCTCTCCAGCTCCTCCTTGTTGGCCCCAACAAACTTATCTACCTGCTCCTCATCTTTGATAAAGATAAAGGTGGGCATAGCCTTCACTTCCAACTTTTTCGCGATTTCCTACATCCCTCAAAACAAATGTAGTCAGAACACCCCAAGAAAAAAAAACTTCATTCCACTGATAGAAATGACTGCTCAGTAAAGTTGAATTGGGCAGAGTCAAAGAGTTAGTTCTCAAACAGATACAAAAACCTCTCACAATTAGTATCCAAAGTAACTTTCAGGTTATGCTTCCATTTGAAAACTTTTAATCTGGCTCTATTGAGAATAGTTCAAGCCTCAACCCTCAAATCTCAAATGAAACGAGAAAAGTTGTAGACAAGGAAGAGGAAAACCGCTTCCGATGGGAAAGAATAATGCTAAAGCGTAGCCGTTGACACATCTACTACGCATCAGAAAAGGAGTATAGTGTGATCCAGTAAAGTGGAAACGAGACCTCTCAAACTGCTCACAACAGAAGCACATGCCGCTTCTATATCTATATATATATATATATATATATATATATACGCAATAGTACTGCATCGCAACTGGGGATTCTAGATTGGATAATACAGGTAACTGGATCTCTGGTGAAAATTCCAAACAACGATAAATTTCAGATGCAAACGATTTTACCTGCAAGTCATCTACATCTACTTCCAAGAACATTGTGTCAGGGAAGCTCCTTGAAAGATCGTCGAAAATGGGAGCCATGAACTTGCAAGGGGCACACCAGTCGGCAGAGAAATGCACAGCAACCTGACAAAAACATCACCAAAATACCCCCAAACCCATCAATCCCGAGCAGTCCTCAGCACAATTCGTGCCAAAAATTCCACCCATCTTCACCATCTCCAACAAAACAGCAATTTCCAAAAACCCAACAATCCAGAACAAAACAATAGAATCAGAAAAGCAAAACCCACCAAGGAGCCCTCTGCGTTGGCCCGTCGAAGCATCTCATCCCAGAAGGCGACTGAATCCACCACCACCACCCGAGAAGGCTCCTGCAGGTGCCCACTATACAGATCGCGATCAATACTATGTTGCTCGATGGGGATGCCACCCCTTTCTTCCTCCCCATCTCTCACCATCTCCTCCTCTGTCGATCCATTCTCTCCTGCCATCGCCACCTCCTCCTCTCTCGCAAAACCCACAATAAACAGCAGCCAAAGAGAAGAGAAAAAGAGCTCAAAGAAGAGAAGATCGCCTCCATTTATAAAGTCCCAATTGGGTCATGGGACACCCACATCACCTCATCAAAGGGGACTATTGGGTTTCTTGATTGGCCACCTGATTTTTGGGATAGGAGTGGTTAGGATGGATGACTATTGGTTTCCATATTACCCACATCATCTTTCGGATAGGAGTGGATAGTTGATAGGAGTGGGTAGTTGTGATCACAGTTTTTGGAAAGACTTTGGAAAGAGAACGAGCGCCATGTGTTACTTAGTGGAGCACCCACTTGGATCTAATAGCTCATGAGTAATGACACCTCCCTCCTCCTCCTCCTCCTCCTCCTCCTCTTCTCTCTCTCTCTCTCTCTCTCTCTCTCTCTCTCTCTCACTCATAAGTAATGACACCTCTAACAGAGCGAGACCACAAAATCTAGAAATATTTATGGCACTCGAATAATCAAACAATGTCATGTTTACTAAAAAATTAAGGGGCCCAAGTGATCACGAGAGTTCATGGATAGAAATACTAGCAATAAATGAATAGCTCAAAACTTGCAAGGGTTGATGGAAAAATATTAAAATGGAGTTGAGATATTAGAACCACTAAAATAGATTGTGCTAATATGAAGCATCACAATCTTGTTGTATCATAAGATAGTCAATGCAATCTACCCAAGAAGACAAACAAGTGATTAGGCACATAAGAAGATCGACATGCCACTACAAATTGTGGAGGCAATCATAGAAGACATGAGTGGGAAAACAAAAATGGATGAGCTAGAGAAGAAGCTAGAGAAAATTCAATGTTGTATGTGCTAATGATTAGAAATATTTCTCATGCAAGGATTGGACCTCAATTATCTGCACTCTCAAATTCTAGTAGCAGATAAAGCAAGGGTTGCCATGGAAAATCTAGAGAGCTTGAAGTAGAAAATCAAACATAAAAGTGGTGAGCTATTTACTCCATTTTTTCTTAGACGGCAAAATGCCAACATAGAGAGCCAAAAAGGAAAATATAGATTGGTGTTGTGATATTATGAGGAGAATGGTGCAAACTTGAAAAGTGGATCCGTAGTTAGCAAGGGCGAAATCAACAAAGCTCAATGGTCACTGCAAAATAAAATAGACAGTCCATTAAATGCAATTCTGAGAAATAATTTCAAATTGGAATGCCAATGATAAAGCTATTAACAACAAGAAGCAAATAATTTTCTTGGTATGATAGGACAGAAGCAGGTATTTGGTGAGTGGTGTGCATCCACTAAATAGACACTGTGTCAAGGTGTCATTTTCGTCCTTAATGGACTGAAGGAAAAAATTGCTAAGAACTAAGACTTCTCGGCTTGAATTTCTTGCAATGTCAAATTGCAAGAGCTGAATCTCAAACTCTATCATAGGATCACTAACAGAAGCCTGTCTGTTCTTCATATCCAAACAATCAGGAACTCTAAAATTTATGCTAAAATCAAGCTCCTCTAATCTGAAACAAAATGGAACTTCTATTCTATCAACGGCATCAGATATGTCTTTCTCAAATATCAAATATTCATCCGAATCTATATAGGTGAGAGAATTATAAGGAGGAGGAGGAGGAGGAGGAGGAATAGTAGAATCTACGGGACTAACTGGATTGTCCAAAATGGTTGTAACCGTATTTACAACCGAATCCAATGCCGAGTTATTTACATTTTCACTAGAAGGAGAAAGTTGAATATTCATTCTCCTAACTTTCTTCGGAGCATCATTTTTGCTCCTCACAACCCTCTTAGGAACTTGTTGCTTCCTAGGCCTCTTGGTAGGGAGGTTTGTCTTATCTAAGGGACCACTTATGTAATTTACAATACCAATTTTGCATCCTATATAGGAGTTGAAAATCTTTTCGCATTATAGTAACTTGCTTGGCATGAATAGCTAGCTAAAAAGAGTCTTCAAAAAATAGGCTCTGATAATCCTCAGCAACCCCTTGAAGGCATTCGAGTGCCACGGGTGTGAATCTAACAAAACTGCCAAGATCATTCCTAGTGATCTGGCGAACAGTGTGGTAGAAGGGTGCACTAGAAATTAGCAGGGTAGAACCTGAAGAGAAAAAATATCTCCTAGTCTGATTCATCATTTCCATTGTGGGGATATCGGACTTGTGCGCAAGAAGAGGGGAGTGAGCGAGAGAGGTCTAAGACGGGTCGCAGAGAAGCGATATGTACAGGGCTTCTGTGGGCAGGCGGTGTACTAGGGATTGAAGGGGGTGACGGGCGTCGCATAGGAGCAATATCTGGAGAGCAAGGGCAAAAAAAGTGAAAAACAATGCCTCGAGGGTGAAGCCCTCTACTCCGCGGGTCACACGTGTGAACGTACGACCGGGTGTACGGTCACACGTGTCTCTCTTTACGGCCAAATCAGAAATTGCCACGTATCAATGTACGGCATAATGAGATTTTGACACGTGTCAAAATGACATATCGCACGTGCATAAAAGTACGGACGAGTAAGGTGGAGACACATGTCATGTTGACCATTGACTCGCATGTGTGAAAAAAACGTATAAAAGACATGCACCCCGATTATCTTTTTTGATTTTTTTTTCTCAATTTTTGCAAATATCACTCTTGTGTGTGCTATTTGTGTGTTCTTCATTAGCTAGTCGTCTACGTGCGCACAAGTGCGATATCCCACAATCTGAGTCTGTACATATCGATCATGTGCGCGTTCTGAACAACGCTATCGCGCGCATAGAACCGATATTTGCCAGAAATGGCCTCCTCGTCCGGAGCTAACCATGAAAGCACTCTAAGTACATTTCTGACTAAGTTTGGAATAACGGAGAACTTAGACTACTTTAAATCCCTCTTCTGGCCTTTTCTACATGTTTTTCAGACTACTCAGCAGAATGTTGAAGTATTTTATGACCCCTATGTGAGATTCAGAGATATAGTTAGTATCCGTGTGATCTCCATAGGTCCTTTCTCTTTCATGCATTTTATTGACCTTGTCCATTTTCTGACGTTGAAACTAAATGCTTTTTTAATTTGCCAATTCACTATATTAACGAGGATGTATATATTACTACTACGGGTTTATGTAAATTATTTACTATCATGAGGACTAAGTGCTTTGTTTACTATCGGGCACAATTTTTGAATTTTTTGATATTATTGATTTTGAGACCGAAGACTTGGTGCCATGAATGGATTACAATGATGAAGAAGGACTTCTGATGGGGGAAGAATGTCTGATGAAAGCTTTGTCAGATTTTGCTTCAGCATGGAGGAAGCATGCCATCTAAAGAAGAATTCATGGCATTTCAGTTTCAGATGGGCTTCCCTTGTCCATCCTTAATGCATTTCTGTTGGAAGTATTTCTACTTTCTACGGTGGCTAGCTCTAATGAAGAGTTCGTGCGTAGTATAGTGGTAGACCGGTCGTCCACCTTCTAAGTTCTACAAGGCTTAACAACTGTGAAATAAGAACATAAACAAAAAGGGAGCACCAAGGCTTCCCAACTGGTGCTCGAAATAGAAACTAATTAAGGTGTGGCTAAGGTGGTACCCAACTAGCCACTACTTGGAAAGTAAATAAACTTGCTAAGGCGGTACCCAACTAGCAAGGATCAACAATAAACTAGGCTTCCCAACTAGCAAACCGTAAAACTAATACTAACTCCCAAAGGGAAATGAAATAATAAATTGCGGCTAACTAAATAATTAACAAATAAAGCAGGCCACAAGAATCCAATGAAAGGAGGCAAGAGGAGGCCCGAGCACCTTCCCTCAAGCTATGCACCTTCCAATGGGAACACAAAGAAATAGAATGATAATCTCAAGGAGAGAGCAATTTAGCATAATCTCAGAGTATTGTTTTACAAGGGAAATGCCTCTCTTCTTATAGCAAGAAGGGCCTTCCATAAGCTTCTACTAACTTATGGGATTATTTTCTAAAACTTGCAATTCTAAGACTTCTAAACTTCTCCACTTCTAAAGCCTAAGACTCTAAACTTAGAACTCAAGATAACTTAGAATCTTTTATTTTCTAAGCTTAAGTTTCGAAGTTTAAGCTCTCTAAGTTAAGTTTTCTAACTTAGAAGTTTAGAATTTAATTAAGTTTCTACCCATGGACTTATAACACACATGCCATGGTAGGAGTTTATTAACAAGTACTCACAGTGGGCTTATAATACACATGCCACGGTGTTTTATTTTACTTTGATTTTACTTTGTTGCTAACATTGAGGATTTTGCTGCATGCCGAGGTGGTCTCAGACAACATTCTTCTTCATTCCATAGGGACTTGGCCACTATCTGAGGGCATTTCCGAAAGAATGAGATATGTATTGCTCATTCTAAGTTCAGCCCAGTTGGGGAGACACTCATAATGGTTGTGAAAGCTTTATCTTATTATCTAGAAGGACATAAATTTGTTAAGACAAATAAGATCATTTTCGTCAAGAGATCATATGTTTTGAACATTCTAGGTTTTACTAATGAGAAGGGGAGCTCTCACTATTCATTGTACTCTACATGTATTGAACTTAGTGGAAACAAGGATAATGCACATCTACTAGATGCATTATTCAATATTTATTTATACAATCAATATTTATACAGTGGGTACATATCATTTGACTATGATGCTCTTCTCTCTTGCTCCATGAATTTGCAAGCTTTTCTGAACTTGTCATAATCTGTAGATTTGGTGATCTGTCTAATTTGAACTCTTCTGTAAAACCATTGAAACAATTGAATATTGTAGCTTCGTTTTTTGTTAGTTCCTCCATGTTGAGTGTTTCGATGGAATGATGCTCGCGCTTGCCAATGTGATTTCTCCATTCTTTGTGATGACCATATACTCATGCTCCCGTAGGTATTGGCAAAGAATGATGTGTGATCCCTGAGTATGTACTGCATAATAGTAAAATATAGAATTAGCAAAAGGAAAATTGAAATCATCAATGATAGGAAATTTATTTAAAGTAATTGACCATGTAATGTGTGATGTGATCTGGCCCCCATGCTTTTGATACGACATCAACAAACTCCACACAAGTCTGTTGGATGATATGCTTCTATGTATTTGTAAATGTATTTTTTATAAGAATTTTAATCATACTGTCTAATTTTTTTCACACATCAACTTTTTGTAGTCTAGTTGTACCTCTCACCTCGAAATCCTGAGTGCAAAAATGATCTTCTTCCAAACAGAGTGTGCAATGCTTGATGCTTTACATGTGTGGTTTGACAAAAAATCTTTGTGCTTTTGCTCCTCCTATGCTTGGCTTGCATGGCAAATTTTCAGTCTTTCTTGAAAGCTTTTCATCTTTTTGTATTTTCACATGACCCTTGTGTAGTCTTTCTTTCGATAGAACATCTGCTAATCTAGATATTGTTTGTTTTGAAGATGATGCTAACTTGGTATTCCAAGCAAATAATATGTGAATCTCTATTATCCTCACATCTACATGAAGAGTACAAATATGTACACTTTTCAATGGAATAGGCAATATAAGTTTCTAGTTTGGATCTAAATTTTCTCTTGTTATACATGTACTTCTTGTAGCATCTTTCGCCAATTTCATGCAGTATATACATGGATGCTTAGACGTCGCTCCATGAGAAACATTATACATGCATTTCAAAGTTTTCAAATCACCTGCCAAATGTCATTCCACATTGAAATCTCCTTTTCCAGGTACATTGAGCTTTACACCATCCATGTGCTCTTTGATAACCCGAGGATAAGATGTTCTGCAGAATATCCATGATAAAATATCATGATCTTCTTTCAGAACCTATCAACATAAATGTACCATTAGATTCAAAATCAACATAGCTAGTTAGTTTGATTTAAAACTTCAATCATATTTCATTATTGAATGAGCAAATATACCTGGAAATCTAGCAACCACCAGATATCGTTTTTTGACTGGACACTAAAGCTAAAATTTCCATGATCGATTGATTGTCAAAGTGCCCCGTTCATGAGAGTTATACTAACTCTCTCCATCTTTTGCCCTTTAACTATTTCTGACTCATCTAACTTAAGCACTATGATTATTTTACCAATTACCTTTTCCATTGTGATTTCATAAAAAGCAATCATAAATCTTAGTAATTGATTTATATCCACAAATATCTTATGCATTCCTATATTTAAGCCAGTTCTCTCATGCTTCAAATGATATGACCTTGGAAGAGGAACCTTCTTAATAAAAACTTGCTTAAATGCTTCTCTGATAAGTTTAAAAATTGTATCATATGCTTCCCTGCTTATCCCGACAAAATCACAAGCACCTTGCATTATAGTTTTATCTAAGAATTTTTGTATGTCCATCATCAAGCCCTCTACAATTTTAGACTTTATATGTGGACTTTTATTATTCATCAACATAGATTCAGTTGATTTACCTGTTAATATAGAACCCAATGTCTTTCCGATTGAATCAATATCTTTGATATTTTGATTTGCAAACAATGCAGATCTGCATTGAAAGATAACAGATTAGAAAACAAACCTGCATATTAAGCATATTCAATTAAGCATCTGAGATAAATTACAAAATACCTACTTGAATGCACGAATCCTTCTGTTTTGGTAACCTCCTCTCGAGAGATTCTGAATATCCTTGCAAGATTTTCGCTTTCGTTTCTTGCTTTTAGTTTTCTCTGTGAATATTTCCACATCTTTCAGTAACTGTAAATTCTCAGAAGCAATATTACCTGCATTTGTTCAGATTCAATGCTAATGTCTGAAATATTTTTTTTCAACGACTCATATTTTCTTCAAAGTTCTACATTTTCATGCTGCAACTTTTGTACAAAACTCTCTCTCTCTTGATAGCAGGAGGACATAGATCTGATGTGACTCTCCAAAAATTGAATCCTCCTAAAGATGTATTTCCATAATTTTTCAATCTTTCACAATATCCCAATAAACCATTATGCCTATTGCAAATCCAAATAACCAGTTGAGTTATTGAGGAGAAGACATGATGTTTTAGGGTACTAGGATCTTCAGGCTCATCTGTCCACAGATCCAAATTCTTCTTTCTTTCAATCCTATAACGTAGATGGTGCTCAACAGATATTGATGATCCTTTGACTCCTCTTTTCTATAAAGGTGCCAAGTCAATAGGAATGTCCAAATGAAGATGATACAAATATCGTCATTATAAAAAGTACAAAATCAGTGGCAAGCTTCAAAGTACTACGAAATATTTGAATGCAAATATATTCTTACCTAAGGCAAGATAGGCCATTTCTGATGAAAGCTTCCATATTCAAATATGGATGCTGATATTTTAATTTCCACCACAAGATGGCGCTCATATTTCAATTTCAAGAGGGAATTTTTATTCAAAATCATATTTATAAAATTTTCGCTAAACAAAATGCAAGGTCACCAATTTCGGATGAGAGCTTATGTAATGGTGATCCCCTCCTTATTCAAATATGGCGATGGCGCTCATATTTTGATTTACACATCAAGATGGCACTCATATTTTGATTTTAAGTGAGAATATACATTCAAAATCATACTATGGTTAAGCACTACACAACCAAAACAACAATTGGTTTGCTTAACCATAATTGTAGACGAGCTAGTTAAAACATTAGGAGTGGTGTGGACAAACAAATAAACAATATTCTTTTATTTATTTAGACTTTTTTTTTGTGGGATTTCTTATAGGGTCTTTTTCTAGTTTGAAACTCCTCTAATGCAAATTTCATGTGCATACAAATGCATCAGAGCATAATGGATTGTACAAGTAGTAGATACTAGTCATAGCAACATGTTTAATATCAGTGTAAGGATCGTCGCCCATAGACAATTGCATTCATGTAAAAAAAATCCTTTATACTTCTATAGTCTGTCCTGAGTAGAAAACTCGTTCATTTTCGGTGACACTGTCGAGATCATGGTCAGAATGGATTTCAATTTTTAGGATCAAGATAAGATCTCAACCTGGATCGACATAGGGCAGCAGTCATGCCACAGAAGGAGCCCATGAATTGTCTCGTATCATTCCCATAGAGAGCAATTCAATTTTCTGTCCATTTGTCCAATTCTATGAAAATTGTAAAAGCCAACTATCTTGAGTTTTGGGGTTCTATGTCAAAACCACCCATTGTACACTTGTAAATAAGTGATTAGGCCAAATTTAGACTTGGATTAGCTCATGATAGTGTAGGTTGCTTACACTTGGCTTGATGGTAGAGGGCTAGTGACAAGCACCTCAAAATCTTACTTGACAATTTGGACCAATCATAGCAAGAGGTGCATCAAAATGATCCAATCAATGTAAGAGGTGACATGTAAGTGGTCCAATCATTGTAAGAGGTGGTAGGAGGGTGGTCTAATCATTGATCTATGTTCCCACCTCACTTGGATCTCGAGATACTATGAGTGTATGAGTGATTGAGTCCACACTTAGTTTTTTGAAGAGAGATGTGTGAGAGAGCTTCCGACACTTAGAATTTCTTCCATATTCTCTCTTTACCCAAGAGCATCTAGTTGTATTCTCTCTCTACCCAAGAGCAAGCCATTTCTATACTTAGTTTTTTTCTTCATAAGTTGCCTCTCAATGTGTATGTTGAATGGTGAATGATAAATGCATGTATTGTGTGCTCTTGCCTTAGAATTTTCAAGCTAGATTGTTTGTATCTTTATCTATGTGCAATCACACACATCTTAGAAGATCAATCACATTGTTTGAGATGTCCTCACACGTGTGAAAAATACCACAAGTTCGCATTTCGAAGGTCATATTGGTATTCAACTTTTCTAACACTCACTCACTCACTCGTTTCTCGCATAACACATGACAAAGACAACATTCATTCATATCTTATAACACATGACAATGACAAAATTCATTCATATCTTGAGGATCATTCTTCGCTCAACAGGCATGGCTATTCAACTAGATCGTTCTCTAGCCAACCTGCACTATGCTTTGAAGCATAATCATTTATAGGCACAACTATCTTGGAGATTTTTCTTGGATGCTTGCATTGCTCGAAAAAAGTAAGGACATATTGATAATCGTAACCTGTGGGGATTGGAACTGCCTCAATCACTAGTTTAACAAACAAATAATGGATGTAATTACCTTGGACTTAAGTACATGTAGCCCTCCTAGTTGTGTATTTGCGCTATAGTCCCAATAAATCTTTCCACACACATTTATTTGCTTCATAAACGCAAAGGCATAAGGCAATCTCAAAAATTCCAACTAGTTCTGAGAGAGAACAGAGTTCTGCATTGCATCACTGTGTATTAATAGGTCTTGGATAGAGTCTGAGATTTATATGCTAAGAGGTTCCTAAAGCTTACATATCCAGCCTTTGTGGCATCAAATCTCACCGATACCCAGGTATCCCTGTGTTGCTTATTACTTGACATACCTTATTATGAGCTGCCATAGGAGTGCATGATTGGGCCAAGGGTGTATGGTATTTGAAAATAAAAATACATTCAACCTTCGTACAACTAATGTCTGTTTCTGTTCTTTTTCAACATATAGAATCTTCAAAGAGCCTATAATTCCCTTGCTCTGTCTGCAACCACAATTTCTATCTATTGTGTTTGTATTCTATCTACAATAATGGCCTTTTCTTTAAAGTTCTCCATGTAGGTTTTTCCCACCACCTTATACTTCTTATGTCTCTTGATTCGTTGTGGATACAAGTAACCTGAAATGTAATTTCCTCTATGCAAGTCAATATCCTTCTACATAATCCTTCGGTTGATTTTTTGAAAAGCGAACAAAAAAGTGGATCTACTTTGGCATGTCAAAGCTAAGGACCCCAACAGATCGTGACAAATATGGCTTGTAATTGCAAATGATTAGACTCTGTTTTTTTCTATTTTCTCAGGACCTAGTTCATTCTACCGAGTCTCTGAATTACTAATGCCCTTTACCAGCAAAGACCAAGTGCATTAGGTTATCATGTATTTGGAATCTTGTGTTAAACAACAGTTTCTTTTTAGCAAGCGCTTATGGGGACAATAATCATGTCAACATAAATTACCAAACTCAAGTTTTGAGTGGATCCTTTTTGCTGGGAAAATACTGGTGTTGGGTGGATATCAAAATTTTTGATATTAGCCGGATCATGGTATTGCAGCTTTTTAAAAAATTCAATACCATTTGGGTATCAATAGGAGGAGGCATAGGAATTGTAGATTGGTATAAATCGGACTGGTATCACAAGGGTGATACCAGCCGGTTATTAACCCGGATATGAACTTGTACAAATTGCGAAAAATATGCTTTTTAAAGAGTAATATCATAATTTAAGATATAAACAATCTGAAATATTAAAAAAAATCACTAAAAATAGTACTACTATTGATATCATGGCAAAAATTCACAAAATCTCCCAAACCTGGATATCAATATAAATAGTAATATAGTTAATATTGGGTGTCCGATTCTAGACCCTGGTATTAGAAATTCATATACTAGTCAGGTAGATTTTTTGATACCATGTTGATAACCATTATTGATGCCAGCCGCGACCCTATATACCCACCCAACAATGGAAAATACCACAGCTATTTTTATTTTTATGTCAAAAGTTTAATTTGAGGTTCTTGTAATGAAGCTTGTTGCCAGCTAAAAACGATCTATTGTATTAAGGACTAGATACATGTCCAATTACATAGCCATTTGTTGTCATTTGCATATCTGAGATAATCATGCTTTATAGAAACTGCCGGCAAAGCATCAATCAAACTTTCAACCCACCATATCATGCATAGCATGGACAAAATAATACATCCCAATTGACAAATCAGCACCCAAGTGGTGCAGGTCACATGAATAAAGATGTGTATTAAGCCAATCAAATAAAACTTCATAGTTATCACAATAACATAATGAATTAACATGCTTCTTAAATGTTTGAAAAATGTTCTTGGAACTTGCAATTTCATACATGAAATATAATTTCAAATTACTACTTACAAAAAAACTTACTCTTGGCCAACTACACATGCTTATTCGTGATCAAATATATATGAACTTATAAACTTGTCACCACAAACGCAACCCCCAAAGAGAAGCTTTGCGACCTCTTCAATGTCATGTATGTCTTTCAACAAGATCCCATGGTACCCAACTACCCACTCTTCTAGATTCATTCATTTAAGAATGTTACTTTAACTCTTTTTCTCTCTAATACACTGAAAAGTTACACAAACAACTGAGATCATCATCTTTACTCATGTCATTATTGCAAATTCATTGCCATATGCATTAAGACCGCAGAAGTCAAAATGATTTCTTATGTGTTACATTTATAAATTATTCATCAAGAATACATGCTCACGTACATGCATAGTAGCCACTGAGATGGCTTCCTACAACATATTCTAGAATATCAAAACAGCATCTATGCATCAAGTGGTGTTTCATCGTGTAGGGTAGTGGATATGATGACATTATTCCTTGTACAATGTCTTGAATATCACACAATTCTCTTTCAAACTTTAGGGACAGATCAAATTGGTTTTTGATTTCCTGATAGAGGACCTTGTATGACTTAATCACACGCCATGTAGGAAACAGTCATGACTTGTTACTCCGTTCTCCTTCATGTATTCATCACTGTAGCATGAGACAAGTTGTGAATCGGTGATCAAATCAGCTTCGAAGGAAGATCTCAATCAACAATAATTTTCAGTCATACGTGCTCATCATAGCTCTATCTTCAAAGTTGAAGGTTTCAATTTAGGGAAAAATGTGTAGGCATGCCTTGTGATGCGTGATGCATGGCATGACGAGGACTGCAAAGCAGCCAAGGGATGCCAAGGACCCCGATGAGATAGAAAGCGAAAACGATTACAATGAAATCATGGAGGAAGGAACGGGCTTAAGACAACAACAGGTCTTCTTGTACAAGGATTGGCCATGAAGCTTTTGTGAAAAACTTACAAACAAAAGAATGTCAGGTGATAAAGGTTAGCTGGGAAGACATGAAAAAGCAAATAAATGGACTCCACAAGAAAGCTTAGTTTCAAAACAAGCAGGAAACTCTAGTCAAGGGCAAAAGGCCATGTTTCGCAACAACAGAGGTTCAAAAAGGGACTGAAGCATGGAAGGGCTTGGGGGCAAAGATGATTAGATGGGTTGGTCAGCTGCTAATAAAAATAATGACAATATTTTCAAGAACACCTTTGAGGAGGTTGTTTCCTAACTAAAGAGGCAGGGAACCACATCACCAAAACAGCTTGCTATCTTAATAGCTATACTGATTAGGACAAATTTAAAGCATAAAATAAGTTCCTGGGCCGAAGACGACAAGGTGATTACGAGCAAGTTTTAGACCAAAATGTTCAACAACCATCTATCTGGTTATTACAAGAGCAACAGAGAGGGCTCTCAAGAATAGGGTAATGCTCTTTCCTGCTATTAATGAGCTTCCGTATAGAATTTGACAGACTTCCTAGGTAAAAGCATTGCCACAAAACGAGCAAATTAAAAATTCCATTGCAGTCCAGAGAAGCAACGTTAAGATGGTATAAGTAGGTAAAAACAAAGTTGGTAAGAAGGCACTTGGTAGACGGTTCAGAAAGGAAGAAAAAAAACAATTGTGCTGATAACATTGGAGTAAACAACAGTAGCAAAATCTGTCCCACCCTCAGGAAATTCAGATGAATTTGGGATTGGATAAGGAAGCACGGTGGAGGTGCATTAACCTATTAGACTTTGTCGTTTTCCAGAAATTGAGTTAAATTTAAAAAGCTAGTGTACCAACATTGAGAATGAAGGGACACAAAAGCAAATTTCTCTATTGCCGGTGAATCCCTAGAAGTTGTCTCCTTACAAATATATAGGCCCAGAATTTGAAGACTGTTACGAATGGAATGCATGTGTGGAGAGCGGAGGACTGAAGAATCTTTCTAAGTGGAATTGATAAAAGAAAAAGCTCACTTGCAGAGCTAGAGATCAAAATACAAACACCTACCTCACGCACCTCACTCCTATCTGTTGATGCGCCCTAGCTATGCTAGCTGCCATTGTTCTTGCCAGACCATTGCTGCCCACCGCTGCCAACAGTTCTGCTGGCTTCTACCTTTTCTAGTAGTCTGCTGATCTACTGACTGCTTCTAGCAGTGACTTTGGCTGTCTTCTTGAGCTGCTGCAGCCCACATTTTTCCATGGCTCATTGCAAGGGGGCCAGTTCCCCTACTCCTCCGCCATTCTCAGATTCTAGCAATATTGCTTCAGCATCTTCCTCACAGCCAGATCCACCTACTACCCCCTTCTACACTGCCTGTTGCAGTTCCTATCTCTCCATCAGATCTTATTCTTCGTAATAATGAGTCCAATGTAGCTCTCCCTTTGTCTGCAAACACACCTAATCCAGAAGAATCTTTGCCTCCAGATTCATGATCCCTTATCTTCGTGATGAGCAGATCAGGCTATTCAAACTCCTTGAAAATCATTGACAGGTGATTGAATTTCATCGAACTGCAATTCTAGCTGTGCAATCACACCTCCAATAGATGGATACATCCATTAAAAAAATAAAAGGAAAGTTGCAACTGTCAAATATGAAGCATCCTCCCAAATAGCTACTTCAGCCAAGATCCAGCAACTCGAAAATCAAATGGAACAGCATCATACGGCTGTCCAATCATGAGCAGATGTCCTTAAAGGTCCCACATGATGCAGTAGAAGAAGTTAGGACGTTTTGGAAGAGAAACTTCTACATCATAGCAAAGGTATGGAAACTGTTTGAAGGCCTAAGAAAGATCCGGATATTCTCGTCATACATTTCACATCAATGTCTCACACCGTTGTGCAGTGTTGGGGAAGAGACCAAAGCTGCAAGATACCAAGAATGTTTGGACGAAGATCTTACCTTCATCCAAGTGCAAGAATCCAAAAAGGCGGGACAAGAAGCTATAACAGTTGAAAAACGACTTATCGACAGAGATGGTATTATCAGATTTGTGGATCATAAGCATATAATTGATTCTGAGAATAAGAATTCTAAGTTAGAATCAGAGTTAGAGAAATGAAGAGATGTCCCATTGTCTTCGTACCATATAATCTTGGCAAAAAAATATCTGCCCTTAACTGTTAGTTTGTTCCAAATTATTTTGTTTTGACGGCATTGATCAGTCTAGTTACCATCAAACTTGTATGTACTGCTCGTCTTATATGCCTTTTGGCATGAAAAAGATATTAATGAATCGAGAGAGGGGGGGGGGGGGGGTGGGAGGGGGGAGACATTGCGCTTCATGGAAATTCAAAAGGAATAGAGAAAGTAGAAGCAGAATTAGAGAAACGAGGAGGGTTTATGCCATGTTTCCTGAACTATGTTGCCTCCTCATAGTATTTTAAACAGTATTTTTCTAGTTAATAGTATGGTTTTTATGATGACGGCACTGACCCGTCTTCGTGAAACACACGTGACATGTACTTCCCCGTCTCACATGCCTTTTGGCAAGGAAAAGATATTAAACAAGTTTTCTCTCTCTCTCTCTCTCTCTCTCTCTCTCTCTCTCTCTCTCTCAACTATTTTCATGCCAATCTCATTCGTACGTGCCTACCAAGTATCATTCAGATGCCCCTACACAAGGATTGAAGGAGAAGTCAGTATGCATATGTGTACCCAGTTCTCAAATTATGTAAAAACTTCTTGCTGCAGTCAACTAGACCTTCGATTGGGATACATATATGCTATATATGATCTGACAATGTGGAAAACTTTACCAAAAGCCACCCAATACCTAAGGAAGGAGATGTGTCTCAGAGATATAAAAGAATGTCGCTGTTTGAAAGCCTCTCAAGTCTCATGGCATCCCTAACATAAAAAAAGATCTCTTAGCCTCTAAACAGCACCATCCAATGACAAAATAGCAAGCTCTTCCTACGCTTCAATTCATATTTGTAAGATACTGAAACGACGAGCTTCAAGTTTACTTCGAAGTTTGTAACAAGAACTCTTCATTGCTCAACAGCAAAAGGCATTTGTTGAGTCTGTCGATGTTGATTGTTCTGTCAAAAGCAAGAAAGCCAAAATGAGTAACTACAAAGTTTCATGCATCTGTAGACTCTAGAGGACTATGCTTTTTGGTCTTATCAACCTGTGGAGAATTTAGAGGCCTAGGAAGAAGCATTATCAAAATGAAGCCAGCTGAAAATTTTACATACCAAGAGGAACCAACTGGAACAGACAAGTTTCCCAAAGAAGAGGATACAGAGGTGCATGATAACGCATGAACTTGAGGTTCATTTTCCTGAGTGTGTGGATGTTGAATATTATTATCGTGAACTACTTCACTCTTTGTCTCAAGAAGTAAGACGCTTTCTTCAAGAGGCTCCTTCTTTACTTTTGCACCATTATCTTTCTCAAATCCATCTTTGGGATCTCTTCCTCTCTTTTTCAAGCCGTTCCTTGGTAGAGATGAGTTTATTACATTTGTCGAACCAAGCTGGCCTTGGGCAAAATCTGGAAGTGCTTCAAGGGCCACACCAGAAGAACCTGCAAAAGAAAAATAAAATTCGGAATAATAATTCACATGTGCCATTTAGGAGAAAAAAATGTCATGATTTAGGCAATAATAAAAAAAATTAGCTGACTAAAATGCAAGACGTGCATTTTCAACATTATGGTAAACTGAAAATAACATCAAGCCACATGCTTGCAATATTTGCTATCACACCACAGAACTTACGAGACTGCGCCTGTATAGCTATTAGAGCAGTTCGGGCAGCCTTTATCTCCGCTTCCTTTTTGTTCTTCGCAGGACCACCAGAGTAAAGCATGCCACCAATGTCAACTGTTGATGTAAACGTTGGGGAATGCTCCTGTCCAGATCTTACCGTCCCATAAACAGGCAGCGGCAAGCTTGACTTCTGTGCATGCTCTTGTAGAATATTTTTGCATAGACCCGACTCATGCTGTGTCACAAGGTAACAGTAGAGTATTAATACATGCACTCACTCAAATGCTCAAGCATTTCATGGAACTTGAAGGCAAGGCATCTTACAAGCTCCGGCAATTCTCAAGCTTCTAACTGTACACAATCAAGCAGCAGCACTGGTGAAGACATCTTGTCTAACAAAGCAGACGGATAAGATTGAAGATTCTGAATACTTAAGAGGTCATTCCACATATGCCTTGCAATAGTGCATTGAAGAATTTCTTAAGTAGAAGCTTTACTAGTGCCTTGCAGATGAATACGAAGGTAATCTATGAACAGATTGAAGATTGATATCCCTTACTGCGAAGTCTGCTCAGTGTTCATTGGCAAGAGTTTTCTATATTGATGTTATGCGTAGGACAATACTTGACATGCAATCTTCAACCTATGGAGTCCAAGACATGCAAGAATCAACTGAGAATGGTACCCCAATATGCAACAGATTTTGATACAGCTCATTCACTAAAAAGGACTCCAAAAGCTATCAAAATTGGTAGACAATCTGAAGCTCAGGTTGTCGGTTGTCCACACAAAAAATTCGCCCAGCAATGCAACAGAACAGAATTTGGGAACTTGAAATGCCTGAACAGGATCTGAATGCATCACCTGAATCTGAATGCATCACCTGATTGATAACCGGAATATATAAGTCGAACTCTTATTGACACAAATACGAGTTTTAAGTTGAGAATTTGTTTCACGTCAGACATAACCATCAACCAGAAAATGAGCTGAAACGAAATAAAATTCATCACAAAAAACTGTCTGGGTTACAGAATATTAGATAATGGTCATGAACAAAGGATAGGTTGAATGATGAATCGTGGTGACCCTTTTTTAGATAGCCTAAGCTGATACAGGAAACATGAACAGAATCTTCCACCCAAATGGTGAGAAACAGTCCACACAGAATCATTACTAGAGTAGTGATAAAGCATCTCTCCATAACAGGAGGCCGCCTCAAATGTTGTTGTCACAAATAACTGTAGGAAAGAAGAGGGAGGCTAAAGATAGTTATTATTCAAATACTATAATGTAAGAGTAGAGTTTTATACACAGAGGTAACAATCTCATATGTTGATCCAAATAAATTCCACAATCCATTACCTGTAGGCTGTAGGGAGGACATGTAACAACAGTCTATCAGGTAGTCAATGCCATACACATGAATTTAGAGCATTATGCGTAAGCAGATGTGCCATTGAAGTCTGTTTATTATGCAATTCGAAACATTTTGATTCTTCTCAAAATTTTGAAGAGCAAAATCAAGCAAGGGTGGCAAATAACAATGAGAAAAGCTAGGCAAGAGATCTATAAATAAGTCGGCCAGGAAGAAGGTTTCAAACTATGCTTCATATGGCCAATGTGCCACAACACCCAACCCATGCCCAATCCAAAACTAGGTGCAGGACTCCAGGAGGACATGTCCAGATTGGCAACCCCACACGAGACTACATCAACAAAACCAAATGTGCGGAGGTTCTATCATTCATTATAGAAAGGTCAGTAAATAGCCAAATGCAGTTGTGATGAGGATGGTTTAAGCAACATTGAGAGCATGAAGTTGATCTGTTTCTGAAATAAGAATGGGTGGGTCTTGACTTTTTGAAACAAATAGGTCCATCAAAAATGCATATTCAAAGTGTGGGTCCATATGCACATGCAAAGCTGGCTAGGAAGTTAAAGTTATGACACTCTATTGGAGCTACTTTTGGGGGGGATGGAA
This sequence comes from Diphasiastrum complanatum, assembly GCA_029204225.1. Taxonomy (NCBI): domain Eukaryota; kingdom Viridiplantae; phylum Streptophyta; class Lycopodiopsida; order Lycopodiales; family Lycopodiaceae; genus Diphasiastrum; species Diphasiastrum complanatum. Next base: position 19,892,071 of record CM055108.1, read on the forward strand.
TACTAGAGTTATCTGCACTTCTGATTGAATCATAGCTTGGTAGCATATGGAACAAGGTCATTCCATACGGAGCATGCCTGATTAAATCATAGTTCAGTAGCATATGAAACGAGGTCATTTCAGACAGAACGTGGAAAAAGTCACAACATTCTGTACAGAATGCACTTTAATTTATAGCTTTGTTTTTTCAAATTTGTGCTAATAAAAACTTCACTTGCTTTTATAGGGTGATAATCGTTATATTGTTGCATTTGAGGGTCAATCCAGCAAAATACTTTGGACAGCTAATAAGTGACAGCAATTGTATGGCCTACATTGGCATACTAGACGATTGATAAGATTCAAAAGTGACTTATCTCTTGTGACTTGCTAAAAGAAGTTCGAACGTCACACCAGAGTGATTCTGCATGTGTTTTACAGTGGGTACTGTAGTTTGCAGGCCTTCAAATGAAAAAATGTTTGGACCTCCCGAACTTCTTTAATGAAGTGAGTTATTATTAGCACACCTCTTAACCTAACGACCTGGGCAATGGAAAAGATTTCATGTAAGAACTCTTAATTTGGCAAGCTTACCTTTGTCAATTATCTATGAAATGCTTCATACAAGTTTATTGGGACCAAATCCTTGAGCATGATCCCAAAGTCGATCGCCAACACGATTCAGATGTACCTCAAGCATCTCTAAAATAGCACCGGCATCTTCATAATTTGAGGAAGAAAATGCATCTTCCATACACCATTACCATCTCGGTAGCTTTTGTGCCTAAAGAAATGAAAAGCATGCACATGCGTGTGCGCACGCGCGCGCACATAGGAACTCCTATATCTTCCATGCATACAGAACAATACACCCAGTCCCAAAATGTTGGAACGGGAATCTATGCATTAATTCCAAGCTCAAGGTTATATTTGAACAATGCTTATGATCATACAATGATTTAACAAGCAAATAACGTATTGGCATAAAAATGTAGGTTACCAGAACAATAAAATACAGTAGATTTAGATTGGAATAAGGATCAAAATTTGCTTTCTATCTTTAAGAAACATTTGAAAATAGTAGAAATTGCGACAATATATCAGGATGTGTTGGTAACACTGCCACATTCCTAAGTCCAGCTCTGGAGATTTTCTACTGTCCTGGACCATTTTTAAAACAATTCAAATCTTGAACTGGCAGGAGCAGCTTGATTCAAAATAATGAGTAAACAAAACACCTAGAAGATAAAATAGGAAATGCAAGCCACATAGCGGAACCCATTGTTTTACCCTCAGAGTATATGTTAATAATTAATCACAATTCAGAATTGCAAAATATGACTCATCCTAGGGCAAGATTAAAATATACCCATTAGCTTGAAGCATGAAACGTATAAATTGAATTGTCTCACTTTTTTGAGGAATTCTCCATTATACCCTCAGAAGCCGCATGTGGTCCTTAATCAGAAACCACAACGGTAGAACATATCTCAGGCAGAAAAACAACAAAAAGCAAAAGGACATGACGGTAACAAGCCAATATTTTCATGCATAAAAGCTACATTTGGTCAAGAAAGAAGTCCACTCAAAGCATTCAAAGTGAATGTGTCTCACAAGTAGAATAATTGGTACCTTATTTTCAAAGTTTAAGGCACGTCCTAACACTCTTCTGCTGACGTCATCATATCAAATCAGGGTTTTTGTACTTCATGGTACTTGCACGATCTTCTTGATCCTTTGGAGCGTGACGGTCGAAAAGCGTCGCGAAGATTTTCGTGTCGCTTCGAGCCGTTTGACTTTCGCGTCGTCTGACTTTCTCCTGCTGTATCACGAAAAATTTTCTTTCGCACACTTTTCGCGTTAGTGTCTCTTCGTCAAGGTGTTCGCGAACATTTTTGCTTCGTGTCTTTTCGTGATGTTCGCGAACATTTTTGCTTCGTGTCTTTTCGTCAGACTGAGGGCTGAAAGCTAGCAAAGCTTTGGTGATAGAAACGTTTTGTTTCTTCAAGAGAGAGATTCAATATGGTTTCAATGCTTTGCTCTGCACTTGATTTCATTTCACACAACATACAGATTCGTTGAGTACATGCCTGGTGGGTAGAAAATCACTTAATGGCCCGAAACTGGACGACATTGGTCTTGAAAATGTTGGCAAACTAGATAAATGAACTGCTCTCAAAAAACCCTTTCATTTGATACCTATATTGGCACAAAAAAATCCAAAAAAAAAACCGCGTTCCAGGAAACCCTAATGGGAAATCCCGGAACGTGATCCGAAACGCGTTGCGAAACGTGGCCTGCAACCATGGCTCAAAAGCAAGTAAAGTCGATAATGCCAAATTTAGTGTTTTTTGAAGCCCGAAAAGCCATTCAAACCAATTGGGTGCTAGTAAGACCTGACATAGGTGGCTAGATAGCATTGTGACAAGGTTTGCAATGTGATATTGTTGTTTGTTTCGCATTAAAATACATATACAAGCAGGTTTTTGAAGCCATGTCTCACATGGGAGAAACGGTACTGGGAGGGGAGAAGCAAGCAAACTTGATAGAGTGTCTAATTACAATGTTTGGAAGTTCAAGCTCCAAAAATATTCTCTCGAAGGAGCTTTGGGGGTCACTACAAGCAAAGAAGCCTATCCAATAGTTGAAGACAATGTGAAAGTACATAACAAAAAGGCAAGAAGAGCTCCGACCATCATTAATCAGTGAACGACCACGGTCCCATGAAGACGATGTCTAATGGCACTAGAACATCTTCGACTTGCTTTCTTAAGAAGAAGTTAGAAGTTTTGAAAGATTTAAGGCTTTGAAAGCAATGGTAGAGACTCAAACAGGAAGGAAAATAAAAATCCTAAGGTCGTGAGTATACTTCAGCTGAATTGAATGTTTTTTGTGAACAACATGGGAATCAAAAGGCAATTCACCCAATCCTATACACCAAAACACCATGGTGTGGCAGACAGGAGGAACAGGACCATTGTTGAAAGTGCACATTCTATGTTGAAATCGTAGTCCTACAATTGCAATTCCAAAATTATCACCATATGAGGCATTCACAGGCATCAAACCCAATGTTCAATGGACATTCTCAAAACGCCTTTTTGAAACAAAATAGAATCGGCAGGCAACCCTATAAAATAATCGGCGGAACGGTTTTAGGGTTATCTTCTTTTTGGATTTTATTTCTAGCCTTCTATTATCTATTGTGGCATAAACAAGTGCTAGATAGCACATAGAATGTATCCAAATTCCATAAACGTCAATAGGCTCATCATGGGGAGAGTAGATATCCTCCTCCCCTTGGTGGCAGGTCTGGAACCCTGGCCACATCAATCTCATCGGGATTTACCTATAGAATCTCACCACAATTTCAAATTAGAGTTCTGACCAGTAACTTGTGACAAAAGTTCAAACTCCAAACGTTAAAGTTCAAAGTTCAAACACGTTCAGTATGCACACTAAGAAATTACAATTTACTTGGACAGGCTCTCTCATCTCTCTTAGCTTCTGCCTATGAAAACCTATGTATACTTTGCACCTCTGATAGAATAATGAAAAGCTTCATGTTATGGTCACATTTTAATGGTCGTGGTGGTATGTGTCAAGATTCTTTACGTCCAAGTGAGCAGCCTTCTGATCCACGTTAGAATCCTTATGAAACTCTATCATCCCTCTTAATCGCTGACATGGAATGTAATGTAATAGGCAACCATAACTCACATGAAAGTAAGCCTAAACATCTTCAATTACGGTATTCAAGGAAGTAGCACGCTTAGAAGGCTAGTCTCCAAAGAGTTACTAGCACCTTGGGTAGATCTTGTAACACAACAATCTTTAAGTTGCAATCCTCGCTCTCAAATTCTGCTAGTGTGCACATCTACAAGTCTCTTCTGTATAAGTGTCCTGTGGAATCTGTGCTTGTCTCAATCTTTATGTAGTGTGAAGATACTTTGAGCTGTCCCCGGCAACCTGAAGGCTGTCATTCTCAAAAAGTTAAAACCCTAATTGAGGCTATACATCTATAAACTCTCTCCTCACTAGGTGTATCATGGAATCCACCAGTCTCAATCTGTAATAAGTACCATGATAACCAGCAAACATTTGCCTTGCAGCTGTGTTTGAATGTTTGGCAAACTCCATGTTTGCTTGAGAAATTCCACTATTTTGTGCTACAAAACCTTGACGCTTAATATCCTAACCCTTGCGCTATAAACTTGTCTGTTTGGCTCAATATCTTTCTTGTGCTTCTTTCAATTGCAGGTCCCAAATCCTCCTCCTCACTAAAAGTCTTAGCAAAAAACACGATAAGGCAAGCTCTAAAGCCTGGCAAATATCTAATTTGTTCTGCTTCACACTTGCTCACGGCACTTAATGTGGACAATAGAAAGAATGCCTTACAAATGAAGAAATACACAAATCCGCATAAAGATGGTCTGAGTCAAGAGCAAAAAAAGCAGCATGAGATCTTGGATACCATCAAACACATAAAAGAATATACTTTTGCTCCTTGACACAGGTTGAAATGTGCTTTTAGCAGTCCAGACTGCCAACAGATTCAGGATCTAAAACAAGTCTAGCATATAACCGATGTCCATACAAAAGAGTGCGGCGCATAGCCAAGATACTCATTTAAAGCTGGCACAGAAATTTCCATGCTCATAAGAAAATTCACGTGAAAAAATAGACAATTATTAGCTTGAAACCATGTCAGCCATCATATTTGAACAGTCCACTCCTCCTATTATCAAAGTATCCAACACCTCAGAGCTTGAGGTGGAGCAATTTAGACTGAGCGAAAGTAAATGTCTATATAGTCAGCACTTAGGCTACATTGCTAGGAATGTGTACCAGCGATTGATCTAAACAAAAGCAGTCACACAATATGCACATATGCAATAAGAACTCTCAACTGATAGGACAAACACCTTTCTGAATGCCTGAGTCTCGACAAGTACACTTTTCACATTTCTAAAGCACTTTTCAAAACTCTTATAAAACAGAAAAGGTGTTCCTTTATCTAAATAAACTTCTCATTCATTCTATAGGATACATTTGCACATCATGGATCTATCTGCAATTCATCCTAACCAATTGTTGCTTTTTTTGATATTTTGTGCACTCAAATAGAAATTTAGAGGTTCCTAAACAGTCATATTTATCTCTAAAGCACTATCTTCAGCAACACTCCTTGAAAAAATAAAATTCTTTTACCAGCTTGGTTGTCTCAATATCTGAAGCCCTCTGACCATTAGTCAAAACCATAAGAAGTAAAGGCCTCTCTTTATGAACATCAAAGTAAATTGATTGTGGTAAGAGAACAACACTATGGTCTGTCCTCAGCAAAAATAATAAAACGTCGAAGCAAAACTTGACAGTAAAGGATCCAGGAGTGCGGGAGATAAACCAAACATGAGGAAACTTGCCGGCCAGATGCACAACAAATCCAACCGTGAGGAACCTTGCGGGCCAGATGCACAACAAATCTAGTAAAGTTGGATGGAATATTGGAAGTGTTTCCTACTTTCTCTGCTTCATCTTTTGATGTTGCAATTGTCTAGAATAGCTGAAGTTGACAACTTGACTGGACAGAAGTAATCAAGGGATCAACACTATCAAGAGAATAAGCAGACAAAATTTCTTCAGACTAACTATAGTCATTTCAACTTCTGGAGAGGTACTGTCGGCCTCACTATGGAATTATGGTCCCTGAGCAAGACTTTCAAAGGCCAGCCGTTCGTATTTTGACTTGTGAAAAGATTACAGCATATCCTTGACCTGTTAAACAAAATTGTACAACAAAAGTGTAATACATAGGAAACTTACAAAGGCTTTAGTTAAAACTAACATATAAATTGAGTTTACGGCCTGGAAAACTATAAAACTCACGCAAAGAACCACTCTCTTTCTTCTCATGGCAATTGCATATGATTATCGAGATAGGCTCAGAAGTTCGTATATATACAAGGCCGTAACAAACAAACCAAAATAAAGCACGCAATCACATTAACGAGAGATTCTCATAATTCTAGCTGATGTTTGTCGTTGCCACTCGATGGTGAGTACAGCAAAAATTCATTATGCGAGACAATTCGACTGGAATGTCTCCGAGCTGCTGCGGAAAGAAATATATAAGAAATGATCGTACGGAACACTTTGATCTACAAAAGAAGCAAAAATAAAGAGAAACAGCTAACCACGGGACTAGGAACAAATCCTGCTCCACATCCGCTTTGAAGGAGGCCATCTAGGGCTGCTTTAGCTGCCGCGTGCTGTGCCGCTTTTAAGGTTGCAAAGCCTGAGGGCGACTCGTAGGTGTTCCCATTAACGGAAACAGACGCCCTAAACTTGGGCTCATGTGACGGTCCTTCCTTGAATGATTCATATACGGGCTGAACGAGTGCAGCCTTTTGTGCAAATTCTTGAAGCTGACTCTTGAACATCGGAACCAACCTGTGATGTCAAACATCTTGTTAGCAGGCCTGTCAAAACACATTATTTAAAGGAAGATTAGTTTGAGACAATTATACTTGAGACTTCTACTAGGTGAAACGCATTGAAAGTCCATGTAACCAAGCTTTCTTTTGCAAGATGAAGTCCTTTCCAATATCTAATGACCACATTACTGACAGAAGACATTTTTAGGTAAGTATTTGCAAAATGAAGTCCCACAAACTTAACCCTAGCCATTCCCAATGATACCGAAAAAGGGTTCGTTACACCATCTAGCTTACAAACCGTCTACAGCGGCATTTCCGAAACAACAATCCACAAGTCTGAAAACAGAGCACTCCGCTGGAAATTCACCATGACAAGGTATGCATCATCTATCGAAGCAATTCATCAAAAAACACATCCTATTAGGAACAAAGTTACTACCACAAGGATCACCTGAGAAAACTGCAGACGGTTTACACGATCTCAGAGCGCTCTGTAAAGCGGAAAAACGCAAAGAAAAGGAAAGAAGAGGATGAAGTCCAAAGCAAAGAAGAAGTTTTCGTTCAGGATCGGAGCATTGATCAGAGAAATGGCGCGTTTAAGGCAAAAAGAAAACTGAAAAGGAGGGAGAGGGCTGAGGCAAGAAAGAACATTTGGGATTGGAAGTTGGGGCTATAGATTAGGGTGTTAGCCTTAGGCCTATTTCACACTATCAATCCACACTTTTTAGGGTGCCTTTCCATGAGATCCTTTCATCTCTTCACATGGACATCAACAATGCATCTTGGTTTTTGAGAGGGCCTTGAACATCTGTTCACATCGGCATCAACAATGCATCTTGGTTCACATCGGCATCAACAATGCATCTAATTCGTTTTCCAGAGCATCAACAATGCATCTTGGTTCACATGGGCATCAACAATGCATCTAATTGGTTTTCCAGAGGGCCTTGGGCCTTGAAAATCGGTTCACATGGGCATCAACAATGTATCTTGGTTTCCGAGTGGGGCTTGAACTTGGGATCAAAGAATCTTTGGATTTGAAGTTTCAAATTTAGGAGTGCTTATGCTTTTTATTCAAAGTCAAGCCAAACCTATAACGCATTCACCAATGCTCGAGATTGCAAATTATAAATTTAGTGTTTATAATGTATTATTATTAGGCTTGGAATATCAAGATTTAAGGTTGCTACAAACCATTTGAAGTGCTTACATTTTTTTAAAGTTTAGGCCTGTTTTTGACTCGACTTTTACCAAGTTCCAATCGTATCTTGAACACCAATGGGGTTTGGATGCCCCATCTTTATAAGCTCGTCGTACTGAATCACAACGATGTCTTATCCATAGGCTCATGTGTTTATTTATTTCTTTCATGTGGAATTCCACATCCTGGAGTATAAACAATCCGGGATTTAAATTTTGCAGATTATTCGGCCCATTTCACAAATGTTTTATCGCCAAAATAATGTTGGCATAAAAAAGACATTCTATCTAAAATCACCACCCCACCCCTTACGATTTGTGATACTATTCCCTTCTAGATCTATGTCGTAGAAGAGATTCCTGGAGGACTCTTTGGAATGAGGGGGTTGAAGCTGCTTGTCCGAGTCCAACACCCTCACCTTAACTAAGCATCAAATTTTGCAATTGTGCTTTTTGCTCGGGAGTTAGTGATGCATAAAAATTCAAAACATAATCTCCACTGCTCACCACTGTCGGACCCTGACATGATTATTACATTCATAATATACAATACATTACAATGAACCCTAATGCTTGAATGTAAACCTTAATCCAAAAAAGAGTAATGCACTTGATTCTAATGATGATGATGATGAGTTACAACATGATGAAGCAATGCACAGTATGTTTGGATCGTATTTTACAACAAACATGAATGCTGCTATGCACGCATCTCCTAATGAAGATGGAGATCACGAACAATTTGATATAGATGAGGACGAGATTTTATTACGCAAAGAGACAAACACCTCTTTATATCCAGGAGCATCCATTTCGAGACTAGTTACGTCAATTCTTGTTCTAAACTTCAAGCAACATACAAATGAAGTGACCGTAGTGTCACATCATTATTTGGGTACTTAACGCATAACACAATGTATTTATTTTAATAGCTTATTTACAAGTTGTTTTATTTTCTTTTCTAACACACATTGTATTTTTTTTTTCAAGTTATTGCACAAAATACTTTTGAAAGAAAATGTGATACCTAAAACGAGAAAAGAAGCATGAAAGATGATGAACGTGCTTGGGATGGATTACGACACAAGACATGCATGTCCATAAGACCACATTTTATATAAAGGTGAGCATTCAGAAAAGCTTCAATGTCCAACATATAATACTTCACGTTATCGAGATGACATACAAGGAGATAAAGTGTTACGAAAAGTGTTACGACATTTTCCAATTATTCCATGATTGTAACATTTATTTCGATGCAAATCTTTGGCACAATTAATGGATTGGCATGTCAAAAATCGATCAACGGATGATGTAATGCAAGTACCAAGTGACTCACCTGCATGGAAACATATCTTCGTGGAAATATATACACAGATGCGAGTTGGGTAGGAGATGTAGACACTCGTAAATCTACTTCCGAATTTACATTCTTCCTCAACAATGGTCCAATGGCCTACGATCAAAAATGAACCTCGTAATCTAAGATTTGACCTTGCTATGGATGGCGTCAATCCTTTTAGCGTTCAAGCATCAACTTGGTCCACATGGCCAGCTGTGCTCATTAATTATAATATAATTCCATGGTTGAGTATAAAAATTGGACACTTGTTATTAGCTTTATTGATTCTAGAAAAGTACAAGGCCAAGAACATAGATGTGTATCTTGCACCTTTGGTTGAGGAATTGTGCATTCTTTGGAATGGTATTCACACTTATGACATTTTGAGACTTGTACAACAAAGGAACTTCATTCTTCATGGAATTTCAATGTGGACAATGCATGACTACCCCGGATTAAATGAATGTTCAGATACATATATTGTAATATGAATCAGTTTTGTGGACGTTCAAGTAGATACTATATCCTATGATATCTTGGTTTTAGTACACTTGACTAAGCTTATCTCATATTTATTTTATGAACTATGCAGGTTTAACTACATTGGGCTATAATGCATGCTACATTTGTGGGCCACATTTGGAGGATCAAACATAGCACAAATCTGTGAAAAAAAAATGATCTACAAAAATCATCGTAAATACTTGTCGCTTGATCACCCTTTTCGAACATTAAATAGGCAATTTTTTTGGGTGACGAAGAGATAATTCATTAACTACACATGCGAGTAGCGAAATGACGTGATGAATGGATAAACAACGTGATGTCAAATCTTCTTGGAAGGAATCAATCGATGGTATGAAACGATTGTTTATTTTTCATAAATTACCCTATTGGAGTTCTTTATTGATTAATCATCTTTTGGATCCTACGCACATATATAAAAATGTCGGTGAATCGCTATGGAACCACATCATTGGCATAAAAGACAACACAGCAGCTCATGAAAATATACAAGCGGCTGACGTGAGAAGACCCTATTGGAATCAATACACTAAAAGTGGAGATGAAATTCTACCGACGTGCCATGGATTCTTACAAAAGAGCAACTCTTGCATGTTAAATATGTCATAAAACAATTCTCCAATTCCTTTTTGGATATACAAGTTCATCTTCTAGTGCATTTGATCAAAAAAATATCGATTGTGGAACCTGAGTACACGAGATGGATGTTCTACCTTGAGCATTTTATAAAAGTTTTGAAGAGACAAAATGTCGAGCCATAAGGTAGTATTGTTGAAGGTTGGCTTGTACAAGAATCTTTGTTTTATATCACCGAAATAATCTCACAATTGCATTTTGCAAGTCCAAAAATGTGGTGTGAAGAAGAAGATGAACGTGTTAAGAATGAAGTACCACAAGGAAATGGTCTGGAAAAGAGAATTTCATCTCAATTTGATGAAATGAAAGTTGACACGTTCATTCTATATAATTGTGGACATATGAAACAATGGACTTCAAGGTATGAAGAAGCCAAAAAGGAAAGAAACATAACATTGAAACGAAGAAGAAATACCAATCGGAGAAGAAGAAGAGCATTAGCAATCCATTATTTGGAGAACAACGACGAACCTTTGTAACCTTTATCTTCACAATGCCCTATCAAGCACATATATAGTATCTTGATAGTTGGAAAGGTGGTCAAAAGACCATCGCTGCCACCTGAACTCATGAAGGGTTGCAAATAAATAGAATCTATCCATCGTTGCCTCTTAAGGCAGGATGGACGGTTTTACATATTTAAAGAGTGCCATTGTTGTCCATCGCTAGACTTCCATACCTTTTAAACCTACGAAAACTCCTTTACACCTTCGTGTGATGAGCAACTTACAAACAATAGATGACAGCTATCAAAGCACCATTACTATGAGAGTAAAGCGTTAAGAGAGTAGTGCAAAAAAGAGACAAAGCTTCATAACGTATGATAGCAAATCGTCGATTCGTGAACTGGTAGGGCGCACTTTCAGCATGTGATTAGAGAAAAGAACTTCTTCACTGGTGTTGTAGAAACCAAGTGTCAAAAAAACATGAGCTTATAGTGCCAAGCTAGGTAGCAACCTGGAAGGTGTGAGTGGGAGAGGGAAAATCAATTTCCCTCCAATTTTCAAATTTAAAAAGTCTTAAAGAGTATTATTTCAAATTTTTAAGTGGGAAACCCACTTGGTTAAGAATAAAACTTTATTATATGCAAGTGTAGAAAGGACCTTGAAAGCTTGGAGAAGCGGTACGTTTGTTATTGCCCATGTATCTGTTAGCGAAGCAAGGTAAAACTGAACGAAGGTGCATTGTATGCTATTTTTTTAAATACACCAAATAGAGCAGTGTGACACTAACTTGAATAGATGTCATAAAAGAATCATGTGAGGAAGCCATAGCTGTTACGGGAGACGTTTTCTTCAAAAAGTGATATAAAGCGAGTTCTAGTCTAGTTATTGCCATTGATTCACAATGGTGATACCGTCAAGAGTAATGCTATCTAGCATTTTTGTTCTAAACCAGATCGTTTACTCATTGCTAGTAAGAAAAGCTTATACTGACACGTATGCTATCTCTCTGTATATTCATGAGAAAGCTTGCCAAGTACATACCTATGTGAGAGTGCACTTCGAATCCAAAGAGTGAATCGATGAGTGATTATGTAGTCTTAGCAACTATTGAGAATGAAGAGACACATCATTGTTCATATATTTTTTATGACAATATAAAAGCAAGAGATGAGCAAGCATATGCTTATGTTGCAGTAGATCGTTGTCTACCAGCGATTGCACCTACGTTCATCAAGGAGACGATTAGTCTATTATATTATAATGTCTCCACTGATGTCCAGACAACAATGGAGGTAAGAAATTTGCTTCCAGTGTGTGACAGTAGTACATACAATCAATCTATCAATAAGAGTCAGGCTCATCATTGTTCCAGTAAAGGCAAGTATGATCTTTTAAGCAATAAAAAATGCATTTATCATGGTTTCTGTCTGCAGATAGAAGAGGTATTCAAGCGCTGTCAGCGCACACCAATCAAACATAATGCTAGCTAAAAAATGTAGTGCATGATATATGAAACCAACCATTATGTGCAAGTAGATGTATCAATCATCAGAGCAGTAAAAACATGATTGAAAGTCCATTTGTTTTTGCCATAAGAGTATGCAATGCTTCATTCCCAAAGATCAAACAGAGGTGCTGGTGGATCGCGATCCAGCACCCTCCTTGCATCATTTTATGAGTAGAAAAACATCAAACATGCTATCATGACATCAACCAGTAATGAATGAAAACGTGTAACATACCGTAGTGTGTAATGATGATGATCATTTGATTGTAAATGGGCGCTACTGAGCGTAAGCCAACCTAAAGAGGAGGAGGAGGAGGAGAAGGAGGAAGTGTGGTAAAGCTGTAGCAGTGGCACTCTCCTTTGTATCATTTGTCTTTCTCTTTCATGTACCTAACTTGTGGAAGAGGTAAGGAATCTCATTTGTCAGATATGATAGGGCATATCTTGACCTTTGATAGTCGAGGTAAAGCCCATTGAGAAGTTTTTTGAATTTGAAAAAAACTCTTTTTTGGCGTAAAATTTTTTTGGGGGGGTTTAGATGACTTATTAGCATTCGCTCGGCAAAGCATAAATAACCTGACGAAATAACATTGAGTATTATTCATGAGAGAGAGAGAGAGAGAGAGAGAGAGAGAGAGAGAGAGAGAGAGAGAGAGAGAGAGAGAGAGAGAGAGAGAGAGAGAGAGAGAGAGAGAGAGAGAGAGAGAGAGAGAGAGAGAGAGAGAGAGAGAGAGAGAGAGAGTGAGTTATAGCATATTAGTAATATAAGATTCTATAATCTGAATGTAATGAATCCTAAATTCTCTAATCTTATATAATGATTCAACATATTGTGACATATGCTTATAGTATTGTGTAATAGAGTGTTTAAATTGCTTGTGCATGTGACAAAGATATCCAAAGAAAAGGAAAGAGAGCAAGCGTGAAAAGATCAAGAAGCTTGCACTTAACCTTCGATCTTACCGATGAGTTTGTGTTGTTTCATTTTTTTGGATTATTTGAAGAGGTTATCTAACATAGTCAAATTGTTTAGTTAACATGGTCAAATGTAATTCACTGAAAAATGTTTACCTAATAGAGTCAAGTGTAATTCATCACCTTCATTTTGTGCATAGCAATGTCATATTTTTATATTTTATTGTTCATCGCATACACTAGAAATTAGTGAATATGAAAGAGTTGATTGGTAATTAAAATTCTCAACCTCAAGAAGGTGTGTAGACCTTACATTTCTCCCGTTGAAGACGAGGGTCTAATCTTTCTTTGACAGGAAAATTTTGCATGTCGCAGGGAGGGAATATGAGGTGACATTCTGAAATAGGACATAATCGCAAGGTTTGAGTACTATAATTATTATATTTAACTATAATGAAATTAAATGGAACGTGCTTTATGGTGAATGAAACCAATTTGCTCAACATACATTGTTAGGGTTACGATTTAGGATTATAGTTATAGCATATATGGATTCATTGTTAGAGTTACATTTATAGCATATTGGTTATAAGCTTTGAAGTTAGTAAATCCAATATTAATTTTCGCATTTCAATGAATAAAAAAATAAAAAATGAATATGAAGGTCTCTACCAAGAAAGAGTAGTAGGGAATCCATCGACAATGGGTGAAAAAGTCAGAGCTTTTATAGCTATTGAGTCACGGCTACGACGACAATACTAGTATATATGATAATATTCACTGACATTTCAACTTTAAACAACAATAGGGGACCATAAACTTCAATGAAGTTGTGGAAAAATGAAGAATGCCAAAAATCATGAGGAAAAATGAAGGATGCAATGAATTCTTGGAATATTAAAGATAATTCGAACCCATTTAGGATTAAATTGCAAAAGGGACTCACTGGCACTAGAATTGACTTGTATGCACCAATTGAGTGTTTCTTCTATGATGACGCCAAAGAGGACCATGGTAAGCTCAAGATGGTGTGCAAGCCCTTGGTAGTCTTTGAATCTGATGGAAGCAAAATGATGCTATTACTTTGAACTCAACTTTGAATTTAAATAAACCACAGGCAACCACTTAGATTTGTTTCGTTCACAAATATGTTGCAATGTGTCGACATAGTCTAGCGCCTAAAATGACATTCACGTCCTCGCATTAGAACAACTCTCTTGTTGAAAGTCGGCCATTATACCACAATCATATGTACGTCGCTTGTTGTCAACTCACCACAACACGATAATGATGTCCATATGCCCACATGGCAGTACATGATTTATAATGAAACGGAGAAAAATAAAGAAAATTGTGTAAATTAAAATACTATCTTTATATTGAGTACAAAAACAAAACTTCACAAAGACAATATTACACTAATCTTCCATGCACATCCATGAACAAATTCCCATTCTAATTTGGTCACTTATTCTTCGTTTTGCAATGCTTTTAGCATCGTATCAAGAACACGATGGAATGCTCCTCTACATACTTGTATATTGTTTATTCTCTTATGAAAAGGATGGTTGTTGTCCAGCGATGGACAGATGGCTACATATCTCAATTGATATGGTTGATAATGAATGTAGATGTGTGTTGTCCAGCGATGGACAATATGACCTTGTTGGATTCATGTTTGCTTACCGTATTGCACACAATGTTTCCTGATGTCCAGCGATGGACAGAAGCAACACTCTCTTTTCATACTCTGATATGTTACGATGATCAATGGCTGACTGTCCAGCGATGGACTACAAGTTGTTATTATCTGCTTTTGTCCAGCAATGGATGGTTGGATACATTAAAACTCAATTTATGTGGCATGGTGACTCTCTTTAAAGTTTTCATATATCTTTGGTCTCACATTACTAAACTGATAATATCTCATGATGTAGTATCATCATTCAGCTCTGGCTTCTTCTTTGTACGTCTCAGTTCACATCTAAACAGAACACTTTCTATCTCAAGGTTTGACACCAACCGAATATCCATGAAGCAAGTTAGTTATCATACTCCAAATATGTCTTGTTAACGCTCTCTCCGTAACTCTTTATAAGTAGCTATACGCTAAAAATTGTGTCGTTTGGTGTTTCTATGATCTAAAGAGAAAGAATCCTCTCACTTTAAACAACTATGGCAGCCTCTCAAGAAGCTACGTCTACAATCATTCAGGTATGCTTTTTTAGTTTGAACAAACTCTTTGATGCTTCAGCAAGCACGATACGTTCAGTTCCGTACAACTTTACGATTTATCACTCTTCTACACAAGTTTGCTCTTTCTACATTTTTCGGAATAAAGAAACGACGTATGACCACATTTAGTCTCATGTACGAATCAGACTAAAGCACCCTGAAGTAAAACTTGGTCATAAAAAGTAACAGTAAGGATTCCAATAACACGATTTTAGATAGCATGGATATGCGTAAGAGTTGTGGTTTCTACTAAAGGAATAGAATTGCGGAACTGCCCTAATACCTAGTATAAACATTGGCAGTCTCTTACTAAGTATTAATCACGTGTTTCCTACACAGTGTCCTTATACCTTGGATGTTATGTCATTCAGATATAACATTTATGGTACCACTTAACCCTACCCCTTTCAGCGTTACTTTAGACTCTTGGTGAGATACAACTGGAAAGCATGGATATGCTCAGAAGTATGGACAACAGTGCATGACATACCTCACTCTGTGAGGGTCACTTGGTTCAGTATAGCATGGATTTGCTCTGATACCAGCACATGTGTCCACACCAGGTCTTTTGGCTAAGTAAAACTTTAACGGTTAAAACTTTTCATACTCTTCTATGCTTAAAACAAACTGATATGGACCAATTGCCCATAAACTAATCAGTACGGCACTCACCCTGATACGGTGATATAACGCTTGGCCTATTGCTAAAACATCGCTTGTTTGGGAAGACTGGACTACATTTTTTAATGCTATTCAAAGCTGTTAAGTAGTATAACTTCTGTTGGACATGAATAACAAGTGTTGTTCAGCTATGACAAATGTCTTCCTCACTGAACTAACTTGAGCGATTTTGTTTTGTGGGATGGTAGCATGTATCAGCTGGACATCTTGAAAGTGATTATGCTTTATGGTACTTTATAGTACTGTATTTTACTTTTTAGCTATACTTTACCTTGTTGGATTATGAATAAAGACTTTAAAAGATTTTCAATCTTGTTTTGTGAAGAGAAACTAAGTGCAGCTTTCTCTCTCTCTCTCTCTCTCTCTCTCTCTCTCTCTCTCTCTCTCTCTCTCTCTCTCTCTCTCTCTCTCTCTCTCTCTCTCTCTCTCTCTCTCTCTCTCTCTCTCTCTCTCTCTCTCTCTCTCTCTCTCTCTCTCTCTCTCTCTCTCTCTCTCTCTCTCTCTCTCTCTCTCTCTCTCTCTCTCTGAATCGAATGATGGTTGACAAAGTTGCTGAGAACGCCAATCGTCAATGGAGTGGATGATTCCTCAGTGCATCTGCCACGCATATCAAATCGGATTAGAGTAATGAATCAAAAGACCTAACTGATCTTACTTGATTCTAACTTCGGAGTCATTAGAGTTGATGGTATCGTTTTATGTAGGCAAACACAAAGTCTTGCGACTGATAGTGCATAAATAAGACAGATAATTCAAACAAAACAATAAGAAAAATCATATAGAACGATTAAGAAAGCATTGCATGCATACTAACACTAATCTGAACATGATAAGATGGTAATTCGAGTCAAAAAAGAGTATAAAAATAAAAATATAGTCAGTAAATGCAGAAGCACTAGACAATTGTAGATGAATCTGTGTGCTCAAAAACTATGTTAATTCTATAAATACAATGAGCTTATTCTGACTCTCAATCTGAAAACAAGAATCGATTTGTGAAAAGCATCTACAGTGTCTGTCCATGAATGAATAATGCAATTAACAATATTGACATCATCATTTGTCATGTACATTTTTGTAGATGTACATAGAAATTGGCATAGAGACGTTTAGTTATTTGATGTAGATATGGGCTTGAATAGTGGATGTCATTGTCCTGGTATAGGCAGTAGTCGTGGCTGTTGCTATCTGGATAAATGGTGACATAGCTATAGTCATTGTCAAGGTAGCTGCACAATAGTCATTGTCAAGGCAGCTGCACAATAGTGGAAGTGGCTAGAATACATGACTAGCTTCATTTTGAGTGGTGCTTCGTCAGTAGTTGAACTCGACAATTAGTCGAGTCGAGTCGATTATGTGAAGAATCTTACTCCTGACATAGTGATATGGGATTTCGATGTATATACTCCTAGAATGAATTTAGGGTTGGCTGATAAGACAATGACACTCTGACTATCACATAATATATTTGTCAGAGTGTACTGGTTCAAGTTAATGTCTAACAATAAATTTTTCAACCAAACTATATCTTTAATGGCTTGCAAAGCAACAACATACTCCGCTTTTGTTGAAGAGAGAGCGATGGAGGTTTGATCACAACTGTTCTAGGAGATAGCACCACCGTTGAAAAAGAATGTAAATCTAGATGTGGATTTATGAGTGCTTGCATCTCCTCCCCAACTCGCATATGTCTACCCATTGATCTAGTGGAGATTGTCGATGTGAACTTTTCCAAAGCATATGCACAGGTTGTTATAGTTCGAATGTATTTCATGAATCGAATCAGAGCCTTCCAATAGATCATGCCAGGATAGACCATTACATATATGAGAGATCCTAGTATCGATTGACAAGGATATTCTCTCATTCACTCCTCCTCTAAAATCAAGCCCTTGTTGATTGCTTCAAACCATAGAGTGTCTTATGGAGTTTGCATACGTGATCCTTCTTACTATTGAAAATGTATTCCTCGGGCTATACCATGTAGATATATTTTTCAATAATTCTATTCCGATAGGCTATTACATTGAGTTCATGTACTTTGAGGTCAATTGTTGTAGCATACGATAGGAGTGTTCAAATCAACGAATGTTTAGAATTTACTTATGCATTTGACAAGGTAAAACCAGTGTGCGGAATAAGATTGAAACCAGCTGATTACAAACATACAACTATTAGACAATCTAAGCATTCGATCATATTCAAGACAAGAAACTCTTCTGCATAAAACATCTACTTCATTATCAAACACACACACCACTTATGTGTTGGAGAGGATTCCCCTCAAAAATCCAACCATACTTGGCTAGATTTGCCTTGTAACATTTTGCCAACAATACTGGGTTTTCAGTGTTTCAAAGTTACTATTGACATTACTATCTTACATGGATTTGTACTTTGTCTTTTATTATCGTGTCCCTTACTACACTATTGTGTGTATTGGACAAGGTAATTTCATTGACAAGTTTCAAATATGTGATTTTCTAACCATACAGCCTCCTACATTATGGTTGTATGAATTGAGAAATGTGTGAAAGATTCAACTAGTTTCATCACATTTTTGCAATATTTCCATATTTGGCATATTGAGGCCAAAACTTGTTTTAGACTTAGAGGTTGACTTTTTAAAGTTCATTAGTCTAAATTTCATTTAAATAAACACTTTTTGAAAGTGTGGAAAAGATAGAATGCGAGTTTGAGTAGATTCAATTTGAATAAGTTGGGTACATTGAATCTAGACCCAAAATTGGTAGGGTTAGCATTTTGGTGGGAAAGCCAAGTGGCCAAATAGGGTTTGGACCTGCTATAAAAGGATGTAACTCGTGGAGAGAGTCATCTTCTCTCTTCTCTATCTCATTTCATGCTTATACATGGTTCTCTTGGGTTCTACTATCCATTGGTGCACTATCTTGGTGATTGCTTGCAATTCTATGTGTAGAATGATCTATATTTGTTATTTTTGGATCCACACGTGTGAAATATAGTAGTTTGCTGGTTTTGTACGGACAAAAATAGTACATAATCATTTCATTTGAGTTTGATCAAGTTCTATTAGTGTTTGCATCTCAAATTGTGTGTAGATGCTGATTTTTCTAAATTGGTGAAATTGGTAGTGTATTTCTCTTTCTAACCAAAGATCATTCAAGTAGATTGGATCTTAAGGATCTGAAATCTTTCACATGGTATCAGAACTTGTGTTTCAGGTTATGAAGGAGGAAATCAGATCTATCAATGATTTGGTGAAGATATCAAGTCTAGAGCATGCTAGAGAGAATTCTACACCAAAATCGGATTTTTTGCTTTTGTAGATTGGATCTTTTGTAGATCAAAACACTAAATAGGTCAATATACTTGTTCAATTCCAATTTTTGAATTCACATACTGGATTTGGCCGATTTTTGGATAATTGGTTCAGCCTAAGTGGTAGCTTATAGATTGCATATCAAATTTTTAGCATTTGCATGTAGATTTGGAATAGTCAATTTTCTGTGATTTTGTCAAAACCCTAATTTTGATTGGATCTCTAGATAGTGAGGTTGCTGGACTTCATTTGAGTGTGTTTCAATCTTAGGAAGTGGCAAAAGTCATTAGATTGAGGATAGATCATAGGTTGATCAAGGTTCCATGATTCTATGTGTTGATTTGCTTGGATAAATGGTAAAAGAGAATTTGTGAGATAGTTTCAAATCTTGGTGATTTCTTTTGAGAGCATTTGTTGTTGTTCAAAGGAGTGCTTTGTGCATTGAAGCAGGTTGAAAGAGAAGATCAGGTCATTGCTACATGGCAACCTCAATTGGAGTCATGTTGGAAGCCAATGATAGGCTTACCTCAAGTAACTATTCATTATGGAAAGTGAGGATGGAGTCACTTCTTGAGATGAATGATGTTTCGGATATTGTTGTAGGTTTGGAGGAGAGACCAGCAACACAACAAGATCAATTGAGGTATGACAAGAGGGCCAAGAAGGCTCTACACATGATAAAGATGAATGTTACCAATGAACTTCTCAAGGAAGTTGGTAAGTGCACATCATCTTTGGAAGCTTGGAATTCATTGAAGAAGCTTTATGAATCCAAGCCTACTTCTAGAGTGTTGACTCTAAGAAGGCAAATCTTTTCTTGTTTGCAAAGGAATGAAGAAAGTCCAAGTACTTTTGTTTTGAGAATGAAAGCATTGAATGATGAGTTAGCTTGCATAGATGAAAGCATTAAGGAAGGAGAGCTTATTCAAGTGATTCTTAATGGCTTGTTGGATGCTCATGCTAACATTGTTCAAAGTATTGCTATTCAAAAGACTTTGCCAAGTTTGATGGATCTTCAAGAGATCTTGATCAATGAGGAATATAGGCTTCAAGCAAGAGGTGGATCTACATTGACACTTCAAGAGGATGCTATGTTCACAAAGGGCAAAACCAAAAGCAAGTGGTCTAAAGGGCAAGATCAAGTGGATGCTTCTTCAAGTGGCAAAAAGAAGGATAGATCAAAGCTCAAGTGCTTCTATTGTGGCATCAAAGGACACTTTGCAAGTGAGTGCTACAAGAAGAAGAGAGATCAAGGAGACAAGCAAGGTAATCTTACTCTTGATGAGGATGGTTTGGATGTGCAAGATGCAAATGATGATGCTTTTGTGATGTCTTCATGTATTCTTGCTAATGATGGAGATCTAGATCCTTTCGGATTGATAGTGGAGCAAGTTCACACATGACCTTTCACAAAGAGTACTTCACTTCTTTGTTTGCATATGGAGATGACAAGAGGGTGATCTACACGACCAATGATGGTGAGTGTGCAATCAAAGGAATTGGCACAATTCCTATTTCTCTCTCTACAAATAGGAATGTTCATTTGGAGGATGTCTTGTTTATTCCATCTATTACCAAGAATTTGCTTAGTGTGAGTCAAATGCTAAGTAAGGGCCTCAAGGTGGAGTTTGATGGAGATGCTTGTTTGATCAAAAAGAAGGATGTCTTGATTGGAAAAGGTAAAAGGCAAGGGAAGTTGTTCAAACTTGATGCTTGTGTTATTGCTAACCAAGTTGGATGTGTTGCAAGGGAGCAAATTTCTATTCAAGAGGTTTGGCACAAAAGGATGGGACACCTCAACTTCAAGTCATTGGAGGTAATGGCAAGGAAGAAGGTTGTGATTGGTCCTCCAAGTTCCTTAAGTAATGACAAGCATGTTTGTGAGTCTTGTGCTTTGTCTAAGTCACATAGACTACCTTATACTAGATCTATTTCTAGATCTACAAAGCCTTTTCAACTTGTACATTCGGATATTCATGGATTTACTACAATTAGCAATAGTGGAGCTAAGATGTATGTAACATTCATTGATGATTTTAGTAGATTTTGTTGGATCTATCTACTAAAGAGCAAGGATGAGGTGTATGATGTCTTTATCAAGTTCAAGAATGCAAGGGAGAACCAATTTTCCACAAAGATCAAGTGCTTGAGAGGTGACAATGGTGGTGAGTACATATCTAACAAGTTCAAGGCCTTTTGTGATGAGCATGGGATCAAGAGGGAGTATACAACATCAAGGACCCCACAACAAAATGGAGTGGCTGAAAGGAGGAATAGAACTTTATGTGAAAGTGCTAAAGCTATGAGGTTAAGTGCTAATCTTGACAAACCATTTTGGGATCAAGCTTTGTTTTGTGCCAATTTCTTGTGCAATAGGTGGCTGAGTGCTATTTTGGATGGAAGGACACCTTTTGAGATGCTATTCAAGAGGAGGCCGAGTGTCAACTTTCTAAGAACCTTTGGATGCAGATGCTATGTCAACATTACTCTTGATGATAGGACCAAGGAGGATCCATCTTCAAGAAGAGGTATTTTTGTTGGATATAGTGAGATGAGTAAAGCCTACAAGGTTTACATTCCCTCTACTAACAAAGTGATTGTTGGTAGAGATGCCATTTTTTATGAGGAAAACATTCCAAAGGTGTCTTCAAGCATGATTGATAGTAAAGTAGATGGATCTAACATTCTTGATGTTGATGAGAAGGATCCTACTTTGGATGGTGGTGATGATGGACCTTCATCAAGTCAAAAGCCAAGGAGAACATCAAGAGAAAGACAAGTACCTTCAAGGCTCACATATGATCAAAAGGGTAAGCAAGTAGTTTTTGGAAATTATGTTGCTTTCCTAACCTCTTTGGATGATCCTACAAGTGTAGATCAAGCAAGGAAAGAAGAGGAGTGGATCCAAGCAATGGATCTTGAGTATCGATCTCTTATGAAGAGTGGAACATCTTTTGGAGGATCTTCTTGTGTACATGGAGCTGTGAAAGTGGATGGATGTTATCTTGCTGTAAAATCAAGTAATGGATCTGAAAAACAAAGTTTGTTCAATGACTTTGATGATCAAGTTGAAGATCAAGAGGTTGATCTCAAAGCGCTTCAACTAGTCAAAAGGGAAGGTGGCAATTTGGAGCTAGTCAAGAGCATCAAAGGAGAGGTAATTGGCAAAGGTGTTATGGATCTATTTTTGAAGCATATTGAAGACTCAAGTAAGGTCAAAGGAGCAGCAAGGAAGTGTTGCTCAAGTTTACTTTACTTTTTCTATCTCATGTTTGAGCAATTTCATGTGGATGTGTGCAAATTGTCAAGATATGGTAAAACTAGCTACATTGGTGAGCATTGTTTTGATGTTGGATTTGTACTAGCATTCTCGGCTGATTTTGCTGATGGAAATGAAGCTATTGGAGTTTCATTATGTCACTCATCCATGGCTAAGTTCTCAAGTGTTGAGCTACTTGGTGCCAATACTTGGAGATTGTCAATTTTTGGTGAATTCATGGTCATTTTCTTGTGTCAAGTAGATCTTGAAGATGGACTAGTGAAAACTACTTGGTTTATGGAGTTATGTGGTGTTGGATTTGCATCATTTATGTACTCACCTCCCAGGGATTTCCAAGGTTTGATGGTTTCTTGTGGCAAGATGAAGATGGAGGCTCATTCATGGAGTATCATGGTGGATACAAGGCAACAAAGGACAAAGGAGGAGAAGACATGCAAGCAAAAGTTGATCACTCACATTTATTGTTTGTTTGTTGTATTTTTCCAGAGAGTTCAGAGTTGGAAGCATGGTGGAATCATTTCATTTACATTCTATTTGATTCTTCATGTTCTAGTCACATTTTTACATGTAAAATTGATGTAAGAAATAGTGAAGCATCCCAAGTGGACACTATTCTCTATATCAATTATGGTTGTTTCTATTTTGAGCATTACATGATCATTGAAAAAAGGTCTATTCTTAGGAAGAATATCATTCTTATGATGGATCAAAGTTCTATTGTCAAAAACTATGCAAGGAGCAAGCATATTGAGATACAATATCATTTTGTGAGGGAGCGAGTCATTGCAAAGGAGGTGGAGGTTCAGCATGTGTCTTCAAGGGAATGTGTAGCTGATATCTTCACCAAAGCATTGGGAAAAGACTTGTTCATGAAGCATAGGACTTCACTTGGAGTATTATCAAAGTCTATGCTAAAACTAGTTGAAGAGGGAGTGTGAAAGATTCAACTAGTTTCATCACATTTTTGCAATATTTCCATATTTGGCATATTGAGGCCAAAACTTGTTTTAGACTTAGAGGTTGACTTTTCAAAGTTCATTAGTCTAAATTTCATTTAAATAAACACTTTTTGAAAGTGTGGAAAAGATAGAATGCGAGTTTGAGTAGATTCAATTTGAATAAGTTGGGTACATTGAATCTAGACCCAAAATTGGTAGGGTTAGCATTTTGGTGGGAAAGCCAAGTGGCCAAATAGGGTTTGGACCTGCTATAAAAGGATGTAACTCGTGGAGAGAGTCACCTTCTCTCTTCTCTATCTCATTTCATGCTTATACATGGTTCTCTTGGGTTCTACTATCCATTGGTGCACTATCTTGGTGATTGCTTGCAATTCTATGTGTAGAATGATCTATATTTGCTATTTTTGGATCCACACGTGTGAAATACAGTAGCTTGCTGGTTTTGTACGGACAACAACAGTACATAATCATTTCATTCAAGTTTTATCAAGTTCTATTAGTGTTTGCATCTCAAATTGTGTGTAGATGCTGATTTTTCTACATTGGTGAAATTGGTAGTGTATTTCTCTTTCTAACCAAAGATCATTCAAGTAGATTGGATCTTAAGGATCTGAAATCTTTCACAAAATGCTTCTCAGGCAGTTATGTCACTGCTAGACTGGGGTAAAGTTTGGCTAGTATTATGAACTAGTTCGGAATTTGGCTAGGAAAAACTATTATTATATCTTGAGTGTTTATCTCGGTTCTAGAATGCTATTGAAAAATCTTGATGGCATCATCTTTGAGAAAATATGGTTGTCTTTTGACTATGATGACATGACACTGTATGAATTTGATTGACTTTAAGATTCGTATGTGTTGTATTGTGGCGATTATGTTCAGTTTTGTTTAGATTTGTTAGGTACAAACACACACACCACTCTTGTGTTGGAGAGGATTTCTCTTGAACATCCACCCATACTTGGCTAGATTTACCTAGTAACATTTCACCATCAATATTGGTTTGTCAATGTGTCAAATTTACACATGACATTACTATCCTACACTAGTATGCACTTTATCTTTTATTGTCTTGTCCCTTACTACATGAGGCATTATAACCGGTATTGGACAAATTAAGCTCATTGACAAGTTTCAATTACTTGGTTTTATAACCATACAACTTGCTTACATTATGATTATAAGACTTTTCCTTCTCATGCAATTATGTTGCTTCCTAGACTGGTGTAAAATTTGGCATGCATTGCGGACTAGTTCGAAAGTAGGCTTGGATAAACTATTTTCATTTTTTATTGTTTATCTCAATTCTAGGATGCTGTTAAGAAATCTCAAGATATACTTGACATTATGGTCTTGAGAAAATGTAAGTATCTGTTGACAATCCTGAATGGGAATACTTGTCATCGAAAAAATCTTCCATAGGGAGACTTATATTTGAAACTTATTCCCTGGGATGATTGTCTTCACTTGGTTCTTATTTCAGCATCCTATGTGGTTTCATGTGTGCAGCAAGTATAACCACACTAGGTATACTTGTTGCATCACCTAGTTTGGCTATCTTGTTCTGTGGGTTAATTGGCAGGATAACACACACACACACACACACACACACACACACACACACACACACACACATCTAATTAAGAAATGCTCTCATGATTTACTTGCTTGTTTTGGTCACTATGATCACAATGAATGAATTGTCTTGCGTTCTTTTGATCAGACTTCGTACAACACTCTCAATGTTAACAATGAAAAATTTTGTGTGAACAGTCTTCTAATCCTCTCAATATGGTTGTTGCTACTAACGGGTATGAAGAGTTGAAGTGCCATGAAATGATCATGAATTTACTACTTTTGATGCTTAACTTTCATTAACAAGGTCTCCTTTAAAGTGTACTACTTTTTGTTTAAACCTTTGGTTACACTTCGACTATTTTTTATATAAATGGTATGATGGGTTTAGTTATATGACTTGGATTGGAGTTGTCTGTTAAAGTCTACATATACTTACTTGTGGACGGTAATGCTCTGACCATTTGAAATTGACAGTGCAATAAACATTTTTCTAATAGAAAAAAAGGGATGGTGTTCCAATAAGCATTTTGAAAAGGGTAATGGCAGATAGTTTTGAACTCTACTATAAAACTAGTCTAGATGTAATTGTCTACTTTAGTCGTACTTTTGGAATTGTTGACTTTCAAGCACTGATTATACATTGTTAACCTTATAATTTTGTAACTTTGAGTAAAGCTAAAACAATGTTCGACTTTTTACTCATGATATGGACAAAATTAGAGTCACCTAACTTGGCAATGACTACTTGTTGCGACATGGATAACAACTGAGAATATGTGTAGACACATGTAGTTCCCACAATAATGTCCCTATTCTAACATGGTTGTTGTTGTGGATGGATGCAGGTGAGCATATTCTCCTCAACTCGAAGCTTCTGCTGGTTGTTAGGTTTGGTCAATATGATATGTTTGACTGTGATGACTCTATACAAATTTGATTCACTTTAATATTCGTATGTTTGGTATTGTGGTGATAATGTGCAGTTTTGTTTAGATTTGTTAGGTTCAAAGACACACACACACACACACACACACACACACACACACACACACACACACACACACACACACACACACACACACACACACATGTATGTATTAGTTGTTGGCCAAAACCCTTGGCAAAAAGGGCCATAGCAAAGAGAGAGAGTTTCATTCTATCCATGGTTCACCAATTATGTAGCACATGGCATGCCATGTGATATTAACTGCATTCTATCGCTAACTGCAAGAAGACACTGACTGAATACAAAAATTTCAATGGATTTTAACACGAACAAACATGTTGCTTGTGAGGACCTCAATGCGAGACAACTTTGGAAGTGACATTGGTTGTTTCCACTCTATGCTACTAATAATCTTCTCCATGTCTCTTGATAGGTGTCATGACAATCTCTAGCACATCTTTCTTCTATGGTATTATGTCCACTTTCCTTTCTTTCTGTCTGGTAACGTATTGAAATTAGCTTTTCATTTTCTAGTACCACAAAAGGCCTGGATCATGTCATAGCATGGGTGAAGGAATCAAATCCTCAGTGCGTGCACTGCGTGGATCATAATGGATTATGCAGGCGAACACAAATATAATTTAATTGCGCATTGCGGAAGCATAAGAGTAGGCAGTTAGACAAAATAGTAAGAGAGTCAGATAGAAAACAAAATAGCAAAAGCATACAATACTGACTAAATGCAATAACATGACAATAGTTGATTCAGATTAATGTATAAAAATACAAGTCAAATTGATGATATGTTCACAAGACAATAGCGAACAAACAGCCTTCTCAAGAAGCTAACTTCGCTTTGTAAAAGCTATGAGCTTATTACTGACAATCACTCTGAAAAGAAGAATCGATGCTCGAAAGAATCTACAATGCATGTCTCTGAATGCTATCACACTGATATCTTACAATGATCATCATCTATATACAATTTACATTAATGCAGACGTAAGTACAAGAAAGGAGCGTGGAGTTGTTGCGTCGTCTGAAGTACATCGTGGAATATACCTTGTGGGTTGTGTGCACACTTGGTTCAATCTTTTTGGAGGTGACATCGGTTTGATGATCCAATCCTTGGTTGTGTTGTCGCTGAGTAACAAAGTCTTCATCTGATTCATTGTCGAATCGACTGTCGGCACGCTTGAACCAAAGCCTCAAATTGTCGTGTCATAGGTAGGGGTTGTCGAAGGTTCGCATAGAACTTTGCTCTTGCCTTTGAATTCAATGAAGCGGTCCTCAATAAAGACAATATCCTTGCTGAATAAAATATACAAGGTATCGGGGTCGTATAACTTGTAAGTATTGTCAGAGAAAGTGTAACCAATCAGGGTGGTCTTTAGACTTTGGAAGTCCAATTTCTTCCTTGTCTCCTTCAGGATCTGTGCGTAGGCAATGCATCCGAACACTCGTAAGTTCTTCATTGAAGGCTTAGATCATGTCCAAACCTCATGGGATGTTTTGCTTGAGAGGGCCTTAGTCGAGTACATCTTTTTTGGATGTAAGCTGCAGTGGAGACAACTTCAGCCCAGAAACTTTGTTAATGACGAATGAGCCATCATGCATTTGGCTGACTCGACCAGTGTGTGATTCTTCCTCTCGGCTAAGCCGTTGGACTGAGGTGAATAGGGAGTAATGAACTAATATTTGATGCCTTGGCTTTGGTAGTACTCCTTGAATTTAGTAGAGATATACTCTCCACCGTTGTCGGACCTCAAGGCTTTGATCCTTTTACCAGTTTCTTTCTCTACATGCTCCTCAAAGGCTTTAAAGAGGTTGAAGGCCTCTGACTTTTTCTTGATAAAGTACACCATTTCCCTTCAAGAAAATTCATCAGTAGAAATCTTCATGTGCTGAATAGCTTTTGATTCTATCATGTTATGTTATGTATATCTTGATCAAAATAGAAATTCTATGTGTAGAATGGTTTGCAAATATGACATTTGTTTTTCTACATCTTCTAGTCTGCCTAGATCTATATTTAGGACCATTTAGGATACTAAATGTTCACACACACCAATAAAATTCATTCGCTTAGTTCAAAAGTTATGTGATTCTATTGGCTAAATTTAGATGCATCTAGACCATTGATGTAAATAGTTGGCTAAAATGAGCTTATGGCCAAGTGGTAGCATGATCTAGAAGGTTACAAACATGAGCCCCTAACGCTACAAATAGAGTTCAGCCATTATCATTTGTTATCTTGATGTTTATTGATCGAAGGTAAAACAAGGTGGTGTCTAGCAATTGAACTATATTTATTAGTTTCTCTATCTAGCTAGGATTGTGATCTATGTGTCCGTAGATGAGTAGTAGTACATTAATGAAGTGTACGTCTTATTGTGTAAGTGAGATTTATTATGTCCTAAATTCAAGTTATCAATCATGTATGGATCCATTCTCATTTTGGAAGATAGATCTTGATGCATTGTGGATTGGAAGTTTATCTCATATTAACTTTGCATCAACAAGTTCATGGTTAGATTAATTGGATATGAGCACATAGGGTTTCTCTTGGTATATAAAACTTTCACATGTACGTGATAAAGTTTTTGAGAGTAACTTCTAAATCATTAACCATGCTATTGTGATGAATAAACATAATAGATCTCATGTTTGAATGACCTAGATGCTGATGCCACATATGATTTTAAACAATAGAATCCTCTACAATAGGCTATTCGAGATCAAGATACAATCTCTCAATCTTGATCTTGAGATACCTTGACAACTCATCGTCGTCCTCATTCAAGATCTTGATCTTGATTTTGACTCAAGATTCTAGCTAGGCTTCGTCCATGGTCTCATTCTTCCAGCATCTTGATCTTTAGTCAAAAGGTCATCAACTTAGCTCTCTTCTCTTTGTGACTTAAGGACTTCTTAATCTTGAGTTAAGTTCTTAGTTTAATGTCTTCCATGATGACCGATTCATGATTTCTTAACATCCAATTGAATTAATCTTGATTAGGCTCTAATTCAAGCCTACTCATTATCTCCAAACATGCGAACATTATTAAGGAGGATCGTGACCATTTCACGACCTGTAAGTTACATTTTCAATGGCTAATCACAAAATAATTCTTTAAAAAATGAAAGCCATTCCATGGGTAGATATGGGGCCAAATAATTATTGCTTCAAAGTGGATGTGGGGAGAACAATCCTATGGCTTATTCTGAAAAGTCTAACAAGAAGTAGTGAGTTAGTTAAAACTTCCTTTTCTCTTGATGAGGTTAGGGATTTGACTCCAATCCACCAAACAAATGAGAACATAGAAGAGAGCAAAAAACCATTTCATGTGATGAATGAGAGATCAATAAAAAAGATTGTAAGTCTAGAGTGATGACATTGAAGGCCAAATAGATGCTAAATAAGTGACAACCCAAATTTGAAAATCCTACAAGACGAGAGCAAAAATGACATATAACTTTTGAAAGAGGAAAGAACAAGTTGCAAGGGATGCCTATTCTAACGTACCAAGAAGTAAAGAGGGGTTCTATCTCATCTAGCGAATGTGAGGAAGTATTTGTTATTACACACAACATGAGCATGAATGAAAGAAATGAAATAAAAGTCAAAAAAAATGAGAATTGACAACAAAATTGAATGAAGAAAATAACTTCTTAGCTTAAATTTCAACAAACAAACAATAAGCCCATACATTTAAGAGAGGTCGATATAGCAGGCGTGATTGCTGTTACAAAAAAGAGGACAAAAGTGGGATGGTAGCAAAAGATGGAACAAAAGATCAAAATGAACAACCTACACAAGAAGCATGGTAAGATATTTGCATGGTCCTCCTAAGGAGATTTGGAAGAGTCTCAAGCAAGGGACTACTTTGCAAGGAGCAAAACCTTAACAAAAAAATCGCCTTGCAAAAGTTTGCAAGACTTTAAAATTCTTTTATGGCATTCCGTGATATATTCATTGCATTTGAATCAAAATTGGTTGAACATTCATAATCTTTGCATTCATAAACTGATTTGCCCCACGAGTCACGCTCGAATGGAGTATTCAAATAGTACTTCATCACATATTTGTACATAAGTTCCATCTTTTCCCTTGGCACATGAGGACACCTTTAACTGCTCTTATGTACAAGAATCTGAAACATTATAGGGTTTCTTTGTTCTTTCAAGGTTGCACACTTATGGAATGCACAAAAGTGTGAAGAAAATCTGTTCTACTACACCTATGCCAACCATTTCCTACAGAAAGCTGGGAGATTTACCCGAAAGGACTTATTCAGACTTTAATTTTGTAAAGAACCTCATAGTCTCAATTCTCCCATTTGAACCTGCAAATGTAAGAGTGCTCTGATGTTTGTATTGATGTTATGAGTTGCTTGATAGCATGTGTATCACAGAAACAACAATTGCTGGTTGATATGCTCAAGACTAATGGCTGTTGGGGAGGCAGAGATTGGTGAATCTTTGTTGAGAACCTGCTGGCTTACAGCTATGATAACATAGTAGTTGCAACTATAACAAGTGATCTCGCCTACCAGAAAACAGATTAGTCATGGTTAGTGCCAAGTTTTCCTGAAAAATGATCATAACAGATGTCACTCAGTGGTGCAATAGTCCAGTAATGCTGATGATGCTGCCCAATTTTTTGCTCTAGCAGACCACTCTCTCTCCTAAAAACTAAGCAGTAGTGCCTGAATAGAAACTCTAGGATTTTCTTCTTGCAGTTCCCTTTCAGAATACAGTAGTGATAAACTACACTCAATCAGTAAATTAATTCAGAAATATGGAAGGATAGGCTATAACTGCATGAGTCGCCTCAATGGAATAAAGAGAGTTTTGAGAGAAATCTCATTTTAGTTTGAATGCATGTACTACAGAAGCAGCATTTGATGCTACTCTGTCACAGATACTTGTCAGCTTACAGAGATGTTATTACTTACAAGAAAAAAGAATTATCTAATGGACGCGAGTCTGAGCCTTTACCAAAGATTTATCTTGTTAGGTTCCACTGTCAAGTTTGAGCTGGAGAGCTGCAAATTTGGGAGCTACGCATCAGTGACAGGTAGGAACCTCAAAACTTCATTTTTCCATTCAAAATTTACTGACTTGGCATGAACAAGTGACCATGACTACTTCTCCTTTTAGCTTTAATTGCAGCGTTTCTTGCTGCAGTAGCTGCTCTGTCTGCTGCAGTAACTGCTTTCTTTACTTGGTCACCGACATGATGCAATCTTAATGCCTTCAATGATGCACGCCTGGCTTCCTGAATTGATTAGCCCAAGATTAGAATATAAGCCAAAATATAAATTGCAATCAGATAAGTAGATATTCCAGAATGTTGCAATCTGAGATTGATAAGTTCTAACTACAACAGCAATAATAAACAGCCAGTGTATGGTTCAACCAAAAGTACCTACCTGTACAGCATGCCGAAGTTTTGTTTGAGACGCTTCAGGAGGAGATCCAGGTGAGGGATTGGAGAAGATCAACGCATCCGAATTCCACTGCCCTGCATTCGTCTCTCCGTTTCTGAACGTGTATACGCCAAGTCCTTGCCTCGCCCCCTCATGCCAGGAACCTTCGTATGCATGGCCCAGGCTACCGAAACGGTATACCCCATAGCCGTGCATCTTATCCTCAAAATATTCTCCGGCATAAGTATCTCCATTTCTGCATAGACAATGCCAATCTCTAAAAGCAACCCACAAAAAGTACTGTACTTGCAATGAAAAGCTTGAGAATTGTGTTGTTGGAGCATATTTTTCATTCAACGGATTCCCAAGGATGCCTATTTGGCTTCCATTGCATCTCTCTGTCTTTCTCTCTCTGGCAATAAGTTTTCAAATTAAACCTTGGATTTAGATACATTCAGAGAACTATGGAAATCAAGAAGTATTGTCACCATGGATTGAGATACATATACAGATCTGTAGTAAAAAGAACAAGGAAATGCTGTTCTTCTTAACTCACCGGAAACGGTAGTATCCAATGCCGTGCTTCATACCCCGTTTGAACTCTCCAATATAGCGACTGCCATCGTTGCATGTCTGAACGCCATAGCCATGGCTTTGGCCATGAAGCCATTCTCCAGAATACTCATCCCCTGTTTGGAATCTGTACACACCATATCCATTTCGCAAACCCTGCTGAAACTGGCCTTTGTAGCGGCTTCCTGGAGCCCAGGTCTCAATCCCATAGCCATTGTATTTCCCATCCACCCAGTCACCTTCGTATTTTCCACTAGAGCAGAAATAGTGCACTCCACTGCCAGAGCAGCTTCCTTCATATATTTCCCCTTCATAGATATCATCGTTGGCGTATCGGAGGACTCTCTCGCCGCACAGATTACTCCTTTCGCACTTGGATTTGGAACCGATCGTCCAAATCACAGAAGGGCTGGTTAGTTTATTAGCTGTAACACTCTGATCTGTAAGAATAGAGCTGATATGCTTCGGCCATGCGATGCTCAAGCATCCCCCGTTATGTGACAAGCTGGCTCTCAGTAAGATCAGGGCGCTTTCTTGGGATCTGAGTGTTAAATGAGAAAATGCAAGGCGCACACATTGGATTAAAGCTGCAAAGAAGAGCAGCGCTGCGAAGAAGTCAATCCAACTTGGTAGAGAAGTTTTTGAAGCTGTGTTCCATTGCCCATTTGAATGTGCTTTTGTGTACCACCAGAAAATGAGAATTATGATAAGCGTTGCTGGAGGTAACAGCAGCTGAATCTCAAAGAGCCGCTGCTGATTGTATCTCGAAATTTCGTTTCTTCTTGGTGGCATTATCTCCATGGTCCTGCTTTCGTTAAGTCTTTCTCTTCTCGTATCATCAGTTATTGTCAAGGAAGACAAGCAGGTGAGGCTGTCAACACCGGACTTGATGGAGGGAGATCGTGAGAGGGACGATCCAGGCTGGCCCATTTTCACTAATGCCATGGCAGTGGCTTTTGTTGGTGACTCCAGTGCACCTAATTCTTTCAATCCGCTACCAGATACAAATCAGAATTTTCCTTTTAAACTCAAAATGTATCAATCTTGCAGATTCTGAGTCACGATGAAGTGCCATTCCACAATGCTGAAGCTACCCATAAGCTTGCGCACGGCAGCTTAACTCATTAAAGTTTAAGCTGGCCAAACTATGCGTCACAACAAAAAGGGGTTGAATGAAGTGGCTGATGAGGAAAAGAACGAGAAGAAAAACACAAATTCAGTCAAGCGCATCCAAATAACTCTTCACAGCCGCCCTAGCATGAGCTGACAGACGCATCTAGAATTTGGTACGAGATTGGAGTTCGTTTGAATCGCTTGGTGTGATAAAAACAGATGATCAAACTATGAGTTCCAGCCTTAAAAAACATAATATTGTTCAAAGATTTGTCATTCCAATTTACCACTTACCTCTGAGCATTACGAATACGTCCACACTTTTAACCACAGCACACAGACTGCAAATCACAGCATTGATAACTTGGAAGCCTTAAAGCATCGATTCACAGACAACATCCAACACTGATGTGTGATAAAGAAAGATGATCAAAGTATGAATCCCAGCCTTAAAGAACATAAGGCTTTGCAATATTGTTCAAAGATATGTCACTCCAATTTACCACTTAGTTTTGAGCATTACACTCACGTCCACAGTTTTCACCACAACACACAGACGGCAAATCACAGCATTGACAGCTCAGAAGCCTTAAAGCATCAATTCACAGACTCGAGGCTTAAAATAATCTACACTGTAAAGCAGATCCATAAATTCAAACGAGCACATTATCGATTTCAACATTGATAATCATAGATAAAACGTACCAAACTAACCTATCCATTTTTAAATGCCACAAAACATACATTCGACAGAACCTAACCAGTCCTCACATACACACATCCAAAACCAGCAGAAATTAACAGCAACCAAAGAACATATTCCGGCAAACTACCAAAAACGTCTCGATTTATTTAACATACGTTGAGAATCATAAATCTGTATTCGATAGCTAGAAAAACTTACCATAGCAAACTAGCCATTAATTTATGCCACAAACCCACACATCCGATAAAACTGAACCAGTTCCTCACATATACACAACCAAATCCAACACAAAAGTAACAGCAACCAAAGAATTTCACTGCAGCTTATCACAAAACATCTGAATCACTTCAACATTGAGAATCATAAATCTAAACTTGATAGCTGGGAAAAACTTACCAAGCCAAACCACTTATACAATCGAACCAAATTTTCAAATGCATACAGCCAAAATCAACACAAAATGAACAGCAACCAAGAGCTCACCCCGACCCAGCTGATCAGCAAAACCTTCTCAAATCCTCATCCACGTCCAAGTTCAGCCACAACAAATCAAAGAGTACCCAACAATCAGAGAGTACCCAACATCAAATCAGAACGCATTATTCTGAAGCCCAGCTTCAACAACGCCAATGCATCCAAGCAACAACTTAATATCTCAAAGCAACACAAATCCTTTGAATAGCTTCCATAATTGGAAGCTCAAATTGCGAGAAGTGGGTTATAAAGAAAATGGCATATGTGAGAAGGAATGAGAAGAAAAGGGAAGGCAGGATTCATTATTCTGAGCACTGATTGTAACAGGAAGTACGATCAGTAGCAGCAGCAGCCAGCACTAGAGAATTTATTAACAATTTTTTTCCTTTTCATTGTTGTTGCAGAGTATTATTAGCAAACTGGATGTTGCTGTTTGTGGGTCCTTCCTTTTGTTTCTTTTTCTTTTCTTTTTGGGAGCAATCCAATTGTGCACATAAAAAAAGAGAGGGTAAAACAAACCAAACCTAAAAGAAGAAAATTTGATAATGAATTTGCATTTTGAATATTTATTCTTGATTTGCTTGTGATTAAAACAAGATAGCAGCATTTTCAGCCGATGTGGTATTGTACCACAAAGGCCTTGTGTCATACTGCCATATTGTTACTTTTTGTATTATGAAGGAGCCGGGCACATGCCATTCTGCCCGATAAGGATTTCCAAAAAAATTTAGGCTCGGCCTCGCCCAATTTTTTTTGGAAATCCTTACCGGGTAGAATGGCTTGTGCCCGGCTCATTCCATTGCATAATGGAGTCCTTGACTTTTCCACATGCCATTTACAAAGCATAATCAGCAGTGTGGATTTTTTTGGACCAATGAGAAACTGCCACGTGGCAGTTTGATGCGGACTGACGCGCGTTTGGAATGTGCTTCAGAATTTTGAAATTATTTTAAAGAAATCCAGTGACATTTTATGCTTTTTAAAAAGCCCAAAAATTGGGCGTAATCAGCACAAAGAATCCATTACGTGAAGATAAAAGGATGTAGAAGAATGGCTTAGTAAAATTTTGATGGTTGTTCTTAACTTTTACGAGCAAATGTTTTATGGATTGTGATGATGTTTTGTTTTTGTTAATCCAACAATTTGAGCATTCTGGCAAGGCCTTTGTGACATAATACCACAATAATAACTCGAATACATACATTTAAAATTTTAATAGATAATAACAAAGTTCGGTACAAGCACTAGAAACTCCAATCTCTTATAATACAATTTTTGTGTTTTTGTTTTTTAGAAGACTAGTTTGGACTTGTACATCTAAAATTGCTAAGTACGAGCTTGTTATTGAGTTCACATGAAAAGATCTGACATGATAAGATTTCTTAATGAATATTATTCCGTTGTATTAGACAACACAATTAACCAAACAAAGTTGTCCTAGAAAAGACTCTAATCGAGTGGATGCCCCCAGCCACTGAAGCCTTCCATAAGCTGAAGCTGGCATTGGTATATGCTCTGATCCTTAGATCTCCAAATTGGAATATTGAGTTTCACCTTCACACAGATGCTTCCAAATATGCCATTTAAAGTGTTCTAACGCAACCAAATAATTTAAGAAGGATTACCTTGTGTCACTAAATATCTTACGACAGGTCGACCACCACCAGAGATGAGTAGGACAGAGCAGCGCAAGTTGATTTCAAGATCTGCTCCCTACACCTTAATAGCAAGCCAACTCTAAAAGATAGGTCTAGATCAGGTTCTACGCAGATGTGTCCTACCTCACAAAATTGATACGATAATCCAGTCTACTCATGAAGGCGTAGGAGGAGGGCACTTTGCAGTTGATCTAAATGGTAAAAATTTACTCCAAAGCAGGTTTTGGTGGACAACCCTTCACAAGGATGTCTATCAATGTACCAAGTCATGTGATGTGTGCCAACGTTTTCGTAAATTTGCAGAACTTAACCAGATGCCCTTGCAACCTATCATCGTCCATAGTCCATTCAAAATGTGCATTGACTTTGTTGGCCCGATATGTCCAGCTGCTCGTTATATGCAAGCAAGATATATCATAGTAGCTACGGACTATTTTTGAAGAATTTCAGATCATTAAGATCCAAAATATCCCTTTGATCTTTGGTTAGAAAGACAAGCAAATCACCAATCCTGCCAATGTAGAAAAACCAACATCTACACTATGAATGAGATGCAAACTCTAAGAGATCTTGATCGCCTTGTACTCGGCCTCACTAAATGACAATGAGATAGTGGTTGTTTCTTCGACATCCATGATATGTTAGATTTTAAAATTTTCACTTGTAAATGCAATTTTTTTGATATGTATGTGGATCCACACGTGTGAGGACCTATCCACATGTGTGAAATGTCACTCATAATATTCAGATCCATTGTACTTAGATTTTATTTGAGGCAAATGTCAAATCTCCTAAATTGTAGGAGTTATCTCCTAGATTGTAGGAATCTAGAAGCTCAACACTAACCACCATTGATGATGTGGCAAATTAGATAGATCTTATCGAAAGTGGATATGGACGAGTACAATGAGTTGTCCTACACATGGAAGCAGCCTAGAGAGAGAGATTATGATGATTGTGTACTTGATGGATCCATTGTGAGGTTAATGATGAGAAACATTGATTTGAGAGCAATCTTGGTGTTTTCACTCTCTTATGCATGCTCTTTGTGGATGAATGCTTAGGATCTGTCAAGTAAACATATTTTCTGTTAGCAGGCGCTGTACAGTGGCTATGCTTCACACTATAGTTCATTTGTAGATCAAATTGAGTCCATTACTTTGAAATTTCACATGGTATTAGAGCCAAGTCTAAGAGCTTTGATAATGATCCAAATATCTTCATTTTGCAAAAAACGTTGATGCTAGAATCAACTTGAAGAAGGGGGACTCTAACCAAAAGTTTACTTGATGATTTGAAGTTCAAATGAGTGTGTAAAGTTCAAGTGTACTTCCCACATGTGTGAGAGGTTGCTGGAATTGTACTTTCACCATATCTATCTGGTTCCATATTGTTGGACGTCCTTTTTCATACTAGGCCAGAAAAATTGCCTACGAAGAACTTCATAGGTCTTCTGTATGCCTGGGTGCCCCGCACTAGGATTGTCATGACACTCATATAGGACCTGCTGCCTATAATCCTCTGAATTGGGGACACATACTCTATCTCTATAGAGCAAGTACTCATCCTGAATGGAATATTGTTTCCATTTAAATCCTTGAGTCAACTAACCCTCAACCACTGGGGTTTGCTTGGGTAATACAGGCTCAGAATCCTCAACGTCATCTGACATATACTCGGGCTCATCATCCTCCTCAACAAAGCTGTCGTATTCTTGGATGAACTGGCACCAGCCCCGGGAACTGGTTTTGGAGTCTGTAACTGTCCTGCTCTGGAATGAGTTCCAGATGGTAGAGAAGAATGCATCATGCTGGCATTTCCCTCTCAAGGACTCGAGTAACTCATTACGAATCTGAGTAAAACTCAACTCGTTTACCATAGGCATTCTGCTAAGGGCATCACTTCAAACAAGATTGTAAGAGTGAAACTAGTGATTTGCTTTGTAAAAATCCAATAATCTCACTGCAGATTTGATGTGGAATGGCGTTATATCATTAATGGATCTCTAAATCATTGTGAATGAGCTTTGAGGTTGATGTTTTTAGTTTTTGTAAGAGACTAAAACTGTTCTAAAACACCATAGAAAGACCCTGGATATCAATTATGCACGATCTAAGGCTTTGATAGCCAGAGGTTTAGGGT
The DNA here is from genome assembly GCA_029204225.1 of Diphasiastrum complanatum. Taxonomy (NCBI): domain Eukaryota; kingdom Viridiplantae; phylum Streptophyta; class Lycopodiopsida; order Lycopodiales; family Lycopodiaceae; genus Diphasiastrum; species Diphasiastrum complanatum. Next base: position 19,930,136 of record CM055108.1, read on the forward strand.
TAACCCTAATGGCACTCTACCTAATCTCATATCCGAGATCATTTGATATGGATTGAGAGCTCATTTTGTACATACTTTGAGAGATTATCAAGAGATGGTGATTTTGTCAAGTTTGCTCTTTAATGAGGAATTGATAAATGATGAATGTGATATCTTGAGTGTCTAATGAATAGATCTGAATCTGAACAAAGTACTATGCTTTCCACGTGTTGTGATAGGATGTGTGCTAGTTTTCTATCTATTAGATAGAAGTGAAACCTTTGATGCTTTTTCAAGTTTTAGTATCCAAATGAGGTTCATAATCTCTGATTTTAACATGGTATCAGAGCCCAAATGCAACCATCAAGGCTCAAATACAAGGAAGAGAGAAGCAATTACAAGTTGATGATTGTTTAATTTTTATTGCCCTTATTACTATCTTAAGTTTGATGATATTTCAAGTGTGAATGAAATTGTAGCAACAAAAGAGTGATTTGATGCAATGAAAAGTGAGTATATGATGCATTGTTTTGAGATACTTGTAAAATTATTGATCCTCCATCAAAGATACAAAATGTTACTGTTTGCAAATGGGTCTTTAAGATCAAGCTTAATCAAGATGGTAGTGTGAACAATTATAAAACAAGACTAGTTGCCAAGGGATATGACTTAGAATTTGCTGTCGAACAGGAACACAGATCCTCTCACATGTAAATTGATACTGAATCTCAATGTGTTTAGTTCTCGCATGGAACACTGGATTCTTTGCTAGCTGAATGCCACTCTGACTGTCGCTATGTATTGTCGTGGGATTTTTTTGTTTCATGCCAACTTCTTCCAAGATTTGTCTCAACCATATAGCTTCATGTGCTGCACTACACATTACCTTATACTCTGCTTCTGTGGTGGAAAGAGCAATTGTACTTTGCCTCTTACTAGACCAGGAAAAGCAACTACCACAAAACTGGAATACATATCATGCGGTTGAGCTACGATCATCATAGTCACGTCCCCAATCTGCATCCACATAACCACACAACTCAGGTAAACCATCATGTTTCCTGTAAATCAAGCCATAATATGAAGTGCCTTTCACATACCGCAAAATGCGTTTAGCTGCCTTCCAATGCATTTCCATAGGTGTTGCCATAAACTGACTTACAATGCCAACAACATAGCATATATCTGGTCTAGTCGTGGTAAGGTAAATCAAGCTCCCTACTAACTGCCTATACAGTGTAGCATCAAATGACTATGACTCATCAAGCTTAGAAAGCTTTACCTGGTTCAATAGGAGTATTCACTGGTTTGCAATCTTGCAACCTAAACCTGTGCAGCAACTCTTTGATATACTTCACCTATGTTAAACCCACTTCGTGTCCTTTTTGCCACACCTCTACTCCAAGGCAATAATGCATCAGGCTAAGATCTGTCATCTCAAATTGTTCCATGAGGTCTTTCTTGAACATATCTATCATCTCTTGATTATTTTCCGTAATTATCAAGTCATCAACATAAAGAGCAATCAAAGCAACCATACCATCAAGGCATAAGACATATAGATTTGGATTAGAATGTGTTCTCACCATCCCCTTTGAACAAAAGTAGGCATCAATCCTGCTATACCTCGCATGTGGTGCTTGTTTAAGACCATAAAGCGCTTTTCTTCAAGCGACATACTTTATTCTCTTGTCCCTTCGTTACAAAGCCTTCAGGTTGATCCATGAACACCTCTTCTTCTAACTCACCATTTAGAAAAGCAGATTTCACATCCATCTGATGCAAAGGCCAACCAAAATGTGAAGCTACAGCAACAAGTAGACGTAGAGTATCCACTTACATACCGGCGCAAAGGTCTCCTCATAGTTGACGCCTTTACTTTGTGCATACCCTTTGATCACCAATCTTGCCTTGTGCTTTGCTATACTACCATCTGTTGGGTACTTAGTCCTGTATACCCATTTGCAACCAATGGGTTTCTTGCCAAATCGGTGGTTCTACTAAGTCCCATGTGCTATGCTTAGCAATTGACTCCATCTCCTCTCCCATGGCCTTGACCCAAATGTCATCATCCTTCGCTTTCACCATAAGTCGAAGGTTCTTTGCTTTTGAATAATGCTAGATAAGAGAGTATAATTTGCTTCATACCTTTCAGGTTTTGTCTTCTCTCTTGTTGATCTTCGCTAGCTCTCCTGGCTAGATGATCCTGGAAAGTCATCCATGTCGCGGCTCTCCAAACAATCTCTCAAACCACTTAGGGAGCTTCATGTCAGGTGATCGGCTTCCCTGGTGAAAATGATTCCCACGGTACATCCTTCTCCATACGTTTGCACCAAAAGGTTTGTCTCTACACTCTCCATACATGTCTCTTGAGGTATCCCTCAGTTCATCACTTGGAAGGTCAATGAAATGGATCATCATCAGAAGGTATAATCACTATATCATCCTCATCTTCATACATCTTGGATTTCATCACAGATAACATCATGGCTTACATGGATTTTGTTTTCCACTGGATCAAAACATCTATAGCCCTTCACACGTTCATCATATCCTAGGACTATACACTTGATAGCTTTCACATCAAGTTTACGTCTCTCTTCCTTAGGAATGTGTACAAAGGCCTTACATCCAAAGATTCGCAAGTGGTTCACCTTTGGCATTCTTCTTCGTGAATGCTTCCTTAGGTGTTATCTTTTGGTATGGCAATGGTAGGACTTCTATTTTGAAGATAGACTTGCCATACTGCATGCTTCTGACCAAAAATCTTCTGGTAGTTTCAGCTCAGCTAGCAATAGATCTGGCACTTTCACAATCGTACGATTCTTTGCGCTCAGCTACACCATTGAGAGCCAGAGTATGAGCTTGCATAAATTGTCTTTTAATCCCACTTGATCACAAAGATCAATGAAGTCATTTAGACTTGTACTCACCTCCACTATCTGATCTTGGAACTTTGATCTTCCTACCTGTCTGATTTTCGATCAATGCTTTGAAGTTCTTGAATTGTCAAATGCATTTTTATTTCGTCTTCAAGAAGTAGATCCACGTCTTACGTGACATATCATCAATAAAGGTCATGAAATAGAAGGCTTTACCTAAGGACATGGTCCTCATAGGCCCGCATAAATCTGTGTGGATTAATCCAAGATGTTCTTTGCTCTTGCAACACCATCTTTATTGAGCTTCTCTCGATGCTATTTCCCATATACACATGATTCGCACATCGATTTCAAGTGGTCTTCTATAGTAGGCAATCATGTTACCATCTCCAATTTCTCATCAAACTAAGGCTTCCCAAGTTCAAGTGACCAAGCCACTTATGGCCACAACTCAATTTGCGATGGAATGGATGATACAAGTCCATGTTGCCCCTTGATTGTAGCATTCAACCTGTACAATTTTGTATTGGGCTCTCTTACTCCATCACAATAACTTTGTACTTTTGGTTCACATCCTTCACAAAGCAATGATCATGGGCAAATTCTACTTTCAACTTTTGATCAATAATTAGTCCAATAGAAAATAGATTTTTCTTCAAACCTGGTACGTAAAGACCTCTTTGATCGTCCTGCTTTTGACATCAGGTAGTTGGATTGAAACGGTGCCTATTCTCTTGATCTTGCACACCTCACCATTTGCTTGTGAAACGGATGTTCCATTATCCAATACTTTCAAGCTACTGAACCAATTCTTGTTGTCATGTGTCTTGTGGCTCATGAGTCAATATACCATGCTTGATCATCTTGATTAGATGACAATGCAGATATGAAGATGCTAAACTCTTCAATCTCACCCTCATCGACAAGGTTACCTGCTTGCTTTGGTTTCCCCTTGCCTTGTTCCGCCAGGACATTCACTCTTCCAATGGCCCTTTTTACCACAATAGAAGCACTTGCCTTTCTTCTTGGTCTTACTGGAAGATCCCTCATCCTCCTAAGTCTTGGCAAATTGCTGCTTAGATTTCTTCTTGCCCTTGCCCTTGCCTTGTTTTTGGCGTGTCGCAAGTGCCTGATCAGTATTTTGACGTCTAGCTTTCACCATTTCTCGTCGTTTCTCTTCCTGCATGAAGATTCTCTATGCTAAAACTAGTTGAAGAGGGAGTGTGAAAGATTCAACTAGTTTGATCATCTTGTCAATATTTCCATATATAGCATATTGAGGCCAAAACTTTAGACTTAGAGAATAACTTTTCAAAGTTCGTTAGTCTAAATTTCATTTGAATAAACACTTTTTGAAAGTGTGGGGAGGTTTGGAGGTGAGTTTTAGAAGATTCAAATTTGAATAGTTGGGTATATTGAAATCTAGACCCAAAAATAGTAGTGTTAGCATTATGGAGGGAAAGCCAAGTGGCCAAATAGGGTTTGGACCTGTTATAAAAGGACATAACTCATGGAGAGAGTGATCTTCTCTCTTCTCGATCTCATTTCGTGCTTATACATGGTTCTCTTGGGTTCTACTATTTATTGGTGCACTATATTGGTGATTGCATGCAATTTTATGTGTAGAATGATCCGTAATTGTTATTTTCGATTTCACATGCGTGAATGATAGTATCTTGCGGGTTTTGTATGGACATCAATATTACTTTATCATATCATTCACTTTTGATCAAGTTCTATTAGTGTTTGCATCTCATTTTGTGTGTAGATGCTGAT